>JAKUBO010000009.1:0-700379 GCA_030566905.1 Chernovozyma aurita
ACTTCTAAATTAATTCCTGAAGTTATTGGACGTGAAATTGAAAAATCTACTCAATCTATCTTCCCATTACAAAATGTTCACATTAGAAAAGTTAAATTATTAAAACAACCAAAATTCGACTTAGGTGCTTTATTAGCTTTACATGGTGAAGGTTCCGCTGAAGAAAAGGGTAAGAAAGTATCTGCTGGTTTCAAAGATGTTGTTTTAGAAACTGTTTAAGTTAGTCTAGTATAATATATTATATTCATAGAAAGGGGAAAAACTTGATTGATGATATTGTAACTTTTTCTTTGTTTTAATTTCATTTTCAAGAATGTTGTAAGATGAAGGGGTGTAGGGCGTAAGAAGTATTTTCTGAATTGGCTATATTGGAAATCTGGTTGAAATGTGTGGTTGAAAACAGTGTGAGAAACATTGTATTAGTAGGAGACGATTGTGAGTAAGTTCTGCAGTTTATCGAGGTCTGCAGTGTAAGGAGGTCTACTAAGTATAGATGTCTGCCAAGTATAGAGATCTACCAAGTATAGAGGTCTGCTGTGTATGGAGGTCTACTGTATATGGAGATCTACTATGGAAGAGCTACTAAGCGCTACTTAGGTGCTTCTAAATGACCGCTCTAACGCATAGAAAGACAAGTACATGGCATTAGTAGAGTTCCACCAGTAATGCAGCCAGTCACAAGACTATGAATAGCTATTCCAGAGTTCTTTCAACAATTCTCCCAAGCTAAACAAGCTAAACTAACGTATCACTCAATATCGTCTCACCATGCACAGTGTATTCCTCAAAATCACAAAAGTAATCAAACTGAAGAGCTAACACCCAATCCCTCACCCAGTCTCACCATTTCTTAAATTTCTCATCCTACCATTACATTACTCCGATTTGGTTCGCGCCTCCCCGAAACCTTCTCTGCGTAACGCCAAACCTCTCACTATTCCTTCCCTAATCAGAAATTGACTAAGAACAGGTAACCTTTCCCCTTATATTCCTGCATGTTGGGCCACAGAACACAAAATGACAAGTTCCAAATGCTTCGGTCTGCCCTCAACTTGTCAAGACAATCATTTTAGATTATTCATTTATTTGCAAGAAGTAGTCTTTTTATATTCGACAATGGGCTCGGTATGTGTAATTTTGGACGTGTAACTAAGTAATTGAGGCTCTACTGTGATGCCAAAAGGAACAAGACGATTTGTTTGTTGATTGTATTGAAGAATCAGTTTGATTTGTTTCTGTCTCAGTTGACTTTTGACGTGAAGACAAATTTCAGCCTTGCTGTATCAATTATTTTGTTTTTTTCAGTACTTGTAGTCAATTTCAACTATTTTTTACCTTTTTTTATTCTCCTAATTTTGTGAACATTGATTGACGTTGACCATTGGTTGATAACAACATTGCTGAAATGACAATCAACTGACAAAGTGGCTTCTTATTACATCTCTTTATTTATTGTGTTATACTAACAACATTTCAAGAGTGATGATGACACGCCTAGTGGCCAAGCTGCCAATCAGGCAGATATTCAACGTCATAATAAAAAAGTAAATGATCAACTCAATAATAGATCAGCTCCTATTGCCGGCTCAAATATAAAGGGAATTAAAAAGGAGAAAGATACAAGAGAGAAAACTAAAACAACTGAACCTCCCAAACATGTTTCCTTAAGATCTCAATCGACATTCTCATGGAAGAATGTTGGTTCGTGGGATTCAAGTTTTATTTCAGATAAATCCCAAGCTTTGAAATTGATGAGACAAATTGAAGACTATATAATGGATCATTTATATGGTGATTTGTATTGGAATACTTCTGTCGTCATTGGTACTTGCTTTTTCGCCTGGCTCATGGGTAGAATTGGTGGTGGTATTCTTTCATTGGGAATTGTGCTACTTTTCACTCAATCTGTATATAGATCTGAAATAAGAAGGTTTGATAGAAACGTTAGAGATGATATGACAAGAATCCATGCCAGTAATCGTTTAGAAAACGAATTGGAAACAATGGAATGGCTTAATTCGTTTCTTGCTAAATTTTGGGTCATTTATATGCCTGCTTTTTCCGAAACAGTTATGTTTCAAACCAATGAAATCTTGAAAGATCAAGCTCCAGGTTTTGGTATTGAAGCTTTATCATTAAATGAATTCACTCTTGGTTCAAAGGCCCCAAGAGTTGACAGTATTAAATCTTATACCAGAAAGGGACATGATCGTATTGAAATGGATTGGGCTTTTTCATTCACTCCAACTGATACTGATGATATGACCAAAAATGAAATCAAAAAGAAAATTAACCCCAAGGTTGCTTTAGGAGTAACGGTTGGAAAATCCTTTGTTTCAAAGTCTTTACCTATCTTGGTCGAAGATATGTCATTCAAAGGAAGAATGAATATCAAATTGAAGTTATGTTTAAATTTTCCTCATGTCGAAACAGTTTCTATTCAATTTTTAGAAGCTCCTACTATTGATTATGCATTAAAACCTGTTGGAGGTGATACTTTTGGTCTTGATATAATGTCCTTTATTCCTGGATTATCTTCCTTTGTTAATGGGTTGATCCATTCTACTTTAAGACCAATGTTTTATGCTCCAAATTCTTTCGATATCAATGTTGCAGATATTGTTGCAGAACAATCAAATGATTCAATCGGTTGTGTTGCCGTATCAATCAAGCGCTGCACAAAATTGAAAACTGGTTCAAAGACTTTACCAAATAGTATCAATCCTTATGTTGAATTGAAAATTGAAAGTAATGCTGATATTACTGAAACCACAAAAGTTAAGAAGAGTATCAATGACCCAATTTTTATGGAAAATAAATATATTTTAATTAATAAATTAGAAGGTAATCATTTGAATTTCAATGTCTACAATTTAATTCCTGACAAACCACTTGACCAGTTAATTGGTACTGTTCAGTTTCAATTAGCGGATTTGTTACAGGAAGAAATTCAAACAAATTTGGTTAGAAATATCACTGAAAGTGGTAAAACTGTTGGTAAAATTGAATTTGATGTTAGATATTTCCCTACTTTGAAACCAAGAGAGTTGGAAGATGGTACCAAGGAAGGAGATACCAGTTCTCAAGTTGGTATTTTGAAGTTGAATTTACATGAAGCTAGAAACTTGGATAATACTGAAGCAATCGTTGGATTATTGAACCCTTATGCAGAAATTTATGTTAATCATGATCTCGTGAAAACTTGTCGTCAATTAAGACAAACCAATGAACCCTCTTGGGACCAAAGTTTCGAATCTTTAATTACTCAGCAATCGAAAACTGAAGTTACTGTTTTGGTTAAAGATGCTGCAAATGATGCTGTTGTTGGAAAATTACATGCCAACTTACAAGATTTAATTTTTCAAACATCAAGAGGTCAGCTATGGCTCGAAGGATTGCTCACTAAACAAGGAATTCGTGCTGCTTCTTTTAGAGTCACTGCAAATTGGAAACCTTTAGGTATGGATGAAGGAAGAGTCGGTACTTTTGCCAATTCTTCAATTGGAGCATTAAGATTGCACATTCGTAATGCAACTAATGTTAAGAACTTGGAATCTGTTGGCAAAGTCGATCCTTATATCAGAGTCTTGATGAATGGTAACTTGCGAGCCAAAACTGCTACTTTTACAGACACTTTAGATCCTAACTTTAATTCTGTTTATTTTTTTCCAATCTCAAATGAACATCAGCATATCTTACTACAACTTATGGATGCAGAACCTGAAGGTAAAGATAGACCATTAGGTTCATGTGCCATTTCAGTTTATGACTTTTTGAAGAAAAATAGCGAAGGATATTTTTGGAATTATGACGGATCTAATGAAATTATTGAACAACCAATTTTATTCAACGGAAGCAATCATGGTACTTTATTCTATTCTGTGTCGTTTATGCCAACAATTCCGGTATACTCTAAGATACAACTTGATAACCTAGATCTTTATTTAGCTCAAGTAGAAGAATCTAAGAAACATGAACAAATCAAGCAATTGGAAGATGAAAAATTGGCTAAGGAACGCCCAAATGAATATGAATTCATTGAAATTGAAGAAGTTGATGAAATTCCCGAATCTCCAAGAGTGAACATTCCATTTGAAAGAGCCATTGAATACAGAAGCGGTAATGTTGTTGTTCATTTGTTAGCTGGTTCATTTGAGACAACAGATTTATATGTTCACACATTATTTGACGAACAAGTCTATCCATCTGGAGTTTCTCCAAGAGTAACTGGTAGATCGATTAAAGTTGAATCCAGTGCTGAAGCTTTTGTTAGGGATTTACCAAACTCCAAATTGATTATTCGATTGGGTCGCAGGTTTGAAATTAGTAATCAAAAGCAAATTCTCGTTGAAAAGATATTTGATACATTCGATGTATTGAAGAAATCACACGCATCTCCAGTAACATTGAAAATCAATGAAAGAAATTGGGTAAAAGTTCAATTAGAATTCATTCCATCTGATGTTAAATTAGCTCCTTTGGATACCATATTAGACATTGGTAAGATCAAGTTACAGATCATTGGAGCAGATAATTTGAAATCAGTTGATTCAAACGGTAAATCGGACCCATTGTGTGTCATTAAACTCGATGGAATTGAAATTTACAAAACCGACAAAAAGAGAAAAACTTTAGATCCAGTTTGGAATGAAGAGTTCGAATTTCCTATTTTATCCAGATCTAGACAAGTTTTTCTAGTTGAGGTTTATGATTGGGATTTAACTCATGATGACGAACTTTTAGGTGTAGCAAACTTGGATTTATCTACTATTGAACCGGCACAATCAACTCAGTTTAGTGTTAATTTAAATACCAAGGGAAAAGTTAATTTAAGAGCCACATTCAAACCAGAATACATTAGACCAAAACTTGATGATAATAATGCATTACCAATTGACTTTGATGCGATTGGAAATGCTTCAGTGAATGCTGTTGTAGGAGTGTCTACTTTTGCTGGCAATGCAGTTGGAGACTCGGTTGGAGCAGCAAGTGATACATTAACAAAGGGAGGATCTCTTATTAAAGGGTTTGGTAGATCAAGAAAACATCAAAAAAAATCAGAAGATGAATCGAATACTATTGCCGCAAGTATCACTGTTAGTAATAGCAACAAAAATAATGTCATTAACGGTTCTGATAATGATACTTCTCAAACTGATATTACTTCAAGGTATAGTGAAGACTCCAATGCAACAAACGGTAAACGAAATCAAACTCACCAAGGAGATATATCTCAAAAATCTCAATATACAAATGATTTGCAATCATTAAGATCGGGAGCTCCTCCTTCAGTTAACGGATTACCAAATCTTAATCCTGATTTCTTACCACCTCCACAAAGGCCAAATGTTGGACATTCACGTAGTTCAAGTACATATACTGGAGGAAGTAGTTTTATTGGGGAGCATAGAGATGCTGGAAATTCGATTCCAGGTAGAGTTAATATTATTTCGGCAACTAGTATTTCCAAGGGAGCTTGTGAAGTCAAAGTATTGTTATCCAGTGGTGAACATGAAAAGAACCTTTTTAAGACTAGACAGATCAAAGGAGACAAAGCTTATGTATTCCATTGGAATGAATCGATTCCATTCAAGGCAACATCAGATGCTAGTCTTGTTTTCGTTGTGAGGGAAAAGCATACTTTTGGTAAGAATATTGAAGTCGGTTCATTCATTTTACCTTTGCAAAAAGTGTTGAACCGTACAGATAACATTGATCTTGACATTGGTAATGGAAAACTTACGGTTAATGTCAGATATTTGCCGATCAATGTATGAGAAGAAGAGGTGTGGAAGGATGAAGAGACGGGAAAGCAGAATCGAATAGTAGTTTGAGGTATTTCGAAATTTGAATTCAGATATATTGACTATATTGTAATATTATCAGATTATTGTTTGCAAAAAAAATAAATATAATGAAGAAGACTTTAGTGGGTTTACAGACTTCGTTGTTTGGACTGTAGATAGTAGGTGAATGTAAGCGAAGGAGTGTTGTTTCATGAGAGTTTTACTTTGAGATTCAAATATTTGTATCATTAAATTGTTTATTTGAATATATGTTCCGATTCTCTATAGAATAATATTAGCTAAAAGAACGACGGTCTACTGATGTTAGAGCTTAGTAGAGATTTGTAGGAAATGATACATTTTGAACTATTCAGTATAGATATCTGTTGGGTCACATGATCTGATTTTGATTTGATTTTTCAGAGTCTTAAATTCATAAAATTTAGCTATAGGATCGTCAGAAACAACTACAGATGTTTTCCTTCTATCACGGTAAATTCAAATACATACTAGATACTATTATCTGGTATCAGGAATTGGTAGCAAGAGCGCATCAGAATGGAGATCTGAAGATTGGTTGTGAAGGTGTTACCTCGGAGGATGAAATGTTCCATATGCAAGTCACATGATCATTACTGTTTTGCATTCACCATCGCATAGTCAGTAGGCTTTAGCCCTATACTTTCATGTGCTTGTTTGTGATTGTGACTGCTTTACGTTTGCGAAAAAAACACGACTCGACCCTCTATGCACTCCGGAAATTCTTTTCGGTAGAGTTCTCTAATGTGAAAAATAAAACAAAAAATTCATTAATCTGTTATTTGTTAGACAGCACTATATACAACAAAATGAGTCAAACAGTATGTGAAACACTATTATAAGCAGAGGAAAGAGAATAGTATTGAACAGTGTAACAGATTATGGGAGTTAAAGTACTGGAAAAGACCAATATCCAAACAACCGACCAAGGCGATGGGACTGGAGGTATGAAGTATGACTCAAAATAGAGAGTGGTGAAAAAAATTGTGGAAGAATCTATCCTTTTAGTCTTAAGGATAGTAGCAAATAGAAACAACATTTTTCAAATGAATGAATCATATATTTGACAAGTTCTTACTGACCTTGTGATGTCTGCAATATCTGGTTAATAATGGATAGTTTCAAACCAGATATCATTTACTATGTCAATAAATGTCAAGTCAAAGCCAAGTTTATCCAATACTTCCCACCCCAAATTAAGTCACACCTAAAATAACTATTATCAATCTTTCTTTATGTCAAACATATATACATATGGGTATATTTCCTAATTTACTTTCATAAATCAATATCAAATATTATATTATCTTTTTTTTTCTTATTGTTTTTTCTTTACTTTGAACTAGATTACTAACAATTTTTTCAGGCTCCAAAGTGGTACCAATCTCAAGACGCACCAGTCCCAAAGCAAACCAGAAAGACTTCTCGTCCACAAAAATTGAGATCTTCTTTGGTTCCAGGTACCGTCTTAATTCTCTTAGCTGGTAGATTCAGAGGTAAGAGAGTTGTTTACTTAAAGAACTTAGAAGACAACACTTTATTAGTTTCTGGTCCATTCAAGGTCAATGGTGTTCCATTAAGAAGAGTTAACGCTCGTTACGTCATTGCCACCTCCACCAAAGTTAATGTTGAAGGTGTTGATGTTTCTAAATTCAACGTCGAATACTTTGCCAGAGAAAAAACTCCAAAGTCTAAGAAATCTGAAGCTGAATTCTTCAATGAAGCTGCCCCAAAGAAAGAAATCAAAGCTGAAAGAGTTGCTGACCAAAAGCTTGTTGATGCTTCTTTATTATCTGAAATCAAGAAGACCCCATTATTGAAGCAATATTTATCTGCTTCATTCTCTTTAAAGAGCGGTGACAAACCACACTTATTAAAGTTTTAATAGTGTACTTTGTATATTTAATACATTTTTGAACGAATTGGGATTATTTTAATGTTGTAGAGATGTAACTAATAGAGAAAGAAAGAGAAAGTTGTGCTTCTGTGAGTGTATGGGTTAGTATATATATATATATATATCTGTGAGTGTGTGCTTGAATATCAGAAACTTCCTAGATTTGTAAATCTGTAAGCTTTGTAGTTTACACAAGTTCTGAAACACAAAGATTCCTATGGGTAGCACCAGCCAACAAGAGATGTCATCGATGGCTGAACCACCCACATTGTCCGGTAAAAGAAACAATTTGGTGGTGATTACGTAACTCTTAGTATTCAGTTAACGTTAATGGTGCGAGAAGCTCACCAATTGCCAATTGTTAGCGTTGGGGAAGTTGAATTAGAATAACCAGCAAGAGTCTGCCAGAATAGGAATTACCATTTTTTCCAGTGAATTTTCCAAATCTTGTTATCCAAATACTATGGTCAGATTTAGATACAAGTCTTTTTTTTTTTTGAATTCGAATTTCATCAACTTCCAGCTACCTTGTGCTCCCCCTTCGTTGTTCTCTCTCCCTACCAGCAACCCATCCTTGAGCTCTCCACCCGCAGTGCACGTTTCAAAAAATTTGATGCTCATCGCGAGCTTGAGGCTCTCCCATGCAAAGAGCGCACTGTGAAAGGTAAACGTTTCTCGAATTTATGTCTTCTTCTTTTCTTTCTTTACAGAAACCATTCTTAATTAGAAATAATGTCATCCTTGTTACCTCTTGCTACCTATAACTTGGCTCTTAAGCCATTTTCCCCTGAACCAGCCATTGAAGCTGACTTCCCTGTCACCATTAGAATCACTTTAGCTGCAGTTGACCCTGAAGCAGTTGATGATAAAGCTGAACCATCAACATTAAGATTATTGAAGAGATCCAATTTATTCGAAGATGACGATGAAGATGATTACTATGAAGGTGATGACGATGAAGAAGACGATGAAGATGAAGAAGATGAATTAGATTTGGTAGAAGCTGAAGCCGAAGAAGCTGAAGAAAATGACGATGAAGAAGTTGATGAAGAAGAAAACGACGATGAAGAAGATGACGATGAAGACGATGAAGACGAAGTCTCTGAATTCATCGTTTGTACTCTTTCTCCAAAGGTCCAATTTCAACAAACTCTTGACATAACCATCAACCCAGAAGAAGAAGTTTACTTTGTTGTTACCGGATCCTACCCAGTTCATCTTACTGGTAACTATGTTGAACATCCAGCCGATGATGATGAAGATTCTGAAGATGATGATGAAGACGATGATGAATACGATTTAACCCCAGATGAAGATGAGCTTCTCTACGATCTTGACGATCTTGAAAATGCTTCTGACATCGAACACAAGATTCAAGAATTAGTTGATGAAGAAGAAAGTAAAAAGAGGGCTATTGATGAAGAAGAAGAAGCTGAAGAAGAAGTAGAAGAACCAGTAACTAAGAAATCAAAGAAGGCTAAGAAGGAAGAAAAGAAATCTGTTCAATTCACTAAAGAATTAGAACAAGGACCAACTGGTTCTACTCTTGTTGAAAAGAAAGAAACCAAGAAAGAAAAAAAGGAAAAAAAGGAAAAGGCCAGAAAGGAAGCAGAAGCTGCCGTTGCATCTGAAAATTCCAAAGGAGGAATTAAAGAAGAAAAGAAATTTCCAACCAAGACTTTATTAGGCGGAGTTGTCACTGAAGACAGAAAAGTTGGTAAGGGACCAACTGCCAAGTCTGGTAACAAAGTTTCTATCAGATACATTGGAAAATTGAAGAACGGTAAAGTTTTCGACAAAAACACTTCAGGAAAGCCATTCAGTTTCGGATTAGGAAAAGGTGAATGTATTAAGGGATTCGATCTTGGTGTTGCCGGTATGGCTGTTGGTGGAGAAAGAAGAGTTATTATTCCAGCCAAGATGGGATATGGTAGCCAAGCTTTACCAGGAATTCCATCTAACTCTGAATTGACCTTTGATATTAAATTGGTCTCTATTAAATAAATATAGAGAAGTAGAGTAGAGCTCGAAAACGAGGTCCCAGAGGACAACAACCACAGGCTAAAAATGAGACATAATATAAAATAAATGAATATTAAACGCAGATATTGTGATGTAGGCATATGTGTTTATAGATCAGAAGATATTATGATATAGGCATATGTGTTTAGAGATCAGAAGATATTGTAGTATGTATATGAAGTTGTACATATATAGAGTTGTTCATATGGCTATAGTAGCTTATTTAGTGGAAGAACAATTTAGAATTCCAGTAAATAGCCCAGCGACACTGGTGAAGGTCGCGAGAGTGTCAGTGTCAGAGGTTACAAGAAATCTCAAGTGTTCGCTACTATAAAGCCTCTTGGCGAATCTCACTGCTGAATGTGGCCAGTAATTAGTCAGCGAAGGTGTTAGGGTAGCTAACGCGTTGCAATGCGATTCAATGTGATTCTCACCT
Organism: Chernovozyma aurita; assembly: GCA_030566905.1. Lineage (NCBI taxonomy): Eukaryota > Fungi > Ascomycota > Pichiomycetes > Serinales > Debaryomycetaceae > Chernovozyma > Chernovozyma aurita. The sequence goes on from JAKUBO010000009.1 coordinate 10,181, forward strand.
TGCTCAAGCATGGACATCACCACATCTATGATTGGGAGTGTGGAACTGCAATCATTTTTATGAAATGCTGGATTGTGGAACAAAGAATGGAAAGTGCGAAATTATCACTTTTAATATAGGCAGCAAGAGAGTATGAGCAGGAGCGTGTGTCAGCAGGAGAGAGAGTCAGCAGGAGAGTGGGCCAGCAAGTGAATCGCAGAGCGGGCCATTGAGGCCAGGCGCTGAGAGGGAATGCAAATGTACGCGACACAAGAGTCAGCGAAGATTTCAATGAGTTAAGTGTGCTACTCGATTCAAATAGGATAGACGTACTTAACAAGCTATGTAGGTAGGTATTGAGATAAAGAGAGAATTCAGGGGTGGAGAGCATTTAGTTTATTTTAAACCTAGAAAGAAACCGTGATCAAGCTGTATTGGCCCCATCTAGGGTCTTATCTTAACCATTCCAAAATTCACCTTCCAGTATTCCATCATTACATAATTTTAGGTGCAAATTGCAGAGATCTACACTAATATGATATAAATCAGAGAATCAATATGAAGTAGACCACAATAAACACATCTATTCTACTACATAACATTAAAAAAATTTACAAGATGGCTCATTGGCAATAAGTCACATAGCCCCATGCATGTAATCACCAAAGTTTGATGATATCATCTGAACATCATTCATCTCTTGTCTATTACCCCCCATCATCTTTTTTCTTCAATGCTGCTGCAGCGCTCACATTTGGAACCCTATTTCCAGTTCGATATTCGTTTAGCTCGTACCATCCTGCACAGTTGAATTTAAATGAAAAGGCTCGCGATTTTTCTTTTATGTTGAACTTGATTGATGGACTGTAAAAGAGGCCAAACACTTGTATATGTATGTATAATACACCAATTACCGATAATTAAGAGATTGAGGAAGCGGAATCATAGTGTATGTTTGAATTATAGATTTATTTTCCCCGAAGTAGAGGCTCTTTTGAACTATTTTGTGTTACTTTTCTTGAATGAAGTTCTTGTTCTTAACGAATTAGCATCGTGAATTCTGGCTGCATATTTGAAAAATTTGATGGATATGGATTGCTACTGGGAGCCATTACCTTGAATAAGGAGTGATTATTTGGAATTGGCTACTTTACCAACTAACTAGAGAGCTGATCAGAACGTGTCATAGTGAACAATCCCACTTTTTGCTGCTTTTTCGGTCGATTGTGAAGGTTGGTGGTTTCTAAATAGATTGACATATCTGATCCAAGTGCAAGTTCTAGTCCATCCATCTTAGTTTTTAATGGCTACAGGACAAGGGCGTTTTATTAAACTGAATGGTGTATTCACTATATTTGAAATACTTCACTGCTGATTTTATGGTGTCGAGACAGTACTGTTGACCTTGTACTCCGTCTCTTGACTTCATCTCTTGACTTCCACATATACAATTCAAATCCATAGATTATCTATATCCACTACCTCTTATCCACTCGTTCTTATCTATGACAATATACTAATCTAACTCTTTAGCATTCCAAGAATGTTAGCATTGGTTAAAAGGGGTACTTCTACCTTGGCCAGTATATCGGCACATCGTCCGATCCATTTTATTCTTGTAACTGCTTTACTTGCATCCATTGCTTATCTATCAGTGGTTGATGAATACGTTCCTGAGCATTTCCGCAAAGATCAATCGGTATCGTATTATCATAAACCCGGTTCCACCAATTATAATGAATGGACTCCAATTGATGATATTCTGAACTATCCCGAATCGGATCATATAACCATTGCTCCTTTGAGATTCAAAAGAACTCATAATAACATAATACCTGAAATAAAAAACTCTTTTGGAGGCATAAATGAAAATGAAAGAATATTGGTAATTCCAAATGATTTGGTGGATCAAGCTTTAGAATCAATTGACACCATAACCTCCACTAATGGAGGAAGCGGTTCTATAGTTTGGAAGGCAAGACACAATAATAGAATCACCAAATATTATGAATATATTCATTATGCATTTTTAAAAATTAAATCTTCAATCAATGGAGCAGAAAATTTTGATATTGTTTTGATTACTCTTGCATATGTTGCGATGTGGTACACTTTGATTAAAGTATTCGTTGACATGAGAAGAATTGGTTCCAATTTCTGGTTAGCATTTTCAACTTTGACTTCTTCAACTTTTGCATTTCTTTTTGCTTTGGTAGTTTCAACCAGAATCTTAGATTCAAAGGTTTCAATTATGAGTATAACCGAAGGGATTCCATTTTTGGTTGCGATTATTGGATTTAAACATAAGATTTCAATTTCTGAATTGGTGTTAAAGAACTCCAATGCGAAATTAGATGTAAGAACAATTGTTTCAAAGGCAATTGCTTCTCACACTGTTAGCTTGTTAAGAGATAATTTAGTTGCAATTCTTGCTTTGTTGGCCTGCTCATTCTATGCTCCTCAATTAAATGGATTATCTAATTTCTGTTTATTAAGTGCTTTAATATTAACTTTTGATTTGGTGTTAGTCTATACTTTCTATTCCGCCATTTTAGCATTAAAAGTTGAAATTAACAGAGCTCGTCGCACAGAAGACTTGAAACAAGTTTTGGAAGAGGATGGAGTTTCTTCTTTAGTTGCTGCTAATATTGCCCTGCAATCGTCTTTAATTGGCCATCCAAATGAAACATCAATTTTTAGCTCCCAAGATATTTCAATTTTCAGTTTCAAATCAGCAATGATTACCATTTTCATTACTTTCCATCTTTTCTGGATTAGTGGATCCTGGTTATCAGGCGACTCATATAACTTTATTTCAGGATATTCTAGTTTTGGGTCGTCTTCTTCATCAACAGGTTCGACATTATCAAAATTAATTGCTAAGCATATCAAAATCGGTGCCAATGGTACAGTTATAACATTACTTACTCCTAGAGTTTATATGCCAATGGGACTCTTAGTACAAACCGAAGATTTCATTCTTTTAGGTCTCGAAAAAATCAGTTTGGCTATTAGAGATAAACTTATTTCTAAATGTTTATTGTTTGCGTTTGCAGTTTCAATCTCCACCAACGCTTATTTCTTAAATGCATCTCGTTATCAAGTATTTGCTACAAACAAATTAATTGAAAAGGAAATCTCAAGACCTAAGGAATCAGCACACAGAAATGGATCTACAAAGAAGACCACTACCGTGAATGGAAATAAATCTAACGGTAAAATTAAGACCGCACATAGTGAAGAACTTACAAAGAGCTTATCTTTGTCTACACTGTCATCTGATGAGTTAGAAATTGTTGCCAATAGTGCGAATTTACCTTTGGATGAATGTATTAAGATTATGAAGGAAGGAAATATCACTCAATTGAACAATAATGAGATTTCAACTTTAGTTGTTTCTGGTAAACTTCCATTATATGCATTGGAGAAACAATTAGCTGACAATACCAGAGCCGTCGCAGTTCGTAGAAAAGCAGTAGCTAAATTAGCTGATGCTCCTGTTTTAGATACATTGAGATTACCTTATGCCGGATATGATTACAATAGAGTATATGGTGCCTGTTGTGAAAATGTCATTGGCTATATGCCAATTCCAGTAGGTGTCGCTGGTCCATTAATCATTGATGGAACCGCTTACCATATCCCAATGGCTACTACTGAAGGTTGTTTAGTTGCATCAACCATGCGTGGTTGTAAAGCAATCAACAGTGGAGGAGGTGTTCAAACAGTTTTAACTCAAGATGGTATGACAAGAGGACCATGTGTTCGTTTCCCAACTTTGAAAAGAGCAGGTGCAGCCAAAATTTGGTTGGATTCCGAAGAAGGTCAAAAAATTATCAAAAAGGCATTCAATTCAACTTCAAGATTTGCTAGATTACAAACTATTCAAACAGCAATGGCGGGAAGTTTATTATTTATTCGTTTCCGTACCACTACTGGAGATGCTATGGGTATGAATATGATTTCTAAAGGGGTTGAATATTCTCTTAAATACATGGTTGAAGAATGTGGTTGGTCTGATATGGAAGTCATTTCAGTTTCAGGTAATTACTGTACAGATAAGAAACCAGCGGCCATTAATTGGATAGAAGGTAGAGGTAAATCAGTTGTTGCAGAAGCTCTTATTCCAGGGGATGTTGTAAGAAAAGTTCTTAAATCTGACGTTTCAGCGTTAGCTGAATTAAATGTTAGTAAAAACTTGGTTGGTTCAGCAATGGCAGGAGCCCTTGGTGGATTTAATGCACATGCAGCTAATATTGTTACAGCAATATACCTTGCCTGTGGTCAAGATCCAGCTCAAAACGTGGTATCTTCTAACTGTATTACTCTTATGGATGATATTGATGGTGATTTAAGAATTTCAGTGTCCATGCCTTCAATTGAAGTTGGTACAATTGGTGGAGGTACCATCTTAGAGCCTCAAGGAGCCATGCTTGATTTACTTGGAGTTCAAGGTCCACATCCAACCAATCCTGGTGAAAATGCTCGACAATTAGCCAGAATCATTGCCTCTGCTGTATTAGCAGCTGAACTTTCTCTTTGTTCAGCCTTAGCAGCTGGTCATCTTGTTCAATCTCATATGCAACATAATCGTGCGGGAGCTGGAGCAGCTCCAACCGCAGCTTCAACTGCAACCGCAACTGCCACTCCTACTGCTGCTCCAGTAGCAGCAGTCAAATCCAGCGCAACTTCCTTCACTACCACTACCACTGCAGTTGCACCCAAAGTTTCTGCCGCTGAAATCGAACGTCTCAAGGAGGGTTCAGTAAATTGTATTCGTTCTTAGCATAAATAGAGCCATGTGTATTAATTAGGATTTAAAATGTACAGTAGTTAAGACTAACTATTCAGTTGTAGCAGAATGAACCTCAAGAAAAAAATTCTTTCAATTGATCTTAATTGACACAAATCCATTGTAATCCACCTAATCCTCGGAAATCCATCGGAATCCACCGAATCCTTCTCCGATAACCAATAACTATCCATTGATGGTCGAAGTGATAATCTTTCGAAGTATCACTATCAATCTCGAATCGAAAATTTCCACATTCGTAAAATTGACTCTTTCAAGAAAACATCCGTGCACCCACAATATACCGATAGTCAATGACAAAGAATGACTGAATCTGGTTTTGTCCAAATCAGAGAAAGACCGTTTCACTTACAGTCTGTACAGACATATATACATATACATTACTGGTTCCACATAATGCCATCTCAGGAGATAGGGGAACTGATTCCCGCCAATACCCCCCATGCGGTTTCTGTAACGCTCCCAACATGGGAAGCAACCGTTGGATATGAAGAAGGAGAAGATTGGGTAGTTTCCAAGATGAGTTCTGGATATCCAAGATTTTTCATTCATTCAATGATTCAAGAACTTGCTAGAGAAATTGAAACTAAATATGGAAGAGATGGAGAAAGATGTATGATCTTCCCCAGTTATAAAGTTGCTAAGAAATGTAGAGAATTCATTAAAGAAAAGACAACGCTTGAACATGTTGCCGTAAGGGTACTTCAACTCAGTACCAGAGCCCCTGAAAATGACCTTGAAAAATCAACTATAATCGAAACCAATATAGGGGTTGTATTTTTCCCTTCAACAGAATACTCTATTGCCAAAAATTATTGGCAACATCTGGGAGAAGGGATTTCTTCTAGAATGGGTGAATATTTATTAAGAGAGCTTTTCAGTTTACCTCATAAATCATTAATTCATAGAGATTCAGGCGACTCAAAGGCAAAATTGCAGGCCAAACAGATTCAACAGAGGTCACCTTCGATTTCAAAAAATTCAGTGAATTTATCGATGGAAAATGATGAAGAATCCGAAGCTTTTATTGAACAAAAATATGGAAGAGTGTTAGATCTTAAATTTGCAGACGTTGCCAAAGTAGCTTTAAGGAGAAGAATCAGTGGTAAAGTCGATAAGTCTTACAGTCAACAGGAAGAAATGGAAAAGGCTCGTAGAGGCAAAAATTTAAGTGAAACCGATGTATATTTGTATCCATCCGGAATGGCATCAATTTTCAATGCTCATCAAGCTTTATTAAATATTTCAAAACCTCCCAAAAATTCAGTGTGCTTTGGATTTCCTTACGTTGATACATTAAACATTTTAAAGAAATTTGGTCCTGGGGTGTACTTCTTAGGATTAGGAGATGATAAATCATTAGATGAACTCGAACAACAATTGGAAAATAACGAAATTGATATTATGGGATTGTTTTGTGAATGTCCATCAAATCCATTATTGAAAACTCCAGACTTGAAGAGAATCAGGAGATTGGCAGAAAAATATCACTTTGCAGTTGTTGTTGACGAAACAGTGGGGAATTTCTTAAACATCCATATATTGCCTTATGCAGATATAGTTGCATCGTCATTAACCAAAGTATTTTCAGGAGATTCTAATGTTATGGCTGGATCACTTGTGTTAAATCCATCATCTCCAATATATTCAGAATTGAAACAATATTTTAATGAAGAATACGAGGATTTGTTTTGGGCTGAAGATGCATTATACTTGGAAAGAAATTCGCGTGATTTTAGTGAAAGATCAGCAAAGATTAACGAAACTTCGTTAGCAGCAGTTGATTTACTTTTGAATAGTCCATTGATTTCGAAAGTGTATTATCCTAAGGTTTCAGATTCAATATGCCATTATGATGACGTTAAGACCCCGAACGGTGGATATGGAGGATTAATTTCATTTTTATTTTACGATCCTGATGATGCAGTTTGCTTTTTCAATGCCGTCAATATTCACAAAGGTCCTTCGTTGGGTACTAATTTCACCTTAGCCTGTCCTTACGCTATATTGGCCCATTATCAAGAATTGGATGAAATTGCCAAATGGGATATTGATAGAAACTTAATTAGAATTAGTGTGGGTTTAGAAGATAAAGATAAACTAGTTGCTGTGTTGCAGAAGAGTTTAAATACAGCTGCCGCTCAGCATGTAACTAAATAGATCATATGATGTGGATTCAAGTTTAATCGTGGACTCTTCCCTGTTGAGATATAACAGGAACTGGATAAATTTCAAAAAAAAAAAAGAGTAATTTTCCAATATATTTTTTTCTTTCATTTCTTCTTTATAGACTGATATACACATAGCAATTTGATATTGCAAGTAATCACTCATAGGTGCATTACTAAGTAGTCGAACTCGTAAACAGTGCTGGTGGCAGTGATAGTGAGTCATAGTGGTATTGTTTCGGTAGTACAAATGGTGAAGCACATAGTTAACTACTGATTACAGATTACTGATTACAGATTACTGACTACTGATCACTGACGATGTCCCGGAAACTTCATATGGTCACAAGGAGCTGGTGCATCACCCAGTAACTCTGGGTGATTAACTCTTCCAACGTACCAATAACGAACATGATTCTCGTAAAACTGTTGCCATTGCTTGATATCTCTCTCAGCTTCAAATGGGTCCAAACCTCTCAAATCATGAGTAAATTCATCTGGTTTATTGAAACATCCAGTAATAAAAGCCCGGGCACCATCCCTGCCACTGAAAAATGAGTAACTACCTCCAGGTCCATACGTTGCTTTTGAATTGGTCACATCGTAGACGCTTCCATTGATAGCAATATATATTGGCAAGTTAGCGTCATTGCCATTATACAACGAGAGTTCAGCTTCAGTAATATTCAAATATTGTCCAATTAATTTGAATTTGACATACCGCAAGTCCTTGTATCTACCTTGATAGCCCCATGTCGTCGAAGAGGTAAACCAATACGATAGTATGCTGTTTAGTAGTAGTAGTCCTCCAATAACTCTTATTATATCTATTATACCGAATTTCTCGTCTAATTGATCATCGGGTGCTTTTTTGTGATTGCGTGACATCCAAAAACAATAAATAGGTAGTTGATCTTGGCCTGAAAGACAGCGAATCTGATCTAATGTTATTTTGGTTCTTGTTCCGATCTGACTCCAGACTTGTTCATCTTCATGTTCTCAATCAATGCTATCATCATTGAATGTCTCAGTCTCGGTTGTACTGGGTCTCGGTCAGTCTTAGTCTCGGACTGAGTCTCACTCAGTCTCGGCAGTTTCCGAGGAGACAAATCTCAAATTGCGGCCGCTTTGGACCACTCAGTAGAAAAGACAAGAGATGGACCAGAGATGCATTCTGAAGAGTCCAAATTAATGGTAGTATTGAACCGAGTTCTTCTACCAGTAGTGCTGCGAGTAGTGCTACCAGTCCTACTTCCAGTCCTACTTCTCGGCTACTATCCTTCTACTAGCCCACTACCATTATCTACAATCTATAAAAGAACATATCTCTAAAAGTTATAATATTACAATTAATATTACTCCGCAAGTTTCTTGTGCTATCATTTCTCACATATAAAAGAGCTCTTCGTTGGATTGGGAGTTGAAGTTACTCGAGAAATTAATCTTATCTTGATCTGTTCTTAATAAATCTGCCCAAAACTCATCATTAAGTGCTAAATACGATGATTCAATCTGATCTGCATTTGCAAGGTTTTGAGGAGGTTTTGAATTCTCTGGTGTTCCTGCTAAAGGACCGTGATAATTGGAATTCGGATTCAATATTGATCCTAAATATGCATTGCTGGGTTTACGACTGGAATTCTGGATCGGTGGCAAAGTCGAGTTGGATACCTGGTTGGCATCACCTCTATTTAAAAATCTAGAAGAAGAAGATGAACCGTCAATGGAAGGTTTAAGTGGAAATCGAAGTTGTGATGGTCCTCCTCCACTACTGGCCCCACTACCAGAACTTCCTCTGATCCCAGGAACTTTTCCTGGCAAACCTGAACCATTATCATGCATGTTCCCATTGACAGGATTCCCTAACGGTCCATTAACACCAGGAGAACTTGCATTGCTGTTATTATGAGATTCTCCCCGGAAAGATGCTGCATAAGATAAGATGTCTAGTGGAACAGGTGGTTGAAATGGTTTCCCCAGCTCATGCGTTATAAGTCCTCCACCGTTATTGGCCATGAACATATCCGATAGTCTATGCAACTCCGATCGTTCCCGTTTACTGCTAAAAGGAGTTCTAAAATTTTCAGGTGTTTCTCCGTTTTTCTTCAATAATTCTTGAACTTGTGTAGCATATGTTTGGATGAATAATGATATCACGAGCCTTGTCTTTTTAAGAAAATGATTACAATGATGTATTTTAGAAGCATCCTCTACCAATGCACACAACTTTCGGATGGAAAAAATTGCCTCTTGTGGTACCAAATCCTTTTCAATGTGAGAAGGTAACGATAATATGAGGTAACGAAGCCTGAGTAACATTCCTGCAGTGTAGATAATTCTTGAAGAATAGAAAAGTGGAATTGTGGCAATCTGAGTAGGAGTTAATTTGTTAAATTCATCCAATGCATTCAAACATGAAGAAGTGCATACTCCAATTGAATTTATTGCATCGGTGCTAAGTTTTATTTCGGATCCATCTTTGGATTCAGTGGTCAAGACATTGCCCAACATTGGTTCATGAAGGTAAGCCTCAACAGAATAATAGTACGCCAACATGGGATGGTTATCTTTATCAATCTTTTCTTTGATCATATTTAAATAGCTTTGAAGTTCTTGGGTGATATACTGCTTTGAAGAGTTTTTAGTTCCCGGAACATCTGGTGCATGGATAATTTGATGAATTCTATCTAATTGGTGACTTAGTCTCAGAAAAAGAGCAATCTGAATCATAATTTTATCATCGCTATTTTCCAACATTGTACAGCATTCTTCAACGTATGGGGTCCACTTGATATAAATAGTCCTTCTTAATATAAGACAGATGCTCACGGTTGAGAAATATAGTACCATTATGAGTTTTCTATAGGGTAAGTTTTTAGATTCAACCGGTGCATCCACTACGATTGAACCATTTGTTTTGTTATAAATATATGAAGGTCTGCCCACTATTCCAAGATCGTGTAACATAGTTACAGACAATACGTTTAATAAATGATACCTCCTATGCCTGAATAATTCGGGAGTATTATACCAGAGACAAAGCAAAAGTAACGACTGAACTAATTCATCTGATTTGGTACCGATTACTAACACTTCAGTTGAAATAGACTGGATAGCAGCATTATCAATTGCTAACGATTCATCTAGTTTTAATGGTTTGGAATATATTGCGTTAGTGACTGACATTATGGCATTAAGTAGATATGGCAGTGATTTTTGAAGATCTTGAACAGTTACTGATTCTTTGATTTCAACCAATGGATGACGACTGTAGATCTTCTTTTTATAAAGCTCGAGACGCTCTTCGGCTTCTTCCATCAGCACAAGACCTGTACTAACGATGTCCACTGGTCCCAGACCTCTCAAAAGAAGTGCTCTACGATCTGCAGTCTCTCTCAATGAAGTTGTTATATCAGTAAGAATTGCCGAGGAATCACACAATGAATTAATTTCTCTTTCCAAATCTGTTTTTGAAACATAAATCGAAGGCATAGGCAATGGCAGACGAGATTTCAGATCTTGGGGTTCCAGGGGTTGAAGTCTCTGGTTCTCTTTAGCAGTGGCCAACTGGCTTGTGAGAAATCGTACTTGTTCTTCCAATCTTGCAATAGTTTCATCTTTTGGATTCCCATAAGTCGGACCAGGACCAGTAACTGCAACTGCAGGTTGTGCTGACGCTCTCGGATAGGAAAACTGACTTCGGTACAAGTTGGGATCTAGTATGGTCGATGGTGCGCTTGTAACATTTGATACACCTATTGGTAAACTGAATGAGGTTTTCATGGAAGTACCTTTCAAATTCGTTATTTCGATAGGAGTAGGAACATCTGATGAAAGTACCGATGGGTTTGTTGAAATTGTTGGAGTTCCAGCCTTTCTACGTCTTTTTCGAGTTTGATTAAGATCAATTTCACATACTCTCTTTGAATTCAAGCATCTTACACACGGACCGGTGGGGTCATTTATATCAGCAGGAGTACATTTCACTTTAAGTGAGTGGCAGCTTTTACAAGCAACAGGACGCCTTGTATTCTTAGTTTTGTTATTGGAGAACTCCAAGGAGTCATTTTCAGGTTGTTTTGGATTCCTTACTGAAAGGGTGGTTTCAGTTTTGGATGCTGACATTATTTTTCAGAACAAAATTAAATATGCTGAGGATAAGAGGGAACAATATTAATATTAGCAGAAATACTGCAATAAATATAAATAGGAACCCCAGTAGACAAACGGGAACAGCTGTGAAGAAAAAAAAAAACAAATCAAGAAGTTCAAGAAAACGACTGTGCCTAAACGGATATATCAGGAACCCTTGAGTTGATTTTTGATTTTTGATTTTGATTTTGATTTTCTTTCAAAGTTATTCCAGCAGCAGAATGAATGTAAAGCTTTTGAAGATTCGGGAAGAACGATACAACAAGCGTTAACAAGCGTTGGCCCTGTATTTTTACAAGTAGAACCTGTATAAACAAATTAAATTAATAAGAAGTATGTTATTATTCAGCAACGAGAAGAATCTCTAGATCTCATTATTATACAGTGACAGCCTTTTGTATGGCAATAACGAAAATAATTCCAAAAATGCAGCGATAAGATTATATTACCGTAAATAAAAAGCGATGTAAAAGATATCCTAGCACACTAGTAATATCACTTCAACAAAAACAAAATATCCAATATATGTTCAGTAGTGCTCCAAAGACGTACTTCCAGGTGAGTGTTACCAAATGTGGAGTTTACCAAAATGATATAAGATGATAATTAGGCGCTTACGGAGATGGTACAGTTGGTGTGGCACGACTTTTAGGGTGATCAGTCCCGCCGGACGCTTCACCCATTTACGAGAGAACGCGAGCGCAATCATCTGAATCTCTTGGTCAGTGAGATATGGCAAAAACAATGCTGGGAAGATATGATTGGCGCTAACGAAGCAAGAAATTCCATGCTGTGAATGCTGAGCTTAGGGGAGGGGGGGGGAGAATTTCATCTCAAAATAGTTTCGAATCACATTCGGACACCCCTAAGATGCACTTTGAATCCTCCATAATGCGTATGGCTATGTTACAGTTTCATAATTCCAGCAGCATTTTTTTTTTTTGATTTTGTCGTTCCTGTAGCTGATCTGTAGGTCGCAATGAGGGTGAGCGTGTGCGGTCTGGGAGTGTCAGTTTTGAACTGGTTGGAGTTTTGAATCGAAATCAAGTTTGAAATTATAGTTGGTGATCTTTTTCAGTGGTCAATTCAATCAATCCAAATATATTTCAGTTTTCTCAATCATTTTTCAGCATTGCCAGGGATTGCTGATTGATTTATCGATACAAGCACATATCAGATACACGGAAAGCTTGAATACATACTACATATTTACATTTATATAGGTATACACTCATACTCACAAACTATATATATATGCATATATATAAACACGTATACACGTATTAGTACACACATATTAGTACACACATATATTGGTATACATCTATATCATTATACACTCATATTTGTATACACATTCATTACTACTCACTCATATTAGTATAAACACATATTAGTATACACACAACATATACCATACATCCATACTGATATTGTCAGCATCATTGAACAAACAATTTGTGATATCCATCCAATCATTCCTTCAATTTCAACCAATACTCTGCTCACCTTATGTCCTCATTGGCATTCGGCAGTAAACACACCTGGAAACCTAAATCCAAATCATCTGAACTAGACCTTCCCCTATACTATAAAGACAAACCAAGATCAACCAACGGATATCAAAGTAAGATTGTTATGCTTTTCAAAGGATTTGTCCTTTCAATTGCTTTATATATAGTATACTACTATGCTAGCAATTTAGAATACAATTCTAAATTCATGTCCTCTTCAGGTAAATCCTCTTCAACTACATCATGGGCTGAAAAGCAACAAGAAGTCAAAGATGTGTTTCTTGAATCGTGGACTGCTTATGAAAATCATGGCTGGGGTAAAGATGTATATCATCCAATAGCTCAAACTGGTGAGAATATGGGTCCTCTTCCTTTAGGTTGGATCATAGTTGATTCTTTAGATACCTTGATGATTATGGATTGTCCAGAACAGATTAAACGGGCTAAGGAATGGGTTAAGAAGGATCTTAATTACAATTTCAATTATAACGTCAATGTGTTTGAGACAACTATTAGAATGCTTGGAGGACTTTTATCGGCTCATCATTTTTCAAAAGATGATTTGTATTTAGATCGTGCAGCAGATCTTGCGAATGCAATGATTGGAGCTTTCAAATCAGCAACTGGAATTCCCTATTCTTCGGTTAATTTGGGTACAGGGCAAGGAATTAAAAATCTCATTGATAATGGAGCATCTTCAACTGCAGAAGTGGCTACTTTACAATTAGAATTTAAATATTTAGCAAAACTTACTGGAGAATCATTATTCTGGGAAGCAGCAGAGAAAGTTATGAAAGTTTTGGATGCAAACAAACCTAAAGATGGATTGGTGCCTATTTATGTTGAACCAGATACCGGTAAATACCGGGGACACTTGATTCGCTTAGGTTCGAGAGGTGATTCATACTACGAGTATTTATTAAAGCAATATCTTTTAACCGAAAACAAAGAGCAGATCTATTGGGATATGTATCGAGAATCAGTCGATGGAGTTAAAAAGCATATGGTGCAAAAGTCATTCCCAAACAAATTGACATTCATTGGAGAATTAGAAAATGGTATTTCTGGAGAGTTTTCTCCAAAAATGGATCATTTGGTCTGTTTCTATGGTGGATTGTTAGCGGTTGGTGCAACCAATGGTTTCACCATTGAAGAAGCAAGAAAATTGCCTGATTGGAATTCAGATAAAGAATCTGATTTCAAATTAGCTGAGGAGTTGACTCATACATGTTATAAAATGTACCACGATGTTCCATCGGGTTTATCACCAGAGATTGCTGTTTTCAATACAGATCCAAATATCGACAAAGATTTTATTGTTAAACCTATGGATAGACATAATATTCAAAGACCCGAGACCGTTGAATCTCTCTTCTATTTGTACAGAATCACTAAAGATGAGAAGTATCGTGAATGGGGTTACGAGATATTCCAAAACTTCGTTAAGCATTCTAAAGTTGTATCTGCTAGTGGTGAGGTTTCTTACACTTCATTAGATGATGTAACTGTTGTTCCTACCAAGAAAGGAGATAATATGGAATCATTCTGGTTAGCAGAAACCTTGAAATACTTATTTTTGTTATTTGATGATGAAAATAAGATTCCTTTGGATAAGTATGTGTTTAACACCGAAGCACATCCATTCCCAAGATTTGATATGCAACCATTATTCAAGACCGGATGGGCCAGAGATTTTGATGACGAGAGAAATGCAAATAAAGGTACCAAGAAAGATCCAATAAAAGTGAAAGTAGATAAGAAGAAACCACCGGTTGCAGCGCCGGCTAATAAACCTGTTGATGAACAAGCGAAGGAAGTGGTGAAAGAAAATCCAGAGCTCCTGAAAGATAAGAAAGAATTGTTAGAAAACATTATTAATAACATTTAGAAACAGTCCAATAGGCGATGGATATGGTCTCAGTCATACGTCGATATCTTTAAACGGGACAGGATCTAGGTAGAAACAGAGATGATTGAATCGTGGCCAGGGTAGTCATTATTGTATAAATTTGCAAAAATAGTCAACGGAGTATCCTGAAAATTCTATATTATGCATCGCTATTGGTGTTACAGATAGATTCCCGACTGTGAATGGATGTGAGATTGGTTTGGAGTGGTAGAAAGAGAGAAAAGTTATCTGAATAAAGATTTCAGTCTTGCCATCACTCGTGTAATGAAGTGGATATTTCAATATCTACGTGAATGAAAGTTGTTGTATCAGTAATTGATTAAAGAAAACGTTCAGAGAGTTCCAAAATCTGCGAATATGATTTGGTTTGTTCTGAATCTCTACTGTTGGGAGATTGCTGCGAATTCATGCGGACCCTCAACGAATGGCTCCAAGTACCTACGGTCGACTAGTTTAGATATTATTTACTAAAGCTCTACTATATACTAGCTATATTGTCTACTAATGATCCCTTGTAGTTGTTACACGCTGATTTGACCTCTAAACTCAGATTTTCATCTTCCTTAGCTCTGCATCCTTCTCATTCTCATCGTTGGATTTGGAAGTATCAAGAACGTCAAATATGCTAGAGTCTTGTTCTTCAAAGGTTTTAGAAATCCCTAAATCGAAGTTGGTCTGTGAATTTTACTCAACATTTCGTCATCATGCTAGTTGCTAGAAGCTGGGAGCTTGGAACTGGGCTAGAATGCTAGTTGACAGGGGCTGGGAGACGGGCTGGGACCTGAGAGCTAAAGGATGCGAGCCAGAAGCAGACGAAGAAGCAGACGAAGAAGCAGACGAAGAAGCAGACGAAGAAGAAAACGCGAAAGAAGTTAAACACAAGACGCAGCTCCATGTTTCCCCATTATTACTTTCTAAGGTAGTACTGGTCAGAAACATAGCGCGCTCCATCAGAACATCTACGTAAGTATCTGACTAAATTGCTCTAAAGTTACTAAATTTAAAATAATACAAAGTGGATGTGCCTTGCCCATAATAGGAGGATAGTAGCAGTGTAATAGCAGTGTGAACCGTGTGAACAGAGTAATAGCAATGCAACTGCAAAGATTCTTTGCGCCAATGCAACAAAGAAGTGCATATAAAGCATGATTACAAAGGTAAAAGAATTGCATATAAAGCATGATTGCGAAACCAAAATGAGGTTGAGGTAAGAAAGTGAAGAGATCTTTCGATGCGGATTTAATGTGCAAATGCGGCAATGCCAAATTGACAAATTGGTTTACCTAATAGTTCATTAACGGCTTTAAGGAGTGCTAAATTCTAGCTGAGGAAACATATTATCGGTTGGTTAACAATTTTTGGCAAGCAATTAAACTCTTACAAGTGACTTCATAGAAGACCTGCCCCGCACTTGTTCAACTAAATTTGTTCCGACTCGTGCTCGTCCTTATGCAGTTAAGCGATCTACGGAAGATAAATGGAACTTATGGGGACCATTCGTTCCGTAACTGTTAGACTAATCTTGAAGAAGATATAAGAGGGAGAGTGGGTGGTTCGATTATGTATCGCCATATGTTGATGTCTTCTATTTCAGAACCAGATCAGAATTAAAGGTTTCGCTTCTGATCATTGATATTCTTTTTACCTAGCCTCCCCAAAAAAATGTCTAGTATTGTCTTAGTTACTGGTGGTACGGGATACGTTGGTGCCTACACAGTTGCAAAAGCGCTTGATAGTGGTTACATCGTTCGTGCAACCGTTAGAAACGTTAAAAGAGAAAAAGAATTGAGAAAATCACTTTCTTTAATTAACCCCAAATTTACCAGTGAATTCCTCGATGAAAAGTTTTCTGTTTATGCTGCCGATTTGACATCTGATAAAGGTTGGCCTGAAGCAATTGCTGGCTCGAAGTACGTTATTCATGTTGCTTCTCCATTCTTTTTGGATCCTCCAAAAGATGAAAATGAATTGATCAAGCCTGCTAGAGAAGGTACTCTCAGAGTTCTTAAAGCTTCTCTTAACGATGGAGGAATTGCCAAATTCGTTGTCACCTCCTCAATTGCCGCTATCGCTTATGGTCACGAAAATGGCACCAAAGTGGATGAAACTTTTTGGACTAAAGTTGAAAATATCGATGCAGCCTATGTTAAATCAAAGGCTCTAGCTGAAAAAGCTGCATGGGACTTTATAAATTCTTCTGAAAACAGACAGGCCAAAAATCCTCTTAAACTTGTGGTTATTAATCCGGCTGGTATTTTCGGTCCTGCGGTTCCTGCTTCTACTTCTGAACCTACTTCAATTGAAATGTTTAAACAAATACTTGGCGGTGAATTCAAGCTAGGAGCTCCAAAGGTCAGTATGGGTATTGTTGATGTGAGAGATGTTGCCAAAATTCAAGTAGAGGCATTAACAAATAACAAGGCTGATAATGAAAGGTTTATATTGATTGAAGGTCAAGAATATCGACTTTTAAAACTTTCTGCCATAGTTAAAAAGTACTTGAAGAATGACCCAAGAGTCAATTCCTTACCTTCAAGGGAATTACCAAGTTGGTTTGTAAGACTTGTTGGTATATTTTCGCCTTCAGCAAGAGGAATTGTTCCATTCCTTGAAAATGACGTTATTTTTGACTCTCTGAAAGTCAGAAGAGTTTTCAATTGGGTGCCTATTGACTTGGAAAAGACTATTTTTGATACCGTGGCAAGTATCGATAAACTCATTAAAGCTTGAAGTTGTAAATGCGAGGACTATAACTATATAGATGTATGTGGAATACTGGAAGAATAGCCAAAGCTCTTGAAAGATAAGAAAGAAGTAATAGCAAATATTTATAATAGCATCTAGATATAATCCAATAGGCGATGGATATGGTCTTAATTAGCTGTCGATAACTTTAGATTTTTGCTACAACAGAGATGATTAAATCGTGGCTAGGCTACTTTGGTTTAAAATTTTTGAAAATTTGCGAAATCAGTAGACAGAATATTCTGAAAATTATATATTATAAGTATGAAGAAGTTTCAAGAGCTGAAAGTTTATTCCAATTTTGTAAGGGACTAATCAACTTGTAGTAGCGGAGTTCTTCAGGGCCGTAGAGATGAAGTTCGAGGAAGAGAGTATTGGAGTGCATATATGTTATAGAGAGTGTATATAACCTATGGTGAGAGCAGGATGTGTAGATATTAACCTTGGATTACCTAGCAAGACTGCATGAAGTGCATGCACTTCATGTTTTGTATGCACCACCTAATCTCTATCTCTCCTTTCAACTACACCAATGAAATTCGCTACAAAGCAAGTAAATAAGGAACCCACCTCAACCCTTTACCACTGATCTCCAAACTCACCCCTCCCAGTTGAAAATACCCTGTATTCTTAAAATTTTAGTTCCTTTTCTTATTGTTGCCTTCTGTCAATAATGCCCTGTTTCAATCAAACCCCATCAATTAAGAAACCTGTATGTAACTGTCTCCTCGCCCATCATCCTTTTGTCTCACTACCCACGTGATTTGATCTGATTTTTCAGCCAGCCCATCAAAAACTCTCTCCATCGTCATGACGTCAACAACAGCAGTTTGTGAGGAACAAAAATAATAATCTGAAGCTAACACATTTATTCTTTTTCTATTAATTCAATCGAATACTGATCGGAACAAACTATTATAGACACTATTATAGACCATAGCACCTTATTACTGTATTACTTACGATGAATAGTGAGGTATGTTTAACAATTTCAATTGCCGTTGTGGTTTTGTTTTTTTCTTTCTCTGTTTAGCCTTTGTGATGATGAATTACTTGTATCTTTAAAAGAATTTTGTTCAATGACATCATGATTCCTCAGAGTTCCTATGCGGGATGTTATACACATCTTAAGTGTAAACTGGGTAGCTTGATGTTCTTTGAAATACATCAATAGTGTTCTGTCTTTGGTTGCCCTCATTTGGCGGTAGTAATGACTGTTTTGGCTGTTTGAGTGTGTTTTTGGTGTTTTTTCGGCTTGATTTTACCAAATTGTTCTTTACTTTTTACTCAAAAGTTATTTTTTTTTATTTGGAGTTTCTTACTAGCACACCAAATTTAATAAAGGGGTCTTTACAAGTCATGGATCCGGTGATAAATTGAAAGATAGCAACTGCTATAAGACGAATTATTGCCAATACGAACCGAATTGAGCAGTTGCAAAAATTCATTTTATCCTTAAACCAGTCCGGTCCATTATAGTCCAGTTCATTATAGTCCATCTCAAATCACAAAGCTTTTAGTCTTCATTCACAAAGATGGTCCATCGCTTTGGTCCATCGATTTGGTCCATCGCTTTGGTCCATCGCTTTGGTACATTGATTTGGTACATCGCTTTGGTCCATCGATTTGGTCCATCGCTTTGGTACATTGATTTGGTCCATCGATTTGGTCCATCGCTTTGGTACATTGATTTGGTCCATCGCTTTGGCTATCTCTATCGTTTATCTATCTTCCAAACCAATTTACTAATATTTTCCAGAAAACATCTTTTGATCTTGAACCGAACCCTTTTGAAAAGTCGTTTGCTTCGGAAAAGGACCCTTCAAACGCAATTCTTACTGGCAATTCAAATAGACATAATCTTAGAATCCCCAATATTTCAAGATTGAATGCTACAGACAATCACAAATTACCGGTGATCACTCCAAATGTCCCCACTTCCGGTGATCGGAAGTTACCGCCGTTAGGTCTTTCCCCTGGAGGACTCTCGGCTCCAGGAACTCCTGGCTCAAACCTATGGAACAGCTTGCTTAACGCTACAGGATCTCATCACCCACAACTGACAATCATCAACCAACAGGATAACAGCCAGAATAATAATAATCCCACTAATCACACCAGTAACCCCCTCAATGATAATAGTCATAATAACAATCATAATCAGCATCTTAATCATAATCACATACCATCCAATAATGTTAACAACGGTCAGGATCCAAATGGTAACTTATCGTTCAATACTCAAAACTTCAATCAGTTTGTTCATAATCTTAGAAAAACCGGTTTAACCCCCAACGAATCCAATCTTAGATCGGGTCTTACTCCCGGTGGGAACTCTGGATTTCCATTTGGAAATTCTCTGCTTCCAGGGCTAACTACTCCAAGTGGATTGCTTAACAGTCCTATGACCCCAGGTCTCTCCAGTTTTCTTGGTATTACTCAAAACCATGTGAACCCAAATAATCAAAATGTTTTACCAACGGTAGGGGTTTTGGGTTCAGCACCTCAAGCAAATGTAAACCCGATTGGACTTCCAAATGTTGCAATGGAATCATCGACTACAACTTCGGGAAACAATGGGATAACAGCCGTGACAGCCAACGTTGGTAGTGGTTCCAATGTCATTAGTACAAAAGTCAAGAATAGCTCTGAACCCAATTTGGAACTGAAATCAGCTAAAAGATCCGATTCCAAAAAGAAAAGAAACAGCCCGACAGAAAAACCAAACAATACCAACTCTAAGAGAAGAAAAAGTAAGGCAGAAAATCCCGTTAAGAAAGAAAAAGAGGAAAAGGAAAATGAAAATGAACCTGAAAATGAAACAGAAGGAAATAATGATGAATTTCCAGAGGAGAATGAAAAAAGGAAAATATTCTTAGAAAGAAATCGAGTTGCAGCATCAAAGTGTCGTCAAAGAAAGAAACAACTAATTCAGAAGATGGAAGATGAACTTTCATTTTATTCCACTGGGTATAGAGAAGTAGTGGCACAGGTGACCCAATTGAAAAATCATTTAGTTAAGTTGCGTGATATAATGGAAGGTCATAAGGATTGTGCATCGTTTGCAAATTCCGTTGGAGGTTTTGATAATTTGAATAACGTTATCCAACAAACGACCTATTTATGTCAAATTAGTGGGAATTCAGGGGATGTGACTTCGATGCCAACGACCATCCCCACCACATTAAACAATCCTCAGGATGGCTTCAATGGAAGGTTTTTACCCATGAAGGAACAAGGACTTTTACCTAGATCCAATGTGGTTTCTAATAACCACAACAATAACTCAATGGTTGCCAATCATGTTGCCAATCATGTTGCCATTGCTCAGAGTCCATCTCTTCGGAATAATTCAAACTCAACCCCAATACACAATGCAGCTGGAGTGGTTAATACGGTTAACAATACTTCTGGAAAGTTAGCTCAAAATCGCAATTTCTACTTTCAGCCCAATTCAAATACAAATCAGAGTATAACTAGTCATCATAGCCATCCAGATTTAACTGCAGTTGTTGCATCAGGAGCAGATGGGTCTGAACTCGTCACTGGGGATACATATATTCGTTCAATAAACTCAATGTCTAACCTCGCAGCTCAGTCTCAGTCTCAGTCTCAGATTCATCAAGAGGCGGAAGTTGGATCTGGAGTCGGCTTGGATCGAGTTGGTGGGAGTAGGAATAATCAATTGGTAGAAGGGAATTTCGCTGTGAGACCACTTGTTAGTATGATGGATCTTGAAAATAAGTAAATAAATCATGAATTGGTGAGGGATTTATTTTACTTTGTATTTCTAATAGCAATTTAGGCTCGAGCTGGAAACTCAATTGTTGGTGACCAGTTACTGGAGGAGAATCTTGTGCAGCTGGAATTTGGCTCGATGCTACTAGCAAAGTTACGATCTATCCCAAAAAACTAGAAACACACCAGCTACATGTAGAGCTACAGTGGCAGCAGCAACAGCAGTAGCATCAGCAACAGGTAGAATAGTGACAACAGTGACAACGGCTACCACATGTACAATAGGTACAACAACAATACCAATAACCACCGCAACACAATAACCATTGCAACACAATAACCATTGCAACACAATAACCATTGCAACACAATAATGGCAGCAGCGTCAGTGATAATAACAGTGATGACAATAGCAACAATGGTGATATTAGCATTAGCAACAGCAGCTACTACAATTTCAGCATCTACAGCTATAACAGCTACGTCATCATATTCAACGTCATCATCGTCTTCAGCATCATCATCATATTCAACGTCATCATCATCTTCAGCATCATCATCATATTCAACGTCATCATCGTCTTCAGCATCATCATCATACTCACCCCAGAACTAACCAGTGCTATTATTGAACTGTGCATATCCGTCTCAGCACAAGCACGACCTTCTCCATCTGAATGGATCTATGTAGCTATATTTAGCTAACTATTTAATTATATATGTGAAACCTGGGCCAAAACAAATAAGATGTCCCCTTTGAGCGACTTACATATTATAAGAGAAAGAGTTATTAGACTGATAAATTCCACTGCATATAAGGCAATGTAAGAGAAGAGAATTTGAGGATTTAGTGTGAGTCTTACATTTTCCACTCTAACTATGAACACACGCACTCCAAATTTCAACCTTTCTGTCCACAACGAGGCATACATACACCAATAATCCCACCCACAGATAGAAACCAGGAACCATATCCCGGACTGTCCACCTCCACCTCCCCGTGGAGTGTTCATGGGGAATGTCAGGATTCCAGGGCCACCAAGTTGTGAAATTGGATGCCAATTACAGTGGAACAGATCGATGAGTCGACCCGTAAATTATACGAAAGTAAAGCTTGTTCCAATTTAATGAGCGAGCAGAGCAGTACCAACGATTCAAAATGCTGATTAAGCCTGTTGCATGAGCAAGTTGTATCAAATATCCATTCTCGTTTTGATTAAATTGAATGAAACTAAATTTCTTGAATAATGTTTCCTATTCCCGTATTTAACAGCGCACCTCTTCCCCTTTTTCTCACCCTTCACATAGCTTGAAAAAGATACCAACTCATCAAGGCCCAATAATATTTTCCACCATATTTCTCTTTGCCTTGATCTATTTTTTGACTCATCTGGTCCAAAGACTGCATACGAGGCGTAATTGTCCAGTCACAGAACAACTGAATCTCATACGAAAGAAGTTAAAGAAAGATAAAAAAAAATTATCATGCAGAAGGAGGCCTGCATATATTAACATTAAAACAAATGTGATTGTATAACAAATTTAAGTCAAGTCAAGTAAAGGTTGATCTTGTTACCGAAAATTAACATTAAAGGTAGATAGTGATATTCCAAAAAAAAAAGAAGCTTATAATGGCAGTTGATTACAAACTAGAGTTACCACTGCTACCCCCAAAAAATCCATCTCCTAAAAAAGTAGGTGGTGGTGCTGAAGCTAAAGCATATAACATGAGGTGTCCCCATGATCTGATCATTGAAGATCAACAATTTTCCAGAAAAAATTTAAAATCGTTATTACATGTTATCACTGCAGAATTGAAAATAACTGGAACTAAAACTGCTCATATAATCCTACCATTCCGGTCTCGTATCGATGACACTAAACTTGAAAAATTCTTGGGGTTAATATTCCCCAATGGAGAATTAATCCCAAAGGACAAATATTGTTCGATCATAAAGCACACCGATGAATTTACTTTAATTTGTGCTTTGAAGTATCTTTGGTCAAGATTACCAAATTACGAAGTCATAGGATGGGATGTTTATCTTGAATATAGACGTAAAGAGAAAGCAGCCGGATATCCCCGAAATGCATTTCTTTCCATTATGCCTAAATGTCTATCATCACCAGCTCATGCTTCAATAGTTTATGATTTCCTTGATCTATTAATTAGCATTGCCTCAAATTCCCAATATAATTATTTGAGTGGACGCAAAGTGTCCAAAATGGCTGGTATTTGGGCTTTCAATTCAGTGGGAAGAGCCCAAGCTCAAAAAAATCAATCGAAATCTCCCTTTTATGATGCAACTATAACAATCGAAAACAATTTTGTGGACGGGTTGGAAGCCTGGAAACTGACTAGTGATGCTTTGTTTCATCTTTTGTTATCTTTCCTTAGAGCAATGCTTCCGGATAGCGAACAAGAAACTTTGAAACTTCCAAAGACATTACAATCATTACTTATATCAAATTCGTATCCTCCTACTGCTTCAAATTCGGATTCCTTGAAAAACTTAATAACTCTTCCTTGCGTCATAGTTCGTTCGAATAAACCCTCATCATCTGCATTTGAACTCATAAGTAAAGTTCGTAATACTATATCGTTTGAAAAAAAAGATGCCTTTATTTCAATTGAAAATTATTCAATTTTAAAAAATATATTCAGGAAACTGTCTACAAGTGACATTATTTCAACTTTCACTGAAGAATCTCGTCGGATTATATCTCGAATAACCGCAGACCCTATAGACTCTAATTTCGGCCTTTACCCCGGTTGGGCAAGACCAGATATAAATAATAGCGACGCTTCGGAAAATAACAAACATGACAGTGCCACCTTACCGCTAATATCCCACTTGAATATTGTGGATGTAACCCTCCAAGATTATTACATCTGGACATGGTTATCATCTTTGTCTTCAGATCAATATATCCAAAATAAAAAGTTATTTGGTAGATCTATTGTTGTGGAAGCTGGTGTTAAAGGTTTCGAGAAGTGGTTTATTATCTCAGAAGAGTTGATAACCCCAAAGGAATATTCTAAGACTTTCAAAGCTTTGGATTATTCCCCCAGACTGGTTCAAAACACGATGAAATTGGGCCTGAACCCCGAGAAGTTGGTTCAAACGCCTGAGAAATTAGTTAAAACTCCTGAGAAGTCGGTTCATACCTTCGAGAAACCCTCTGGTATATTGGCTAGCACTAGTGCTAACTCTAGCCCTAGACTGAAGAGTAAGCTGTATGAAAGCTATAAATATATGTCATTACCTCCTCTTCCTTTACCTGAAAAGGACAATGGGATCCTTCCTGAAATTAGTTTCAATACTAATGATTTCAAGATTGAGGTTAATATAGATGATAACGAAAGGTATGATTACTCGGCAGTTGCGGATTCACTTTCTTCTGATTTCGAGACTAAAACTCAGTTATCGGAACCACGAAGAACAAACTTCAACTCAAGTCTGCCAAAACCTCCACCTCCATCATTGAAATACATCATTACTCCTGTAATACAACAACAAGAGATTCTGAAATCGAAGGCAGGATCTGCAACTAATACGACGTCTCCTTATTTAACGGCAGGTGAAGGAAATGAAACACCCAATAGGTTCATTGAGTACAGTGAATATTACTCCCCTGAACTATTGAATGATCTCTCCCCTGTTAAAGGTGATACCATTGACAGCAACGTAAGTAGAAAACCCGAGGATGACATCAGACTGGATCCTGTTGAAGAAATTTTCATTCCGGGTACAGGCACCCAAAAGGAAGAAGAATCACCGGCTGTGGAACTGAATGAGTCTGCCCTTGTCAATTATCTATCACAAGAGCTGTATCCTCTGAGCTCCCCTGAGAGATCTCCTGATAGGTATAAGAATATGACCGCAGAAGAAATCAGTGCCAAGAGACAAGCCAAAGAGGAGAGGAGACTCAAACGTAAAGAAAAGAAGAGAAAAGAACAAGAGGCATTGGATAGGGCTGCCGGTACCCGAAACGAAAAGCATTCTAATGAAAATACGTATCCTCATGACTTGGTACTTCCACCTTTTCCAAATGAAATTTCAAGTCCCACAGAAAAATCTCCTCGTTCAAAGGAAAGAGAAGCTACAAAAAGAGAGAGAAATGAGAGAAAGCAGAGAGAGCTTGAAGATAGAACATCATCCAGAACCAATGCTCATTCTTCGAGTTCACCCCAATTGAATGATCAAGAGCGATTAGAATCAATGCCAGTCTCTAGATTAGAATCAATGCCAGTCTCTAGATTAGCACCTCCTGCAATTGAACATGATCATATTTCTACCAATAACCATCAACCATATTCATTACAGAACCCTATTTTCCCACCATCTGGAAATACACATTTGCCTCCACCCACTTCTCTGATAGGACATGAAGTGACTATTCCTTCTGCTAGCCAGACCCATTATAGCCATGCCCATGGACACCATCAAAGCCCTTCACCAGCTAACTCACTGGTAGTAAGTGATCCAAGCTCTCAATCACCAAATCACTTACTGCCCCTTGGTCCATACCGAAGTACTCCATCATCACAACCACATCAGCCAGCTTATGATCATCAGCCACCACCTGCTGGACAAGCACCGATGCTAATGCCAGTGGCATTAGCAATTCCCAACTCCGTTTCTCCTCCGGTTCCTTTGATGGCAGGAAGCGCACCTCATTCTCCTCTGTCACAAGTATTCCAAAATCATCCACCACCTCATAATTCTTACCCCGGACCTCAACACTTAAAGGTTCCGACCCCTAACAAGAATTCTCCTCAACATAGTTTAAATTCAAACTCTGCACATATCCCTACATCCAATTCAAATCTGCTCTGTTCACCGAATCGAAGCCCAAATCCTACATCGACTCATCTACCACTTCCCCCACAACAATACATGCCACAACCGTACATGTACCCTCCAACTCCGAATGGCTACCATTATCCTCCACAGCCATACTATCCTCAACTGTATCCTTACCAACCTCCTCCAATGGGATATCCTCCTTCGATGCCACCACAACAACCTGTTCCTTATTATAATCCATCTGGCTATCATCCTAGTAGAGAACAACCGAAAAAGAAAACCTCTAGTGAGATGACAGTGATGGGAATGCCTCAAGCAAACAAACATAATAAGAACCAAGTTCCTAATAAGGCATCTTTAAGAGCAGCGTTGAACCAAGGCTCGTTTGGAATATGAGTTGATCAATGGTATGGTTGAACTTATGAATTATGACATTTACAAATTCAATAATGAATACAAGCTAATAAATAGTATATAGAATAAATAAATAAATAAATAAAGACGTATGTAAGATACAGATATAATATAAAACAACATAATGTAATATAACGCTTTGGAAGTTCACTTAATCAATGAAATGACAAATTGGATTACTTCCCCACCGCCTAAAAGCGATCTTCAATATTCACTAAGTCTGAGCTTCTTACCAATGTCTCTTAAGGAGAATCCACTTCCATTCTTATGCAAATATGGAAGTTCTGGAGTCTGGCCACGAGACTTGATATCATTTTCACCCATATCGAAATAGCCGTAACCACCTAATAAGGATGTCAACAGAGCTTGGTTTTTAGCAATAGTTGGAGTAGGTGCCGAAGTCTTGTTCGTTATCTCAATCACAGGTTCAGGTTGTGAGGTTACTTGATTGAAGATCCTATAGACTTCATTAAGATATGATTCTAAGGTGACCAAGAAACGCTTGGTTTGTCTATGCTTTGAAGCTGCACATATAGATACCAGATCATCTTTAATGATGTAGGCAAGTCCAAACCCATTTGCAGAGACAGGACCAAAACCGAAGAGTCTCAAAGAAGGATTTCCACAATTTGAAGTTGAAATAATTGTATTATTCAATCTGTCCCAACCAGGATCAGCAAAAATAGAAGGCAACTCCTTAAATCTAGAATCACTTCCAGCAATTGTATCTTCAGAAGAAGTTGTGGTATTTGCATCGTCGTACCCATTTATTGTCAGTATAGACTCTGGAGCTCTTGAAAGATCGGTGGCTTCAAATGGAGTTAAGGCTTGGTCTTCGGAAACATAACGTTTCCAAATACAGAACAACGCATATAAATGCCTATCGACACCATTCCCGGTCAGACATTGTCTGGTTTGATCTGAATGCTTGTTACAGGCATCGGATAAATATTTCAATTTATCGGCGTTTGGCACGTTCAGATCAAAAAACTTACGAACGAAAAGATTCGACTCCACTGAAACTGTTCTAATGGCTTCAGTTCTTCCGTGGAAAAATTGTTTAGTCATGGCCGGTTCATAGGTACATTCAACTTTACCATAAAGAGCATAATAAGTTGCCTGGAACGCCATTTGAACAAAAGCATCTGGGGAGAATTTCATTTTCTTTATAATTGAAGAACCGTAGTTTTTGAACTCCAAATGCTTGAATTCGTTTTGGTTGATCAAATCAGAGAGTCTTGTTTCACCAAAACGAAGGGCAAGCGAAAGATCTGGAGTAAGTTCCCACTCTAATTTTCTTGGAATAGTCACAAGCTGGCTATTCAAATTGGAAGCAGAGCTGGAATTTGAAGTCTTTTTGTTGTTCTGATTTTGCCATAAAGAAGGAGAATTTCCATTGATTAATTGTGCAAACGATAAGATGGAATCAGTATAAATGTCACTAACAAATCTCAATACTGTATGACCGTCGACACCAGTGTGTTCAAAATTGATTCCTGCTTTACCATTTTGGGTAACAATGATTTGCAATTTATCGTACCATCTATTGGTACAGGTACCTACTTGAACCCCTTTATCAAGAATCGATAACCCACACAACATGTTTTGAGCAAGATCTGAAAGGTCATCAAGAGCCAAATCATCCAAACATAAAATGAAAAGTGAAGAGTCGATGATGGACAAGATTTCTCTATTGATTTCATTTTCATGAATCGCTTTGGAACTTCTAATCTTGGCCCAAATTCTTCTATTTTCAGTTGTAAGGACCCCAAAACTTGATTTGGCAATCTCATAGGTTGGTGATTTCAAAGAGTCATGGATGATAGAATTGAAGTTCACCACCAATTCCTTTTCTGACAAAATGATGTTATTATCGTGGTCTAAAACATCAAACCAGTAGAATTGAGATTTACTCATAATCACAATATGATGAGAGTTGGCATCAGTTTGCATGATACAACCGGTTTCAGAGGGGATTCTTGAAGCCCCGAAAAGCTTTGAGTATTGATACATGCACAATGGTTGTCCGTTCCGGAGTTTGTCCACTAGTAAAGTCTCATTTCTTAACGCACGAACAAATTTCAAAGTAGATAAAGTAAGGGAAGCAGCTCTTTTAACTTGAGGATTGACACTCATGGATTCATTATTGAAAGGATCATCTTCAAGTAAGAAAAAGGGATTCAAGTTCAAAACAACCGGAGAATCGTAGTTAAGATAGGCATCGTACCAGAATTGTTCAATATATGAACTTCTTGTTTCAGCGAATTTCCGAAGTTCTGCATCAAGATGTGCTCCGGTCCCATCCTTAAGGAATTGCTGCACTGCTTCAACCGTGCGTTCATATTCTTTATCTGCTTGAAGAGGTCTCAATACTTTGAGATAATTGGTACACGTTTGTTCCAAAGGAGGAATTGGAAGCTTTTTTAAGGAGTCTTGATATTCAAATGTCATCTGCCAGCAGAACTATTATAGTTTGTTTAATAAGAATAAAAGGTAATTTGGTTGAATTGATTTATATGAATGATGATTTTGCAAGGTTCAGGTCACAAGGTAACTTTTTTCTTTCTTTTTCTGTAAAAAAATAAAAATTTCGAAGATCAATGGTGATAACAAACTACTCTAATATATAATTTTGAATTCTATTGATGCAAGTTAGTAAGACGAATAAGTTATGAGCTGATTAATTTGATGTGGAAATTAACATATATAAAGGGATAAGTAATGTGGGGGTGGAATCAGAGAGATGTCCCCACTATAAGTGAGAAACCACCACTCTCTCACAACAACCCCCTCCTCCACCCCCACATTTCGGATTTCAGAAATGTTTTTTTTTTCTCGCTCGTCACTCCTTATTGGCGATTGCGGGAGACCAGAGAAGAATCAGTGTGCGGCCCATTGTGAGGGATGAACTAAACTGTGAGAGCCAGCGACTGGGTTGAAGATATAGAATAGTAGGAGATAAAAAAATATAAATTAATAAGTATATGAGACAATATGGATACATACCACCAGATTGTGTCCCCCTTTTTTTGTCCTTGGTAACCAGAAAAGTTTTCGTCTTGGAAAAAATTGTCTTGTTTGGAGACTCATACAATTATACAAAACTTTATAGTTTGAAAAATTAATCTGGGGTAGCTAAAGTCCGAGCCCGCTTGGAATAGCGGGTGACCCACACTATGGTCCCTCAGAATGTGCAATCGTGCTCGTTCATTGGTGGATCGAACCATTATAAGCATGATAGCAGATATTCTGTTATTAGTTACGCAAGTGGATTTGATGTTCCGAGTTTCAGGCAGAACTTGGCTTAATCTGGGGTAACTTTAAGTGGGTGTGTTAGTATTGCGATTGGCCAATAGTTTGTAGCAATTAGAAACAAATTTCTCAAATTAAACTTACGGCCATCCCTCAATTTTCAGGCAGATTTGAGATTCTCTTTCTCGCACCAGCGGAGAGATTATGAAGATATCCTTAATTTCTTGTCTCTTGTCTCCTTATCCATGTATCCTGAATGCTTGTATCCATGTATCCTGAATTTTTGGATCCTTATATCCTTAAATCTTTGGTTTCTGATCTTTGTTCCTTTTATCCTTGACTGTTGATCCTTGTATCCTGAACTGACCCTTGAGACCCTGTGTCCATGTAACTAATTGATCAATTATGGTACTGCTTTCCAATTGTCTTAGTCGATGGTTGATAGTATGACATAACTAAGGGCCAGTCTCATAAATTTTCTGCTTAGTATGGTTCCAAGGTACAATCCACCAATGTCAGAGATAGAGGTATTTTAAGCTTGAAAAGCATTATAGCTTCATAGCATTGTGGTTGGGAAGCTCTTGAGACGATGGAGTTTTAGTGCTGTTTAAAGCGTGGAGAGACTAAAATTTAAGGCGACTCCGTATGAAGGAAGATGGACCACACAACGATTTTTTCATCACTATTGCATCTATTAATAATCTGCAATCTTTCTGATGCTCTCTGTCTTTGCATTTATATACCTACGAAGTATGCATGTACATGTATGTATCTATTCTAATTCAAGATTTCTAATCATTAATTATCAAATTTTGAACTTTATTTAACTGCTCAACCAATTACCAACCTATCAGATCTCCTACCGCTTCTACTTGAATATCTAACAATTCTTTGAAACTAAATTGACATTCTCCAAATGTCTTCAACTCTCATAACACATTATAACTTTAACACAAGTATCTGTAGCTGCATCTCGTCTGACTTTACATTTCGACTGTCTCTACATGTCTTTGCCCACACCACCCTTTTCTTTAAGTTCAACTCTATTAAACATTTCGTCTTGTGCTATATAAATAAAAATTCTCCAACACCCTAATACCCAGAAGCTTCTCCTAACTTCCTCCAATAATCGGCAACTCCTTGCCATCCATTTTCTCCAATATGTCTGACTCCATTCATAACTGTCAAGGGCCCGGATTCAATAAAATCGTGCCCAAACTTTGCATTCAATTTAGAGAGAATATCACCGTCATAAAGTTGTTCAAACACTTTATAGTTCTCGCAAAAGACATGTTCTGGTATCAATTGATGATGCAATCTTGGATAAGAAATCGCCTTCAATAATGGAATGTTGTTATAAAATGTATTGATGATAGATTGGAATACTGCAGTGGTGATTCTGGAACCACCTGCAGCTCCAACAACAAGTTCAGGTACAATAAAAGAATCATTAGTATTGGAAATGATTATTGTAGGGGAAGTTGATGAAAGGGGTCTCTTTTTGGGTTCAATGAAGTTATATATTGAGGGAGTTAAATTGAATGAATTTGGTTTATTTGGTATTGAAAAATCGTCCATTTCGTTATTCAAAATTATCCCGGTCCTATTATCATACACCAAAGATCCAAATAATAAATTAACAGTTGTAGTCATTCCAACTGCATTGCCATTTTCATCAACTATTGAAAAATGAGATGTGCCATGTGGTTCCGTTAATTGATATTTCGGTTCATAATGCTGCCATGGGAATGTTCTGTTATTGGAGTACTTGTTTTCAATTATGTCCCTCGACCATTCCTTGGATGTAAATTTTTCAATTAAATGTTCTCTGAAATTAGAATTCTTATGGACAGTGAAATCTCCAAAATTTGACCGTGCAGATGCCATCCATTTCATACTTTCGATTATTCTATGAATTCTTAATTCCTCGTCTGCTTTGCTATCAACATCAGATTGTTCATGAAGAGTTGAGAAGAAATTCAATCCTGCAATAAGTGAAAGACCCGATGATGCTCCATTCGAGGTATATACTGTGTAGGATTTATCTTCTGATACATTGAAAGTGAAATTTAATGCTGGCTCCACTTTAACTTCATAGTTTGCAAAGTCTTCTTTTGTAACCCAGCCTCCACTTTCATGGATTTCCTTGATTAACGATTCAACTATAGGACCTTCTGGATCATAGAAGATATCACTTGAGCCACTTTTAGCAATCAATTCGAGGGTATTTGCTAAGTTTTTTCTGGTCACAATATCGTCTTCATTGAGTAATCTTGACCGATCTTCTCTGAATATAAAGTCCCATGAGTCCAACAAGCCTGTCTTAAGAAGTATTGGAAGGTTTGCGCCTATTGAGTTAAGAGCATTAACCAACACTCTAGTGGAATGGAATCCTTTACGATTCAATTCAATCACCGGTTCAAACAATTCAAACCAAGTGAAATTTCCCGATCCATGACTGTTGAAAAGTTCATTTAAACCTTTAAGTTCTCCTGGAACTGCAACCGCAAGACCTCCTAGTTTGGATAGTATTTCTTTATTTTTATACATCTCCTTAAAAGCTGCATTGGGGGCCATTTCTCTGGCATCGATTGAGATGATTTCATTTTTATGTGATAAAGAAGATGTAATGAACGATCCACCTCCAATACCAGATGAATGCAGATTGATACTTCCAATACATAAGGCCACAGTAACTGCAGCGTCTGCAGCGTTACCACCTCTTTTAAGAATATCCACCCCCATTTTAGAACAAATGGGTACATCGCTGGATACCATTGCATGTTTCCCGATATGTAAATGAGATTGGTCTGGATCGATGGTGGGGAAACCTAGGGGATCACCTAGAGGATCTCTTTCTATCGACAGATACTTCAGGACAAGCTCGTCTGACGGGTAGCCATTAGTATGGAATTGATTCGAGACATCATTGCCACCTGTCCATCCACCAAATAACAATTGAGAAGTGTTAGTGGAAAACACCGAATTTGGCCAAGATAAATTAATATATAGCAATATCAAGGACACAACTATTATGGTTGTCTTGAAAGAACGAGATTTGAAAGCACGCGACACCAATGGAGCAGTTTTGGGTTGTTTCGAATCGGAAACAAGGTTTCGATTATAGTGAATATTGGGAGATTTCATCTTGTATAGTAATATAGAAAGCATAAACTGTAAGATATGATATGCTTCCCCAGTAAAAAGAACATATATATTAACAAGATCAGAATACTGAAAGATCAGATTGTGTCAATGTGAGCGGATGGCGTTCCCCAACTGTGAGATGGAAATGTCACCGAACATTTGCGTTATCTCAACTGTGGAAATCGGGCTTTGAGCTCAGATAAGCTATGGCCGAGAGGCGCAGGTGCAGGTCAGCAACATTAAGCTTAGAAGGAAGATGGAGCCACAGTGAGTGCAGGACTGAAAGAGTGATGAGGAAAGAGAGTCAGAAGGGTAGGGGTGAATGTTGATGATGAGGTAGAAGATGTGTTGGGGTCAGTATTGTGTTGGGGTCAATGATGTGTTGAGGTCGACTATGTGTTGAGGGCAACGATCTTTAAGGTCAATGTATTATGTTTCTAACAATAGAAAGAAATAGTGGTGGGAGATTGTCTGATTCCGTTCAGTAGCGATCGAATAGATACAGAGAGAAACTGTAGAACAAAATGTCAATAATTCAACTGCGTTCAATTGAAATAAATTGGATCCTTCGCAATAAATTGGAACTTTTACAACCAACTATATCCATTGCAATCATTCCTCTTATTCTCCTTCCATCACATCAGCTGATATGGCCCACTCTCCACGAACTCCACTATTTAAGAATGCTGTTGCACTCTAACATGTTCAGAAACCTCAGTCGTGCAGCCCACTCATTTCTAGAAGCCTTTCGCAAAACGCTCTGGTCTGGCTCAGGTTTTGTGGTTCTTTTCTCTCAATGGCTTCATTAATAGAACGGTTAGGCTGATCTGCAACATCAATCAGTTCATTGTACAACTTATTTTTTTGAACTACATTTGATTGTTTCAATTGCTTCAATTGTCTTGGGGCTAGAGACGATTGTTGTGCCTCTTAATTACCTGTTATAAAGTGTTTCTTCACAAGACTTTTCCTTTTCTTGTTACTTTCCATTTTGTCTTCTCAATTTGTCACATAAATGACATTCTTCAAAAGTAAGAGGAAGAAGGATAGTATATCTCCTACTACGTCAGAGTTGAATTTAGAACCATGCCAAAGCTCTGCTAGCAATAAAGGCAGAACCGAAACAGCTCCCCCCAATCGTCGAAAGTCTTCTCCCATCCCAAAAGAAGATGATAGTATCTTAAACATCCTACCTTCCTACCATATGTATCAATCTACAGTTAGTAGAAACCTTACTCCATCGCAAGAAAACTTTAAAGTCGACCCCCCTACCTACGAATTGACACCTATAAATTCCACCCCACATTCAATATTGAATAGTCCCATGGATAGTCCATTTGTAGAATCAATTAACTCATCGTCTGATTATTTTACTCAACATCATCCTCAACTTAATACAAATACTTATACTGAAGATTCAGAAAATTTATGGGAAAATACAGTATTGGCAAATGCTCATAAATTGAAGAATCTAACCAACACTGATAACAAGATCTCCAACGATTTGAAAATCCATATCCAATTCACGGAAAAGGTTTGTCAGAAGGGTGTGAAACCAATTCATATGGATCCTCTGTCAAAGGAATTCAGTCAGGGTGATTATATCCATGGATATGTGACCATTAAGAACACTTCTTCGGTTCCTATACCGTTTGATATGGTATACGTTGTGTTTGAAGGGGTATTGGTTGTATTAGATAATGTTAATGGGGTACTTGATACTAAAAAGCCTTACGTTTATAAATTTTTGAATATGATAGATCTTTTCGCATCTTGGAGTTATGCTAATATTGATAGACTTGTGACTGATAATGGAGATCCTCATGACTGGTGTGATGGTGAAACAGATCCTTTGGATAACACAGTGTTGGCAATTGATGTCAAGAGGACTTTCCTGCCAAACGTTACTTACAAGAGATATTTTACATTCAGAGTTCCTGATAAATTACTTGACGATGCTTGTGAAGTCCACGATCTTACAAGACATCAAGAACTTCCTCCAAGTATAGGAATTCCAAGAATTGGGGCTGTTTCCCGGTCAATTGGTTCTGCTAGTACCACTTTTATACAAGATATAAAGGACTTCGGGTTTGTTGATGCTTCTATATCTTATAGTGTTGATGCCAGAGTTATTGGGAAGGCTTCAGATTATGCGTTCAAATCTTTGTCACCAACTGGTGATGAATATATCATTGCAACAGAAGCTTCTACTCCCTTGAGAGTGGTTCCGAGACTGAACGAAGAGAGACTTCTGCAATTGAACTATAACAGACAACAAACAGATGCATTTTATAGAGCATTTGTGGATTCAATAAAGAATAAAATCAACATTGGTAGGGAGCTTTTGAATTTGCAGCCGATGCAAAGCAATCACAGTGAAAGTGGTGGATTACCGGCCATAACTAGTCCAATGGATATAACCCCTATCAGTTCAATAGATTCATCTGCTGCCAAGAGCAGACAACTATACTCAAATAATAATAACAATAATACCAATAAACACAATAATAACAATAAACACCATAATAACAATAATAATGTTAGCAATTACAATGGATCCGATGCTGCTGGATTTGCTAATAACTTGAGGGCACAACTTGAAATTCTAAAACACAGGTCTCCAGAGAAGTCTTTTTATGAAGAGCTGTTTCAAAGTTACTTGGCTTACAAGAAGAAATCTTTAACAGGACTGTCCAAAACGATTGGGATTCTATCTATTACCTCCCCGAAGACTGTTTATCGAACAGTCTATCAACCACCTTTAAAGTACAGACAATCATCCACGTTGCCCTCTCTTGAAAAGTTGAATTTAAGTGATAATAGCACCATTTTGACAATTCCATTTGAGTTACAATTTTTGCATGAGAATGGAGGTAAAGGATCCGATCAATTGTTTCCAGAAATCAAATCGATCACTACCGAGCTTGTTGTCTTTACAGTGAAGTCTAGAAAACATCAGATACCAGTAGAGTTTACTCATGAACATTTGTTTCATTTTCAAGAAATTGAGGGATTGAATAAATCTGGAACTGATAATTTTGATACAATAGTAGTAAAGAAGTTTCAGAAGTATTTATATGAACTTACCGATTTGATTAAAAAAGTAGGGAATGATGTTGCATTTG
This sequence comes from Chernovozyma aurita, assembly GCA_030566905.1. Classification (NCBI taxonomy): domain Eukaryota; kingdom Fungi; phylum Ascomycota; class Pichiomycetes; order Serinales; family Debaryomycetaceae; genus Chernovozyma; species Chernovozyma aurita. The sequence goes on from JAKUBO010000009.1 coordinate 45,948, forward strand.
TTGAAAACCAATTATTCAAAGATTTGAAGAGTATGGCGTTTTTGACCACGAAATATATTAATCTAATTATAAATGATGCAACTATTACTGCTAAGAGTGGTAATAGTTATGGAGTTCATAAAAATTTGGCAAGTGTCCCATGGGAAGAGGATAAGTCTTTAGATGTTAAACTGATGCAACAGTTAAAGGGAAGTTCGCTATTTGTTAAGAGATTCGAGTTGAAGGTTGACATGTTGAACGCATGTATTAAAGGAGGTACTAAGGCAAATGGATCGTTATCATCAGGTAGCTTTTGTTTGTTACCAGATTTTCAAACTTGTCATATGACAAGATTGCAGTATATTAGAGTGACACTACGCACTACCACCAATCAAACGCTTGCTGTCAATGTTCCTTTGATAGTGGAGAACCATTAGGTTGTAGAAGTTTCAGAGACACAGATCAACGTGAGAAGGTGTTAAGGGTTGAGGTGTTGAGGTACTAAGGTGACCAGATGTCAAAGTTCCAAGCTGACATGCTCTTATGCAACTACTGTGACCATGCATTTAATAATCATAATGATAATGATAACTTATTGTATCCTGTAGTAATAGAACAATTAATGTTGCAAGAATAATATTTCAAGAACATTCAATATTGCAGTGTAGATTCATACATTCAGACCCCTGTTAACGTCCACATGGCAATATAGTCTTTCCAATCATTTGGCTTCCATCTTGGCTTCCATATCTTCACCCTACTGTCCTATTCCCAATTTTGTCAGCGGCCATATTGTGGAACTCTAAAGAGGATTACTCATATTGTGATGCGGTGAGGTCATCTGAGCGCAGAGTGGGGGGGGGGGAGGAGAACTTGCAAATAGAACGGAGAGAGAGCGAAGCCAAGCTCAAACCTCGAGCGGCTCATCTGCCAAAATCAAAAGACTCTCACTCAGATCAACCAGTAAGCACGTTTTAAGTTGATTTAATCCCAACTAGTGCTTCTTATTTGCCGTTATTTGGTTTTATATTTGTTGATAGATATGAACATACGAAGAAATGGGAATAATGAATGGCTCCAACCTGAATCAACAGCCATTTCCACCTTCAACTCCACCCCCACCTCCACCTCCACTAGATAGAGCATCTAGTGAAGATATCCTAGTGAATATTCTTCCTTCTTACCAAATGTATCAATCGGTGGTTTCTAGAGATAGTATGCCTACATTTGAAGATTTCAGAATCCCACCGCCTTTATATGAACTCACACCAAGATCTTCCATTGTCTCTTCCTCTGCTACTACTTCCAGAACTGGGTTAACGGTCTCCAGTGAAGATTCAGAATCTACCATTGGCTCTATATCAGCACCTATATCCGGTAACGAAACCAATTCTCGTTGGGAGGACTCGTTACATGCTAATTCATATAAACTAAAGCGTTTGAAACAATTGAATCAAACTTTTGCTGATAACCTTGAATTGAAGATATATATCACTGAAGAGCTTCCTCAAGAAGGTGTGAAACTGAATTATGTTACTGATCCTCTCTGTGTTGAGTACCAACAAGGTGATTTCATATTTGGTTATGTCACGGTAAAGAACTTAAGTGATCAGGATATTCCCTTTGAAATGTTTGCGGTTATCTTTGAAGGAATCCTCACTTTTGAAGATCATTCGACTCTCCAGTTGACGAAATTTCTTAACATGTTGGATTTTAATGCTCTGTGGAACGATGGATTCCTTGATCGGCTTTCCACTGAACATAGAAGCCCGCACGGTCCATGGCCAGAAAATATTGACAAAACCGATAACACTGTCACTCAATTGGATCAGAATAAACTCTTCAAGCCAGGAGTGAAATATAAAAAATTCTTCACATTCAAGATTCCTGAAAAGCTTCTCGATTGCACTTGTGATCATAATTTGGTGAAACACCTTCAAATCCCTCCTACTTTTGGCAAAACTTCATATGAGGGTTCTTTTAAATATGACCAGAATGCTTCTATCACGGAAGATTTTTGCTTTAAAAATGCTTCTATTGCCTATTCTATCACCTTGAGAGTCATTGGTAAGACTTCGGATTATGACATTCCTAAACCAATCGATGATCACTATGTGGTAGCCCTGGAACTAAGCCAATTCTTGAGAGTAATTCCTTCAACCCATCGGCTCTTTGAGTTGAATCGGGCCATGATTGACCATCAAAGTATGTTGCTGTATAAGAATATGGTGTTCAAGATTGAAGAAATCCTTAAAAACTGGAAACATATATGGAATGTCCATTCTTCAATTGGAGAGTTTTCTGAAATTGGCGCCATCAATAGTAGCGGTACTGTCACTCCCACTGCTACCAACACTACCGTTACCTCTGACAATGGTATTTCTGCAACTGATTCTAGGGATCTACAATCTCCTAAACCAGGAACAATAGAATTCGATTCTAAAGTAAACGAGATTCTTTTCAATATCGATTCAGATTCCAACTTGTACGAAGTATACATGCAATACGAAAAGAAATCATTATTGGGATCCAAAGTCATAGGACTTGTCGCTTTAAGTACGCCAAAGAAAGTGTATAAAGTGGCCTATGTTTCTCCTTCAAAATATAATGTATCCCCAGTCTCTTCATCGGAAGATCCCCTTCCAAGTAACATCAGCATACCATTTGAATTGAAATTTCTACCTTCTGGTAAGGATAATACTAAACCTCCCGAGTTCAAGTTCATTGCAACTGAACTTGTATCTGTAACAGTGAGAGCCAAGAAGAAGTACCCTATCCCAGTGGTACTCACCCATGATCTATTTTTCACCAATAGATCAAGTCTGACGGAATTATTTGAACAAATAACGATTCGAAGATTCCAGAAATATGGTAATATATTGGCCAAAGTAATTGAGAAAGTCGATAACGACTGTCTTGATATAGAACCTGCGTTAATCAGTTCTATCAATAGCTTTGCAAACTTGACCTGTAAATATGATCATATCCATATCAAGAATCCTACAATGACATTCATCAAGTCTGATGGCAGCCAACAGGCTAACAACCATTTGGTAACTTCAATTCCATGGCAGACTCTGCATAGTGGAAGCCAAGTTACTTATTCTAAGGAATTCACATTGGATATTGATCTAACCAAACTTCCCAATGATAGCAGCAACCGGTTCTGTCTTGTTCCAGATTTTCAACTCTGCTTACTTGCAAGGTTGTACTACTTGAAAGTTTATTTGAAGTGTCCAAGTGGACAGATTATCTCGGTCAAGATCCCGATAATACTACAGAGAGCACGAGGCAATGAAGAGTGAGAGAAGAGTTGATTAAGGTGACTAATGGCTGTACACCATGTGAGGCCATTTACTGTAGACCTTGGGCTACTGATATTTAAAAGTGTACATATCATTCCTCTATTGTGTCATATATAGAAATAAGTGTTAGTAGTGTAGTAGAATCCTTAATAAGAATAAAATTTAATAAAAGTCTTTGCTTGCTCTTAGCATTGATGGAAACATTTACATCGTAACATTGACCTCGTCAATAAGACACTTCCTACAACTATTATTTATGGGAACTTCGTCCATTACACCAGGTAGTACTATAAAATTTAATAAAGAAGACGTGATGGATACTGAGTTAGTATGTGAAACGTTGCTAGTCTCGTATGGAGATGAGTTGCAGTGGGCGGTGATGAAATGGTATAGTGTAGTGTGGTGTAGTGTAATGTGGTGTAGTGTAATGTGGTGTATGTTTCTAATGGAGCAGTAGCTTGATACTGTAGTGTCGGACCCTGCAGCAGTGGTGCACCTATTTCTACTGTTGAAATACAATCAAACGGTTATAGTGCATTGCGAGAAAATAGAGACTATTTCTTCTCGAGTATTATTTGTCTTTCTCGTTTCACGTTATATTCTATTCAAGTTCAATCGTCTAACAACAATTTGAATTATTCTTACTCTTCCTCTCCTTAGGAGTAGGAGTCAAAGAAATCGTTGGACCACCTGATGGTTTGGAACCACCCGTGGCCTCGTTAGTGTCTAATTGATGTTTGCTGATCATTTCGTAAATATTCTTCAAAAGTTGATGGAATGATAAATCAACATTATCAGATGAAAGAGCAGATGCTTCAGTAAACAATAAATTATTCTCATTTGCAAAATTTTTGGCTTCATCAGTTGGAACTGCACGAAGATGATCTAAATCGGATTTATTACCAACCAATTCAATTATAATATTGGCATCGGCATGCTCTCTTAATTCCTTTAACCATCTTGAAACAGATTCATAAGATTCTGTTTTGGAAATGTCATAAACAATTAATGCACCAACTGCTCCACGATAATAAGCACTAGTGATTGCTCTATATCTTTCTTGACCAGCAGTATCCCAAATTTGAGCTTTAACTCTTTTTCCATCAATTTCTAAAGTTCTAGTAGCAAATTCCACCCCAATAGTTGAACGTGATTCAAGGTTGAATTCATCACGGGTGAATCTGGATAATAAATTGGATTTACCAACTCCCGAATCTCCAATAAGGACAATTTTATAGAGGTATTCGTAGTCGTAAGAGTAATCGTCGGTATTTTCTGACATGTTGTGGCGGTGATCGATTGTGTAGTTTTAAAAATTTGATTCAAATTTGGTCTAATGTCTAATGCACTGTACACTATTTCCGTTTTCTCCTTAATTCTTCTGATTAATTAAGATTTCCCTGATAAAGGTTAACTTGATGTAATAATGTGGGTTGTAATATGATTGATTACGTGTTTGTGCAATTTTCTAACAAAATAAGATCAAATTATCACAAGCAAGGTCTTTAAATAATATTTGAATACACTATTGTATAATATCTCGTGTGTATGTTGATAACGTGTGCCGTATTGGAAACTGTTAATAATGACGTCGTCTAAACTCTGAAATTAAAATAAGAAACAATCAATTAGTTATGTTTATTCTTTTGTTGGTGGATTTGCTTTTCTTGGGACTTTTCTCTCAAAATTTCGTGCTGAAAATGTCTGTGAATGATTTCTTTTTACTTCAACTAAAGACTCGTTCTATCCAAATCTGTTCCGATATCCTGTTTGGGGTATCTTATAATTATCCTGCTCAAATAACTTTATCCTTGTGGAGTTCAGGTTGTTCAGTTGAAATCAAAACTTGATCGTGTCGTGAATTTTTGTGTCGTGTAAGGTTTAATAATTGGTTCACGGACGACCGTTGGTGGTTTTGTTATCGCTGGCTTATGTGCAGGTCGATTACATCAGCTATGAAGAGCTCTAACAATTTTACAAGAAAAGACCACTTTAGAAAGACTTGTTTTAGTGGTGTTTCTTTACAATTGCTACATCCTTGCTACCAATCTTGTTATAGAAAAAGACAATTTTTTTCGTTGTTTGAGTGTGCATTTCTGTATAATTCTTATAATCTCGGTCGCTGCTTGGGAACGAAAGAGACTAAACACTTTAACGCTCTCTACCTTGACGTTGATCTTCTCTGGCAGCTTTCCTTTCCATTTCATCCCAGTCTTCTCCTTCACTTTCATCCTCTGCTTCACCGCCACTACCACTGCCACTGCCACTGCCACTGTCATCATCATAATCATCCTCCAGCTCTGCTTCACTTTCAACATCTTCATCACTTGGATCAGCATCACTCACTTCGAATTCTGATTCTTCATCTTCTTCATCTTCATCGTCCAGTGATCCATCTCCAGTTAAGAATACCCAACCTCCATCGGCGAAAAATTGATATGGATCCAGTTGAACTGTTTTCATAATAGTCCCCCAATTCAAATTCATTTGCCCTTCACTGATAGGAATATCAACATCTGTAAGCCATGATTTAACATCTTCTAATACTTCTATAGGAATGGTGTTAATATGCACCACTGGTTTAGAGAAATCTTTGAAAACAAATACCAAATCGAAATTTTTCAATCCAAATTGAACTCTTTCCAAATGAGCAATTTCAATTTCTTCTAAGGTGACCACAAGATACGGAGGATCAATTAATTGTATAAGACAATCTCTGGTCGGCATACATAAAACTGCCGAACGGAATGGAACCCCTTGGAATCCAAGTTCTCTGAATGGAATATCAAGATCAACAATTCCATGTGAAGATTCAGCTATTAATTCTGCAAACGCTTTAAATTCTTTATCTAATAACGCCTTTCTCCTTCTTTCTTCTTGTTCTTGTTGCAATTCATCTTCATCTCCGTATCTATATCTTCTCTTTCTACCTCCAGTCTCATCGAATGCTATGTCACTGGCTTCTCGGTAAAATTGGACATCAAACGTCTTTTTCTTACCAATCATTATAGGGGTTTTCAAATGACAATGAATGATAACAATCAATTCATCCTTACATGATTGGAAGAACAAATGCTTAATGTTCAGGTATAAAACATCCACTTTCTGATCACTCTTGATCGCCAGTTGATATCTAAGACCATTCTCGTGAATCTGGAGTGTACCTCCAATCTTCTTAGAATCAGGTTGAGGTCTAATGAAAACTTGTTCAAGTCTCTTCATTCTAGACCCTTTTAATTCGATAAGATTGGCTTGTGTGACAACATCCGCCATTTGTTTCTTTTCCAATTCTCTTTTAACAGAATCTTTCTTTAAATCTTGAATAGCTTTATAGACGTCAACCATTCTTTGACGGTCTTTAGATCTTAAAGTGATCGATCTCAAGAACGAATTATCAGAAGAGTCCTCGTAAGGCAATTCTGTTCTTTTAAAATTGTTTCCTCCCACACCAGGTGAATTAAAATTAAGACGAAGGTAGGTATAATCACCTTCTTCATTCTGAGATCCATTCTTGAAAGAATTGATATGAAATGGAACTGGTCTACCACAGATTGGTAAGATAATTGTTTGATTTTTATAGTCAACATGAATTTTCAAGTCTCTTACATTTGATGGAATTTGACTTTCTCTAACATAAGATTCATATTTCTTGAAAATAGGTTTGAAATCCAGAGAATCGGCAACATCAGCTTTTGAAAATCTCGCAAGTCCTTCCTGTTGTCTCTTTTCGTGAAGTTTTCTTTGGATTTCCTGACGAATTTTCTCATTGTTGACGTGATCATCAGAATTGGCAGATTCGTGACGAAGTTTTGATTTAAGAATCTTAGTTGAGCCTATAACTGCTGCAGCTGCTGAAGTGGATGGAGATGCAGGTCCTTCGGTTTTAACTCCACTTTTAGAACCCTTATTTCCTTGTGTATTGGAACGATCAGCTCCATCTTCCTTGAAATAGAAAGAAACCTCACTTCTAGTTTTGGAATAGGAAGTTAACAACTCCGGTTCATCGCTCTCACGAATCTTGTAAGTATCAGACAATAAAAGAGAATATTGGTTCAATTTTTTACCCTTAGTATCATTATTAGGGACGTTTTGGAACCCGAGAGTCAAACAGAAGACCATGCCTGGTTCTAATTGTCTTTCATTCTTAGCATTCAACACAAATGATGAATCTCTGAATTCAATTCCAAGTAGCCAACCAACATTTTTAGTGAAGTAATTTACTAAAGAGGGTTTCTCTTGTTTTATATATTCGACAGTCTTTTCGTATACTTCTTGACCTTTAACGCCCTTCTTCAACAATTTGGAAACTACATGATCTTGAAGTTTGAGTAAAAAATCATAATTTTCTTCCATTTCTTTGCTAGGGTCAATTAAAAAAGTCCTACCAATATTGGAACAATAGGATTTATAACGTAACCCGATGGAAGCCAAAATGATTCCATCGCCAACTAATGGCTTATTACTTGATTGGGCACTAGGCTTCAAATCATATTCTCCACCGCTCTGAATAATTGGTGAATAGCACCAGTCTAAAAGATCACTTTCAAAAGGGCTTTTGCTCAGAAGTTTTTCCGGTACCAATAATTTCTTACCCAAGTTAGTTCTTGTGAACCAACGATCATTATCAATCTTCAGCTCAATATTATCAGCAAGAGTAGCGTTGGAAATCTTGGTTTCTTCATCTACAATGGTCATCATATCATTTGCAAAATTGTCCATCATTACCGAAGATGACAACGCTGCTAATTTGATGGACCCCAACTCCAAATCATCCTTTTGGGCCATCGAATTGGATAAAAGTGCAGATACATCAACATAATTGACTTTGTTGTCATCGCTTATGGTTGTCCATTCTTCAATAATCTTCCCACGGTATTTATCTTTGACTATGTGACCCACAGCTTTTATTTTATTGACTTCAGCGATCAATTTACTGAACACTTGAGATTTGTTTTCGTCAGAATCCTTGGAACGGGTCCAAATCTCGACGGAGCTGGAGTTTGCAGTTGGTTTCACCGTCAATTGTTTGAAATGACGAGCACTCTTGATGGAAGTAATTATAATACACGAGTTCTGGGTGATATAGAAACCCGTAGATGCTAGCTCGTAGCCAGTCAACCATGTTTGACAGACAGTAGTCTTTTTATAAGTGTTTTCATCGTCGGAGGCTCCAACAAGCAAGAAAATTGCTTCCGTTTGCCCTGTTATCATATTCTGTTGCAATACAGACAATCGACGATGGAAGGCATTTACATCAATATTGACTTCTGACATCTTGGAATACTCAAACTACCGAATTTCTTTACTAGGGAGTGTTTGTTGAGTCAAAAGCAAAAATAAAAAATTCCAAATCAGCACCTGTAATGTTATTTCCAATGGCAAAACCTTTGAAAGCCTTTTTTTCGAAGATTAAACTAGATCAGGCCGATTCAAACCTTTGCAATCAATTAGAATGTTGGTTGTAGAATTGAATTTTTGTTCCATTTGCATTCAACTTGCCGCCATATTTAGTGAGAGGTTAAATTGGCAACATACACGACCGGGAGGGAAGAATAACCAACGCGTGATGAGAATTTTGAGAGTAAATATGGCGTCACGTGATAATGGATAAATTCTAGAATGATAGTGGAGAGGTGGACTATAACTAACAAGTTGATGGTTATCAATGTCAAGTATTACCTATCAGCTATTGACTACAAATAGAATGGACTTACATGTTTGTGGTTCATATCAGATTTCTATTAAACATTGTTTGGACTGCCTCTGCAGAGCATCTCTTCTATCTTTTCAGTTTCAAGTCCTGTACATAATACAAGGCAAGCTCAAGTTCAGACTTACGCGTAGTAAGCACAAAAACGATGCTGGAGATCAAACTTGCAAGCAACGCGTCTGGGAAGATATACAACCAAAACACCAAAACACAACTCAACTGAAGTCAACTCAACTCACTCATCTCAGCTTGGCAACTCACTCAAGACACTCAACTGAATACACTCAACTGAATACACTCAGCTCAGCTTAGCAACTCACTCAACACTGCTTAATTAGCAGTACACAATCCAGAATAGAAACTAGTAGGACTGTCTAGTTTAAGTGTATTCATCTCATAAAATTCATAAAGCTAGTGAGTCTTTACCAGCTGCTTTCCTCAAATATCAAACCGGGTTATCATTCTTGGATCGTATCTAGGATCATTTTTGGATCATTTTCAAAACAGTTTCAAACCACATTTCGGAACAAATTCTAGACAGGCCTGAATAACTCTTCGGGCCGTGTTCTATAGCTCCTCCTCCACCCCCAGCTAGACTCATTTGAAATCAAATCAAATTCAGCTCAAACTACTCTCATTTTCATACATATATTATTCCCCAAATCTATTTCCTTATCAAAATCCTACACTACTAATGTTTCGTCAAACGAAAAGAAGAACCGCAGGAAGAAGAAACTTTGATCTGTCGGGAATCTTCCAAGGATCAGAACAACTTTACAGTTCAAGGTTGAATTTCTACGACATCCCACCATTAGATGAAATAACTTTGGAAGAATTCGAAACTTGGGCTATAGATAGACTAAAAGTTCTTATTGAGATTGAATCTTGTGTTGCCAGATCCAAGTCTCTTAAGGAAACGGAGCTGTTTGTGAAGCCATTACTATTGAAGTACCTACCGTTGAACCCAAATAACACCAACGGAACTATCTCCACGTCTGTATTGGCAGAACGTAAAAAAGATCATTATTCACATTTCATTTTAAGACTTGTGTTTTGTAGAACTGAAGATCTTCGTAAGAAATTCATTAAAAATGAGACTATTTTATTCAGAATAAGATATAACCAACTTCAGCCTCGTGAACAGAAGGAGTTCATTTCCAATTATTCCGATAAATTGCCTTGGAATTATATTACCAATGAAGAAAAATTACAATATTTTGATGACTTATATGCCGCTACATCGACTACAATAAGGAATATGTTGCTTGCAGAATCAGGTAACGACTCTTCCTTTACTATATCATCTCTGAATGGTTCTATGCTGATTTCAAAAGAGCAATTGGTATCGCATATAAGGAATGTGGAGCAATTTATCAAATTACCGTTTGAAAAAGTTCCAGGATTGATTAGTTCTAGACTGGTGTTGCTAAGAGGTGGTTTTGCTTATATTCCTTCAAGTTTGCAACTCAATCTTTTATCACTGGAATATCAATCCATACTTCAATCGAATCTTTTAAAGACTTTCCAATCGATTCCAAGGTTAGAAGAAGATGATAGATTACTACCATTACTTAATAACCTTTCCCAGAATTTTATCAACTTAGAATACGATAGTTCCAGTTATGGATCGTCTGGAGATCTGGAGTCTGTATCGGATATTAATGCATCATCTATACTTAGTCCTGCTATAACTAAACATTATCCAATGTGTGCTTCACATCTCCAAAACAGTCTTATAGTAAACTCGCATTTAAAATATCAAGGGCGTCAACAGCTTGGATTATTCCTTAAAGGAATTGGTCTTAATGTTGATGAAGCACTAAAGTTTTGGAGTCACCAGTTCACCAAGGGTTCCTCGTCCGTAACCCCAGAGAAATTTAATAAGGAGTACAAGTATAATATTCGTCATAATTACGGATTAGAAGGTGCAAGAATCAACTATAAACCCCCAGACTGTGGAAGAATCTTACTGAAACCTAAGCCATCCAAGGGAGAATATCACGGCTGTCCATATAGAGATCTTCCTTTAGATTCTCTAGTCGGTAACTTGCAGGATATGGGGATCACTGACCAACATGATATAAACGGAGTGGTTGATGATATTTCCAGGAATGACTATACTGTTGCATGTACCAGAGTTTTTGAGTTGACTCATAAGAAAGAGTTAGAAAAATCTAAAATTGGAGAAGAAGGAATGCATATCAACCATCCTAATCTATATTTCGATAGATCCAGACAATTGGAGAGGTTGATGGAGAAAGCGTAGATGAACCACCAGAAGTTCTTATATGATTGATGTTAATCTTTGGATATAACTCCATTTCTACAGATATTCAGCTCCCAATGTCATCGTTATCCACCCATCGATAAAAGTTCAAGAGAAATCAAAATAGCTAATAAATATATTACCGACTCAATATACTAACTGTAGAATAATTGCATAGAGCAGTGCAGCATTGATATGGCTCTAGGAGATGGTTCAGAAAATGATCGGAAATCCCAGAAACGCCTCTTACAATTCTATTGAAGACCATACTTCTTTAAAGCCAAACCAAGAAGCACAACTTCCACATACACCGACCCAGAATGGGGTTAAGCAACCGTCATACAAGGACCAATGGAGAACAAGAGGCACTTGGACCACTTGTTTAAACACAGCAATCTTCCAATTCTTGTCCCATTTACTTATAGGAACCCTTCTGAAAAGTTCAACAATCTCGATAATTAGGTAGGCACCCCAAACTCTGGAACACCATATATAGGTCTCTATACACCAATAGTTGTTATCAGAAGTGCCGACCCAATTATGGTCGGTGAGCCAACCAGCATTTTCCAATAACTCTAACACTAAACAATTGAGAGCTTGTAACAAATTCACAAACCGATCTATAGCAGAAACTGGACTTGATGGGTTGACAAGTGCTCTGTACTCATCTATGATCCAAGGCATGTACTTGATTGACTCGGTCAATCTGTTGAAAATTCTGATATCAGATAAATAGGAAGAGATTGCCTTTAAATGTATAGCAAGATTTGATGGAGTTTCTGAGTTTGAGGTGGAGGTTGATGCTGATGTTGGAGTGGTGGCAGTTGATTGCTCTGAAATAGTGGTTGCATCATGTTGTCTAATGTTCATCAATTGTTTTGCTAACCATTTGGAATCAACACCGAGAAAGTTCTTAAACAACAAGTTCAAAACTTTGAACAAATTCTGTTTCTGGCGTGCTAAGAATTGCTTAATTGCAGGCTTGTTCTGAAGAATGCTGGATAACAATAACGTGAAGTAACATAGAAAATAAAGATTCTTATCCACTGTGGAAGATTGGGCCAATACTTTATCGTTGATTTCTTGATAGAATTTTCTTGAAAAGACTGATTTCTGGAGTAAGTGATTCAATTTAAGTAACACTGGGAGGGGCATAAACGGGACGTTTGGTTTCGAAATTGAGAGCTTGGACATTGGAGATGGCAATCGAGGGGTACAAATGCTAGAGACGTGTATAAGAAAGAAAAATCTATAGCTAGAGTGTTGTTATGCTAACTTGAGATATGTTGGGGAAATTGAATATACGAAAAGATTAGTGGTCGAGCAGAGGGAAGAAAAAAAGAATCTTGTGAAGAAGATGGCGCCATTCGGAGGGAATGGGTAGAAATTGCGGACAAAGTTAGGGAGAAATTGGGCTGAATTAGGGAGTAGTAGAGTTGAAAGATCAGTGAAATTTAGGGACACTTGCAGTAACGTTGAGGGAAAAATTAGTAACCTCTTCCCCAGAAATTCAATATTTAAGGTGTAAGATAAGAAAAAATGGCGCATTCATGTGGGGGAGAAAAGGAGCGGAAGAAGATTACGATTAGACGGCCTCGGGATAGAGAGTAGGTACCGCTTTGGACTACGGCCAAAAATGAAATACAAAATTTTGAAAGAGATGAGTAAACTGATATTATTGTTGTGAGCTGGATGAGTAAGAATGGAACTGACTTATCAATTATAAATACTTTATATACTGTGAGACGATGGAGGATATCTTAGTTACCAGACATGAAGATTATTATGAGACTGTACAGTAGTCTGCAGCAGCCCTTCCGAACTGGTTGCCGCTTACAACGCACTATCTGTGGTATAACTGGCTAAGGTAACCTAAAGTGTTGCACTGAAAACAGAAATGTAGCCGCTGCTTGGCGGTTGAAGACGTTGAACCTCCCTGCGACGGCTGCCCAGCTTAATCATCTATTAAGTTTCTGCCTTCGCCAGAGAAGTCTCTCTGTCCGCTCCGCTCGGGCCACTTCGAGGAAACTCCTGCGGAGAGCTGATCCCTACGGGAGAGGAAGAAGGGCACATAGGAGAGCAGCGAGCCTGGCTTCACCCAGTGGCTCTCCACTAGCAGAGGCCCAGCGGAGAGTGTTCTGGACCATGAGGGGGGGGGGGGCATTTCTATCACTACCATCTTTGTTGATCTACAGTTAAATACTTGGTCTACTGCACACATAATTCTTTACATTGTACCACGGGGTTGCAATTACACCAGAGCTTACAGATTTCAAGATTTAGACTAAAACGAATTAGGCATCAATTAAGTAATAAAAAGAAGTAGAGTTGAAAAAGAATAAAATAATGACAATGAAGGCAATTAACATGGTGTAATACATAATGGTAAGGAATAGGTGTGGGTTATGGTATGGCCTGGTATGGAGTGACATGAATCACTTTCCATGTAGAGGCCAATGGTTAGATGTAGCACAACCAAGATGTCATCCATAAATTTAGCATCCATTTTCAATTAGTGTTTGAGGTCATCCTGGGGTAAATCTTGAGAGGAAGAAGAAGCAATGTTGGAACGTAAAGTTTCTAATTTCATGTCTTCCTTCATGGCATATTGTTCCATACCATGTTGATCAGCAGAACCAACAGTTTCTAAAACAATTTCATTGATTTCTTCGATATCGTCAACGACTTGTGGAAGTAATAAATTTAAGATTAAACCCATGAAACCAGTGATTGCAAATCCAGTTTCCAACACTAATACACAAGCATCAAGTAACCCTTGAAGTGCGTTATTGGTACCGTTGTAAGTGAAAAAGAATGAAAACCAGTTTGGAACCAAAATAGCACCAAGACCTAATAATAATGAAGCTGTTAATAAAAATCTATCTCTTCTGGTGAATTCAGTGGTGGAGATAATTTTAAGTCCAGAAACGGCAACAGAAGTAAATAAAAATGTGGTCATACCTCCCAATACTGGTTTTGGAATAGAAACAATGGCAGCAGCAAATTTGGAAAATATTCCCATAACAATCATAAAGAAAGCACACCAATATCCAACCTTACGATTGGCACATTTTGTGATTGAAATAACCCCATTATTTTGGGCAAAAGTGGACATTGGAGTGATAGTCATTAACCCACTCAAAAGACCATTGAACCCATCGGCAAGAACACCACCTTGGATTCTGGATTGATACAATTCACCTTCGACGTCTAATCTTGAAACATCAGAAGTAGCGGTGATATCACCAATGGCTTCCATCATCAAAACAATATAAACCGCCAAAAATGGTAACACTATTGGACCATAAACTTTCAATTTGAAAGTATGAACCCAAATAAAAGTTACTGCTGGAGCAGCATCGATACTTGCGTGAGAGAAATAACCACAAGCAGCTGCAACAATACAACCAACTAACAATCCAAGGATAACGGCACAAGATTTCATGATTGGAGAACCCCAACGTTCCAAAATGATAATACTCACGTAAACCAAGAACCCAAGACCGATAAATTCAGCAGAACCCCAAACTTTGGAATGTCTACCTATGGTACAAAGTTTTTCTACACAACTAGAACCTCCGACCCAATTATTGAAAGCTGATTCAACAAGATCGACCCCAATTAATAACACAACTGGACCGGTAACAATTGGAGGGAATACCTTTTGTAATACATGAGGAGGTAAGAAAGATAATAAGATTTCTAATAACGAGCATACGATAGCAGTAGCTATAATGTGCCCATAACCATCGGGACAAGGTTGTTTGACCCCATCGATAACTTGACAGATCCCATTGGAGTACATTAAAGGAATAGCCTTAGTAACAATGGTAATGGTTGCGAAAGAAGTACCAACCACCGAAAGTAAACCAGTTCCTAAATAGTAAGGAGTACCGAATATATGAAATCTGGTGATTTGAACACATGAAAGAATTCCTGAAACGATTAACGAAGCAGAAACTAAGTAATTTTGAAGTTCCAGTGGTAAGTTGGCAGTACTAGATATCATAATTGGAGGAGTGACAACCCCAGCAAGCATAGCAAGAGCATGTTGGAAACCCAAGATAAATCCTAAAAGAAGAGGCATATCTGAGTTCAATCCAAAAAATGGTTGGGTCTTAGCTGCTCCCTTTCTGAAAGGAAGTTCAGGAACAAAAAGGTATGCATAGTCATAATCTCCCAAAATTCCTTCTCTGGTGGTCCATTTACGGAATGTTCTTTTGGCGGTCACCGAGATATCAGCAACTTGAAGCATTATAGTTGAATATTAGTGGAAAATGTGTCTGTTTTTTCAGCTTGAACTGACCTTGTAGGGCAGGGCTTAAGTATATACAAAAGGTGAAAAATATGGAAAAATTCGACGTTTGTTGGATAGTCAAAGGCCGATGTAAAGATCAATCTAGATGGAACGTACTTCAGTTGCTCCGATACTAGGTGTTTTTCCAGGCTTAATTTCGAGTTGGCCTTATTGACGTTTGTGATGAGCTAGCGGAAAGTACTCAATTTGGCAGATAAAATCCAGCGAAATCAGAATTTGGCAAAGTGTTCACTCAACGTTTAATAAGTTGATAGCGAAAAAAAAAAAGACTTGGGGGGTCCAGTTATCAGATAAATACGAAAATTATTTATTACTGATTGATTAATACCTATGGCAACAACAAAAAAGTGTCTCTTTTCTTGTATGATTCTAACTATTTCTTCAGTACATGGAAAAAAGGACCTTTATGGACCCCTTTTATGTCTTTTCTTCGACGGCATATTGCTTATCGCTCATAGGAACAATGCTTTATCGATCTTGGCTACAAATTCTTTTTTGTGTCATTTTTGTTACATAATCTGAAACCGGGCACGGACAAAAGCGGCCAGTGATATCGGCCAGCTCCTTCGATAAGTTATCGAGATTATCGATTTTCGTCAAGGATTTCCGAGTTTGAGATAGCTTAGAGAACGTTTACAACTCACTTATTTTTAACAATAGAATGGACTTGGATTACAGGATGATGGAAATATGGTACTTCAAGTTCATCTTTTGAATAGCTGAGAGTTAGTGACTCAAAATCAAATCTTCTTAGTTGGTTTGATTTTTTACTATATCTCCCAATCAAATCAACCTCTATCTCTCTATTAGCCTACAAGCACATTTTCAGTTTGTTTCTTTTTTTTTTTTTAATAATTTTTTTTTGTATGACA
Organism: Chernovozyma aurita; assembly: GCA_030566905.1. Classification (NCBI taxonomy): domain Eukaryota; kingdom Fungi; phylum Ascomycota; class Pichiomycetes; order Serinales; family Debaryomycetaceae; genus Chernovozyma; species Chernovozyma aurita. The sequence goes on from JAKUBO010000009.1 coordinate 62,398, forward strand.
GTTTATGAAATATTAAGCTAGTGTGACTTGAGCTATTTTTTTTTCTACCTTTTTTACAATCCTAATAAAGTTCTTTGCCTCAGATCTTCTCTGTCATTTTGTTTACCCATTTTTGATCGCCAATTACTACTCATTTCCAGATGCTGCCAAGAATGTTTCTTGAACAATTCTATGCTCTTTCCTTTCTGGTGTTTGGTGAAGAATCTATCATTACGAATCATAGATTAATATTCTCATGCACAATCTTCAATTTTTATTCTGAGATAAGCTTTCGCTGTACTGCATTAGGCTAAGTTTATCAATTTTGTCATAGAGTATCTATCAGAATTTTGACAAAAGAAATCTGTCTGGTGGGGGTTAAAAGTGAAGTGAAAAATAATTGGTTACGAATATTTTGAAGGTGATAACGAATAAGGTGAGAAAGGAAAATAAAAACGGATTGCTTTACTATTATCATTACAAAAGGTGATTCGTTTGAAGTGTCCTTTCACCTTCTATCTGGCTATCTCTTCAATTCAATCAGTGTTTCTTCTCTCTATCTTCCTCTCTGAGAAACACAAATCTCCTTTGGAGAGGTTAGTTAATCCCAAATTTTGACTTCTTCCGACTTTCAAGCTGTATCCACTCATGTGCTCTTTGTTACTAATACATAGTACTCTTTATCAATTTCCGTCTAGTGCCTTTCATTTTCATTGTCTATTTATCGCCGCTCGAGGTGCATAAACTATGTCGTATCAATTTCCATTTCTTGTCTATCTCGCCGTAGATTAGTGCCCCGAACAATAGCTCGGAATTCTCCGCACTCTTCGGATTGGACCGATTGTTATCACAAATTACCTTCACTTTCAGGTAAACTTTGGAAACAAATGCAAGATATCTACTACCACAATATTTCTAGTTTTTTGTTCATGGACCCTAATTCAAATATAGTAAAACATATGGCTTCTCGAATTATAGATTAAGCAATTTCAAACTTCTGTCTTGGATTTAGTGTTTAACAGTAGTACTCAGTTAAGTGCGCTTAATATGGTGATAAACCCGATCCAATCAGAAGAAATTTTAAACGGTGTTCAGGAACCCCCAGGATCATCGCATTTCATATCATTGAGAAAGAGATCCATAATGTAGGAATCTTTATAGAGCCCCCTATAGTCTTAGATTAAAGCAATCTCGTGCTTGACAGGTTTCAGACCCACTACTACTCATTATATTTAATGAAATTGTTTGTCACTATCCCTGAGACTCTTGTGTTCGTTTTTCGGACACTTGCTGACTTTTTTCATCAAGATTAGCTCTTTGGCACCGCATTCCATTTCATAATCCTCTTTTATAACTGAAAACTATAGGGATGCAATTACTAGATATTGCTCAGTTGATTGTCAGTATGAATTGCATTATTTACTTCATTTTACTTTATTCTATATTTTCCTCCTCTAAATTGTTTATCTTTACGAAACATATATTTTTCTGATACTACCATACATATATACTATACCCTAACATAGCAAGAAAGCTATTGACTTAAATTACACGAATAACAACAGATAAAGAGAATAATAATGAACCAATTAATTTCTTCATCTGACAAATTGTAACTTCAATTATTTCTTCACTATTTCTTATCTTCTTTATTAACAATTTTCTTCCAATGTTCGATTTCACGATAAGCTCTTTCTAATTCTTGTTTTAACTTTTCATTAGAAGCACTTAACTCTGCAACAGCTTGATCAGTTAATAACTTTTCTAGAGTCCATTTTTCAATGTTATTGCTTTCATTTTCTTTAAGTCTTTTGATAAATTCAACTGCTCTTTGTAATATTTGAGCCTTATTTGGATCAGGGGTTGGAATTAGGGCCGCAAGTTCTTTGATTCCTTGATTGATTGACTCACGTCTTCTTCTTTCAACTTCTTTATGATTTTCTCTACGAAGTTTATGCCATTCATCAGATCCATGTTGAGGTTTACTTGTTGGAGATGAATTTGGCAACGTGGTTGGTTGAATATGTGAAGGTAAACCAGATTGTGTAGATCTTTGGTCAGGTGATTGGCCCTGTACTTGAGATTGAGATTGAGATTGAGGAGATTGCTGACCACCAGGAGCTTGAGGCTGCCTAATAGCAGCAGCAGTTTGATAAGCAAGATGTTGAGCTTGTTGTACTTGTTGCTGATGATGATGTTGTGCTTGTTGTTGCTGTAAATGTTGTTGCTGTTGTTGCAGTTGTTGCGTACTCAAAGCTGCTGCTGCTGCATTTGCTGGATCATTCACACTTGAGTCATTTTGTTCATGAGAATATGACGACTGTTGACCAAGAAGTTCTGAGTCAATAGCGATTTCAGTATCCTTTTTCAACTCAATCTTTGGCTTTTTGCGTAAGTTTTCTTCGACTTTAGACACTTACTCAGTTAGTATTACTATTCTAGAATCAGTATAGAACTCCTGCGCATAGTGGTACAATATATTGATTTTATATGCAGTATAAACATGGTTCAAGTGTGCAGCAGGAAATTAATTTTAAATAAGAAAAAAACAACAACGAAAGAAACAAAAACAACAATCATAACAAACTTAAAAACTTGGACCTTAAGATATTTGTAAGGCTCGCTTGAAGATCCAGCTTAAATTGAAAGGGGTATTCAAATGATGGTATTGTCTCTGGTCATTATGACTTACTGATGATGTTTTATGGTTATGTTTGGACAGTTCGTACTTACTAATTAGTTAGTTGTTTGAGAAGAATGTCACGAGTGTTTTGCCATGTGGAATTCAGGTGATTTTTATCACGATTATGTTTTGAGTCGGGTAACCTGAAAGCTAATTGGTGAGTGCACGAATGGTGAGAACCGAAAATGATTGGGCATTAAGAAGAGGAGACTGAGTGGAACGAATCAGGTGATATATTTGTATGTAGGTTGCTCTTTTCAGGAGCATTTCTCAACTAAGGCTTCCTACAGGGACATCAACGGGGAATTGGGACAAGGGTATGCTAGAAGTGTTAATGGACAGGTGGCGGGACAACACGAAACGAAGAAGTAGATTGTTCAGTTCTAGAGGTGTATAGTGATGAAACGGGAAGTGCGAGGGAATGGGAGGATAATCAGGACTTAGTATGTAGTTTCTATCACCTAGCATTTGATTGGTTCACATTGTGAAGAGTTAGGAGTAAAGGAAGAATAAAAGGTAGCATTACTTGGTGATTGGAAATCTATAATAAGTTGGTAATATTGTAACACACTAGGGTAATCTTCTAGGAGGTAGCCTATGAGCATTTTTCACTTGTTCCATTTACTCCACCAAGAGCTAATAGGGGAAGCGTGATAAATCATGTGTTATGTGTAGTACAAGTATGACAATTAGAATGTTTTCATCCCTATATGCAGGATATTAATAAGTTGGAGCTCAGAAAGGGTGTGACTTTGTGGCCCGCAGGAAGTGGCCTGAGGTTGGTGGAGAACATTTTGGAAACGTAAGCGCATAAACATAAAGAAGATGTAAGGAGAGATCTAAGAGAGATCAAAGAGAGATCAAAGAGAGATCAAAGAGAGATCAAAGAGAGATCAGAGAGAGATAGGGATATCAAATCGAAGAAGTTCATGAGCGGTTGTATGAGTTGCTAATGCATATAGAAGTCTGAGTTAGTATCATTTAACGATTAGGACTTGAATAGAGTTTTAGATAGGGTATCTTTTCCAAAGCCGGAAAATGCAGTGTTTGGCTTGATTGCAACAGGGTTGGTTAGGTCACATATCCTTGTAATACTGGGCCCTGCGATTTTATTGTAGTTGTACTGTTGCTGGGTTTTTAGTACTGCAGCTTCTTCTGATTTGTTTAGCCATCTGCTTATTTGTAGTTAGCTTCCTTAAGTAATTTTCTAATGTAATGTAGTAGAATGTATGTTGAATGTATGTGTACCTTTTATATCGCTACAAACAAGCAGTTTAAAGTCTATCCAGCTACAATCAGTCATATTGTCTTCTCTCTAATCGAATTGGGTAAATGATCCGAGCTTAGTTAAATTTTAAGAAAAGAAACAAAATTGTAGCCTAAGATAGAGATAAGCGAATGATCTTATTCATTTAATGGTACGGATAAATTATGATGTTCAACACAATAGGTGAAGAATGACTATAAAGCGAATGGATTTGAAGGTTTCAATTAGTAGCTCTCATAAGCGCATTTGATTTTCAATGAATATGCGCTTACACTAGTAATCTTTAGAAACCGCTATTCTTCGTCGGACAACCGTCCCCCGTAAACGCATGTTTTCCAAAAAGAGCAGACCATAACTCCATCTAAGTGCATACTCCTCATGGTCTCATATGCGCTTATGACTTCCAATTCTCCAGGTGGTTGCTATGCTTGGACTTGGAACGATCCCAATTATAAAAGGCCCATTAAGGAGACTGAATAATAAATTGGAATTGCTCTTTTTTTCTATTTTTCTATTTATACAAGTTTTAATTACATTACATACGTCTGTATTGCATTTAACATCAAGAAAAAATAATTCAATTATATACATCCAAATCGGTCCAACCTCCTAATTCACCCATTCCAATAAAATGTCAACTGTAACACTCGGACGTTTTCTCTTCGAAAGATTGAATCAACTTCAAGTGCAAACTATATTTGGACTTCCAGGAGATTTCAACTTGTCGCTTTTGGATAAGATTTATGAAGTCGATGGAATGAAATGGGCAGGAAATGCCAATGAATTGAACGCTGCTTACGCTGCTGATGGATACTCTAGAGTGAAAGGTTTAGCATGTCTTGTAACAACTTTTGGAGTTGGAGAACTTTCTGCCTTAAACGGGGTAGCAGGTTCTTATGCTGAACATGTCGGATTATTACACGTTGTCGGGGTTCCATCTATATCTTCTCAAGCCAAGCAATTATTGTTACATCACACTCTTGGGAATGGTGATTTCACCGTATTCCACAGAATGTCCAACAACATTAGTCACACCACCGCTTTCCTTTCAGATATTAACACTGCCCCAGCTGAGATTGATAGATGTATAAGAGAAGCTTACATTTATCAAAGACCAGTTTATGTTGGCTTACCAGCAAACTTGGTTGATTTACCAGTTCCAAGTTCTTTGTTGAACACTCCAATTGATCTCTCGTTGAAACCAAACGATCCTGAAGCTCAAGACGAAGTTGTTGATTCGGTTGTCAAATTGATCAAGGAAGCCAAAAACCCAATCATTCTTGTTGACGCTTGTGCCTCTAGACATGCAGTTAAACCTGAAGTTGAACAATTGGTCAATTTGACCCAATTCCCAGTATTCTCTACTCCTATGGGTAAGTCCGGTATCTCCGAAACCCATCCAAGATTCGGGGGTGTTTATGTCGGAACTTTGTCGTCTCCGGAAGTTAAGGAGTTGGTCGAATCCTCGGATTTGATTCTTTCTATCGGTGGGTTGATGTCTGATTTCAATACTGGATCGTTCTCTTATTCTTACAAGACCAAGAATGTGGTTGAATTCCATTCCGATTACACTAAGATCAGACAAGCCACCTTCCCAGGTGTGCAAATGAAGGAAGCATTACAACATTTGTTGAAGCAGGCCGCTAACTTTAAGTTGGATTATGTTCCAGTTCCTGTCCCAAGACTCAAGTTGATTAACTCTCCAAGTCCAGCAGAAACCCCTTTAACTCAGGAATGGTTATGGACCAAAGTCTCTTCTTGGTTCCAAGAAGGTGATATTATAATCACCGAGACTGGTACTTCAGCTTTTGGAATTGTTCAATCAAGATTTCCTAACCACACTATTGGAATCTCTCAAGTTTTATGGGGTTCCATTGGTTTCACAGTCGGGGCTACTTTGGGAGCAGTTATGGCCTCGGAAGAAATTGATCCAAATAAGAGAGTTATTCTTTTTGTGGGAGATGGTTCTTTGCAATTGACAGTACAAGAAATCTCTACCATGGTCAAATGGGAAACTAAGCCATATTTGTTTGTATTGAACAATGATGGATACACCATCGAAAGATTGATTCATGGTATGAATGCTACTTATAACGACATTCAACCTTGGAACAATTTAGCTCTTTTGCCATTATTCAATGCTAAGGATTATGATGCTGTCAGGGTTTCTACTACTGGAGAAGTTAATAAATTGTTTAACGATCCTAAATTTAACAAGAATTCAAAGATCAGAATGATCGAAGTTATGTTACCAAGAATGGATGCTCCTATGAATTTGGTCAAACAAGCTGAAGTCACTGCTAAGACTAATGCTGAGAATTAGAAGAAAGATTAAGGGGGAGCTAGTTGAACTGGCAAAAAAAAAGTAGATTATCGCTTGTGCTAGTAACAGGTCGCTATAAAATATGTTTAATATATAAATTGCAATTATATTGTGCTCTGTAGATGCTATATTTGATTTTGTAGCATGATTCTATACCTGATTCTGTAGCACATTTGTCGCCATTTGTCGCCATTTGTATGTAACATGTGGACTAAAATGATTCTTAGAGAAAGGGAAAGATATTGAAGGACTAAAATTTTGAGCGTTTTGATTCGAAAGATGTCCCGCAAGTAGCACTTATTATAGGATTGCTGGCTATACAAACTGATTTCAACACCCGGTTGAATTAAGCAATCCTGAGAGAAATTTGTCTATCCTTTATCAACCAACATGGATTAGTCAATGAAGTCATGACAATTCCGAGCCGGTAACTTTTAGGAGGACTCTTACAAAAGACAGTCTTCTCTCAGTATAATCAGTTCAGTTCATCACTCTAATAAAATATCCAAAAATTATACAACGGCTCTACACGAGTTGGAACCAAGGAAGTAGTGTGTTCCTTTAAAGTCAACCTGTCACTTGAAGAGTCATCTGCACTGATCTTTGAGATAACGAAGGGTGCCAGAGTCAAGACAACGGATGGTCCTGCACAATACCCGGGTCTTCAAATGCTATTGTGCAGGAAATCTACAGTTTCGATTCGAGAGCAATCAAATTGGAACCTTTGGTGAATAGACGAGCTACCAGTACCTTTCAGAATAAGAGTACTGACATTTACATCCAGCTAAAATTGTCAGAGAGGTGTTACTGTTGACAAGCATTGCAGAGGAGATTTAAAGTTTTGGAAAGGCATTCTAACGTATTGTGTAATATTTGTAACCTGTTGATTAAGGAGCTGTGGTAGGCTCCAACGAATTATAGAGACGTTAGGAACAAAATGATTAGATGGATCAGTATACTGCGTACAGGTCTTCTGGGAATAAATAAGGTAGAGATAAAGCCAATGGTGGCAGTTGGGATACGTAGTCTACATATGATTGACAAGCCAACAACACGAGAGAATTTGTATCGACTGTTCGTTTCCCAACTTGTGAAAAGAAGTAAGTCCGATACAACCAAACCGGTAATTGGTGGTGGCAACAAAATTGGTAGTCAGATTCAAGATAAAACACCTGAAGGAGTATCATCAGCTGTTAATGGACTGGAAGCTAGTAAATCAGCAACATATATCGCTGGTGGTAACTCTAAAGATGTGGAGAAGAAGAAAGATATTACGGGTTCTGATAAGAAAGGTGATCAGAAAGCCCAGAGTTCTGGTAAAAAGGGTGTTCTTGATACTACAGGTTTGGGTTCCTTGAATTCTTCATCTTCCCAAATTTCAATCTTAAAGTCCTTACTTTCAACTCTTTGGCCCAAGGACAATTATAAATTCAGAGTAAGAGTCATGATTGCTTTATCGTTATTGGTGGGCTCGAAATTGCTTAACGTTCAAGTGCCATTTTTTTTCAAATCGATTGTAGATGATATGAACATTGATTGGGCTTCTGAAGTTGGAACAGTTAGTTCGGTAATTGGTGCTATGATTTTAGCATATGGAGCAGCAAGGTTTGGAGCTGTATTATTTGGAGAGTTAAGAAATGCTATTTTTGCTTCTGTTGCTCAACTGGCGATTAGGAAGGTTGCATATGATACATTCTTACATCTTCTCAACATGGATTTACATTTCCATTTAACAAAGCAAACTGGAGGATTAACAAGAGCGATCGATAGAGGTACTAAAGGTATATCATATGTATTGAGTGCTATGGTATTTCATATTATTCCAATAACTTTTGAGATTGGAATGGTGTGCTCTATCTTGACTTGGAATTATGGTTTCTCTTTTGCTTCTGTGACTTTGATGACAATGTTAACTTATTCAATTTTTACCATAAAGACTACCGCTTGGAGAACTAAATTTAGAAGAAGTGCTAATCAGGCTGATAACCAATCTGCCAACATAGCATTAGAATCTTTGATTAACTTTGAATCTATTAAATATTTCAACAATGAACTTCATCAAGCTACCAAGTATAACAAATCATTAGAAAAATATCAAGATTCATCGATTAAGATTGCGACATCTCTTGCATACTTGAATTCGGGACAGAATTTTATTTTCACCTCTGCCTTAACCCTAATGATGTATATGGGATGTCAAGGAGTAGCTACTGGTAGTTTAAGTGTTGGGGACTTGGTCTTAATCAATCAATTGGTGTTTCAATTGTCAGTTCCTTTGAATTTCTTAGGTTCTGTTTACAGAGAGTTGAAACAGAGTTTGATTGATATGGAAAACTTGTTTCAATTGCAACAAATTGAAATCAAAATTAAGGATAATAAGGATGCTCCTCCAATGATCCTATCATCTATTAACCCGGGCCAAATCCTGTTCAAAAATGTGTCTTTTTCTTATTCAAATTCAAACAGACAAATCTTGAAGGATGTTACTTTTGATATCCCTGCAGGTAAAAAGGTTGCCATTGTGGGACCCTCTGGATCAGGAAAGTCTACGATTTTAAAGTTAATCTTTAGGTTTTATGACGTTGATAACGGTAAGATTTTGATTGACAATCAAGACATATCTAGAGTGTCATTGCAAAGTTTAAGAAAAAATATCGGGATAGTGCCTCAAGAAACTCCTCTTTTCAATGATACCATATTAGAGAACATTCGTTTCGGAAGGCTCTCTGCTACTGATAATGAGATTAAGGATATTATCAAATCAGTCAAGTTAGACCAATTAATCAATGACTTGCCTGATGGTATAAATACGATGGTTGGAGAAAGAGGAATGATGATATCAGGTGGAGAGAGACAGAGATTGGCCATTGCTCGATTGTTATTGAAGAAAGCACCAATTACATTTTTTGATGAAGCAACTTCAGCCTTAGATACTCATACCGAGCAATCTTTGTTAAAGACTATTAAGAGCATTTTCAAAGAGGATCATAATACAAACATTTCAATTGCCCATAGATTAAGAACAATAGCAGATGCAGATAAAATTATTGTCCTTGACAAAGGTGAGGTAAAGGAAGAAGGAACCCATAATGAACTTCTAAGTCGTCCTGGTTCTCTCTACGCTGAACTCTGGAATATCCAAGAAAGATACGAAGAGCTTGAATCTGATGCTGAATCAAACCAAGAAGAAGCTGATACTGATAAGAAGGTCTTTTGATCCTGATGGGTAATCTGGCGAAATCCTGTAGATAGATTATGTAATGTGGTATATGCAGTATGTTGGATCTTGATTTGCTAACCCAGTCGTCGAATGTTCCACGACCTATCTTTTAATCCATTAATTGAATAATACATTTGATAATCTCTTTTCCTGGTGCAGTTATAGTAATATTTTGATTCGAAACAATGTGCAGGCCCATTGAATGTAATACATGCAGTATGTAGCTTGTATAAACTATGATCCTTTGCATAATACTAATTGATAGACGGAACAACCTGGATAGGGTGTGGACTTCATATACCTAGAGCCATGAGTGGCGTTGAGGAAAAGGATTTTTGTACTTGTTTACCTACCGTTTTCTCAGGCAAAGGAGAGTATCCTCCCAAGCATGGAACTGGAATTCCAAAGGGAGAATAGTTGACTTCTAATTAGTCGATCTCTTGATGTTGAAATTAGCTAATACACGTTAAAATTATTTATTTTATTCTGGTTTTGTAGCGATGAGGATGTCAGAGACAGTAAACATGTGTGGAGTGATGGACCCCAGAACCAGAAGTTGAAACTTGTCTAATAATTGGGCTGTAGCTGGTATTAAGTGACCCAACATCCAACAAGTTTTGAACATAAACAGGAAATGGTCTAACTTAGTACTCTAGGTGGTAAATGCCTTATTGTTCAAATGCAGTATAAACATGCATTTTTTGTTTTTATTATAATATTCTAGAAGTAATAGAGTGAGTAATGTTATTCCAAAGTTAGCAGATACATCTGAGTTATATATGAAATTGACTTATTTCAGACAGTTACAGCCAATTTTAAACTCTAAATCAATTTTAGCTTCTAGTTGCTATGAGGAAGCAGCGACTGAGAACACCGAACCAGGTGGAATTTCCCCACTCAAAATAGGTTTTCCTTCAGAAAGGTTGATTGTTTAGGGAAGTGATATTCGGGAAACATGGAATCCCTGTTGAGTGCTTAGACATTAAGTGTGTGATGAGGTGACCAAGGGAAAATAGGCCCAATGTAATCGAAAGAACCGATTTGAAACATTTGGAGAAGAAATTTCGTAATTTCCTGTTTCGAATAATGTTAGCTTAATTACATGCATATAGTGTAATTAATAGAACCATCCTATGGTGAATCACTCATTTTACTAAGGAATGCTTCTAAGTTAAGCAAGTTTTCACTAATGAATGAAAATGTGGTATGTTCATTGAAATATCTAGAACGTAGGTGCTGTCAAAAAGAATTTTTTTAGTCATTATCAATTTAAAGAACTCGTGTCTTCTTAACTCATGTTTCTATGGGGAAGCATCACTACGAAACCACTGCAACACCCTCGCTAAAATCCCTAAACTTGCATAACTGTTCCCGATCTGGTAATTTGACTGCGTCACATACTTTTAAAGATCCGTCATCAAACTTATGTGAAGTAAGTTGTAGAGTAGTGGTTCGATTTGACATATATATATGAGTTGCTCTCATTAATGGAGAATAATCCCATTCATCTATTTATCCATACATCAGTCTATATCAAGATTCTGCAACTAAAAAAGTACTTAAACCTTCAGTTTCAATCCGTGTTACCTCTTCCCTTACTATCCAACCCATTTATTGAATGCAAGAAATAAAAAAATGGAAGACCCACTTTCGGTCCAAATCTCTAAGCAACGGCGGTCATATGAAACCTGATAATTCACAATTTGCTCCTACAAGACCACGGTCCTATACTATACCAAGCATTATGTACGACACTCCAGTACTGAAAAATGAAATTTTGGAGGAAACAGACCAGGAAGAAGATGAGCAGATTGATAAGTTTGCTCACGACATTTTGCAAATTGTCAGTTCTTTACAGAAATTCCATTACGAAGTTCTGTGGAATATCTAATACGATCCCCATTTGCTTTTCATTCTTTTTTGGTAATCGGCAAGTAGTTCTTATGCATTGTTTGACAGGTCAAACGTATTGTCATTTTGTTATTCTTCCATTTTCTAAGCTATTCCATTCATTTTATAGAATCAGACAGTACCCATTTCTACTACTTCCTGACTTAGCCACCCATTATACCCGAGATCATCCTCCATTGTCATCACATTGAGTCGTACATTCAGACGGCCTTGCATTCGCTACATATATTGTGGTCTTTAGTAATTATCTATTTATAATTTGTCATTCGTTTAATATTTACAAAGATACCCTCTTAACTTATTTGTAGGTTAGCTCACAAATACTTCTTCAAGTCAGAGTAATACTCTCCAATCAAAGTTCTATGATCAACTTCATCCTGGTATAAGTGTAAAAGTTCTGTCAACCCATGAGGAGGTAACTCCTTGTTGGCTCTTTCTACAAATGCTGACTTCTTCTTTAACAATTCTGGATCATGGACCATAATATCACCTAAAATCATCTTTGAAAGATTCTCCAACGTCGTACGAAGCTGTACACCCCATGATGAATTCTTTGTCAATGATTTGAGAACAAACGATTTATAATGCAAGTTGTACCAATCGAATAAGCGAAGCTTGGCTTCCTTCGAGGTCTTGTATTGGAATCCAAGAAGTCCCAATTCTATCAATTTGGAATCAATATTGGTCAACACAAAGTTTAAGGTCTTCGAGAGTAATTCATAATTGTCAGTGAATGCTAAAGAAGATACAGCGCATGTTTGGAATAGACTGAGGGTACAATCAGAATGTGCCAACACCGAAACATCGGAGTTCTTGACAAAAGAAAGAATCTGTTTGTATTCCTTTTGAGTGGCCAGCGCCATGGTTAAATTTAATATTGAAGGCATGAGTTCACGAGGGGTGAATGCTTTATTGATTCCAGAATTAATCAAGTTACGAAACAATTTTTTGCCCACTTGTTGGAATTGTTCACTTGTAGTATTTAAGAGAAGCAATGAATTCCTGGCCGACATTTCAATCACTGAATAGGCATCTGGTTGTAATTTTAAAAGCTTTTCCCAATTTCCCAATTTGTCAAAGAGCTTGGTGGTGAATATTTGAAGCCATTGGTGAAATTTCGTGTAATCTGAATTGTGTAGGAGGACATGATTGATTTTTGACAAATATTCAAGAGCAGTATTCAAGACATGGTAATCTGTGATCCATTCCGGAGCGATGAGGCAATCAATAAGACGAACAAAAGTTATTAAATCGTCACTAGATCCTTGAAAGAGACCTTGCTGTTCAATAAATTGTATGTAGTCATTCAAAGTAGAAACAATATCGTACGGTCTCATAGAGTTGGACACAATCTTCTTTTCCAATACTGGAAGTAATTGCAAGTCATATCTAACACGGTAAAATCCAATCTTCCCAGAGTTTAGTACCACAAGATCCTCCACTTTTACGTCCAAGTGACTCTCCGGTTCTGACGAAATCAAAGTTGTTAATACTTCCGATTTCCCATGTTGTGGATTGATATGAACTGAGAGTGGTAGAGAGAACGGAGCCAGATTACTCAGGTCTTCAAAGATTCGAATCTGTTTAAGAGTTAGCTTATCATCCTTTGAACTAACTTCCACCAATGGGAATCCAACATGACTAGACCATGAACCAATTAACGATGTTACATCAACTTCACTTTGAGTTCCCAAAAACTCCCATAACTTTGATGCATCAACTGCCTTCAATTTGTAGAGTTCTATAAATTTCCTGATCCCTTGTAATATTAATTTGTAATCATCGATCTCTCCTCTGTTCAAAATGTTCCCTACCATTCTAAGAAGATACATCCCCTTGTCGTAGACATCCTTATCAAAAAGGTTCTCTGACGTTAATACAGTCGAAAGAGCAGAAGAAGTCACACCCTCTTGTTTCTTGGTAAACTCCCCGATAGTTTGAAGGGGTTCTCTTTCCAACAACCGTTCAGTTTCATTGACATTGTTGAAAGTGTACTCTAACGAATCTTCAGGGTTAACACCATCTTGAATATATAACTGCTTGAGGGTATAGTTACCTAACCAAGTTGCAAAAGCCTCGTTGAGCCACATCCACTTCCAATCATCAAATGATACCCAATTTCCTACCCATTGGTGAACTAATTCATGGGCCACCAATTGTCGAGTTTGTTGTTTCTCTATGTTTGACATTGAATCTCTGAGGATTTGTTGGCTTTGAAAGGTAATCAACCCCCAGTTCTCCATAACCATATCAGAAAGGAAAGGAAGAGCTACAAAGTCCAATTTTTGCAAGGGAAATGGTCCAAGATGTTTTGAAATCTCAGCAAGGGCTCTGGTGGCGGTGGATAACGGGTACAAGGAGTACTTAGCATCACCAATAGGAGCATAGAACTGGAGATGGATGGTCTGAGTCTCGTTGTGTTCCGTTTCCAACTCCACTGTTTGAACGACTGAGGCTTCTAAATCACCAAGAGTCACTGCAAACAAATGAGAAGACATCGGAGGAGTCCTTTTAAATGAAAAAATAGCTTTATCGGACATACTGATTGGTTCTTTCAGTTCCAATGGAGTATTTGACACAACTTTGAACTTGTTCAACGTGACAACCTTGAGCTGCATAGGAACTTTGAAACTGATCTCATCGATTAATGGGAACACTTTCTTGGTGAAACATGGTTGATTGTGAGTAGCGATTATGAAGTTATCGGACTTGCCATTAACTGAATCCAAATAATTTGTTTTGAATAACCCAAAAGTAGGATCACTAAATGTTTTTATTGTGTTAAGTTGTCCAACATAAGCCACCAGAAGGATCATATTGGAGCTGGTGGTGTCAAGATCGTCTTCATCAGAGTAAAAAGTGACCGATTCCTGTTCCTTGTGGTAGAAAATTTTCAATTTAGTGGACCCAAGTTTGACTTTGGTAAACACAAGCTTGGATGAGTGCAAAGTAATTGCAAACTTGTAATCTTTGTCGGTCAATGGACTGTTGAACTTCTTATTGGGTTCCAATTCGATCAATAGTTCACCATTGAAAGTTGATTTGGTATGATCAATTGTAAGTTGAAGGTTGTAGGCCAGAGGCACATATTCGTTTGAAACTGACAAAACGGAGACTTTCTGATTGGATGTTGAAAGAGATTCGATACCTTGGCTATCGTCCGAGCTCGAGCTACCAGTACCTTCAGACATATCAATGAATGATGAAGATTCGTTCCTCTATAGAACTGCAACATCAGAACAAAGAAACGAAAATTTTGAGCTGATTTACGTGGTTGTGCATATAGACCATCCTGAAGATTTTTCATTTTTGGCTGCGAAAAGACCATCTGTCATCTCCGAAGAAAGATGATGAAGAGAATGAATGCAGAATGTTGGTAAGGATACCAAGTTCCGCTGTTGCACCCTAATACACATTGACTATTGAAATCACAGCAGATCGTGATAGCAAACAAATACATTAAATTTTTTTGGTGTGTTCTTCTATTAATGTAATTAGGGTTATTAATTGAGCACCAAATATTAGCACTCATCAGATTATTTATTATCTCCGGTACCAATGGTTATGCGATTGCTTATCACATAACATAGTTCTTGCCTTTTTTCTTCAAGTTCTTAAATGCCAATGGTTTCAAGATAAGAATTGTAATTATATTTTAATTGGTTCCAGAATGCCAAATAGTATGTGAGCTGGATTTCACAACGTTTGTTGGAAGCAAGACATTCATGTTATTATAATATTTCGTACGGCTTCAAATTTATTATGCTTTTGAGATAAATTACAAACTTCAAATTTTATTATACACATCTCCTACAAGGACCGAGAAGCCATAAAACTCACACGTGAAACGAGCTAGTACCAGCAATCTCAGTTACAACTCAGTATTTGAATCTTGGAAGTCGGACCAACTTTTTGCGGGAGAATTTGAGACAACTACATGAAAATTCCCACTAATTGCAAACTGGTCTCGAGAAAGCTTCATTTTGTTAGCGCAACGTGTTGCATATGAAATTTTTAATAATTCTAAAGCTAAAAGTTATTCATGCTGTCATGCAAGAAAGTTACGTTCTTTTCAAATAGTGCGTATATTTGAAAACAAGCAACTGGAAGTTGTTCCTGTCCATTTCTGCCTTGACCCTCTGCCTCACGAGAATTTCCAAGTGGTACAGGTGACAACTGCCAACACTCAATTTGATTTCAAAACGTAGCTGAAACCAATTGAGAGAGAGAGAGTCATGGATATGGTTGCTAACCTAGGAAGAATAACAGTATTCTAAGAGAATGTGGAAGGATGGTTGTATTATGACAATGTAGAGAAGAAAAGCTGGTACATCACAAGTTACACCAATTGCTTTTCCAATCAAAACACTCAACTTCATGCATGGGTCCGGAGTTCACAACGAGCTACTTCTGAGCTGAGTCGGAGTCTCTCCTCCAAGAAACTACACAAGTTTGCCCTGTAGTTGACACGGTAGTTGAAACACAAGATAAGACCGTAACATTTTGTCAAAATTATTAGCATTTGGAGATGCGGCCTTACTCGGGGGTAGTTATGACTAATAAATATTAATCCGAGATTGCTATCGAGATCAGTTCAAGATTGCAAAGCGGTTATAGAGATTATTTCCGAATAAACTCAAGCTCGTATACAATAAGAATATGCAGTCTTGTATAAAATAAGATGGCTGGCGAGTCAAGCCATCTAAAAATAATACTCCAGAAAAAAAAAAAACAACACAACAACAAATCAACAAAAACAGCTGACCGGTGGGATTGCGAAAACAACAAACAATCAATCAGATGAAGGAGATAAGAAAGGACAAAAAGAAGATTGTATGAAAAATTTTAGTTTAGACGATTACTAGTACATAATAATGTCATGTTTATAGAAAATACTTAGGGAGGTGGTATCGTTATAGGAGGTGAATAGTAATACAAGCAGGTAAATTTCTGCGTTAGCCATCGCACAATAAGCTTCAGGAGAATGAAAACTGAGTGTGGCCCGTAAACGGTGAAAGAATTTCATTTTTGAGTAGCAACTGCGATTTTAAGTAGCTACTGACCACAGAATATCATTATTGTAAATTGAAACTGGTTTCACAATACATGAGATACTAGATCAAAATCGTTTTTAATGACGACATTGGGCTGGCTAGATGTATTTTTAAACATTTAACAAGCAACAAAAACATAAACATGGCATGCAATTTTTTTGAATCAAACTTAAAAGTAACATTGCGTTGATTCGGTAGCTCATAACTTGCATACTCTTGCAGCAAAATAGGCAGAAAGCTTAATACGATAAAATTACATGAGAGAAACACGTGGAACAAGAAGCACAAGAAACTAGAATAAAATGAAGTATATTACAAAAGAGATAGGCAGAGACATATAAACAGATAAAAACAAATGACATAAAAACCAATATCCTAAAGAAAACATAACCCATCTACTTTGTAAACAAATATTCTCTTAGCAGTTCTGCCATTTGCCACCTGCCCTCAAACAAATTCTTTTTTGTTGCATTTTTTTCTATTATTTCCATCTAATTTCCACTCGCAACCTGCAAATGCCAATTTTCTCAACTATTCTACTCTGCGCACGTGGTCCCCTGTCCGGCGAGGAAGCCAAATCGTCACCACCACCCCAAGGCAGCCCACAGACTGTGGTTGAAGACTTGAAAGCTTTAGTCGTAGTCAAACGCGATTTCAAATATTTTTTGGTTGACATAAAAAAATATTAAAATTATCTGGCCCGTGCTCGCAATCTGGACGGAAAAAGTACTTCTATTCCTTATTCAGGAGCCCCTCCTTAGCTCTCGGAGTGGATAGCTTTGTTGGTACTTAATCAAAAGCACTAGATCCATGAACAAATCATCAATAACATAGAGACATAGTCCCCAAACAGCCCCAAAGGTTTTGAAACCAGTTCTCCGTAACCTCCTTCTTAATCTCTCAGGCGCCCTACTGCTGCATTCACCACGGTTTCCAGCCTACAAACCTCTAGCACTTCGTCTGACTCCAGATCCTTACTCTGGATTCGCTAGCCGCTAGTTATTTTTAAACATTTGCCATGGTAACTGAAGTCATCTCCTTTGAATTGAGTGAGGATACCATGCGTCTCTGTCATGCATAATTCTGCTCTCTCTGATTTTATTTTTCAGCATCGTCCTTAATACCCTAAATCTGTGAGAGTGCGCCCACCAATGTAGCTTTTTTTAGCACTGGAAGGAGTTGTTTCATCTTCAGGAGGTAAACGCTCACCTTCTCGTAAGCCACTCGGCTTATATAGCCAGGTTGATTCTTCACAATTAAGGATCGATTCGTTTTTTTTCTGCCAGTTATTCATTTTAATTGTATATATCAGCAAGATCCTTCGATTGTATGTATAGAATTTTTTGTTTCTGTGGATGGCTCAACATCGGCAACGTTTATGGTGGAAGCAGTCAGCTCGACTCTTACTTATTGGTACCTGGCCTAATTAGGACAAATTCTCTAAGAAAGGGGGGATTCCCACCCGCTCTCGGAGATCTGTCCGAGACGAATACGTGGCGACGGTACCACTGCAGTGATGTTATCTGACGATGGGACACAGAGACACATGTTCACAATAATATGTTTTTCCATTCGTACATATATTTGGAGGAATCCTTCAGGGGAAACGTACATGTGTGGTGATTTCAGGGTGCTATTTCACAAATTTTACTATCATTTTGCTTATTATAGGCTTTGACTTACGCTATTTTCACACCTTCCCTATTTACAGAGAACATCTTCCATTCCTCTGCTATCCTGTTTCACTTTTCCATTAGAGATTCTCCTAGAACCCCTAGAACAATACCGGCATTATCTACCGCTTAAACTTAAAGTCAAAGTCAAAGTCAGCGTCATTACCTGTCAATAGCAAACAGTTGTTACGTCCCTGAAAGCCACCTAATCTCTATTGAGTACGTCGAGTTCCTTCTATCTTAATTTCCTCCTTTTCTTGGTTAGTTCTTCCCCATGTTGGCCGCTTCCGGAACGAAGTGGCCCTAACGGAGCGGTACCAAGACACCAGACGATGCAGATGTACCCACTTTTGCTCCACCTTCTTGTATTGCCACCTATTCTAACGACTGTCCCTGGACTACCGTGGTGTGAGGGTCTCTAATCATACTTTTTTTTACCTTTGTTTCATACTAACATTCAGATAATAGTGGTATTGCTGCAATACTCCTTCGCTAACTTTCGCAGACCAATCCACTCGTTCACCGAAAAAAAACACTGCCTCAAGGATCTAGTGTAGACTGCTCCTAGAAGTTACCGTCTTTGCCTAATTTTCCCGGCGTCGCACCCCCAAAAGACCCCGATTTCGGTACTTTTGTCACTAAAATGCATCTTACGTCACTTCTTGTCACATTAACCGCTGTGGTTTCAGTAGCCTTCGCAACACAGAAGGCTCCTTCTTTAAAATTGCAAAGAAAGGGCCTCCAATGGGACTATCAGAAAAACAAGCTCCATGGAGTCAATATTGGAGGTTGGTTAGTTCTCGAGCCCTACATCACTCCATCTTTGTTCAAAGTGATCTCTAACGACGAACTGCAGATTCCAGTGGATGAATACCATTACTCGCAAGTTTTAGGGAAGCAAGTAGCTCAACAGAGACTCGAAGTCCACTGGCAGAACTGGATCACCGAGACTGATTTCCAGAAAATAAAGAACAGCGGCTTGAACATGGTGAGGATTCCAATTGGTTACTGGGCGTTCCAGTTGTTGGACAACGATCCTTACGTTCAGGGACAAGTGAAATACTTGGACCAGGCATTGGAATGGTGTAGAACATATGGCTTGTACGCCTGGATCGATTTGCACGGAGCTCCAGGGTCCCAGAACGGGTTCGATAACTCGGGTTGCAGAGATCTTTACCAATGGCAAACTGAAGACAATATCCAGACCACCATCGATATCTTACAGACCATCGGTTTGAAGTACGGAGGCTCCGACTACGAGGATGTGGTTATAGGAATCGAGTTACTTAACGAGCCTTTGGGCTCAATTTTGAATATGGACGAGTTGAAGTCTTTCTTAGACACTTCGTACAATACTATAAGAAAAGGAGGCTCCTACAACGGAATCATCGTCCATGACTCTTTCCAGACTCCTGGCTACTGGGACAACGCATTCTCGGTACCAGACTACTGGAACATTGTCATTGACCACCATCACTACGAAGTATTTGACGCCAGCCAATTGGCATACTCCATCGAAGAACACATCCAATCGGTGTGCAGCTTGGGAACTCAATACAAAGACGAGTCGCACTGGAACGTTGTTGGTGAGTGGTCTGCTGCTCTTACTGATTGTGCCACTTGGCTTAACGGGGTTGGTCATGGTTCAAGATATGCTGGTCAACTTGACAATGCTCCATACATTGGGGATTGTGCTCCATTCTTGGACTTGGGCTCCTGGACCTCCGAATATAAGGTAAATGTCCGCAAGTTCATCGAGGCCCAATTGGACGCCTACGACTTGTACTCAGGCTGGATCTTCTGGTGCTGGAAGACTGAGTCGGCGGTGGAATGGGATTTCCAGAGATTGACCACTGCTGGTCTCTTCCCATCCCCTATTACCGACAGAACCTATCCAAACCAATGTAACTACTAGTCTCGACGTGCCTTTTTTATATAACTTTCGTATTAAATTATTTAATAACATGTTAATAATATAGACCTTTCGTTGGTCGTAGTACTACAATTTAGCGACTCCTGTAGGAAGCAGGCCCCCGCTGGGGTCTCCTCAATGTGGCCGGAGCGGAGCGGGCAAAGACTCTCTGGCCCGCCAGAGCGCTCGGTTCTACAGTGTTTGATCGCTGTTCCAGTTTATGTTTCATATAAGTATTAAATGTATATAAGTATTCACTGGAAGGCTGGTACAGAGCACCTACTCAGGGTGTAGGTCAGACGGTGATTAATCAGAGTGGGTGGTAACTGAAGAACAAATCTATGCCTCTATCTTGACCCAGTCCGTCTTGTCGCAGAAATATCTTTTCAAGGCCCTAACGAACGACTCAGTAACGTACTCGTAGTCGCTAAGCTCGTTGTATACCTGGCACGAGAATCTCATCACAACATTGCCATTCTGAAACAAGAAAGGTGCTCTTGAGCGGTATTCCTTGATCAAGAGCTCATCGACGTAATCGTGAGCTTCGGTCAACAGAGACTGGTTGGAGAAGTCCAAGGTGGCACCAAACCCATAATGTTGGGCCAAAGACTGCAATGGGATTACAAAAGTGACCATAGAAGTGATTTGGGTGTCTGACTGGTTGTTGTGGACGGTTGCAAAGTGCCATTTTTTAGTGACGAGGTGCGCCGACTCCTTCGCTAAATTCACGCAGTAATCGGTGATGTTTTTCTCGCCCCCGCAAACTTCCTCCCTAAACTTTATGGCATCTTTGACAGTAGCGTAGCTGGCAAAGTTACTGGTTCCAGTGAAGAAAAACTTGTTGATTAGAGTATCGCCGTTGGCCAACACATCCTCGTCGACGTATGAGTGACTGATAGCCAAGGTCTGAATTTCCGAGTGCCATTTGGGATCGACGTAAAGTGCTGCACAACCTCTAGGGACGTAAAGCCATTTGTGAAGATTGGTGACAAAGAAATCTGGCTTGAGGGTATCCAAGTCCAAGTCAATAAGACCAATAGAATGGGCTCCATCAATCAAGGAGATGATGCCACGATCTCTACAGATCTTGGTTATCTTTTCAAACGGAAATCTGATCCCTGGCATCAGGATGACGGTGTCGAAAAGCGCCAATTTAGCGGGTGGCTTGCCAAGTTTGAGCACGTCATCGAATTTTTCTCCGATTTCTGCAATCGAGTCGCTAACAGAGTCGATACCAGCGTCAACTGCCTCTACAAACCTCCTGATGATCTCTTCATCTTCAAGTGGATAATCCAAGTTGTAGATCACCGGTACCACTCCCACTCTCTTCTGCAAGAACTTGACAGTGTTCATGCAACTGCCGTAGGTAGTGTTACTCAATATGATTCTGTCCCCCTTGTTGAACTTAAGTGAACGCAATACGGTGTTGACCCCGCTGGTGGCATTTTCAACAAACGCCAACTTACGGTAATCACAGTGAAGATATTTGTCGGCAATGAGCTGCAAAGAGTTGACATATTCGTTCTTCTGTTGGAATAGCATGTACAGATCGGGGTAACGGAACTCATTTTTGGTGTTTTCGATGTATTTATCTAACACCACCGTTGGGGACATCCCGTAGGAACCATGGTTGACAGAGAGAACATCCTTGTCAAAAAGAGTGAAGTGTTTATCTTTGAACTTGTGGCCGAAGATGACGGCTGGTGCTGTGCTGGAAGACATGGTGAGCAAATTCTTCAATGGATAAGATATGCTTTCAACAGTAACAATCACAGCAAATGCTTCGATTAGTTGTGGTTCAATTGGTTAGTAGCTCAATTGGTTGGTGTCTCAATTGGCTAGTTGGTTCTGGAAGTCTCAATTGGCTAGTTGTTAAACTGTTTGAAATGAGTTGCTAGAGCGATTGAATGAATGAAAGAACAATTACGGCAGAATGGGGACAGGCTGAACTCACGCAACCAGAAAAGAGGCGCTATTTAAGTGAAACGAACGATATAGAAGTGACTCAGGTCTTCCTTTTCTAGCCTTAACATCGATCTCACTGATAACATGAGTCAATGGTGAAGCGTGAATAAGTTAAGTTAGCGAGGGAAGCATGGTAAGTTCAGCAACACAGTAAACTTAGGGAGGATTGGGCCAGTAATAATGCGTTATGTAGGGGTAGAATTATGACATGATAGCGCATGGAAAGCTTGAGACGCACTTAAGTGCAGGAGACCTCTTCTCCCTCCGTTCCAGGTCGTTGAGGTGAATATTCGCGGTGACGCATCTGAAACGGCCATTGCACCGTCTGAAGATACGGCGTTCTGTTATCAGCTGTCTATGACTCTGGTCGAGTTAAGCTACTGCAACATCCAAAGCATAGATAAAAATAGACAGAGATAGACAGAGATAGACAGAGATAGACAGAGATAGACAGAGATAGACAGAGATAGACAGAGATAGACAGAGTTAGACAGCATATCCGAAAGGCTATGGACAGTAAGCTAGCCCTCGGTAG
Source organism: Chernovozyma aurita (assembly GCA_030566905.1). Taxonomy (NCBI): domain Eukaryota; kingdom Fungi; phylum Ascomycota; class Pichiomycetes; order Serinales; family Debaryomycetaceae; genus Chernovozyma; species Chernovozyma aurita. The sequence goes on from JAKUBO010000009.1 coordinate 84,920, forward strand.
TGCAGCTGTAGTTTTTTGTCCACATAAACGTATCTGATGAATTGCAGTTCGACAGTTGCAGATCCAAAGACGACACTAATGCTGTAGTCCTATCTTGATCCACAACAATTCGCTATTATACCACTCCCACATCCAGCTATTACCTATCGCACCCAGCAAATTGGCACAGCTCTTGCGAGTCCAAGCGACAGAACGCCAACATCCCTGCGGGAGGCTGCTCTCTACGAGAGATCGTACACACGCTGAGTCTTTCCTTGTTCTCGAGCACATCGAGCCAGGCTCCACGCAGTGGCTTTCCGCAAGCAGCTACCAGTGGAACGTCATCGCTGCCCCATGCTGCAGAGTGTTTGCACCATTTTGGAAACACCCCCCAAAACACAGCTAGTGAGGCATTCATGGAACCAATTCGCAAACAAAACTAAAACAGAACTCAAACGGACCGAACCTTGACTATATATCCACAGTTATTTTCGAATCAACGTCGCTTCCTGTGGTGTTGTATCCTAGAATTGGGTTTTACTTCCCTAATGTGTCTGATCGATTGCAGAGGTCTGCACCATCATCCCCATCGCTCTGTTGCACCCTCCCATTGTCTCAGGTTGGTCCTACCCTAACTCCATCGTTGTTCTCCTTTCACCGTCGCTAAACTACTCGCCAGTTGTTCCCCTGGACATTCTCCCCACCGCCCAGCACGTGGCGCAAACCAAAAGCCCTCACCGCAACCTCACCTGCATCCAACTGAGCCACCGCAGAAATAAAATTGATTTGCTCTTTTAGAGACGGTCCGATCCCAGGATTCACCAGTTTGTTTTCTCTGCAAAATGCTCCTAAGAAGCATGTTGAAGGTTCATGGAGCCCGTTCTGGAGTGGTACCGCTGGTACATTGCAGAAGGATGGTTCGAATAGGTTCAATTGGACTGTTTTCGACCATCGAAACCCAGGTTCGGCGGTTCAGTACTCTGAAGCCAAAGGATGCTGGAGATGAGTTTGAACAACACAAGCTTCAGCAGAAGTTTCAACAGGAACAGCAACAGGAACAATCACAGCTACAGCAGGAACAGAATCAACAGAATCAGCATCATCAACTGCAGCATCAGCAACCACAGCATTACCAACACCCAAACCAGACCCTAGCATCAGTTCCCACGAAGGAACAGCTTCTCGCCAGAGCAACCAACTTCTTTTCCCGACTTAAAGTACGATTCAAATGGCTCATGAAACGTTCCAATCGACCGTTCAACACCGACGACTACTCGGCCTTATTCTCTTGGCTTGTAATGGGTAACGCATTGCTAATCTTTCTTGCCACCACCACCTTCTTTTCATTGGTGATCCTCACCGCCAACACAGTACTTGCCCAAGAATTTGTAGCTCGTAAGCTTGGCGAATTCATCACTCGTAATTCTAACTTGACGGTTGTGTTTGAACACGCCATCGTCCCCGGCTGGTCTGATGGTAAGATTAGTTTCAAAAAGTGTTTTGTCAGCAAGAGACCCAAGAGACTGAAGAGATTCATCAAGGGATCCCAGACCGAAGCGTTCGCTGCCAGTGTTGTAGACAAAGAATTGGCGGAGGAGCCCGCGGGCGCTAGCGGGAGCCACAACCTAGGGGGCAGTTTGGCGCGCGATTTTGCGTCAAAGTCTCTGGCCAAGTTAGCGGAAGAAGAAGACGGCGAAGAAGAACCAGAAGACGACGGCAATTACACCCAATTCGATCTCACTATAGAAGAAGTTAACGTGTCGTTGTCATTTAACAAATGGGTCAATGGTGGTGGGATCGTCCAAACCATGGAAATCAAGGGTTTACGGGGAGTGGTGGACAGAACTCATGTGTACTGGCTTGAGGGAGATGTAGCCACTAATTACAAGAACGTTTACCAGCCAGGAGACTTTGAGTTTGAGGATTTTAAGATGGAAGATGTTTTATTTGAATTGAAACAGCCCAATGGATTCAGACCATTTGATGTGGCAATCTACAACTGTGAGATGTCTCGGTTAAGAAAACACTGGTTGTTTTATGATTTTTTGAACGCTAATAATGTCAGTGGTTCTTACGACAACTCGCTATTTACGGTGCACAAGAAGCAGCGGTTGGACGATTTTAGGGGTATCGAAGGCGATGGAACCGGCTTCGATGGCGGCACGCGAAGTTTAGCGGAGGGACCTCCAGCAGGAGACCCCAACGCCAACATCGACTTAAACAAAACCCATTGGAAACGAGTCACAAGATTAAGAGTCGACTCCCTCAACGTAGATCATCTCAACACTGGTCTAGAAGGTCCATTTGGCTGGATTACCGATGGGAAAGTCGATATGATTGGAGATGTGATGGTTCCCCAGGAGAATAAAGATCTCAACGTTGGCGAGTTTGTGGCGATCATTGCCGCGTCCATCGCTAAAGAGGCCAACCGTTATCGTAACCCCGCGGTAATCGAGAAGAATCCTCACCATCTCAACTCGCAGATGGGTGGTGAAGTCGATATTCTCAAGTACTTTGTGCTTGATCTTACTCTTCGCTTGAACAACGTCAAGGCCACGGTTCCTTTCCAGACCCCGGAATTGTCATATATCAACTACGCATTGATCAGACCAATTGTTGCCTACATCAATCTGAAAAACACCTTCATCGAGATTCACAACCGAGTGGTGAAAAACTTGCAGGACTTCAGCGGGTCCTGGACAATCTACGACTCGCTATTGATGGACGATATTTCCACCGAAGTGTACGACAACTTTGCAAACTATGTTGCTGACGAAGAGGCCAGATTGGTAAGAATGAAGAAGTTGGGGTTCTGGACTCTACAGGTGTTGCTACAAGTGTTGGTGATAGGCTTAGGCCTGTTGACATGAACGATTATCCCACTATTTATGTATATATTATTGTCGTTAGACACCCGCTAGCCCCTCCCTCCCGCAGGGAGCAGCTCCCCGCAGGGGTCTCCACGAAGTGGCCCTAGCGGAGCGGTTCTGGCCCCACCGGTGCGTAAGTAGTAGCAGGTTGATGATGCTCCTTTGGGCGCTGTCCGAGGGGGGCCTCTGCGTGGCGCCTGGCTCGCTGTGCTCGGGGCAGAGGTGATGGATGGTTATAAACGCCATACTAATACTAATAGGATCCAGTAGCTTAATAAACTGATACCAGAAATCAACAATACCGAGTTGCCAGCGGTTTTGTAGAGCTCCATGTCCTTGTCAGGGTTGTAGAACACATCAACACGGGCCGATTTGAATACCCCAAAGAAATACAACAAGCTGCCGTAGATGGTGTAGACAGCACCGATGGGGAGGAACTCCTTGGAGAAGAGTTTGATGATGAGGATGGAGAACGAGAGTGCTCCTATGGCAGTCCTTGTGTAGGCACCTTCGTAGGTTCTCTGATGTGCTCTGACATCGAGTTTGAGTCCACTGGAAAGGATGTCTAATCTAGAAGGGAGTCTAGGACGGGCCGGTCTGGGAGCAGCATCTTGGGGTTGGCCGGTGGACGGGTTGAATGGGTTAGTTAGACTGGCATTGTTGGTGTCGTTGGCTGTGAGTGGTTCAGGGTTACTCATTATTGACAGAAGTAGACTAGGATGGCAATCAAATGAGTTCCAATTCAACTGTCTTGAGGTTGCTTGTCCCTGGTTGTTATTCGAAAAAAGCGCAGTCTCAAGTCAGAGAGTGGGAGTTTAAATACTGAAACGAGTTGCCCTCGCAGTGTGGTATGCGTGGGTGGTGTAGATAGGCTTGGCAGTGTGGTGTGGACTGAGTAGGTTAGCTCCAGTTTGATGTTTCTGTCAAGAAATCCAATCAGGAAAACCAATGAAGATCGCCAACTTGTGAGCTGAAGACCCTGCCACGATGCTAGGGGCTACTACAGAACGAATTAACTATTGGCTAATCTGTAGTGTTTGCGACGGGACTGTAATACCCTTAAGAAGTTCCTGCAGAACTAGAACAACTATGAACCGTCTACGTGTTTTGATAATGTTTCAGAGTCAGAAGTCAGTCTGGCAGAAGTGATAGATTCGTTTAGGGACGGTATGGATTTATCAGGGCACGATGTTCAGTGAGAAACTGCTCCCTAGATGTGACGTGCACGGCGGAACTTCTTGTGATCTTTTCTCAGACAGTGGGGTGGGGGGGAGAGAAGTTAGCTAGGATGACCTTTGTTGCCCATGGCAGGGCTAGTCCAAGACGCTCCGCAGGCCGCTACCCACGGCCGACAACTGCGGGTGCTTGGCTCAATACGCTCGAGAACTAAAGGTATTCTGATTCCCGTAGGGAACAGCCCTCCTCAGGAGTCTTTAAGAAGAGGCCCTAGTGGGGGCGCTACCAGAGCCTCGTGGACACTCAAAAAGCTATCTAGGGAAAGAATTTAGGGTTGAATGAGTTAGGGAGGCAGTGAGAGTTAGGGGGTGTTGGGGAGTGCTATAAGTTCAAGCACAAGCAACAATAGTAGAGAGCTTTCGCGACAAAGCCTCGCGGCGTGAGTCTTTGGGGCAATGGATTGCTTGAGAAAGTACCGCATACTAGGGATATAAACAGTGTACAATGATATACATGAAATACTGAAATACTGATTTAGAAAATACCAATCAATCCAGAATAGACTAGTCATCTTTCAGGACACATTCTTTTTAAAGCAATCCAAAATATACACTTTTTAAGCTCCCCATACCTCTACCCCTAATCTGTACTCACAATTACCCTCTCAGTATTTGGTTTACCCACTTGCGAATGCTCTGCAGGTCACTAAAATTCCCTTCGCGACTGCATGAAACGTCGCCAGACCCCAGACGCCAATCGTTTCCTTCTCTTCTTCTTCGCTTCTTCACTTCGTCTTCTTCTTCAAGCTGTTACCGTTTATCATAATCTTCTCGTTCCCTTGACCAGAAATCACAACCTACTCCCTCTATCCACCACATACCACGCCATCACATCCATCCTTTATCATGGCCAAACTCGTAGTAAAACTCAAAGTGTCACCGGAGTTCCTCAAGTCGCTTCCCCCACTCTCGGGCTCTGCTCCTAAAGTCAAAGCCAAGAAGCTGCAGACCGCCAGCTCTCGGGCTTCGTCTCCCATAGACTCGTCGGTGCTCAGTAGTCACAAGATCAACGTGGGATTAAAGGAACTGTCCACTTCCGGACTAGTGATGAACAATATCAACGACTCCTACGTGTTGGACAAGACCACCAAAGTCAAGAAATGGACGAAACGAACCAGCGATTTCAAGACCTTCAGCGGCTTCAAGGTGCAATTTGAGAAATGGTCCCTTGAAAATGACGACAGAACTACTCCAGCCAAAGCCACTGAAGACCCAGTCTCAACCGCCACTCTTGAAGTAAAGGTAGAGTCCTAAACCCACCGTCTATTTTACCATCAACAACAATAACCAACCGTTAGCTCACCCGAGCGTAGCGAGCCAAGCTCCACGCAGTGGCTCTCTGCAAGCTTCAGCCTGTGGAACATCAATGAGTCTCTGTGCCGCCACTTTGAAGGGAATCCTGCGGAGGGCTACTACTCCCTGCGAGAGAATTCTCTCGCGAGCTGCTTCCGCATCTGGTGAGAAGTTTAGGGAGGAGCTCTAAGTGAAGCTTACTAGAGGCTAATTGGTGCTGCTTTCTGGCTCGAACCTCAATGGCAATGTATGGGGACCATCAACTACTGGCTGCAGACTCAGACCAATGAACAGAGACAAGATTTAAGACCAGGATTCAGGATGTATGGATACCGTCAAGTCAGAATGCTTCCGTTGGACATAATTTGCGTTATTTTTGAAAGTTACTGAGCTGCTGTGCCGCTGGAGTTTTTGACTCTTCAAGCAAAGTCAGCGCGATTTTACTTTTTGCTCCCCCAAGTTTGCTAAAGAGGCTCTGGCTTTGCCGCGAATGCACGCTACGCTTTTAGCGGGTCCTTCTTTTCTGGGGTTAATAGAATATAACATGGAGACAGAAGAACAGAAGAGCAGAAGAATATGAGAATAGAATTACTTAAATGTATTACTGGAGTGTTTGTACCAAAGAACAAATTCTGTACTTATGTATAATGTAGTACTCTACTGTTGAAACGATACCCTTGTGCTGTTGCCGAACATCTTCAAGACCTTCTGCTGAACGCTACTCCCGGATAGCCTCTGCGTAGGTCTTAACCCGCTGCGCTCGACAACAAGGAGGTGATACAACCTGTGCTTAATCTCGCACAGGGAGCAGTTCTCCGCAGGAATCTCCACAAAGTGGCCCTAGTGAAGTGCCAAGAGGATGAACGGTTTCTCTGCAACAGGCTCTGTCCAGATTCTGGGCTTGGATCTTTGGTAGGACATGAGAAATGGAATTGGGAGCGAACTGTTTTGCGAGCGTAAGCACGTTTCTACCACCTAAACTGAGCATTGCACAACGAGTTCATTACTACTTTGCTGCGACATCCCCCTAGAAGATTCCACTTCTTCTCAGAAAGAGCCTGAAAGCCCACCCTTCTAGAATTTCCCGCGCGGCTGCGCGCGAAACATCGCCAGAGCGAACGGTGAACTTTTGACCTTCGATCTTCGAGACTGATGAACCGTTTCTTCTTGGACGACTAAACCTCAACCAGCATGATATCAAAGGGACCGCAAAGGTTTGTGAGCGGCAGAATGGGGGTGGTGGGAGCAAGACCCAAGACGACGTTCTTGCGAGCGTTTGTTCGTTGGAACTCGGAAGCTTCGTCCACTAATTCCAACGCAGCGATCTCCAACCGTCAGCTACTCTACACCACCGATCCAGTGACGCCAGGATCGATTTTCTTTCTTCCTCACGGAACTAGGGTGTTCAACAAATTGGTGACATTTATGAAGCATCAGCAGATGCGGTACGGGTTTCAGGAGGTGATCACGCCGTTGATTTATAAGTCCAAGCTCTGGGAAACCTCAGGGCATTGGGAGAACTACAAGGAAGACATGTTTCGAGTTGTGGGGAACGACCAAGTTGTGGATGGACCGGAGGCGGGACAGGCACAGCAAGGTGCTAAGGACCATGTGGACCATACAGAGTACGAGGGACATTTGGACCAATGTAGTGGACATCACCATTTGGGGGAGAGTCTTTCAGAAGAAGCTGGAGCAGCTGGAGAACCAGCAGTACCAGCAGCAGCAGGATCATTATCAGCAAACACTGTGGATCTTACAGAAGTGGCCGAAGACAATGTGTACGGTCTCAAACCCATGAATTGTCCTGGCCATTGCCTTATTTTTGCCAAATTTGAAAGATCGTACCAAGAGCTTCCTGTGAGACTCTCCGACTTCTCATCGCTTCACCGTAATGAAGCCAGTGGAGCTCTTTCGGGACTCACCAGAGTTCGTCGTTTCCACCAGGATGATGGCCACATCTTCTGTGAACTCTCCCAGATCGAAGACGAGATTAAGAATACCGTTACTCTCATAAAGGATACCTACGCCGTGTTTGGGATCGATCAAGTCGAGTTCAAACTCTCCACAAGACCCTCCAAGGCAATGGGAGACTTGGAGACTTGGTCAATTGCCGAAACAGCTCTTGCCAAAGTTCTTGACAAAACTACTGCTGGTTCCGAGAAAGGATGGCTGATTAGAGAAGGTGATGGGGCCTTTTATGGTCCTAAAATCGATGTGCTTGTGACCGATGCATTTGGTAAACAGCATCAAGTTGGAACCGTGCAACTTGACTTTCAATTGCCTTCCAGATTCAAACTAGCATATGTGGCCAAGGATGGATCTAGAGACAACCAGCCAATCATGGTCCACAGGGCTGTATTTGGTTCTTTGGAACGGTTCTTGGCGATTTTGCTTGACCATTACCAGGGTAAATGGCCATTTTGGATCAATCCTAGACAAGCAGTAATCCTTCCTGTTAATGATTCCCATAGAGAAAGATGCGAAGAGTTGGCCGCAAAGCTTAGAGGGGACATCATGTCGTATCCTTCTAATATCGCTCCAATGACGGGGCATAACTTCTATGTTGACGTGGACTATCGTTCAGAAACTGTGGGTGCCAGAATCAAAGATGCCATTAAAAAGGGTTATTCTTACATTATCACCGTTGGAGACAAAGATATCGCCAAAGGTACGGTGGCTGTACGGACAAGAGACGATAGGAAGCTTGTGCACTACGAGCCTGACCAATTATATAAACATTTCATTGAATTAGAGAGACAATATAAATGAAAGAGTTAGAGAGCGCATCAAGCTCAATGGCTGGAAGGACTTAGAGTGATACTGGTAGAGGGAGAAGCGCATGGGGTGATGGTTTGGACGATGGACTCAGTTACCGAGTTACCGAGTTACTAAGTTATTATGTTCTTTGAGTTACTAAGTTATTGTGTTCTTTGAGTTACTGTTATGCTCACTGTAAAACTGACAGAACATCTAACCGATTGACCGAAAAATCTATTAACACGATGCCAGCCACTGGGATACTACCCCACCCTTCTAACCACTGAACAACTCTGATTTAAATTGTCCAACCCTATTCAATAGAACCATCTTCCAGACTTGCACTGGAATTAGACTGTACATAACAATAGAAAGCATTACTATAATATTTGTGAAGGAGTAGGATGTCACTCAGATCTGCTCAGATCTGCTCAGATGTGCCGTAGAGTCCTCCCCACCATGACAGCTACCATGACAGCCACCATTAAACACCTAAGCAAGATGAATAATCCAAGAAACTCTTCGATAGAAACGTTCTTGAAGGAGCTAAAGCACCCATGAATAGTTTCGGGGAGATTTGGAAGTCAAACCCTATTTGGCTTGTACAGAGCGGAATGTTGATGTAGACGCATGCAATGGGTCTGCACGGTCGAGGACATGCATTTAATTGCACCCCCTCTTTGTCTTGTAGCGATCAGCGATTACCACCTGAGCACCAATGCTTGTAGAGTTGAGTAACGCCTTTGCGTGGTAAAGAGTCTTAGTGGCGACCGTAGTCTCAGTGTAATCACAACTAGAACAGAAACGCAAGCAGAGGCAAACTTTCAATTCAATCTAAACAATTATGCTTATTGAATCACGATATTCTAAATCATTACTTACCCAATCTTAAGCAACACTACAGCCTCAATTACTACCAATTCATCAACAAAGAAAAGGATCTATATTATTACATCAGAACTATTTACCGTAGCCCTTCGAGATCAAGGTCTTCTCTAAAGAAGCCCAGAAATCTCTAACAATCATCTTATCTCTGAATCTCTTTTCTCCTCTATCAACCTTAATCTCATTGACATTCCAGTCTTTAATTTGTTTGGGAGTAACATCTCCCAGATAACTCACATAGAACCCGGGATACCTTTGAAACAATTCTTCAGGCTTGGAATATTTGTATTTGGAGAATTGCCATGCCTGTCCGCTTGTGAACACCGCCACAACTCGGTCCCAATATTCTGGTTTGGTGAATATATCAACATTATCAACCACTATAATCTGACTAGCACTAGATATAAGACGGTCAGATTTGAAATTGAGGGTGACAATCCCCGAGGCTGGCCTTCTGAGCCCTAATTCATTCGGATCTACAAATCTTCCCTCTTCAAGAAATGTCTTTATGTTTGTAAGTGTAAGAAGAGAAGTTGTGGCAGGGGAAATTATTATGATTGGTTGTTTTTTGGAGCTACCAGACGCAGAACCAGCAGAACCATTCTTGAACGAAGATGAAGAGGTAGCAGAAGTCTTGACCTTTTTAAGTTGATTAATGAGTCGCTTGGCATCTGAAATAAGATAGCCAAACTCGATATTTTTACACCCACGCAAAGCCGCATTGTGGTCGATGGATTCTCTCTCATGTGAGAGATCGTGTTTCTTGGAGGAGGTGGTGGTGGATCCATTTGCAACTGCTCCGTTGGATCCATTTAATCCATTATCAGCAGTCAAATTGTCTACTTTCACTTCGTTTCCACTTCCAGCCACGCTAGCAGATCCATCAGGACCACTAACGGTAGAGTCTTCGTTTACAAATTCACATGTGTCACTCTTCCCGTTTAACCAGGTGTTCAACTCGGTCTTGACCAAAAACTTGAAAACTTGAATTCCATTTTCAGAACATTCAGTACGATAGTCAACAATCGAAGATTTGTCATGCAACCAACAAAACACCACCGATCTCAAAGGTTGGGCAATATCCTCATTATAGAAATTTGTGACGCTGTCCAACAGGAAAAGTTGGTCGCCAATTTTCACATCGGTAGCTTCTTTTATAGATTCAGCGACTTGATCTTTGTTGTGAAGAACTATGGGTATCTTTTTGATGCAAGCATCACGCAATGCATATAATGCTGAGCTGCTCAGTGACATGTATGTATGGAGGTGCTGTTGAGACGGAAGAAAATGGAACCAGTCCTGAATTTATATATTGAAAATTGAACAACCAAAGCTATGGATGAACAAACAAACTCCAACTGGTGGTTGATGGTTGGAGGTTTTGCGGTGAGGTTTGAAATTTTGTTGATGCCAATGGACGTGCATATAACTACTCACTCTGACCTGCCCCAAAATTCTGCATATGAGATTAGGTTATCCCTAATACTCCTCTTAAATTGATTTTCAATTCCTGTTATTGAAATTGTGTACTTGTTGTAGTCCATTAGCTTTTTGTTATATCATCTTCCATATATGGTGGATAGTACGGAGATACATAGATGGGTAGAAGAAGCCCAGGTCATTCTTGAACAAGCGCAGAAAATTTGTTCAGAGGCTGAAGCTAAACTATCTGTGACTAATTATCAATTGACTGAGAGACTACCAAGACGAATACAATATGCCACCAAAATCTTTATCAATTCAAAAGAGCACCAAAGGAGAGCTTCTCATATCATCGAGAATTTAAAGTCAGAGCAGGAACGAGTTCTAAGCAACAAAATTGATATATCTTCTATTACTAAATTAAGAGAGGTCATATCACTGCTTCACTCCACCAAAGTACCGTTTTTTGTGATAGGAGGGGGTGCACTGAAGGAAACTACACCTTCCATAAATGGAGACAGACTAAAGACTTTAGCCGATTTCATTTCCAATGATGCTATACAACTCCTTGAACAGAATATTGAAGGCTATCGTTCAAACCACGATAAGATAAATAAGCTACTAATATCCGAGTATAAATATCTTATTGAAGATCCTTTCTTATTGATCAGCAAACAATACACCAAAATTCTCAAGTTATTCAATGATACTATGTATGAACCAAGAAATAAACTTGTGGAGATACTAAAAGAAAATAAGGAGTTGGAAACAGAGTTGGCCCACATATTGGAACTGCTTACAAATCACTACGATCAATGTGTTGCCGCCCAGGCCATGGTTGAAGAAAGAGGAGGGACAAGTCAAAGAAACACCAAAATCCAAACCACTGCTGATACAGAAGTACGCAACCCTTCCTTAAAGAAATCATTGAATATCTTGCCCACGGTTGACCTCGAGATACTAAGAAATGACGTATCTGAACTTCCTGAAGTGCACAATGAACTTCAATCTATAAACCAGATTCTAATTCATAACGATACAAGAGCTCATGATCTTTCACAGACTCGTCTCAATGAGTTAGAAACCCTTGAAATTGAAATTGAGCGGCTCATCGAAACCTACAAAGACTTCAAAGACCAAAACATTATCAAATTCACCACTTTACTACTTGAATGTAAAAATTATCTTTTGGAAGAGCAAAATCCATATGTCATCACCCAGGTAGAAACAATCGAACTGTTGACGTTCCATTACCAGAGTTTCTTGAGTGTGTATAAGAACCAATACTTTAACGAACTTCATTATGAACAATACACATATCCACGAATATTTCTAAGGAAGCTTACGAAATTTATTAATGACGATCTTCAACAATTGCAAACTCAAGAAAGAGAAAGAAGAAAGATTTGGTTGGACAAATATGGAGATTTCATCCCCAAGGAATTCAAATTGCCTGGAGCATTGGAGCAGCCTGCGATTGTGCAAATAATTACAGAGGGGTTGGAAGCCGTTGAAGATGAAGATCCTGAAATTGAGAGGAAGATATTGGACCTTATTGTTAAATGATATAATAGATAGAACAACCATGGACCAGCTCACAGCACTTTGTAGAGTCTTTCTAATATCATAAACTTGTACTAACAGGACATCGGGACAACATCGCATACTGCATACAGCGTTCCTGATCGCGAGGGTGTATTTAACTATGCATCATTCTAAAAAACAACAAAAGTTGAGTGTCTTTCTTGTTGCAATCGAACCAACCTTTCATTCATTATTAAGACAATAGATTCAACTTTGTATATAGGGAACAGTTGTGGTGATGTCATACAGCTTCAATGGAGGGTTTGTGCGGCCTCTGGAACCTGGACATGGCACACAGCTGAAAACAATGAGATCCATGGCCCTGAGTATGAATAATGGCTACGATGACTATGATGACTATTCAAAAGATGAAGAAGACGAAATAGAAATGGAAATGGAAACGGAAAAGGAAAAGGAATCTTGGTGGAAGCAACAACTGTCAACCAAAGAGAATTCAGCGTCTGAAGTGCAGGTACCTGGCGATCTTTACGCTCGGTACGGGATTGGAGCCAAACTTATGATGAAGATGGGATATCAAGAAGGCAAGGGACTTGGTGCCAAACAGGAAGGAATTACTGCACCAATCGAGACCAAGCTCAGACCTCAGGGACTAGGAGTAGGTGGAGTTCAAGAGAGAGAATACGAAGATGTGGATTCCAGTGAAGATGAGATTGTGGTGACGGGTCCTCCAAAACGGGACATTTTTGGTCAAATTCAACTACTTGAAGGTCTCCACATAACAGTCCCTATAGAATTCAAACGAATTTGCTATGATTCAGAAGCTCCAATGTGCCAAATAGAAGATACCTATCAGATCCTCTCTAAAGCCATTGCTTCGGCTCGAGAGGTTGAAGCAGAGCGTATATTTTTAGAATATGAAAAGAGCACGGCTGAAGATGAACTAGTGCAGCAAGACAAGGAAACAAAAGATATTGAAATGGTTTTGGAGATGTTACAAGACTTGGGAGAGAACCCTGGCTATGCAGAAATTGAGATATTCTTGCACAAAATACGACATTTGCTGTTTCCACAAGAAGAGCTAGAGATGCTTTTTACCAGTGTCGTTGATCCTAAGATCGAAGAAGCAGATCAAAGTATACTAAAAACCTGGAAGACAGAATACGAACAGATTTTGACAGGTTCCAGCCATCAGCTCAGTTTTTGGGATACTCTAATATATGAGAAGCGAATAAAACCACAGTATTCCAATGTTAACGATGTCGAAATTATTAGATTTTGGATTGATTCTGACCACTTTCTCATCAGTCCAGAGGCTGTGCTAAACAATTTGATAGCCGAGATAGTGACTCCTAAGCTCGAGCATCAGATTGATGGTTCTGTCTCCTCTACTGGATTCGTCGAAGATTTGGTACTCTTAGAATACCTCCAATGGATTCCCGAAGACCAACTGAAGATATTTTTGGAGAAGATTTATCACAAGTATTTGGATTTGTTCAACCAAATTAAAATTTCTAAAAGCCCCATACATCTTCTTTTCAAGTATTGGATTCCCTTATTCAATAGATATGGCTTGGACGTCGCAGAATTACAATTATCGTATATTAGAGCCCTCATAGATCATTTAGAGGTTGGAAGTTCAAGTCTTGATAGATTTCTTGAACTTTCGACTGTGTTGGACGAACAGGTGGTGGTGATAATCCTACAGTTCCGATTCTTTAATCCATGGATATACCAACTCAATGCTGCTGCATTAAGTCGACTGCTATATTACGACTACTGGTGGAAATGGTGGAAGTCACACAGATCGAAAATGTCACCGGGAATCGTTCTGATCGCAGAATGGTATCTCAGTGTAGGGCTACAATTGATAATTGATTCCAGTGCAAGTACTGGCAACAGCAATAATATTGTCAACAGCAATAATATTGTCAACGGCTTCGAGACAAGTTCTGGCCCAGGAACAGGAGTTTCTGTAACGCCTCAGCTTCCTTCTATTAATGGAGAAACCATGTGTGACCCCAATTATATATTTCAGTTCATTCGCAGTCAGAAGTTCAGTCAAGGAATATCCATGAAACCCCCTGAAACTACAATAGATGTTAATGGAATTCCTTCTTATCGTCTTATGAGCAGTTTCAAAGATGTTATAGAGGAATATTGTGCTTCAAACAACATACTTTTTTTAACAGCCTCGTCTCTGTTGTCTCACCAGCTCTACACGCTCAAAAAAGACTCATCATCAATTGCCGCATATATAGACGAAGATGTGTTATACGTGGCTGCTAATCCAAAGTCATCGTACGAGCCTATAAGCTTAGATGACCTTGGATCAAAGTTCTAAGTTGCACCAAAGATCTCGAGTCATTCATGCCCCTGCAATGCTGTACAATAGCAAATGTATACTAGCTACATCGACTAATCAAATACAGACAATCTACTAAGAAGGAGCAAGTACTTTTATTGTTATTTATAGAAAATATTTGTACAGCATATACATAAACTGGTTGTAGAATTCTTCAGATCCAGATCCAATCAAGAACTCTCTCTAAGCTTTTGGATTAGTAGCCGATGGTGGATTTTCTAAACCTTTTTTAAAACCTTCAATACTGCCTAAACTTTCGAGCCAGCTGGTAATCAATGGGAACTTGCTGAAGTCAAATCCTCTTTGAGGAGATAAATAGAGCCATGGGAAAATGGCAATATCAGCAATGGAAACATGATCTCCGACAACAAACAATCCGTTGTCCTTGTTACGGTTCAAGATTTCTTCTAAGACTCCAAATAATCTTATACTTTCTTCTTCATACCTAGTAATGGCATAAGGGATATTTTCTGGAGCAACGTTTTTGAAATGACTGTATTGTCCTAACATTGGACCGATGCCAGACATTTGGAAGTACACAAGTTCCAATTGTTTGTAATATAATGGGGTACCGACTTTGTAGGAAAATTTATGGTCCTTATCATATGTATCTGCAAGATATTGCAAAATAGCTGCAGATTCAGAGAGAGTGGTATTGGTATTAGTATCTACCAATGTAGGAATACGACCGTTTGGATTGAGCTTAAGGAACCAATCTTGCTTCTGTTCGTTTGCACGGATATCAATTTTATGGAATTCATACTTAATTTCCAACAATTCTAAAAGAATATTGATCTTAAATCCGTTTGGAGTTCCAGCGGAGTAAAGTTTAATAGCTGCTGAATTTAGGTTAGTTTGAGGATGCTTCAAAAAGGGCGCATACTGATCAATTGTGCATTGCATAACATTGCATTGCAGCCAAAGTTTAAATTTTGATGGTTGATTACGCTGAGCAAATGAGTTAGCGGCCCATTCAACAAAACAAAAACAAAGGTTGCAATTCAATCAATTGAACTGCCATAAAAAATGGTGTTCACAACTGGTGATCAATTATATGATGCACGCCAATATAATCACTGCTTCAAACATGCAAGTAAGACTACGTACCTGACATTATGTCCGATACTTCAATTGTTGTTGTAATAAATCAATGAAGATTGTTTTCGCTTTCTTCTGAAGTCTAAATTAAAACTGGGCTGTCAAATCTCTCTTATTTATAGTGTCTTGATTATACCATGATGGCGTTAGATTACTAATATTCGCCTTATTAAGGGGGTAGCCGCACCTTTCCCACCGGACATAATTATTCAATTTGACAGCCAATTCTCTGAATTTTATAACGAAATACTTCAAAATAACTACAGTTTCAATCTTCTTACATTTCTACATGCTCTAAATCAAAAGAACAATTGATCATGAATAGTGGTGGCTTCGGACGAAACCAAATTGGGTCGCATCTTCGGACATGGAAATGAACCTGTCGCAACTAGCTTTAATTGCCAGATTTGTTTCATTTCAGTCTCAAAAAATCTTCCATGGATATAAGATACCCTTTGAGACATTGCAGTTAAGTCGAATCCAAAAGGGTCGAAATTTATCTTTATTTGAATACCTAGCAAGTATAAAGGTAGTAGCCACAGAGCTTATTGCGGACATACCACCACAGATCTTATGACGGAGTATATTTGGATCACGTGACTAGATTTCTATTCAAATTGAAGGACCGGTCTCATAATTACACACTAGTATGATTCCACTTAAGTTCAATCGTTTCATATTTGATGTCACACTATTGTCCCATACTTTCATTTCTACACCTCTACAATGCTAAAATACAGCGCTTGTGGTATCACTAGGACAGCGGTGAGACATTTTTCTTTGTGGACTAAGGTCAAAGATGTCAATCAGAAATTAGATAAGCTTGGAGATGAGAAAAATGAAACAACTAAGAAATTATTGAAGTGGCTTCGATTGGTCGGGATAGGTTCTACAGGGGTATTAGTAGGATCGATGGTATATTCCAGTCTGTACGTAGACGGTGAAAAAGCTCAATTTGTTTCCCCACCATCATCGTCATAAATGAATTTGAGTTGAATTAGAAGATATTGGTGGGTACAATATCTTCTTTGAAGTTAGAACTGAATCTTTCTTTTTAAGTCTCTACTTGAGGGTTTGATTTGAATTTTAGCTTCAATTTTCGCGATTTTTCGCTCAATTTTCGCCTATATAAGAACAAAGTTAGTGAAGATTGGGGGAGGTTTTAGTGGAAACTTAGGGGAAATACTTCACATTACCGTCTTCACTCCGTACTTAGTTTCCTCCCATTTACGACGAGTCGGACAGTACAAAATCATTAGTAGTGTTTATCGTCTTTATTTACATCTTGTATATATCAGCACATAGAGTGCAAATAGAATGAGGCAAAATTGATACATAAAGTTCGATACTGCTTAATGTAGACATTAGATATGTGATTAATGATTGGATCAGTTTGGATTAGTGGAGAATGAACAATCTCGAAATGCGATGCAATTGCTGCAGATATAATTTTGGAGGCATACAATTAACCCGCTCAATAATCACATCAGTGTTCCACCAGAACCACAAGGATCCTACCACAAATTGCACAGTATCCTATCCCACTCCCAGCTACGACATCTTGGCTGAGATCTTACTATCTTGCCCCCAACTGTAGACAAAGCAACCTCTCTGACAATTGACTATCCCTTTGAAGAATCGGAGATTGCCTTTTTTGGTCAAGTGAACTTTGTGTAATTTTTTCAGTTTGTCAGCGCTGAGAGATCTCCATCGATGGAAGCTCCAAGAAGCAAAGACGGTCTCTCTTTCTTCCTCTTCACTTACATCTAACTAAATCAAACCAATGTTCAGGAATATTATTAGAAACTCAGTAAAGTCTGCAAGATCAAGACCTTTAGCTGCTAGAAATTTTGCTATTTTTGGAGCTTCTGCAGGTCTTTCTTGGGCTGTCATTGGAGCTACCATTGCTAATGATGCTGACAAGGAAAAGTTAGAGAAAGATTTGAATAAATTTGAAAGTAAGATCATTGCTGAAAGTAAGAAGCATTCATTTGATATTGAGCCAACTTCAGTTATTCCAAAAGAAGAAATTGTTGAATTTGTTGTTGTAGATGAAGAAAACAATAAAGTTGAAGTGGTTGATTTTGAATTTGTTGATGGCGAACCTCAAGCAGTCGTTGAGGTTGAAACATCCATAGAAGAAACTTCAGCAAATGCATGTGATTCATCCAATGCAGAAGATGCCGAAGATTCAGAAGCAAATGGAACATCTCAAGCTGCAGCATTTAACCCTGAAACTGGTGAAATTAACTGGGACTGTCCATGTCTTGGAGGTATGGCCAATGGACCATGTGGGGAAGAATTCAAAGAAGCATTTGCATGTTTTGTGTACTCGGAAACTGAACCTAAGGGAATTGATTGTATTAAGAAATTTGAAAATATGAGAACTTGTTTCAGACAGTATCCTGAACATTACAGAGAGGAATTATACGAAGATGAAGAAGTTTCATCAGTTGAAAGCTCTGAACCATTAGATGCTCCAGAAACCGAAACAGCTAAACCTTTAGAACCAGCAGCTCAAGAACCAGCTTCTACTCCTGAGACAGAAGAACAAAAGCCTAAAAAGGTGAAGTCCAAGAAGAATACTGTATAAACCAGAGGAAAAAAAGGAGATATAGAGTCGATTGATTCTCATCATGTGAATAGTCCAATAAAAGTACATAAAAGTATATACACCAATTATTATTATTATTATTATTATTATTATTATATTATATTATATTATATTATATTATATTATATTATTATCATCAGATTATTACTCTAAGTGTTGATGAATAAGGTTATGTAAATGTAAATGTTGTTCCTGGTTGCCAAACATATCTCCTGTAGGACCATGTTCGAAGTACCATCGGAAGAAGGCATTTGCTTGGCGCAACGCTATAAAAACTTATGCAGCGTATGAATATTTGCCGGTATGAATGCATGAATGTATGAATATTTGTATGTTTATGTTTTGGAATTGTTTGAGGTATGTATGAAATCCATCTGCCTCATAAGAAGAATACACCGCACGGACAGTTGAAATAAACCAAACACACATGAGAAAAGAACAGTACTCCCATCAAACAATGGCTGATATGACGAGCTATTAGCGAGTATCTAAAACTGTACAACATGGAAGCTGGTGCAGAATGCGCAATATTGATCTCACCCAAGAATTAATCAATTATAAGCACCCTAAACACCACAATAACTTGTAAGACACACAAGATCCATATAATTTTCACCCCCACTCAGCAAAATTTATACACATTTCACAAGCTGCCAGTCTTGAAGGTCCATGAAGTCGGAGATAATGGCCCCAAAGTAAATAGATAAAACAAATATCGTCCTGTATATAAAATCGTACATCGGATAATTTTTTTGCAGCCAACTTGTTTTCACCCCCTCTTCAGTTATTTTCCACCCCTTAAACTCGGATTTTAGACAACTTAAAGTTCACTGTTCAGAGACAGAGTATATGCGCTTAAAAAGAACACACCAAGAGTCGTTCATTTCGACTTTGGCGTTGGTACATTGAACAAATCATCTGACTAACTACCACAGTTCACCATTTCCCACGGGTTTCTGTTGATTGTGGATGATACATCACAAACTCGAAGGATAATCACCAGTCACCAGTTAGTCAGAACAAATGACCCACACTTGACCAGCAATATGCCCGTACTTCTTAGAGTGAGCCACTATGACAGGCCCATATCAAGTACGAGAGGGACTCCATGGTGTCAAAAACACGTGATCCACGAAACACTGCTTCAATCAATGGTAACAATTAAACAGTCTATTGAATTAAAAATACTTTCCACACTAAAGTATGATATTTTCGACTTTTGACCTAGCAACAATAAGTCGAGGGCCTCACCTGAGGCGAAATGTCAATATCGAAATCGACCAACTGACGATCTTGCGAAGTCCGATCAAGGTCTTTGCCAACACGAATGCCCAACTGGGCAACCCTTTGGAAAATGGAATTGACAGAGTCCAACTTCTTACAACATATCTCCATTATTTCAGATGAATCCTTAACGAATTGGTGAAGATCTGGAACACCCAATTCGTTAATGGAGTCGGTAGCATTAGAGCCTATAGTGTTCCATACATCTTCCCGCAGCATTACTATTTCTTTATCAATTTTATTACCTACTATCAATATTGCAGGATGATCTACATGGCAATGTTCCATAAATCTAGAAAACCAGCCTTTGATAGCCACCACCGATTCGTAATTACTCACATCATAGACCAATACTGCCACATCGGTACCGCGGTAGAATGCTTGAGAGATGGAATTGAATCTCTCCTGTCCTGCAGTATCCCATATCTGAAGGGTGATCAGCGTTGAGGACGCATTTGAGCTGGATACAGTAGCAGCAGTAACAGTAGCAGTAGCAGTAGCAGTAGCATCAATACCACCTACCAGTGTACCGCTAGCAGATATGGAACCACTCGGGAACGAGTCTACTGCATTATGTGACTGTGGTGAAACTTCGGGAACATTCTCTTCCGGACTAACACTAGAGTTAGCAAGTGCTCCAGATTCAGATACTACTGACTCAGGTTCCAAAGTCACTCTGGCGGTGAGATAATCTCCTCCAATTGTAGCTTTATAGGCGTTGGTAAACATATGATGAACAAATTGTGAACGAAGACAAGTCTTTCCTACCCCCAGATTTCCAAGAAGCACCACTTTTAGATTTATCGGATGGTCTGACATTTATTGGAATTGTTCATAAATCTTGAAATAAATGGTTATTAAAGGAATGGAGTTGTGAAGTGGTGGAGTGGTGGAGTTGTAGGGAGAACTATAAAATCAGTTTTGGTTCAACCTTTAGGAGGGAAAGTCTACAAACCATTTACGGTTAGAGAATTATATACAGGATATACAATTGACGAGAGGCGGAACATTTTTTGTTTGTGGCCGATATTGATTGATGATCTTAGCATGACATTGATAGAGGTTGTGATAAGTGGGAGTAAAAAAGTGCAATGATACAATAGAAAGAGAAATAGGTATGACAAGACAGGAAACGATAGGACAGGGAAGGACAGGATAGATCGTAGATACGGTGCGATAAACTAAGTTAGACTATGATATGATAGACATTGGACACATTACAATTGGATGGTAGGATAAGAATGGAGAGATTGGTTCTTTTCAATTTCTTAACTTCATCGCTACGCAACTGTTTGTCCGCATCTTTAATGATTGTATAACAGTCTAGCCCATTTGAAGCACAATTGTTCCAAAACTCAAGCTAAAGCCGTAGAGACTTCGATATCGGCGCGCAAACCACAGCCCAAGAACATCTAGAGTTACACCCACCTCTCAACTTGGCCGAACACTTACCTATCAAGCACCAAGTAGACGATTCAAACTCAAGCATTGCAAAAACTTAAATATCTATAAGCATCCATAAGCACAATATCAATGGTAAATACAGGAAACAGAACGGATCCATTCACCAAACCACCACCAAACCACCACCAAACCAAACTTCTATCGTCACTGACTGCATACAACTCCACAAAGCTGATACTGCATACAGCTGATTGCTTTATCTTTCGCAAGCGACGCTCCAAGAAAAAAGAAAAACATTGGCACGTCAGAGCCAAAGAACCAACAAGGCACAACTTTGAATCTTGTTCTCTTCTCCACTTCGCCATTTGACTGGATCACTGTGTCACCATTGCTTATTCATTTTTATAGATCTGTTGTTATTATTTTGAGATCTACTCACTATAATTGTTTGTTGATCCATAAATATCAATCTTCTACCACCGCATCATATTCTCTAAGTCCTTAACCTTACTTGGGAGAGCTTGATTCATTATAATCTACACACCCACGCAAAACCTACATTGAATAAATAGATTCCTGGTTGTATTACCACATAATATATCTATCTAACACATCACTATGAAGATCTACTACATCGGTATCCTCCGTGTTGGAGGTGAAAAGGCTCTCGAACTCACCCTGGCGCGTGATCTTAGTCAATTT
This sequence comes from Chernovozyma aurita, assembly GCA_030566905.1. Classification (NCBI taxonomy): domain Eukaryota; kingdom Fungi; phylum Ascomycota; class Pichiomycetes; order Serinales; family Debaryomycetaceae; genus Chernovozyma; species Chernovozyma aurita. The sequence goes on from JAKUBO010000009.1 coordinate 106,373, forward strand.
TCATTTTTTGAGCGGTCGTCAGTTTCACAATTCATGTCGTTTTTCTCTGAAACCGTTTCCCAGAGAACTAAAATTGGTCAGAGACAAAGTATCGAAGAAGGCAATTATGTCGGCCACACCTATTGTCGTTCTGAAGGGTTAGCTTGTGTCATTATTACCGATAAAGAGTACCCAGTGAGACCAGCTTACACTTTAATTAACAAAGTTCTTGAAGAATATCTTTCCATCCATAAAGAATCAGAATGGAAATCAATTAGTGCCACCAACCCTAACTTGGGATTCGACTCCCTCGAAGCATACTTGAAGAAATATCAAGATCCAACTCAGGCAGATTCTATTATGAAGGTTCAACAAGAACTTGACGAGACCAAGATTGTGTTACATAAGACAATTGAATCAGTCTTACAAAGAGGTGAGAAATTGGATTCCTTAGTGGATAAGAGTGAGGCTTTGAGTAGCAGTTCAAGAATGTTTTACAAACAGGCCAAGAAGACCAATAGTTGCTGTGTTATCTGTTGAATGATATTTGTTGAAAGAGTGAGATTATCGTTGTGACTGCGTTTCAGTTTTGGTTTTCAGTTCAAGGTTAGTTATGAACGTTTCAATCTGAGGGGTTTCATTACAAGTTCATTTGGATCGGTGATATGCATCCACATATTGACGGCCTGAGAAAGTAGCTTGTGAACTACGAATCACAATGATTTTGTCCGCCTCCCTGATTGTCTCATTAACTTGCAAAGCATGGCTAATCCCTCTTGACTGAAACCATTAATATTGAGCCCATTCGATGGTCTCCCACGCTTTAATGTGCAATTTCGACCCCCGCGCTTCGATACAATGCCAAGGTTCAGGTCTCGATTGGAGACGCCGTTGATCCAATCCCCATAATGAGCGCTTTCTGTATGCTTTCTGTAGTGCTTATGTTAACCCTACTAATATTAACTACATTTTTCAATATCAACTTCCAGTGAACTCTATAAATTGTCTGTATATCTTTATAATCTATCCTGTAAACTACTTGATTGTTTGTTTGACTGTATCAAAAGCTTTCATCAACTTTCTTCTTGCTCCGAGGGCTTTAACTCCCTTTTCTTCCAACACGGCATCGTCCAATTCAATCAATTCTCTCCAAGGGATGTCCTTAAGACATTCGGTATATTTGTGAAGTCTCAACAACTTCAACCAAGCTGGAATATTGTTAAGAAGTTCTGGATTGGTAATATCGGTAGGCATGGAAGATGAACACAAAGAAGTAATTGACGAAGTAGAGGCGGTCGGAGTTAAAGGAGATGATGCTTCTGTCATTATAGGTGTGGAAGATCTATTAGGATGACGTTGTTGAACAGAATTCTGTTGTTGATTCTGTTGCAGTTGTTGGTGTTGTGAGTGCAGTTGGTACATCACTTGGTGTTGTTGCTGGTGCAGTTGATGTTGCTGGTGCAGTTGATGTTGCTGGTGCAGTTGATGTTGCAGCTGTTGATACTGCAGAGGGTACTGTTGGTGCAGTTGTTGGTGCAGTTGTTGGTGCAGTTGTTGGTGCAGTTGTTGGTGCAGTTGCAGTTGGGGACCTCCAATATTCTGCAGTTGCTGTCTATGTGGCAGTGATGTATACTGTCCCCGTTGAATTGGTGGAACAGGAACGCTAGCAGAGTTAGCGTATCTTCCTATCTGTTGCTCATAATATCTAAAGTTCTTTCTGTTAGAATCTAATACAACACGCAGATTAATGGTTGCAAGAGCCCCAAGCTTCAACGCAGCATGGCCAGATAAGTCTTCCTGACTTTGGGCTCCTGGGTGAACTTGTCCTAATGATAAACCACCAGCACTTCCAAGAGAGCCAGCACCAGAACTAGAATGATCTCCAAGGGATAAAGAGCCTCCAGTTGAAGATCCTGAATTACCAAGAAGTCCCAGACCCACATTTCCCATAGAATTTCCAATCGAACCTCCAACTTGACCAATGGAATTGACAATTGGTCCACTTCCATTATTGTTATTATTACCATTATTGCTACTCATACTTCCAACAACAGACCCGCCATTGGCTGCAAGTTGCAAGAAGTTGGTCTTCTCGTATAAATGGGAAGTTGGAGATCTGGTTCTGTCTGCAAATCTGGTGTGTGGATCAGCAGACCGTGGTCTCGATTTATCAGCCTTGTCCATTGATCTGTAGTTAGGTTTGGGTTTTGGCTGGTGAAGCTGAAGAGTATCGTAACGAGATTGAGAGTTCAGGCCTACGAAATGATCATCGTAGCTTCTATGTTCAAACAATGGAGGCTTGGAGTCAAAATCTATGTTTGAAGTGGTGGAAATATGGTCAGGCCCAACTGGTCTGGAGGAATTATTACCTCCATTACTACCAGAATTAACCCCACCTCTGTGATCCAAAGACATTCTATCCATAGCATACAGTAAGTTCTGGTATGAGTTCAAATGAGCATCCAACTTGGCTTTGAATAATGCTAATACATCAATAGTGAGAGTGTTACACAAGTTGTCAATAAGAACATTTGTATCTGATGGAGAAAGATTCTCTATCCAATGAGTGAAGGTGAACAAGTCCAGAAAAAATTGCAGAGTTTGCTGTTGATGCAGCTGTGGTTGTACTTGGGGCGGTTGTTGTTGTTGTTGTTGTTGTTGAAGCAGATGCTGCTGCAGAAGTTGGTGCAGAATATGTTGCTGCTGTTGCAGACCTTGTGGATGCAGAAAGGAAAAATCTTGAACAGACTGGGGACGATTAGGAATAGTCGCTAACGGTGGTAAGAAAGTCGAACTATTATTCAACAAAGATGCAAGAGCAGTGGTTGAAGCTGCAACCGAAGGTGATGGAGAAATCGTATCCCTTAAGAGTGAGTTTGTAGTTGGTGTAATATAATTGGAATACTTGTTACCATTCAATAACGAGTCACTGCATGTGGGTTGATTCAAATCAAGGTCCAAATCTGCATTCAATGTTTCAAATTCATGTTGAAGATTATATCCCACACTCTGCTGTCTTTCTTGGTGACCATGAATGCTTTCTTGAGATCCCGAAAGGCCCTGGTTGTCCAAAAGTTGAGGCGAAAGGACAATATCGTACGGTGACTGTTTAGTTGGATTATTAACACCCATTAGTTGATGATTTGAAGAGCCCATAGTTTGAATTTGTTTAACTTTTTTTTTTGCTTTTGGTTACTTTGTTATGCACTGGAATTTTTTCAAAAAAAAAAAAGAGCAGCTGAACCAACTGAAGATATGAAGTAGTACTTGGTAAACGCCAAAATAATAATTATCCTAGCTTCTCACTTCGTCGTATGAAGATGGTGACACAGGATCGAATGTGGTTATAGATTGTGTGGAGAGAGAGTTTCTTTTGTGAAGGTCTATCGTTATTGGGTAAATTTAACGAAAAATTACTTTAAAAAAAACCAAAACCAAAATGAAAATTGGAAAATGTTTGAGATACTACGACCTTTTGCACAGAAAAGTTAAACTGTATTGAGAAAATCCAATGGAAAGATTGAGATGCAAACAGATATTGAACGACTCAAAAACCCCCGATTGCAATCTTCTAATTGTCTTAAAACGATTAGTGGTTGGTGTTGAAAAAGAAACTAATGTTGGAGAGAGTTCATTGGTGCTGCCATTATGCTCATCGAAAAAAGGTGGAACATGGTCACGTGCATGACAGAAGAGATCGTATAGGTGACAGTTGGGGTTAGCGTGCGAGAGACAACACCGTTGGACAACGAAAAGACGGTTGCTCCAGCTAATTGCGAATCCGAGAATCGCCCACTTCTGGGAGGTGTCTACATCACAAAGAAATGCTCGAAAATTTGGAAATAACAAGATCAATTAATTCACAACCTTGTGGCGAAACGGGAAACTCTCTACGGCATTTTTTTTCTCTCACCAGAATGTCATCGGACAGTATGCACTCCCAATCAGGTCTGGTTTTTTGAATTTATACCATACACCTTTCACATCCTTACACCTCAAAACACCCGCAAACCACAACCGAGGCTCTTCTATACATCCACACACCTACGTAACCTCAAGCGATGCTTAAGCGTTTCTCTCTCGAAGTCTCGATTGCTTCAACGACAGCTTAGCTACTACCCAAAGGTTGATATATTCGCTAGAAGACAAATGTTCAGCATCTGCTATCTGTTCCTAGTTTCCAGCTCAACAGACTGCCCAACTTTTCACTACGACAACATACCACCAACACACCACATTCCATTAACTTACTCTTGGCGAGCTGCGTCAAGTTGAGTTTTCAGGTGCTGGCTCAGTTTTGAAAAACTTGTACAAGTTAACGGGACTCAAACGGTATTCGTTTCGTTAGGACTCTGGCTCTGGAGATTTCACCACTGGATGTTGGTGCCAAGTGTGGGCTGTTCACATCGCCGCTACAACTCTACAAGCATTCTACAACTGGGTATGCTTTTTATGAGATTATGTTCCGCATATTTTTTCTAATCCCCTACCATCTCTATGTACTCTCATCCTTACATTTCAACCAATACCTCTTGTTTGTCAGGATAATATCACAGGTGTACTGTAACTCTGGCAATATCTGCAGCACACTCTTGAACAAATTCTCTGCAAAAGTGTTGATGAAAAATAGTTGACCCTTATATAAATCAGCATTGGAGCTAACAATCTCCTCCAAAGTACTTGGAAGGTTTGAGTAAATTGGCTCCAATATAATATCAGACGATGTAGAAGTGGGAGCTGATGAAGTTGCCCGTTCGAGATTATAACTGTTTATTTTTTTCTCTAAAGTAGACACTTCTTCAAATTCTCTAGATAATGCTAATGCCCATTGTGACGATACTCTAAGGGGCCTGGTAACATTAGAGATATCGGCACATTTTATAAGTAATGAAGAAATCAACTGAACTTTGATTTCGTTTGAACTCTTGGAGTTATCTTTAAACATGGCAATTTTACTTATATATTCAAAATGTTCTGCCATATCAGTAGCAAGAATACTTGAAATTATGAGTTCTCTCATAGACAATTGGCTAGTAGCATCAATTGTTAATTTTAAGAAAGATGGCCAATTTATAACAAGGATCTTACTAATGAAAATAGAAGAATGGAACAGTTCCAATACCGATCTACCGTTATAAATCAACGAAGTTGGAGCAGAATACTTGGTCATAAATGCATTCGTTACTCCTGGATGACCCACATCATGTCCAATTGCAGCCACTAATAAGCCAATGGTTTCTATAGGATTGAGATGAACTGGTTGACTACTTGAAGTATAACCATCATTGGGGCTAGACCTCGATAAGAGTCCATTAAAGTCATGATTTGATTGATTTTTGAATTTTCTAGTCGAAGGAATTAATTCTACTGGTCCCCCAGCAACTTTACTTGACTTGACTTTCTTTCTTTCTATTTTCTCTATTAATAATTTGGTCTCATCAGTTGTAGGGTCTAATTTCATTTGTTCTGGAATAGGCAAACACTCCAATCTGATCAAGAAATGGAAACATGCTTGCAATACATCGGTGGCATGCCTAAAGTTATGGAAAGGATTGCCACTCTTATAAGTATTTCTAACCATGAATGCCAATCCAAGTAATTCATTTTTAGATAGAAATTTAAGGTCTGAATCCTTGGGGATCTCATTTAATGCGTATTGAATCATTAAGTAGACGCAATAGACAAGGTCATCGTTTGATAACTCATGAGCAGGGAATGACCAATGGCCAACCAAATCACAAAGAGTAGCAAGATGCTGAGAATCATGGTTCTGCAATAACAGTTCAAAGTCTATCTCTTTCATAATAAGTTCATTAAGAGTGGATATTCTTGAATTGGAAACCAATGACTTATTGGCATTGCTACTTAAAATGGCAGACATGGTTGGTAAGTATTTGAAGTAATTATCTTTGCCATTACCATGAAGGTTTTCATAGTCAAGGTTCAACACATCGTTGGTAGAATTGAAACCTACCCCGGTCCAAGTTTCAACTCTTGTGATTCTCTGCCCAATGGCAGAATTAATGTGAGCAATGGCAGAATTTATAGCTTCGTAACAGCTTTTGACTTGTTCAAAATGAACAATCACCACGTTAAGGTGAATAAAGAAGTATTGTAAGAGGAGCTTTTTGTCCGAGTAAGGAAGTTGATCTAATGCTGAGAATGAAGATGACAAAGTTGATGACAATGAAAGTAAAGATGATGAAGACGCTAAAGACGACGATGACGCTAAAGACGACGATGACGAAGGGGTATTATTGTCAAGTATTATCACGGTAGCATGGTTTGTATCCTTCTCTTCATTACCTTTAACGAATAAGTATGAAATAAGCGACCTGAAATCGCCATATTCAGTATATTTGGAAACATTAAGCTTGCCAATATCGGAGTGTTTCAACCCATGTGGGTCGTGATTTCCATCACTGCCCAATGATTTGAGATATTGAAGGGTTAATACTTCCGCCATAGTAATAGATTCACCACTAAACTAGGGATGACCACTATTTATGATGAAGTTTTTTAGTTTATAAAGTGAAGTTGGTAATAAATGACGGACAAAGCAATGAAACGAAGTCCTCTGATGAGTGTTGGTTTGTTTTTCGTAAGTATTTTTTTGATCCTGGAATTTTATTTCGTTTATTGACTCTGTGTTCGTTATATATTGAGTTAATAGATTTTATGTGGGTACGCCGTTTTTTTCTGTTACCGATAAGACGGTAAATTTCAGGCTTGTCGCGGGTAACTATGAGTATTATATGAGGATATGGGAAATATTATATCGAACACCACCACAAACTACGTGCTTCTGCAAATAATAAATAAAGAGATTAGTGCCGTTTCTCAAAATATTATTTGATCTGGATCTTGTTGAGAATGATCTTGCTAAGATTAACAGCTAATACGCTCGGAATAATGAAAAAATTTTGGCATCCTACCCTCTTTTTATCAAACAAGTTAAGTCAGGATCCAATTTCACTTAGTCAGTTGCTCTTTCCTTTTCCCTTTTTTTTTGATTAAAATTTTTTTATTTTTTTTTTTAATTATTTTTAATTGTTTTTTTTTTTTGCGTTTTTGCCTTTTTCGTTATTTCCTTTTCATTTTATTTTTTTCTAGTACTTTGATTAACGGAACGTTTAAGAAATGATGTGATTCTGGTTTTGTTAGGTGACAAGAGAAAATGTTCTATTTTTCATTTCTTGAAAAACATTATAGTGTTTCTATGCTTTGTTGGAAAACAATAAAGTTTCGTAATAGTGGGCAAAGTACCCTTTTCCTAGAATTTAAATAGAACATAACGGTTTTTTAGGCGCCACTTCAACATTGACATATTCCTACCAAATTCAAAAGTTCTCCATTACTCCCCCATTGGAGCAACATGCAGGTGAAAAACCTTCGTTCTCTTCTCTGTTGCCTTTTTCATTTATTGTCAGACGATAATAAATTCGTTTTCTGCCATTTATTGATTTTTTTCTTGTTTCTGGATTTAGGATTATGGACTGCATCAAAGTCTCCAGTGTTGATCTGAGCCAGCAGCAAACACCAATGCAAATTCTCCCCCCCCCACGTTTTTACCCCCACCTTACTTCAGTGTATCTATTGCATGTCATGCCCTCTGAAAATCTACGTTGCATTGGCTACGAATGTGGCAGGGTGGGTGTGTATGCCCATAAAACTGCTTTATTCTAAGAAAAAGTTTGATAACAATAACTATTGTTTAACTTTGTTCTCAGTTGCATCAGGTATTTCTCTGCTTAGCGTCTCTCTTCTTGTATTTATATTTTATTTTTTTTTCAATTTTGAATTTTTTTTTTTTGATTTTTTGTCTCATTATGTTTGATTTTTGCTCTTTCTGAACTCTCATTTCTTTTTTTCCAGATACTCACTGCTTGATTGATTGCCAACTGGTCCATTGTGATTGTCGCCAAGTTGGGTTCAGTCGCTTAGCCCCTCGCTCAATACAGGTCGTCTATGCTACTATTAACGTCTACAGCTAAAGCTATCGAAATCTCATTTGTGTTACATGTCATTACCTAGCAATCACCTACTCTCCTTCTAACTTTGTCTCTCAGCTGTAACTGGCGCATTGAAACCTCGTTGCATCTTGAAATTTGAACGGCAGTCCGTATAATGAGTAAGAAATGGCCCGAGTCAAAACCAGGCTAAGAATATACATAAAAAATTTTCTTTTTATACATCTCTTACACTCCTGGATTCGTAACTTGGAAGTAACTACGTGTGGACATATCAGTTAATTGTAGTGAGCAGATCCTTGGCAACATATAATGAGCAGATGTTCCCAACGGTGCAGTTACTTGATTAGGGTGCGCAGACTTAACGCTGATCTGTAAATACAACCATTATTTGTTAATTTTCATTCAACAATACCCTTTAGTTCCCCACCATACACTGATTACCAATACCAATGTTGCAAATGAAAGACTTAACACTTTAACTTTCCTTTCCTTGCAAGTTCGAGCATATTCAGTCATTCTTTTATCTACAAACTCCAATACCTCCAATTTCTCTCGAATATCATTTTTCATTTTCTGTTTATTAAGTGCAATTGAAGCTTTCAGGCGATTGAATCTATTTTCCACAACTTCTAACGTTTTCAATAATTCATTCAACTTCGCTACATTCTGATTCACTTCATCCTGATATTTGGTCTTAGTTATTGCTTTGTTTTCCCTCAATTCTGTTGCAAGGGCATCTGTTTGACTTTTCAATAGTGCAATATGCTCTTTTAATCGACTAATCTGATTTGAAGGAGAGAATTCAGTATTGAGGGTCCCATCGTATTGTCTTTTGACACTTTTCAATATAGCACTAGTTATATCTTCGAAAGTTCTCTCTACTGCCATCAATGGCAGCTGTCCTTCCTCATACATCTCACTGGAGATGGAATCTATATTGAGGAGTACATTCACCAAGCCTTCATCATTAAGTAATGTAGAATCAAGAGTGGTATATTTTGCTCCGCCTTTTCTCATGATCTCTCTAATTGAACTTTCCAGAAGTTGTTCAAGATGCTTAAACTCACCACCACTCACTTCTAATCCTCCACCGGTACCGCCTCTAGTTGCAAAAAGTCCCACTCCATTTGATCCTGTCACATTGTAAATAGGATCCTCAGGCATTAAAACTCCTCCTCCTCCTCCTCCCTCCCCTGCATTGCTACTGCCACTTAAACTAGAACTACCTGTAGTTGTTCCTAGATTAACTCCAGAAGCTAACCCAGGACCTAAACCCAAACCTAAACCCGAACCTAGTAACCCTTGTGGTACTTGCAACAGAGACAGTAATGCTGGACTGCTTGAATTAGATCCCTTCTCGTTAATAGAATTATAAAATTGATCCACTAGTAACTTTTTACCTTTATCACTAGTGGTAGTCAATTTATATCGTGAAGTCACTGGTGATCTCATAGGAGTGGTAGGGTCTTCATCTTGATACGATCGACGCATCGAGTATTTGTTGATATTGGTATATGACGGTACGGGACTTATATCAGGAGTCCGTTGATCCCGTTTGTCCATGTCTTTAACCCGATTAGAGATGTCTATGCTATTGGTAATCAGATGGCAAGCTGGAATCTAATAGTCACCTTCGATGATATGCAGGGAATCAATGAAGATGATTTTCCCCAACTGCGTGGTGCAAATAGAGTTTGAAGCGCAGGGGAAATAATCATAGTTAAGGTTGGTGTAGACAGGAAAGGGTAATTGGATTAACTATTTTGGCTCAGATAGTCTAAAAAGTTGCACGACAGGGAAAATAGTTTAACAACAACATAAAAGAAGTACAGAATAGTGCAGAATAATGCAGAATAATGCAGAAACCCAATGTTCTTTGCAGTTCTTTGCAGTGTTTGCAAATGCTTTCCAAACACTCGATGATAATCAAGTTGATCAGGTAAGTTGGTACAGTAAGAATGCTAGGCGAATCGGTTACAAAAATCGTAATCTTATGCTAAATATCATCTACAAACACATCGATATAATTAGATCTTTTCGTAATAAATTTTTTTTTGTGTTGTATTTCCATCATCCTCAGATTGGATGCATTATGTCTAATTTATACATCATCGAGTTATCCTCTATTTAGCGGCTGATCCTCTACCACCAGCTCCAGATGAAGCCAATTCAATGGTTTCAGAACTCAAATCCACTGGAGGTAATTTCTTCCCGTTTCCCGTTGTTGGCTCTGGTAAGAATCCAATTTTAACCAAATAACTTATGTAGATACCCATTTGTTCTTCATCTACTCCACTTCCTGAACTATAATCTTTAGTACCAAATACCACAGAATCCTTTGTTAATGAAGTAACGGCATTGGAATCATCCAATTCTGGAGCCTTGGTATCTTGAGGTAAGTTATCCAAAACAAAATGCAATAATGGAAATAAGGCTGAATCGTTGTTTTTAACCACGTATTTCTCTAAGCTATGCTTCCAAGCGACATAATCGGCTCTCTTAATGTCATAACCATAACTGTTCAAACTATTCAAGAAATTGTTGAATTTAATTCTTGGATGACCAGTGACTTGAGCAACAGCAAGGCCATTTGAAATAGGAGGATGGAAAGCACAAGCAACTGCAACCCTTGCAACTTGATCTACTGGAACCATATTGACATTATTATCAATATTTGGGAAACAACCTAATTCAACACTACCCTTAAGCATTCTTAAAAGGAAATCATCAGTATTTGAAGAACCAGTTTCAGTGAATCCAGTAACATAACCAGGTCTGATGATACAACCACGTAAACCCCTAGTACCAGCGGCTCTTATGATATGTTCAGCAGACCATTTAGATTGTCCATATCCATTACCTAAACCTTTAGCCGATCCTAGTAAGTCATCGGATTCTGGAATACCGGCTTTTCCTGAGGCAATCAATTGATCGGAAAGATGAATATAGTAATCGGTATCAAGGGAAGAAGTAGACGAAATAAATGAAAAGTATTTACTTTTTCCTTGTTCACATAAGCTCATGACATTCAAAGTTCCAATAACGTTTGCTTCACGAAGTTGACTATAAGGGTAGACCCAATGTACAAAAGCCCCGTTATGGATAATTATATCAATATAATTGGATAAATGAACCCATTCTGAATCGCTCAAACCAAATTTCTTTTGAGATAAATCTCCAATGACTACTTCAATTCGGGATTTCCAAGCTTCTTTCCAAACACCATAGGTAAGACCTGCTCTCTTAACTCTTTCCAATCCAGCTTCTTTATTAGAAGCTCTAACATGACAGAATACTTTGACGTTAGGTCTACTCATTAATTCTCTAACAATAAAAGAACCCAAGAATCCAGTAACACCAGTAACAAACACGCTAAGTTCAGAGTTCTTGGTGGATTCCAAAGTTCTAGATTCATAATGGGATGGTAAAGAAGTCTCAATCAACTTTTTGGCATCTGCATAATAGTCGTTGATTCCTTCCTTAGATTCAACTTCAGAAGAGTCTTTATTATCCACTTTCACTACATTTTCTCCCTTGATGGATGCTTCAATGACCTTGGCAAATCCTTCAAGAGTAGGGTTCTTGAAAATTGATCCTAATGCTACTTCAACCAACAATTTCTTTCTCAATTCAAAAATCATTCTTGTAGCTAAAATCGAATGACCCCCAAGATCAAAGAACGAATCGTTCTTTAAGATAACTGCTGGTCTTGTTGGCAAAACTTCCAACCACAAGTCCTTTATTTGAGATTCCAAATGAGTAAGTTGTTCCTCTTCAATATTGACTCCACTACGTCTTGATACTTCTTCCAATTGAGCAGTATCTGGGAATGGCAATTTTGGTTTATCAACTTTACCATTAGGATTCAATGGCAATTTAACTAATGGAACAATAATAGTTGGAATAGCATAAGAAGCTAATCTTTTCCTTAAATGAGCTTTGATATCCTTCACAAGGTCAGAAAACTTGACTAAACCTTCAACTATAGGATCCTTAGAGTCATTGCCATCGTATTCAATGACTTCTTTGGGTACAATATAGGATATTAAGGTTGGTTCTTCATTCTTATCTTTTTTAACAAGAGTAATGTTCTCACGAACAGCTGGATGTTGAGATAAATGAGTGTCGATTTCTCCCAATTCAATTCTGAACCCTCTAATCTTAACTTGATCATCGGCTCTACCACAACATTCTACGTTACCATCTGGAAGATATCTACCCAAGTCACCAGTTCTATAAAGTCTATCTCTTGGACCAAACCAATCGGCTCCAGTTGGGTTTGAGAACTTGTCTTCCCAAGGTTTGGATATAAACCAATTTTCAACGAATTTCTCTTTGTTTAATTCTGGTAATCCTCTGTAACCTTCAGCCATACCTCCAGCTCTAACATAGATCTCTCCAACTTCTCCAACTCCACAAGTTTGCAGTCTTTCATTACGATTCACCACTAATAATTGAACGTTTTTCATACCTTTTCCAGCAGGGATCACATCTTTCAAGTTTTGAAGGTATAAAGGGTCCTTGTTGGCACTGGTGATTTCAAAATAAGACACAGATCTTTGGGTCTCGGTGGTACCGTACATATTGACAATAAATACATTCTTAGCCAAACTTTGTAATCTTAAACAATCTCTTTTGGTTAAGATATCACCAACAAAGAACGCATGGTGCAAAGTTGGGATTGGAGTGGTGGCTTGAGCACTTAACAATTGACCCATGGCTGGAGTTAAGTGAGTCACGGTAGCTTCATATTCAGCCATCCAATCCGCCAACTTACCAGGAGTACCAATATCGTCAGAAGTTGGAATCAATAGTTGAGCACCAAGGAACAATGGAGTGAACATATCTCTTTGGATAGGATCATGAGCAATTCCGGACAACATGGTGAATTTATCCCTGGATGATAAATTGAAATTAGAAGACATCCAGGGGAAATAGTAGGCCAAAGAGAAATGACGACCAAGTACACCCTTTGGAATACCTTCGGAACCAGAGGTGAAGGAAAGAGTGGGGTTGGAATCAGGTCCAACCCTGACCCCAGTAGGAATGTCTTTGAATTGTTGGTAAGAAGTCAATGAACCATCGTGGGCAGTAATTACACCTTCATCGTTAAGTTTCAAATCACGAAGATTGGATACAACTTCGAGTTCGTTGTTGAGGTAATCTTCTACCAATTGGTCTAATTTTCCAGCTTTTTCTAAAACAATCAAACCTTTTGGTTTGGCCACTGAAAGGTAAATGTTCTGTCTGGCAGGAGGATAGGCAGGATCGATCACTGAAAAAGTAGCACCAGCTTTTAATACCCCCATCACTGCAACCATCAAATCGACTCCTCTATAAGCATAGATCATCACGATATCTCCCTTCTTGATTCCGGTTTCCTTTAAATAGTTACCAACAATGTTGGAAGCTTGATTGATCTGTTGGTAGTTGAAAGTTCTTGTTTTGGAGCTTGGATCAAGGAATGATTTGGTTTCGACAACACAAGTAGCTTCAGGATGTTTAAGAGCGTTTTCCATAAAGATGTCTTGAATGGCACCTCTATAACCAGACCAGTCCAAATCTATGGTTGGATCAGGTAAGATCGATTTTTGAAGATTGGTAAGCAAGGAGATGCTGGTAATTATAGGATCACTATCGCTAGATTCGATCACTTGTAAGAACTGCTTGAATTGTTCAGCAAAGATGGCAATTCTTTCACTTCTGTACAATAACGAATTGTATAAGATATCAAATGTGGAGGAGCTGGTACCACCCGTAGATGAAGTGAAAATAGCCAAATCTCTAATGGAACCCTCTACAGTTGAGGACAATTGTTGAGCCGGTCTTGAGTGCTGATAAGAGACTTTGAACAACCCTGGAAGTTCGTCTAATTTCTTTTGAGTCTTGATGGTAGTAGCAATTTCGTCCAAAGAATGGATTTTGGATGAGTTCTTTAAGTATTCATCTTTAACGATGTTCAACACTTCGGAAAACTTAAGGGTCGGAGTGATATTGACTCTTATGATAAACTCTTGATGATCCTCGTTATCAGTTGCAATTATGATATCATCATCACCAGTCAATCTAAACACCAACACAACAAAGACGGCCATGCCAGTGATGAAATCCTTCGGAGCGTCTTTGGTTTGGGAATAACTGGCTTCAATCGATTTGTTGTTAGCGGGTTTCAAGAAATCATGAGGTAATACTGATAAAGTTGGAGAATCCAAGTATTTTACCCAGAAGTCGAGTTCTGACAACAAAGATGACATTGTGTGGGGGTTATACGATCAGTGGAAGTCAATATTTCTGTTACAGTTGTAATGTAATGTGTAGTTAGGAAGCACCAATACTAACAGATATGACCAAATATAACAAAGGGACGGACAGACACACAGAATAAAACACACAATGGAACTACTTGCAGCGATACTACGTTACAGAAGAGCCAGAAGTAAAACAACACAATACAAGGAAGAAAGAAAAGAGCAAAAAGAAGATGATGAGAAAAGAGATAATGACTAAATCAAAATTCAGAGTCACCAATCCCCCCACCAACAACTCGTGAAAAATTCCCGCCCAAGATCGACGCAAGCTTATTATCATTGTCGCTACTGAAAGGAATCTGAGCCAATAATGGCTCGCTAAGAGTCAACTGAGACCGCAGATCGCCCTGGGGTAGCACAACGATTTGGTCGCGAATTGCTCTCCAGGACAAGTGATTGAGAAAAAGTGCCTAAAGGCAGAATGACTCATTACTGCACCCAATCGAGAGATTTTGTTGAATGTATACAGGACGAGGACTTCAGGATGAGGTAAGGATGGCTGGGAAACATATATATTCATTGCTGTGGTAATGCATTTGGTGGAAGAGGGTATCGTTGAACTATGGGGAAGCGAAGTAAAGGTATATTGAAATGTGTGCTTGTTTGAGTGAAGTAATAGGAGAAATAGTCAATGGAGTGGTAGTAATATGTGGTGGTTGGAGTCTGTGATGGAGCATATTTTATGATCCTGCAGAAGAAGTTTCAACTCTGAACAGTGGATAATATGAAGACTAAACAAAAGGTAAGTATCATAAACCATATAAACCATGTTGTACCTGTTAATTAGCTTAAGCATTTTTGTAGTCATGAAGAACTGTAAATACTTCGGAACTACCGTAAAACTTTCCTGAAACTTACTCTGAAACTTACTCTGAAACTTTCCTTAAACAAAAGGACCGTTCAGAACTAACTGCCCTCTCACCTGCAATTATGCTGCGAAAGTCAAAGCTCATCTCTCAGCTCATCGCCTCGGACTGCGACTGGTTGCATCATCTGCGACTCGCTGGACTCAACAGAAATGGGGCTGCAATATGATATTTGAGTTCAGCTTCTCTCGCATACTTGTCGTCTTCTTCAGTACAGTTTCAGTTGTGTTTAACATCTACAATGGCCCTAAAGTGCCATGACTAGGAGGTCTGAACTGCTAACTTCCATGTTATGTAATCAAGAGCAATGGATCTCCAAGTCCTTCCATTCTAATCAATGTTCTATTTAAAGATAGATCTCGTCTATCCATATACCATATATATATATATAAATCAAATTATGTTCCGAAATGTGCCAATGCATTTCCATGCATTATATTCAATGTAAGTGTGACCGAGTTTCAGATCTTAAGTCATGTCTGGAACTTATTTAACCCCAAACATCAAATTGGCGATGCTTCCCACCGCTGTCAGTACCTTCTCTCGTAATTGCACCCTCTTTACCACTCATCTCATGTTCAATATCTTAATACAAGCCACCGTGTTACCCATTAGATTGCCCTCTATTTTATCCTTTGTACTATCCATATATTTACCGCTGGTCTACAACCCATAGTAACCTCCATATTCATTCTCTCCATCCTATGCTTCTAGTCACTAGTTCATAAATAAAAATTGAAGGTCATCTGGAGTCAACCTGCTGATGGCAGCATCATCAGAATTGATCGTAGCATGTATCATATTAGCCTTCTTCTCCTGTAACTCAATGATCTTCAGCTCAATACTATCCTCTATACAGAACCGAGTGATTTTAATTGGTCTTTTCTGTCCAATACGATGCACACGATCCATAGATTGCCATTCCACACTCGGGTTCCACCAAGGATCCATAAGGAAAACCTGCGAAGCTTCGCAAAGATTCAACGCCACCCCACCTGCCTTAAGCGACACCAAAAACACTTCAACATGAGTATTCTCCATAAAATACTTGATTGTGTTATCTCTCTGTTGAGGAGACATCGAACCTTGGAGCTTGACGGTTTGGAAACCGGCCCGTTTCAATCTCCATTCGATCAAATCCAACATCGAAGTAAATTGGGAAAACACAATCGATTTGATGGTATGTTTATCGGATCTTAACTTATAAAGATCTTCAACAAGAGCCTCGATCTTAGTGGAAGACCTCCACTCTCCATGAGTCCCCATTTGAATTCTGTTAACAATCGACTGCTTGGAGAATAACTCTTCATCAACTTCTAATGCCGGCTGGGTCAAGTCTATCGATAAACCGATATGGCAAACAGGACAGGTAAGGTTCTTGGAGTCACCCAGAAAAGATTCAACGTACTCAGTGATACACATTCGGCAGAACTTGTGGTGACACTTGGATTCTATGGGTTCTTCAGCTTCATCGTCACATACTTGACACACAATTACTCCTTCAATTTCGTTTGAAACTCCATTACTTCCAACTCTTTTCAACACCAAATCGGGATGATCGGCCAATTGTCTCATCCTGGTAATTAAGGTGAAGATATTGGCATAATTATTAAGCACTACCCCTTCAGCAACGTAGGCATTGAATTTCCGCTTGGAGTCACTATATAACGACGTGTACAAATCCTTTTCCTCTTCATTAAATCTGTCCTTTCTGATCTCCACGATTCTCGGAGGAAGTCCCAAATCATCAGCTTTCTGTAGCTTCGTCCTTCTCAACATGATATTGTTCAACAAGAGTCTGATATGCTGGAAACTAATCAAACCGTCCCCTTCAATACCGTGTTTCTGGATGTTTTTCAACATAAAATGATTGAAAAAATTCGTATGAAGCATCGGAGTATGCCCACAGATATCACAATGTCTCCAATCGGTAAACTTCCATTCGTTACTGGTACAGTCACATTTAGTACAGAAATACTGATGGAAGGGATCCAATTTCAAAAACCGAATAAGCGAGTACATTTCTCCAATTCTGTTCTGCAATGGAGTACCGGTAAGACATAACCGCTTGACTGTATTCAAATTATTAGCGGCTTTGGCGGTTCCTGAAGTTCGATCTTTGATATTGTGGGCTTCATCCAATACCACTCGATAGAATGGAACCGCATGAAGTGCTGATTTTTCTTTAACTAATCCATTTTTTCTTTTGAATCCGTAATTCTCCTTACGATAAACCGATTCCAACACTGAATATGAGGTCAAGATCACATCGTACTTGAGTAACTCGTCCACATCGGTGGTTCTGTTGGCTCCGTGGTATAAAAGGACTTTGAGAGTGCCAGGATTGGTGTGACGTTCAATTTCATGTTTCCATTGCATAAGTGCTACTGTAGGGCCCACCACCAAGTTGGGGCGTTTTTTCAAGTCGCAAACAAATAGAGCAATAGTTTGAATAGTCTTACCCATCCCCATCTCGTCTGCAAGGATGCCGCCTCCAAACTCTCCATCTTCCTGTTTCTTTAGCCAATTCAAACCTTCCAACTGGAACGGTAAAAGCTTGATCGTCATTCCCTCTGGTTGAGGACATCTTTCCACCGGAATGGGCTCTATGGATTCAAGATACGGGAACACGTCCTTAAGTTCAGGATGTTGCTCATAAAGCTTGTTGGTGACTCTGGTGAAGTAGGGAACTTTCACTTTAGGTTCTTTCTTTTTCTTGGCCCTTCCACCAGCTTTCTTGGTCCCGTTACCATTCTTAGTGGCCTTCTTCTGAGCTAATGGAATATCGTCATCCTGCAATATCACTTCCAAGTCATCATCGGAAAGATGTATAGCGCTTATGGCCGCACTGCCGTTGTGTTCAACCTGGGAAGTACCCGTAACCACGAGACCTTCGTCTTCGTCTTCCACTCCATCTGACTCCAAGTCTTCGATAGTGAACTCTTCATTGTCCAGTGCTGAACCTGAACGTGCCAGTTTCTTCACCGACTTCTTAGTCTTTGAATTCGAGTTTGTACCTGCTCTGGTTGCTCTGGAGGCCCTGGTGGTCCTAGTTGTTCTGGTTGCCTTATTTGCGGTGGTTGCTGTAGATCTTCGCTTTCTACGCATTGGTAGATTCTCATCGTCCTCTTCATCTGAAGAGATGGTGTACACGATCTCCTTTTTGAATCTTCTTTTTCTCTTGAGATCTGGGTCGTTGACAACAAACCCTCCCTGTAATGGAGATGAACCTTCAGCGTCGGACTCGGAAACGGTCATGTCTTATGGTGGTACTGGTGGCAAGATGAAAAATTGGTTAGATCTGATTCGATCTTGATTGCCTTCCTCAAGGTTGCTTATCTCCGCGACTTGTGTTGCTCGCAGAGTGCATGCAACGGCATCAGCCAGTGACACTGCGAACGGCTGGCGGGTTGCTTTAAGTGATGGGCTGTGTTAGGGAGAGAAGCGTGCAAGGAGCGATGAGGATTGAGGTTGTGCTTCGGTAAGTTTAGGAAGTTGTGATGAGTGGAAAGTCAGTAAGTGGGTAGAAATAGTACAGATTCTTTCACAATATGAGCCAAGTTACATAAGCTACATAGGCTATATAAGCTATATCATACTAACCATATAAGCCATAGAAATCAGCCATATAAACCATATTCACCATCCATATAAGTCATATAAACCGTATATACCATAAAAGTCATACGTGCCATATAGCATTCGACTACAATCTCTCCCATGAATTGTCATATTACTATACATTCATATACTACTTTACCACTAAGACCATCACAACAACTTGAATGAGGTTTATGGGTGAGTCACAAACTATTACAGACAAGCATCGTGGTTAGCTTAGTTTCCTGTCTAATAAAATATGCTCTTTTTGATGATGGTTCCCCTCTAGCTACTTTCTATCACTTCTGTTGTCTCATAATATCTCATTTAACACCGTTTTTTCTCACTTTTTAATTTTAGTGCAATTCGTTTTTTTCTTTTGTAACTCTTTACACTAATTCCATCTAGGTGGCTCCACTAGCAATAGCCCTTTCAGTTCTTTCAGCATCATATTCAAAATCAAAGTAACTCTTATCAAAATGATGCAATCTTACATATCCATCTTCTCCTCCTGAAGCATATGCAATTCCTTCTGGATGCACTGCAACTGTATTTAATGGACCGAAATGACCTTTAACTCTACCAATTTCATCTACAAAAATCTTGTGATAAAATCTGGCTTCGAATTTACCTTGATTTTCAGCAGTAGTGGTAACATTTCTTGCTTCTTGACCACCTCCAAGAATAACAAAATCTTTACGAGGAGTAATTGCAGCAGTATTCATTGGAGCATCTGCTTTATAAACTTTCATAATTTGGAAAGTTTCAACATCGATCAATACCGAATTTTTATCCTTGGATGCAGTAATTAAATAAGAACCATCTTCTGGTGCTAATTGTATATCGGTAACAAGTAAAACTTTTTCTTCGTTATGAATTCCATGTGCTTGCACAGTTTCAATAAATTCTCCAGTGGCTCCATCATATTTAGAAACAAATCCATTTTCATGTCCTGCAACAATATATTTCCCTTGAGAAGTCCAAGCAGCCACGGTAACTTTTTTAGCATCTTCTCTGGTTTCAATTATTAAAGAAGGAGTATCGCTCTGTACTGTGATATCGTCATAATTTATATCAAAGATTGTAATGGTACCAATTTGACCCATAACTTGATCAGTTACTGCCAATAATTTGGAGTTATCAGGAGAAAATTCAACTCTTCTGACTGGAGTTGGCATATCGAATGTATGGACACATTCACCAGTTCCAACGTTCCAAAGTTTTATAGAAAGATCTGCACTACCGGTGGCACATAATTTGGTTTCGGAATCTACTGCAATAGACCAAATGGTACCACGATGGCCCTCTAAAGTTCCAAGTCTTTCACCATTAGATGAATACCAGATAGAGGCAGCATTATCTTTGGCTACCGAGAAGATAAGATCTCCTTCACGATTGAATTTAACCTGCGTAAGCGAACGCTCGTGTCCCATCAACTTAATAGGTCTCATCTTGGTTATATATAATTACTAAAGTATCAGTGTTCTAGGAACGGTTTGAATGTGGTTTCCATTTTGATTTGGGATCTTTCTGTCGGTGGAGGCGAAAATTTTATGGATGGTGATTTTGTGGCATGTACTGCAGGTAGACTGTTTAGAAGGTCGCAAAAGTTTAGTTTTGATTTTGGGGGGTGACGGTAAAATTTGGGGGGAGATTGTGCGGTAAAGAGTGAGGAAATGGAAAAGAGTTGGAGCAAAGAAGACGCTGATGTTCAGTAAACGCGCTAGAGCAGCATAATTCAGAGCAGAATTAGAATTAGGACAAGAGCTGGAGAAGATATTAAAAGCTGTAAAAGAGCTGTATAAGAGCTGTAAAATAGCTGTATAAGAGATGTATAAGAGCTGTATAAGAGCTGTATGAGAGCTGTACAAGTGATGTTACGAGTTGTTAAAAGTTGGAAAGAGCTGTTGAGAGCTATATAAACCATTAGAAGAGTATAACACCTGTAGAAGATCTGTAGAAGACCTGTGACAGACCTGTAATAGACTTGTAGAGGACTTGTAACAGATCTGTAGAAATCAGTAGAGGAACCGCAACAAAATCTCAAACTGCATGAGCTGAAGAATAGCAATGAATCGTCACATAGCTCTCTACATGGCCAGTGTGGATGCCCTGTCAGACATATGTACATATTGATTACACACTAATTGGTATGTATATACTAAAGATTTTTGATAAAAGTCTTCCATTGTGATCTGTCACCTCTAAAGTGTGGATTGAACAAGCGACTGAACAAATTTGGATGTGGAGCAGCCCCAAGGCACTGAAAAAGAGAGTAACCACTCCAACAGCAGCGACTCGATGACTTCACCCCATTACTTACTAAAACAAATGTACACTAACATATGTTCTCTATCACTACCTTCTTGCCATCGGGTTCACCGTACTCCAACTTCAATTTTCTATTGAACAACTCAAATAACCATTCCATACAATTCTTGGTAGTCGCAGGATCGTATCTTCCTTTACTCAATTCATCTCTAACAAAGGCATGTTGAGCATCATTTATCTCAATGAATGTCATTTCAATATTATTCTTTCTCAATTCACTTCTAATCATATCTCGTCCGGCCAATGGAACATGGTTATCTTTACACCCAAATATTAAAATAATTTCTCCTTTAATTTCGTTTGATCTCTTGAGTGAATCATCATTTTGTCCCTTACCAAGAGCATGATTATGAATATCAGTAGCAAAGAAACATACGGTTGCACTAACTCTTGGATCAAGCGCAGCTCTAAACGCTAAATGACCCCCTAAACACATCCCAGTGGCACCAATTTTGCCATTGCAAGTGCGCAAAGAAGTCAAATAATCAATTGCTAATTTGTTATCTTCGTCATAACTTTTCAACTCTTTTTCAATCTTATACTGGTTCCCCTTATCAGTTCCTTCCACATCATAAGCCAAAGGTTCAGGACCCTCAAAATTGTGATAGATCAGTGGCGCTACTACGATGAACCCTTGACCGGCAATATCCTTAGCAAATCTACTGACTGGTCCAGTGACTTGGTAAATTTCCGAGTATACTACAACCCCGGGGAACTTGGCATTGGGGTAGTTCAAGATCTTAGGGTGATATACAAAGAGTCTCATGGTAGTACCGTAAGAGGTTTTCACATCATGGTAAGATTCTTCAATAAGCATATTGATTTATTGATTGAGTTAATAAAGGATTAATTGAGCTGGTTCAATTGCTCTTGTTGAACTAAAGGTTTTTTGAATGTGTTTTTGTTAACGGAAAGTTGAGTATTTATAGAAGTTGAAACGATGTGAAGATTTCATTTCAGCCAAGCAAATGTTCGAAGGGTGGGGGCCACCCGAACTGGTCGCGCATTTATTTCGAATTAGGCGATAATTGAACAATTTCTAGCATTTTGTCGCTATAATTAGCCACTACCTTTGCCTTCTAGCGGCAAATGGCCGAGACTTGCTGCAATTTTAGAGCTCAAAACTCACTTTTAGTGAGAAAAGTTGGGAACTCGTAGAACATTGCTGCCGCTAATTCACCGTTCACTCATCCAATGTGCTTCTTTCCTCTCTAAAAAAGAACATAAGTTAGATACAAAATTGTATGGTTATACTGCTACATGATATACCGAATACAATGAATCTCCACAAGTAGTACTCTACATGCATTTTCAGACTCTATTACGTCTATTGAAACGCCAAAAAAAAAAATAAACTACTAATTGGGAACACCTATTTACCATGTTCTATTTCTTTCCCTTGGCCGCTTCAGCAGCTTTTCTCTCGTCGGCTAAATTAGTTAGTACACAATTCATTTCTCTATAAGATTCAAAACAAGAATAAAATGAAATCGAAACAAATATAAAACAAATATAAAACAAGAATTAAGTATGAAATCAAGAACAAAAAAAAAATTGGTGACACTACTTCAGATTGTCTTCTCCAAAAACCTGAATCAACGTATATATGTCATCATATCTCTATTAATCACCTTCAATACACTTCAATCAACATACCTTCAGCCTGTTTCCTTCTCATCTTTTCTGCATCACTTTCCATCCGTTTTTTGGGATCTCCATCTTTCTTTTGTCCTTTTGCTTCCTGTTGCTTCTTAAGGTTCTTAGCCCTAGCAAGATCTCTTTGGTTACCTCTAGCCATCTCTGGTGGAGTTGTAGTTGATGTGTTTTGTTTGGTTGGAGCTCCACAAAATTTTTAATTTCTAGCTGTAAATAATGGTTTACATGCAGGAATTTTACGAAATAGTGATATGATCTTATGCTAACAAAGCTGTAGGAGGATGATTGTTAGGTTTAATTTCGTTTAAATTACAGGATTATTTGTTTCAAGTTCATAGTGGATATTCTGTAACCTGTATATAGTTCGTAAATTGAGAAGATTTCCTGAGCTTCTTGGGTTTAAGTGTAAGTTCATTTGACATGATCTGAGAGGCAGGAACAAGAAGAGATATATTCCTGAAGTAAGTGTTCTATTGAAACAAACGCTGCAAAAGCAGCTGGGGAGTTTTCTCAGCATCAGAAGAAACTCAAACTTGTAGGTAGTGGCTACTGATCCTTTAAAGTGCCTGAAATCGATACAACAGCTATACAAATTACATCAAGTTCACTGACAATCACCAAAGTGTGTGTCAAACATTATGGGGAGTAACTACCAAGACCAACTCAGACCCACCTGAACCCACTGCGATCCCCTGAGACCCACACATAACCACTAAAACTAACTCCAGGCACTAGTAGATTTCAGGTCAACTTGTAGGCAGTCACCAACTCTCAAACTCTGCACATGCATCAACTCCCCAATCCCCAACTAGTACTTTCTATTTTTCCTCCAAGGCAAACACCAAGTCACTATCTTTCTTAGGATCATATGGAGTCAACAAGAACTTGGAAAATTTCTTTAAATTCTCAATTCCTCTAATTTCAGTTCCAAGTAATGGCATTTTGACCAAATGATAATCTTCGTATAATTCGGCCATTTGATCCAAATATTTTTTCTGCATCTTCCATCTTGAAACACATCTCTTACAATCATCATCTTCCGCAAATAATAATTGATTTACCACAATTGAATTTACATCCATATTGTAAGACATAAGTTCTTGGATCATTCTTTCGGTTTCATAAAGTGAAAGAAATTCCGAGATACAAACACAAATAAACGTAGTCAAGTCTGGGTTTGTGAATTGAGCATTGACTTCACTTACATTTTTCTGGATTTCGTTTAATTTTTCAAATGTATCTTGCTGTTGACCTCCACCCATCATACTAAGCATTGGACCTAATTTCCCAGATAAATCCTTAAACTTGGATAATAATTTTTCAAGGGTAGCAGGAAGTTGAAGGAATCTTAAAGTGTGTCCAGTTGGAGCAGTATCAAATATAATTGTCTTGTAAGATATGGACGAGTTATTATCGGACTTATCATGGGTTGCATCTTTATTTTGGTTTTTAATGTGTTTCAAAACTTCCATAAATGATAACGCTTCGTCAATACCGGGAATGGAACCGGTCATGTCATTCATAATCGATTTCAAAGGATCGTTAGGATCATTATTATATTGAGAAGCCTGTTGTTGTAAATCCAGCATAGCTGCTTCGGGATCAATTTCCATACATGACAAATTTGATAAGCCGTCAACTTTACGGGCTTCTTTGCCAAACTTTTGACAAAATGCATCACTTAAATTGTGAGCAGGATCCGTTGAGATCAATAAAAATTCATCATTTGGATGGGTTAATGCCAATTGAACTGCTACTGAAGACGAAGTGGTGGTCTTACCAACACCACCTTTACCTCCTACAAAAATCCACTTAAGAGATTCGTGAGTAATTATTGATTCAAGGGTTGGCTCTAGTTCAAAATCCATGGTTGTGTGTTCTGTATATATATGTGGTGGACCAAAAATTGGATTCTGTTGGTGATTTGTTTTTTGGATTAGATCGTTTTGCCAATGCCTTCTGGTTTCACAGTTTTAGATTTTCGGTTTGTACGACCACTTCGCAAATGTTTGATGGCCGCTCTCTGGAAAGGAGCATCCCTACGCCGCGGCTTTTTTTTCCTCAGAAAACAAGGTGAGGATCGAGAGAAGATATATTCCAGAAGATTCCAGGCTGAGTGCCCAACGATCTGAGTGGGACGAAGAGCTGAAGTGGGATGAAGTACTGTAAGAGATAAGAGATAAGAGATGGTTTATATGAAATGAGTGATCTAATTGAAGACATGCGTGAAGATTTAGATTTACGGACTGTTTATACATTTGTGTGTGATTGTCGAGTGGTTTAATAAGAATGCTAGTTTGTGGCTTCAACCAAGAGAAGGTGATTAGGATGAAGAGAGTATATTGGTGATGGCTACTTTCCAAGTGCTAGAGAAGGACTCTTTGTAGTCTACTTTGTAGACTTCTTTGTAATCTGCTTTGTAGACTGCTTTGTAGACTCCTTCCAGGCTGCCTTCTGTTTACGTGCAGGAGACTTTCTGCATTTATTTTGGATACTTGCTTGGTACCTTCAATCCACCTTTTGGTTACCTTCTGGATGCTTTAAAAGGGTACTCTGGCTTTCAGTCAAGACCTTGACCTGATGAGATGTCTAGCCTCTCTGTCCGGTGGAGAGAGAAGAGCATCTTTAATATCTGAAATATCCGATATAGTGTAACGGCTAGCACGGTTCGCTTTCACCGAGCAGACCCGGGTTCGACTCCCGGTATCGGAATTTGTTTTTTTTATTTTTGCCAGCATGAAGATACAACTAATTAAATGTATTCTAAAACGTACTAAGATGCATTTGGGCTCTTGAATTCCATTTCATTTTTGATTTCCTCCTACAATTCACTCTCGATTCTTTTTTGATTTTCTCTCAATTTTATTCAACTCTTCCCAGCTCCTCCAATTTTTTCAGCCTCTCTCTGTACTAAATCGTTCCCACCGCGTCTGAAAAATTCAATTTCCACACAGTTAGGTGTTGAGTTATATGCACTCCACTGTATTGATAATTAAAGTCAAACTGAAACTCAAGCACAGACAACAACTGCACTCTTCTTCTTCAATCGTACTTCCATTCCCTTGATTTTCACTTTCTCACAGTGGCCATATATACTACGTCCGATTCATTGATCATACCCATTTGCATATAATTTGTTGGCTCAACTATCGATCTTAGTTAAAACAGCATCAATACATAAATACTTTTATATTCATTGATTGGATTTCGTTATGTCGAGTTCATTAGCAGCGCTTCAGCCGGAATTGTGGACTTCGGATTCCAATGAGGTTTTTCAAATCTACGTGACTGAAAACGGGGTAGCATCCAATTTCAAGCCAAACTTCACTTATCCCATTTTTGGAGATTCAGAGACAATATTCGGATACAAAGATCTTATTATATATCTATGCTTTGACCATTGTACGTTTCTCCCGTTCCTTAATGTCAAGTATCTGACCAAATTGTCGGATGATAACGATTTGGTAGATCCAAAGGAAAAGCTTCTTGAGCTTTTGCCAGATCTGACTGTATACAAAGATGAAGCCAAGTGGATAGAAAAAACTGAAGAAGAGACTGAAGCGTTTGAAATTCCTGGAAATTTAATTGGTGAGACTTTCGAGAAGGATAATGAGACATATGGTATTTACAAATTGGATTTAGCTAGTGAAAATGGCAGGGAGCTTCATAAGAGACTCCAGATCTTAGTATTGTTATTCATAGAAGCAGGGTCTTACATTGACTCTTCGGATAAGTTATGGGATATTTATGTCCTTTATAAGATTACTAGCAAGGAGACTCCTTCAATAGTTGGGTTTGTAACCGCTTATAATTACTGGAAGTATCCAGGGTTTGTTAAATTTGATAAAAATGAACAAGAAACTAGAAAGAAAATTTCCCAATTCGTAATATTACCAAATTATCAAGGACAGGGACTAGGTGTTGAGCTTTATAATCGATTGTTTGAATATTGGTTAACTGATGATAAAGTTGTTGAAATTGTTGTTGAAGATCCTAATGAACAGTTTGATGATCTCAGAGATCGCAGCGATTTAATACGACTCGATAATGCCCTTGGACATCAGTTAAACTTGTCGCAACTTACAGCAGATTGGACTTTAAAGACGAGATTGAAATATAAATTGGAGAAGAGACAATTCTCGAGACTCTTGGAGATGTTGTTTATCCATTACGGAACAATCTCGAAAAAGGAAATTCGATTATTTATCAAAAAGAGACTTTATGAGAAGAACAAAGAAACTTTGGAAACTTTGGATCAACCTACAAGACTTGATAAGCTACAAACAGCCTATGAATCTTTAGAGCAAGATTACAAGAGAATCCTTAAGCCAGTAAAGTTTAAGAGATCTGCAAAGGATGAAAAAGCATTTGCCAAGAAGAAAATACAAAAGAAGTAGTACATCAGGACTTGATGACAGATAATTAATACTCCGTATAGGGTAGGCTCGATGGCATGGTCTAAAAAGTAGCCAGTCCCAAACGGAGGAGTATACACACCAACTTGATCGTTATAAATGATCTGATATCATGTAATTCAAACCTAGAATTGAACAATTGTGTTTCTTATATAATTCGATTGATGCTGTGAATTTTAAATAGATTGCAGGGCTTCTTGAGGTTTACAAAGGAATTAATTATTTCAATCGGCTGTTTAGATAGTAAAAATTCCCTTTCCTAATACTGGTGATCCAAGAAATGGATGGATCAGTGTTTAAACTGATAATCGGGCTGATTAAAATGGGAGTTACATCTAACATTGTAGTTGGACCAAACTTACTAAGTCCTTAGCATTGGATTGAATGCTGATTAACAACATTGATCACTATTCGACTGCTAATCAACTACTAATCGACCACTAATCCCCAGATTTTTCTAGGAAAGCTCATCTTTATATATATTGACAATATTATATACTCATTCCACTCGTATCACTGCCAGCCATTATCATCAATGTCATGAGCGTAGCTTTCTCTATTGCGTCGACTTTACACTCCAGCTCCAAAACTGTCAAATTGATCTACCGTCTAACATAATACCTCCGAAACCAATGACCCATGATCTCATCATGATCTCATTTGATGAGCTCATCTCGAACCTTCACAAGCTTTGCATTATATTCGGTGAACCAGAGTCAGTGACGTCATACAACTTGGACGGAAGATGGCAGAACCTCCCACGTGATGCCACGTCTATATTTTAACTTTGTTGATGCAGGATTCTTCCCTCTGCCACCAAGACCGCTTTGAAGAAAGATCTCGATCTAACAAAAGTCCACCGAAGATAATCAAGAGACACCGAAATGATTGGTTTAGTATAACAAAATCTTAAGCATAACAATGACAAAAAAAAATCATACCATAATAAATGTCTTCGCTGTCATGAATTAGGTCCCACCATTTATTCTCAATTCCAATAATATTTCAGTTTCTATTATTAATATTTCATAAACAGCAACAATAATTAACCCATAATTCGTAGTTTCCGGCATACGGTTTATTCTTCCTCTGTTTAGGTCATCAATCTTGCCTAATCGGGTTGGTTCGATTACAATCAATTGCTTTGCCAGTATAAATTCGGAGATGGAAATCTGCACATGGTCACTTGTTCAAGGATACCTTCTCTCGCACTATAACCTTGCTGGAAGCAAGCCAGCTGAGTGTGTTTTTTCGATATAAAAAGGGGGGTAGTAGGGGGTTTATCAAGTTAATTGTCCAAAAAAATTTTAGGAAAAAATAAAATTGAGGATTGACTACCCCAAATTGTACCATTTCTGAGCACTTAAAAGGGGGTAAAAATTGAGACGACTTAGATATCAACTATCACATCTCTTTTAAGCTAATTTACACAATTATTCAATAATATATCAATTGAATTGTTACTTATAAGACCAATACAATGCACAGAACTTACTCATTAAGATCTTCAAAGGCTCCTACAGCCGCTCAATTGCAATCACCACCACCACCACCTTCGACTACCAAGTCTAAGTTCTTTGGTAAAAGTGGTATTGCTTCATCTTTTAGAAAGACAGTGGCCGGTTCCACTGGACCTGAATTATCAAGAAAATTAGCTCTGTTTATTAAGATGGAAAAAAATGTTATGAGAGCAATTGAATTGACTGCTAGAGAAAGAAGAGATGTTGCTAAGCAATTGTCTGCCTGGGGTGAAGAAAATGATGATGATGTTTCTGATGTTACTGATAAATTAGGTGTTTTAATTTATGAAATTGGTGAATTGGAAGATCAATATATTGACAAGTACGATCAATACAGAATTACTTTAAAAACAATTAGAAATATTGAAGCTTCCGTTCAACCATCAAGAGACAGAAAACAAAAAATTACTGATGAAATTGCTCATTTAAAATACAAGGATCCTCAATCTCCAAAAATCACAGTCTTAGAACAAGAATTAGTTAGAGCTGAAGCTGAATCTTTAGTTGCTGAAGCTCAATTATCAAATATTACCAGAGAAAAATTAAAGGCTGCTTTCGATTACCAATTCGATGCAACCAGAGAATTGGCTGAAAAATATGCTTTAATTGCTGGGTACGGTAAGGCTTTATTAGAATTATTAGATGATTCTGCTGTCACTCCAGGTGAAACCAGACCTGCTTATGATGGTTATGAAGCTTCTAAGCAAATCATTATTGATGCTGAAAATGCTTTAGCTGCTTGGACTTTAGATTCTGCTGCTGTTAAGCCAACCTTATCTTTACATCATGAGTACGATGAAGAACCAGTTGAAGGTGAAACTGCTGAAGCTGAAGAACAATGGGCTGAACATGACGATGTTGTTGAAGAAGCCAAGTAAATTTGATTTCTACTCCATCATGACTAATTGCATTGAAACCATGACGTTCTCCGTTATCCAATCGCTTTAGTGAGTGGGTGTCACGATCAGCTTATTCAACATGTCGTTATTTGTTTTGCTTTATATTCTATCTTTTGTATTATTCATTTCAATGTAATAGCGACTCTTAATAGATAGCTAGATTTGTTCAATTTCAATTGGTGTAGATATTAATCGTAGGATTGGTCACTAAATCCTCATTTGGAATCACCTCTAAAAATATCTTCGAGGTACTGGCTAATTGTAGAACACTTGAAAAGGAAGATGCAGCTATAACTCGAGGAACAGAATTTGCAGGGACTAACGTTGAGAATGCGATCTTGAAAATACCACTTACCTGTTCGATGGTATCATGGCTAACCATATCTGAATCATTGGAATTATGAGCCATTCCTTGAAATTTCGATTGTATTTCACTTGAAGTTACCAAGGAGCCGAATTTGTTTGCTCTTGACTTTAAGAAGGCTAGAAATTTGATTGTTGGTTGGGTTAGTGTTCGTTCTTCGATGAATGCCCTATCTTCTGCAGTGGAAGACACCTCCTTTGATTTATCAGTACCATCATCCCACTCGCTCATAATCCTTACATCTCCAAATGATAAATCGAATGTGTCTTGCAGTTGATGGTGCAGCAGAGACCCGAATGAAATCTCATCCAATAATTCTTCCTCCATTGAATATTGTGCTCTGTTGTCTCTTTCTCTTTCTGTAATTCTTCTACTTACTTCGAATTCCAAATCTAATGTTAAGTTACTATTTGTATGTCTTTTTGAACTGGGAAGTTTCCTACTTTTCATACCGCCTAAAGCATATGAATTGGCCAAGTTGACAAATGGTGGAAGGTTTTCAGATTCTTCCAAAAATAAATCTTCCAAGGTTAGTTCTACTTTAGTCCTCTTTTTAGGAATTGTTTGAAGAGAATTGTCGAAATGGACCATTTTCAACTTCCTCGGAGAAATTATTATAGACTCTTTCTTATCCACAACAAGTCGTCTGATCGGGATTATCAATTTTGTTATTGCTGGTTCCACAGATGCGTTCGATAATTGAAAAGTTCCCAACATTTTTCTAGTGAAATTGTCTATTCCTGAATTAAAATCTGTAGTTGAAATAACGGGATCCATTATGTTTTCAAGATCAATAATATCAAGGTCGTCACGGCCATTTCTTATTGATTGGTTATGTCTTTCCTCCTCTTCAATATCATCTTCTTCGTTGCTCACGATATCTCCTTGTTGATCGAATTCAAAGTCTAAATTGGTCTCTAAAAGAAGATCTTGATCCATGAAGGTTTCAAATGTCTTCGTATAGGTAGAGTTAGAAGTATTGAATTCATCAAAATCGTCAGTACTGGTGTCAAAATTTTGTACAAAATCAAATCCAATATCGAATAAAGGATCATCAAACAAAAATAATTGCCTATGGCTCAAGTGATCTTGGGAATGTTCTAAAACAGTACCAATACAAGGCAATTCTGATGGCCAGGAAGACGTTGATATAATATTGGAACTGTATCCCTTTAATATAAGATCTCTTTGTAGTCTAGCCTTTGTAAGAATAACATCATGAAGAAAATAATCCACCTTTTGCTTGTATAGCAATACCATACCTAACATCAAATTTGAAGAGTAACGTAAAGGTATTGACGATTCGATTATTGAATTGCAAGTTTCTGGAATGGATGTTGTCAATATATCACGTTTTACTACCTTTTTGTGATGGGACTTGGAGCCCACAGTAGACAATAACCAAGCAGTTGCAATAGAACGATTCTGGTTGTTGTATAGAAGTTCCATCAGATGGGGGTAGATCACTAGATATTTGGTGAAGTAAAGAAGTGAAAGTAAAGTGCCGTCCCACCCAAATTCTGCAAAACCGATCTATAAATACTAGAAATGAGCAAAGAGAGAATATCTATTTAAACTGCTTGTTATATTAATTATATATAGATGTATGAAAATAAAGACTGCAAATGTTTTCACGAGGCTGTTGCAAAATCGTCGATATTTATAATCTTTGCAGAAATGGCTGCAAAAAAGTGTTTGAAATGAGATTTCTGCCTCACGAATATAAAAGGGGAGTACTTTTCCCTCAATCTTGAGAAAGTATTCATCGGCTTCTTATTAAAATATTCCCGTAAGAGTGAATACTAGAATCCAGAATTTGGGCTTATAATTATATCTTTTGAAAATACATAAAATATATAGAAACAGATTTGTAAATAGGCGTATATATCTTTTTGTTTGTTTCATTATGCAACCAAATACCTTCTTTTAGTACCAAATCACGAACTCAGTTCATGACATTTTCTTTAACAATCCATTAAGTTTCCCGTAACTTATCACTATCCACCTCACAGTCCTATCAAAATCATTTTCTTCAAGACCAGCTCTGATTTCTGGGAAAACACTGCGAGTCTCCCTATCTTTATAGAAAGTGCTATTCATATTGGTATTAAATTTTGAAATTCCGTACACCACATGCTTATACCAGCTTTCAGTACCATTTTGATACAAATACCTGTAATCCTGAGCATTCAAAACCAATTCCTGTTCGAGTCTTAATAGCTTATAATTTGCAAGCTTGAACTGAGCATAATGCTTCAATTTCATGAACAGATGATACCAAGCATAATCTTTTGAAAGATTGTCCTCCATCAATAAGTTGTACTGGTCAAATACTGCTGCCTGGGTCACTAACTGAGTCAATAATTTATCAAATTGATGAATTAAGTTCTTAAAGAAATATTGATTGGAAACATTTTTTTTCAAATCAATAAATATTTCTGAGTTATTTATCAAATATAATGGAATTTCTTTATTATTCCATTGACTAACCACTTTGATCTGAGTTATTGAACTCCAGAACTTGTTAATTCTCTGTGCATATGGCTCGTATCTGGCATCGATTATCTCGTGGTCACTTAATTTTATTATCAATAATCCAAGATACCTTACCAACAGTCCATGTAATAACATATCCTTATCAATATCCTTGTTCAATAGCCAATCGTAGGAATAATAGTTGGAGTTGGGAGTATATATCAGAGAGTCTCGTTTGGGATCATTTTGAAATTTAATATTAACTATTGGACTACCAGCATGTTCTTGAAATGTGATTGCATCGGTTGATTTGATTGCATCGCCAACATAGTCATTGATGGTTCTATTATCTTGCTTCTTCCAGTAATGAGACAAGGTTGTGAATTTTGAAGAAAATATTTCTTCGTTGTATGGGCTGAAGTCCTGTTTCCTATAGTCTTCGTCACTGAACAAAGATTTATAATTAATAGAAGACTTAGGTATCGGAACGTACTTGGCAATTTTTTTTAGAAGATGATGGAGGGAAGGATTGGCATCGACTTTGAATTGCCCTCCCATCACAGCATCTCCATCAATATGAATGTAAGCTAAAATAGGAACAGATTTATCATATGCCTTTGTATCATTGAAATAAAATTTAGACCCTAGAAGACCATTATGAGTACTATCCCATGATATAAATTTGATTGGCCTTAGTGGAACCCATCCGAGTTGTACCAATTGTTTGAAACCCTTCATAATCTCTAAGATAACTGCATGGCCACTTAATGGATTGGAAGAAGTAAAAGAATCTCTACTAGCTCCAATAACAATCTCTCCATCATTTAGAATACCTTTTATAGATGAGATGATATTAGTTAATTCTCTTCTTTCATAGTTTGAATTCGAGGTTTTTGCAAGATGAGAGTATTTTGAAAAATTGGTCTGTAGTTCAAGATTTAAGTCATTTGATATTGGTATTGGATTATAGCTCCAATTTTGAAACGGTCCACTGTTATCGGTATTGAATGTTTTCAATATAGGAAGTATTGATTTGTAGCTGATTGGAATTGATGGGATTTTGATATCTTGAAAATAATATAAAGAATCTCGTTTTATCGCTAGCGATAGCAATTTTTTGTTAGATTTCGACGTTGTTTTGGGTTCATTATAAATCACAAGGCCTGCTACTTGGTATTTTTGGGCAATAAGAAGCCTTTCTCCAAGCGATATGTTATTATTACCATCTGATCCGCCAGTATTTTCAGCATTGTAATCCTTGATTATTATAATTTTATTCTTTGGGTTGATTTTTTGTTTTATAAGAAGTTCATAATCTTCCACATGACCATAGTTCAAATACAAGTATTTAGACACAACAGTTCCATTATACCCAAATGAATGATAGGCTGGAGTTTTAAATCCTTTTTCAAAAAGATCAGCAGTATATAAGACAGATGATTTATCCAGTCCTAAAATCCTTAGGGATGACGATACAGGTTGGGTTAGATTTGATACATCATAATTATATGACCTTGTCTTGAAGTTGATCTTCCCATGTTTATCGAAGTTTTTGAATTGATTTTCAACAAATGAAACCAATTCAAAATTGTCATTAGCAAGTAAATTGACTGAACTTTTAGAATTTATGTCAGAAAAGTTTTGGAGAAGATACTTTAAACTATCCTCGTTCGTAACGTTCTCATGTCTTACGTTTATACCATTTATTAAAAGGTAATTTCTTTCGACATCTTCTTTTGTCAAATGAAGATTATACCAACGTCTGAAATCTCTTGCCAAAGAAGTTCTTGGTAAGAATGAAAGTTCAAAAACCACCATGAAGAAGACCCCAAGTATACAGAACCACCAGAACCTTCGTCTGGAGAATTTTTTGGCTCTTACAAATATGGAATCTTGGTCCTGTTTTGATTGAACATCTTCATATTCCGAATTTGCAGTGCCTCCATATGATTCTGACGGATATGCTGATAATATAAGGGAAGTTCTTAAGGAATCATTAGTGTTGTTTTGAACTATGGGAATGTTCCATGATGAAGATGAAGTGGATGAACCCTCAACAGGCGTAAAGGGCGTGTTGTTATCTGCCATTGACATATACGCTGTTCTATATAGTGTCGTAAAATTGGTGATAAATCGAGGGCCAAATATCGAAGTTATTAGTTGATGAGATTAAGTATCTATAGGTATGGCGATCCCTTGGGGATACAATAGGGGGTTCAAGTTAGACTTTTGAAGAAGGAAGATGTGGAGTCTTATCTATTATATTTAGGGTATTGGTGCAGACTTCGGGAATGTAGTGAAGGTTAAATTAGAAATAAGGGAGGCTCTTGACTGGAATGAATTCAATTAAATCGGAATAAGTAACTGACCAGAAATGAAACCAAAGTTGAAGAAATCGTATTGCAAGTATAAAGGGTTGTGGCTGTTCAGAGTTCACAGACAGGGACAGAATCAGTTGTACCCACTTCCAGAAGTTCTTGGTGTTGATTGTTTCCTGTTGGAGTTATACTCTTATCGTATCAAAATACCGTTGTGCCTACCAATATTAATTCGTTTGCAGTCGATAGATAAAGGTGCACAATCTTTAATGGCTTGGATTCCTGAAAGGAAAACGACAATACACTGTCTCAATGTCTAGCAGGTATAGAGAAGTGAAATTCTATGCAGATTCTTCACTAGTGGACAAGATATAACTGAAAAAAAATGTGGATATACAAAAGGTTCACAATTAGTAGTAAGGTTCTTTTCAAATGTAATGGTCCGCTTAAATCGGAACTAAGTTCCACATTGAGTCTCGCCCCTTTCTATATATAACTTTTCTTAGAGTGCGGTAAGGTAGACAACGTGGACAAGATTCCTTTTGCATGGTACACCAAATATTCGCAATTTGAATACAAGTTGGATAGCAAGTGGACGACAATTGGACGACATATCGTATAACTGCCTCGTTGGATGGTGGCAATAGTACCGTTTCATATCTACTTGCACTCCATTTGATATATTAGACAATTGGATGAAACCCAGACATTGGCTATAGGCGTATGCGCTACAATTTAGTTATCATTCTTTACTACATAATTAAGGAAATGCCTTTATGGCCAAGTTGGTAAGGCACCTCACTAGTAATGAGGAGATCGTCAGTTCGACTCTGGCTGAAGGCATATTTTTTAAATCCTATAAAAGATAATATGCAGGATATTATATGGGTTTCGCTGCCATCAGGATGAGTTCTTTACTCAAAGCAGGTCCATTTCTTCGTTATCTACAGCTACACTTGTGGATAATCAGACGGCAAAGTTAGGCCTCGGGATTGCTTTAGTTTATTTGATCATTTTTCAATTGCCTACCGTATAAGCGTCACGCTATTTTTTCCAATAACCATTTGTTGTTCCTCTCCAGCTGACCATTGAACATTATCGAAGCATCATAGTCTGTTACTTCACTTACAGCTCAATATAATGGCACAGACTCAAGTAACTGCCGAACTGATCCTTCATGATGCTTTCCAGAATAGAGACAAACCCTTAGAGCGTCCCAAGCAAACGATCCAGGATCTTGACGAATTGCATTCTTTTCAGCAGGCGAAGCGTAAGGAATACGAACAACAACTAAACAAGAATCGATTGAATTTTGGCCAATGGATTCGATATGCCAAATGGGAAGTGAAAGAAAATCACGACTTTGCGAGAGCAAGATCAATATATGAAAGAGCATTACAAGTGAATATCGAACACATACCGTTTTGGACTCACTACATACAATTAGAACTTTCCAATAAGAACGTCAACCATGCCAGAAACCTCTTGGAAAGGTCCATCACGTCATTGCCCAGGATTGACAAGTTCTGGTTTCTTTATGTCCAAACAGAAGAGACTTTGGGAAACTATGAGATGGTGAGAATTGTATTTGAACGATGGTTAACCTGGCATCCTACTGAAAGTACCTGGGAAGCATATATAACGTTTGAAAAAAGATATGAAGAGTATGATAATGTTCGTCAAATTTTCGTACGATATGTTGACGAGTACCCCACCGTGGAAGTATGGATGAAATGGATTTTGTTTGAATCCAAAGCAGAAGGTCAAGAATATTTGAGGAGTGTCTTTGAGAGATCAATAGATGTTCTACTCCAGCTGACATTTCCTAATAAATCGTCTATAGTTCCAATAATCGACAAGTGGACTAGTTGGGAAGTGTCTGTTGATGAGCCTGAGAGAGCCCGATCTATCTATAACCTTCTTATGAGTGGGAAATATCTTCTAGATGACGAGAAGATCAAAATAAACCAACTTTATACTGAATTTGAGAAAATGTACGGTAACAAAGACACCATAGAGTCGAGCATTCATAACAAGAGAAAGCAGAAATATGAGCAGGAGTTAAATGAAGATCCGTACGATTTTGATACATGGTGGTCATATATCAAATTACTAGAAGGCGAGAATACGTCGAACTGTGCTGATAACGAAATCATAAACACATTTAAGAGGGCATGTAGTTTCGTTCCTAAGGATCCCAACAAGAGTATTCACTGGAAAAGGTACGTCTTTCTCTGGATCAAATATGCATTATACCTTGAATTCAAGTTGAAGGATATTGAGATGGCCAGGGGTGTATGGAGAAGTGTGATACAAGACATGATACCCAAACCGATTGTATTTGGCAAGCTTCATATAATGTTTGCCGAGTTTGAGATTCGGAACGAAAAAGACGTCCAAGTAGGACTTTCCAATTCCCGCAAAGTGTTGGGTAGAGCCATTGGGAGCAACCCAAAAGCAAAGAAGAAGATTTTCAAGTTTTACATTGATCTAGAAAAGAAGTTGGGCGAGTGGGACCGAGTGAGAAAGATCTTTGAGAAATGGATGGAGAAGACCATGTCTGCAACCGTTTTGTTGCAGTACATTGACTTTGAAAAGAATCTAGGAGAATATGAGAGATGTGAAGCCTTGTTCGAAGTTGGTTTAAATTCTAATTTATCCTTAGAGCACCAAGAATTGATATGGAGAGAGTATATCAATTACTGTGTTGAAGAGCAACAGTACGATAAAGCCAGGAGCTTATATAATCGATTAGTTAGTCTTACAAATACTTCGAAAGTATGGATATCATTTGCAGTATTTGAATCCAGCATACCTACCCCAGAACAATTACGAATCTATGAGGAAAGTGGAGAAGAAGAACTTGAATTTTCGTTGACTGATGTTCAAATGGAGAACACTCGAAATATTTTCAAGGAGGCCAGTACAAAATTCAAGGATCAACCTGAGGAGAGAATAGTCATATTAGAAGCATGGAAGAGTTATGAATCTTCGCAAGGTACACAGCAGTCGATAGAGGATGTCAACAAGCGATTTCCAACCGTAGTGACCAGGAGAAGGGTTATTGAAGGTAAAGAAGAGGAGTACATTGACTATGTATTTCCTGAAGATGAGGAGAAGAAACCCAGTATTAACAAGTTTTTGGAGAATGCAAAGAAATGGATGTTAAAGTCTAAGGAAGCATGAGGTGGAGAAATAAGGAACAATTTATTTTTGCCAATATGCTACAAGTGAAGAGTCGGGTGGATAAATGGATATCAAAAGATGAATGAATAATTGGAGTTGGTCCATTGGAGTTGGTCCATTGGAGGTAGTTTTGCTAGATGCTCCTCTTGGACTTCATTATAGGAGATAACTTGCATTGGACTGATTCCTACTGATCTATAATGGTGCATTTATCAATCTGAGGAGATCCTAGAAGATGTATCGAAATTGTATATTAAAATTTATAGACGAAAGAGCAATCAGTCAGTTAATTTATAGAGTTAGTTACCATAGAACAGGATAGCCAGAACTAAATAGCTGTGTAGCTTCAGGTTGGGTTGAATAGAGACTGAAGAGCTCTGAAATAGTTTCATAGAGTTGGAACAGTTTCATAGTTGCATCAAAGTGTCAAAGATGGGAGTAATGAGGCGACGAAGTGTCAAATATAGCAGTAACAACTACAGTAGTCCAAACCGAAGGTGTTCTATTAGTCAAGCACGTTTGGTGTCAGATTCCATAATGAGTTGGAGGAAGTAATTACTTAGTGAACTTAGTGAATAATCAATTTGATTAGATCCTGTTCGTGGGCATTCAATTGATTCACCATTCACCCTCAATATGTCCCAAATTCAACATATTACCTCACCTCAACACTGTCAAGCAAGTTTTAACGATCGCTCAATGTCCACTTCCACCTCTCAATGTTAACACCAAGTGCAAAGACACCCCGGCCAGGATTCCTGCTTCTTGAACGGTGTTGTCATCATTCAACTGGGAACCATTGAAGATCAACCTCTGTTGGGAAGGAGGAATCCCTTCCTTCTCCTCCATCATCTCTTTAATTCTGATGATTCTGTCTGTGGGTTCGATATCGACGGGAATATCTCTTCCAGTTAATGTCTTTACTTTAATCTGCATTCTGTAGGTATGGCTGGGTCAAAGGTAATTGAATAAAAGGGCAACTGAAAGGGAATTAATATGAATAAGAAGTGATGACAAAGCAGTTGGAATAATCCTAACAAGATCTTCTATTTCTGATTTTACAAGACTTTAAGTGGTTGATTATTATGGGTGTATCAAGCCATACAAGAATGAACCCTCACCGAATGTGAGTTCAGTAAGTTGAGTTGAACTGCACTGAGCTCAACCAAACTCAGCTAAACTCAGCTCAGCTGAGACTTTGTGAGACTGAAAGTTGGTCCCGTGAGGGCCCACGAAGAGCTCAGAAGAGCTCAGAAGAGCGTAGAAGAGCGGCCGAGCTGAGCTTGGTTCAACTTGTTAGTGTAAAGTCTGCAACAATCGGTAGAAACTGGTGGATTTTGACTTGCTGTGTAATTGTGGATTACTGGAAGACTGTTCAGTGTGTTTGCATACGTTGAAAGGGTTTTGTGAGAGATTTGAAGACATTAGAAGACTTGTAAGACAGAGAAAGATTGTTCAAGACTCAGGACTATCTTAATCTCCAGCACCAGTTGATCTTTAAGTAGACCAAAAGAAGAAACTACAAAATCTGAATTTTTATCGCTGCAATAGAGTTTGAGCGGATGCTTCCAACTCCAATTATAAGTCCTTTGGACGAAAATGTATATGAGCCTGCTGAAGATTCCTTTCTTCTTCTAGACTGTTTTGAGCAAGATAAGGACTATCTTAACGACAGGTTTGGCTTGTGGAATTCTGGCACCAACTCATCTGGCACCAACTCATCTGGCACAAGCTCATCTGGCACCAGAGTATCTGGCACCATTGTTCCTCTTGTTATAGAAATCGGTGGTGGTTCCGGAATTGTCACCACCTTCATTCAACAGTCTATACTTCCAAATGGTGTCTATATAGCTACAGATTTAAATCCTCATGCCTGCCGAACAATTTTGGATACCGCCAGAAACAATCGTTCGAAGTCTATCGATAGCTTACAAATGGATCTTACCAGTGGTATAATTGCAAAGAACATTGATTTGTTGGTTTTCAACCCTCCGTATGTTCCTGCTGAGAATGTTCCCGAGATCCCCACCGACGAAGATAACGACAAATGGCTAGATTTGGCTCTTTGTGGGGGGCCACAGGGAATGGATGTTACCTGGAAAGTGTTGGACAATTTACATGAAACCCTATCTGCTTCTGGGGTTGCTTACATACTATTTTGTGCCAGAAACAATCCGGCCGAGGTCACAGAAGTTATGAAATCTCGAGGATGGGAAGTTGAACTGGTGATACAAAGAAAGGCCGGATGGGAAGTGTTGTGTGTGTTGAGATTTACAAGGGGAAGTAAACTCGAGGGAATTAGTAGATAATGATAGACAGACAGATAATGACAGATTTAATAGATATACAGATTTACGAGCCATATTGGTGTTGGTGGTGGCCCTGATCGAGAGTGTGCTGTCCAGTAAACTATTACTGTGGGTCATTGCAGTAGACTATTAGTGTAGTCCATTACCATAGGCTATTGGTGTAGAGATTAGTTAGAATTCTACATTGCTACTATGTAACGATATATAGGTGAAGAGATGTTAGACAAG
This sequence comes from Chernovozyma aurita, assembly GCA_030566905.1. Classification (NCBI taxonomy): domain Eukaryota; kingdom Fungi; phylum Ascomycota; class Pichiomycetes; order Serinales; family Debaryomycetaceae; genus Chernovozyma; species Chernovozyma aurita. The sequence continues at coordinate 146,800 of JAKUBO010000009.1, forward strand.
ACAAAAAGGACAGAGCTGGAAGCAGTGATATGGGAGGCATGTCAGAGTCTTACCGCTAATTCTACTCCCTAATTATGCCATCTCTCGCTAATTTTTCCACCATTTCTTACTGCAGATTGCCCACCTTCAGCAAGCATTTTTCCTTCCTCCACCGCTAAAGCCTCCGCTATTTTTCAACAACTTCGCGCAAAGTCCGAGTTCAACGCATCAGCCCAAACTCATCAGCCCAAACTCATGAACCCAAACATCAGCCCAAACTCACCTTCAGCTCTTCTTAGTGGTTTATACAAACAAAGTCAACTAGGTAATCAACTTACCATATCTCATATGTCTACTCGCGGAAGACCAACAAAGTGGGCTGGCTCCCCGACCAGATACAAGGATGTAGGAAAGACCAAACTAAACACCATTATCTCTGGCCATCTAACCCAAGAACAAATCGACACTTACCAACAATATTTCCGTATTGAAGAGATTTCACATCTACTTCGTATGGCACACGAACAAAGAAAGCCTTTGCTCCTGTTGATACCCTCAGGGACAGAGGGTTTGCTGTATAAAAGAGATCCTTCTCCGCCGCCAAAGTACGATTCTTATGGTCAAAGAGTCAACACCAGAGAGAATAGAGTAAGATCAGAACTTGAAAATGAACGTCATTATTTGGTCGACGAAGCTATGAAAAGTGTTAAGAACTTTATGCCTCCCGTGGAGTACAGGAAACCGGCTAGAACTACCGAAAAGATATACATTCCGGTCAAGGATTACCCTGAGATCAATTTTGTGGGAATGTTACTTGGACCAAGAGGTAACACCTTAAGACAATTGCAAGAAGGTAGTGGTGCCAAATTGGCGATAAGAGGTAAAGGGTCAATTAAGGATGGTAAGTCTGAAAGGAACGATGACGATTCAATTTCAAGTGGTGCTATATCTTCAGCATCTTACTCCAATCCAAGTCTTAGTTCTGGCGAGGATGATTTACATGTGTCGATTACTTCTGATTCTCAAGAAAGTATAGCGAAGGCTATAAAATTAACCAACGAAGTGATAGAGAAGGCAATATCTTCTCCAGTTGGACAGAATGACTTGAAAAGAGGGCAACTTCGAGAATTGGCAATTTTGAATGGGACTCTTCGTGAGACAAAACCATATAATCCAGAACCTAGAAAGAGACCAGGTATTGACATTGGACTGATTGTATGTAAAATATGTGGCAAGGTGGGACATTACGCTAGAGATTGCTTGTTGAGAGGCAAAGAAGGTGTTGGTGAAGTAGAAGATGCTTCCACTGCTGCTACTAACTTTAACTCGGGAGATGTTGCTCAACCATGGAAGAGATCCAAACCTAATTTACCAGTTACTCCTTGGAATGCTATTGGAGGTGCCTCTCGTGGAGCTCCTATTGCAACTAACTCATATGGTCCAACTACTCATATTGAAACTGCGGTGTCTATTCCAGTGATACCAACTCCGACGGTGGTTGTTCCTCTGGCTCCTTCTTTCATATCAACGATTCAAGATGTTGGTGCCAGCTTGTTAGCTCAACCACCAACTTCACATGTGTCTTCAGGCATCCCACCACCGCCATCTTCTTTTAATTCAGCAGGCTTGCCTCCACCACCACCACCACCACCTACAATCACAACTTCATCTGCGACTATTGTTGCATCGGCTTCACTGACTTTACCTCCTCCACCTCCACCTTCATTATCGACACAACATCCTCCTCCACCTCCACCAGCACCAGCGACCAGCTCTTTACCACCACCACCAATGACCAGCTCTTTACCACCACCACCCACATCGATTTCTGATGTGCCACCGCCTCCACCGCTATCAGAAGCTGCTAAGAATACAGTTCTAGTTGGAACCATCTCAAAACCACCTCCTCCTCCTCCATCTCAGCCTTCAAGACCTCCGCCACCACCTTTGTAGAGCCAGAATAGTTTTGCAAGGATCTGTACATTATCAATAATAAAAAAGAGCACTAACACTACTCAAACCACTTGTAGCGATGAAACGTGTAGACTTCAAGGGAGTTCCGTAAGCAACAAGATCTTTAAAGACATTACTGTTTAAAGCTCTAGGATATCAAACTAGCACATATTAGTAAATATTAAGTATCCGATATAGTGTAACGGCTAGCACGGTTCGCTTTCACCGAGCAGACCCGGGTTCGACTCCCGGTATCGGAAATGTTTTTTTTTTGAAACCTTTTTGCTCTTATTCAAAAAGTAGAATCTAACATGGCCAATTTAATGTCCAAAGCTGTTCCTACTCAACCTGGAAGTAGATAAGTGTAAACTAGTTTGAAGAATTCGTCTCTTTTGAACCAATGCTGATTGAGCTCACAGTTACAACTTACATCACATTTGGTGCTCACCTCATATATATCATTCTACAAGATCACTTTTCTATATTTTTATATTCACTATATGAGTGGCTGGCAAACCGCCAGTAGGTCTATGCATGTTTTTGAGAGTTCCCATATTTAAAACTCCACGCCGAAGACAATAATTTACAAGGAATTCAGGTATTGTAGTTTATGATAAGAAAAAAATTTGTAAAACTTATTTGACCAAATCTAAATTCTCGTAAACGTTACCAGAAGATTTGAATAAATCAGCACTAGTGACTCCACTCTTCTTAATTTCGTTATCTTTCAATTGTTGTACCATCAATCTAACTTTTTCTCTTTCTTTATATCCATGTAAACATTCGTAGTAATCATTAAACTTAGGAGTGCATTCCTTTGGAGTTTTGGTTTCACCGTTTGTGTAACATTCCATGAAAGTTTGGAATTCATAAAAACATTTTCTGGTTCCTCCACTTCTTGAATAAGGTTGCATTGTGGAATTATATGGTTATCAAATACTAATGATTCATGTATTCTGAGTTCCACTTGAAGTAATTGAGTTTTACATAATGTTAATTGGTCGGGAGAGTGGTTTGAGCACGACCTTGCTTCAATAATGGCTGCCAGATCAGGTTATATGCAGGATATCACTTTGTCTGGCACATAGACTATTAACTGAGAGATAGTAGTTATGGGTAGAGTGGAGATGAAGAAGAAGGAGATGATGGGCTAGAACAAGGTTCTTTGAAGAAGAGTTAAGGTGAGTAGGTGACATGATCTGTAGAGGTATTTAGTGCCACCTTCACGATTATTTTACAAATTGGGAAGTTGAAGTCTACAATTCGTTCCACTTGTGGCTTGTCTAATATTGTACAATTTTTCAGCTCAGATGCAGTCTCAAAGACTATCACTGCAAAGTGAATGGCACTTACTTTACTTGTTATATGCTTAAATAAATGTAGGAAGTAGGTAGAGATCGACATGTTTTAGGGGTGGTTGATGCTCGAGTGTATGCTTGCAAATGTACAAACAGATAAAAGCAAATCACATTATCAAACATATGCCAACATCTCTCTAATACAATCCTTCACCTCGTAATACAAAGGACCCATCAGTCCATCGATAATAATATCTCCAGTATCATCTCCATCCATTGACCCATAGGTAACCTTTCTTATGGCCAAACTTTCATTAACAACCAAAGTACCTTCACTCTTGAACTCGACGTTCAAATTTCTACCAAGAAGCTTTTTCTTGAGTTCTGTAAGTCTAATATTACCGATAGCCAACTTTGGACCGGGATTAACGGTGTTGTTTATACCAGAAGAACCATTGATCGCATTTATAATTCCATTCCCATTTAATCCATGTTGAGTATTGAACTTCTGTTGTTTTTCCAAATATTCCTTTTTGCTCAAGTTCTTCAATGTGAATTGGGTCGATGAATTCATAAAGTCGTTAGATGTCTTCAATTTCTTGGTTGCGGGATGTTGATTTGTCATTTCCAATTCTCCGTAAACTTGTGCCACTTTATAGCTACCATCGATCTTTTGCCAGGTCAAATTCTCTAAAATGCTATCATCTAATTTCATTTCAAAATTGGTTAATCCCATTCCTGTTATACCATTATCATCATAACCTATTCTAATAGGGGTGTTGTTGTTATCAGCGACAAAGATTTGCATTTGATTATTTTGGTTTCCTGATAATCCTGACAAACTGCCACGAATAGTCGAAAGTGACATATATCGTGCTGAGTTTAACAAATTCTTTTTAAATTGTTGTTCTTGTTTGTTTTCCTGTTGTTGTTCAAACATAGATTTAACAATACTCAATTGATCCAATTCATTTTCATTTGGTCCTGCAGTGAAATCTGGAAGTAATACCATATTGTAAGGTTTTATTAATGATACAATAAGACTCAATGATCTCAAATCTACTAAACCTGATAAGTCAACAAACGATAATCCACATCTTACTTTCAATTCCTTGGTGGTCGATACTGAGTTTATTCCAATTGAAGCTCCAACTCTCTTCTGAGGACTGAACAATGTATCAAGATTTTTTTGTAAGACTTGATTGTTCAATGTTTCCTGCGGGGTTACTTTAACAACCATGGTTTCGTTGGATTTCTTATGACCACCTCTTTTGCCTCTACCACCGTCTTCTCCTCCCCAAGAGTTGCCGCCCCGACCATCCTCAAACTTTCTCTTTCCTTCCATAATCAATCTTTTCTGAGCAGGATCTTCATTCTTTTGAAAATCTTTAATATCTATAATCTCCCCATAATCATCGAACTTCTGCTTATGAGAAGTGGGGAAGTATGGGAACATTGCATGTCTTGGTTTTAGCTTATGAGTGATTCGAAGATCTAAAGGTTTGTTTGAGTCGAGTGTCTGTTTGATGTAGTCTGTAACGAATGCTTCATGAGCGGCAAGTTCATCAACTACGGCCGAGGGTATACTTCCAACGGGGCCCCCAGCTACAGAGGAAATGCTTGCTCTTTTATTGGCATCCACTTTTTCGACACCATTTTTCTTCTTGACACTGGCTCTCGTGGCGCCAACGGCACCGGATCCTATTATGTCACCATTATCTTTAACCATATCTTCATCTACATCATCGTCATCGTCATCATCGTCATCATCATCATTATCATCTACATCGTCATCTGACGATGAAGAGTCGCTGAAATTGTCAGTGTTCAATAAATTTTTATTCCTCTTATCAATCACCTTTGCCAATAACTTCTGCTTTCGCAAAAGTTGAACTTTCTCTTGAAATGCAATCAACTCATCGCCAGTCAAAGGCTCCTCTCTAAACCAATCTTCCAACATTAGAATCTTCTCCAATGGGACTGCCACCCCGTCTTCAACGATGCCACCTTGTTTCTTCTTTGTTAGATGGAACCATTCTCTATACAACTGACCGTTAATATTATATTTATTTACGTTAAAATGAGATTTTTCAGTGAGGATGATCGTTGTCTTAATGTCATTACATAAAAGTTGAAGAGCTTCCATTGACTTATCACCATTCTTCAAATCTAAACCAGTACAAAATACAATTTTGGGACCGGTCAACTGAGTTAATTCATTGACATCGGACAACAAATCAACTTTGGAAGGATCAAAGGGAATGTTATTTTTATTATTAGAGCCATGGGACTGGGAATCTTCCCATTCCTTTATGAGAGATGAAGACATCCATTCAAGTAAAGTAGAAGCATAAGATAGTGCCTTTGTACCTGAATATGAAAGAAATAATACTGGAATAGGAGCACTTTGAAGATGATGATCTATAAGATGAAGCAACTCTAAAAATCTACCAGAAAGAGAGGTTGGCAATAAAACCGAACCACCATTTGCTAGCGTAGCATCCACCAATTGTAAGAACTTTTCCGTTCTTTTCTTATGAGACATTGAAGATCCAAGATCTGTATTGGTGATGAGTACAGTTGGTCTCACCAACTGAGCCAATGGATTACCGTTTATGGTCAAGAAACTAGCACTATTCAAAAACGAATCCTTGGAATGGTTCCAAGCTGGAGCATAAATGATTTTTTCAAGCTTTTTAGTCAAGAGCCAAAAGGTACCTCCTAAAGTATGTCCTGCATTATAAGGTGTCACTATAAGTTTATTATCAAAAAGTGATATTGTTTGGAAATATTTCAATTGGATGATTTTGTCAAACCATTCATCAATTTCTGAAACCTCCATAATTGCGTCCTGTAATGGTCCAAGGATTCCCTTTGATCTATAGTATTCCACAGTGGATATTCTTCCAAGTTGACTAACGGGAACAGTAGAGTAAATCTTGATCGATTCCATGAGGGTTGGGAATTTAATACAAAGCAAAATGAAACCTCCAATGTATTCAGGTGTACCATGAGACAACAACATAATATCAACATTGGCGAGATGATGTTCCATAAAGTTCATGTCATGATGGTTCTGACCATCCCAAGAAGGGTCTGCTAAAATGAAAATATCATTGTCGAAACTCAAATTAGACACTCGACATGACCCTGAATCATTTTCTAATAATGAAAAGGTAAACATAATGCTCTACAGGTGCTTAATCCTGTCACTAATATTGAAAATGTATGGTATTGAAGACAACGTGTGGGTGAAATATGTTTCGAACCAACTGGCTTGAACTCCAAACCTCAACTGTTGGACTTGTCCAGAAGTTTCACAAATTTGAGTTGTGATGGTTTGTGGTGTTTATATACAGGAAGTAAAGTACGCACTCGTTTGGAGATTGGGTGCAAAAAATACTCAAAGTGAAGTAGAGAAGATATGAAGTAGAAAAGATACAAGTAGAGAAGATATGAAGTAGAGCTCAATAAAGTGGAGCACAATTCAGTGGAGCACATACAAGCAGATACACTAAGAAGGTTGTACCCATTCTACACACATTGTCAATAATCTCGTACGCGTATATTACATATCATGATGTGAGAAAATTTGCTTCTGCCTGCTCTCAAATTAATGGCGTAGAAACCAAAACTACAAAAGAATAAAACTATCACTTAAAGACGCCGAACAAAGATTTTTGACACTGCACTGGTTACAATCTTACAATTGTAACAGTAACGGACCTGGACAGAATCTGGACCCAATGGCCAGAATCACACCTCTCTGGAAAACGAAAAGAAAACAAATCGATATATAAAAAATTGAGGATAAGGTAGTAGTAAAACCACCTCAACACTCACCCTCAGAAATTAAAGGTTTGGATAAATATGGGATTCTGAGTGACTGACCAACCGGTTCATTCAATATTTAAACAAACTCCTAAATCTTGAAATAAGGCCATCTTTTCTATCCTTATCGTTGACATTAGAGTTATTTGGCAAAGGAGTAGCGGGATAAGCACCTGGTGCCTGAAGAATTTCCACGTTATCCTTTTTACGAGATGATGCTGGAACACTAGAATTTTCGGTTTTCATATTAGGGGTACTTAAGACTCCAGAATTGAAAAGAGAATTAGTTGGAGTGTTGAATTGATTGACATCCTCTTCTTCTTCTTCAGTTTCATCAAGATGCTCAAAAGCAGACTCTTGAGATGGAAGTGAAACCCCAGCGAAAGAAGAGCTAGTGGTCAGAACATGAGTTAATGGTTCTGGTGAAACTCCTGGTGAGTCTGTTATAGTAGCATGGTCTGGATGGTAAGCTGATGGAAGTTCTTGAACTTTCAGAGAGATGGTAGGAACTGGTGCTGCAGTAATATGAGGAACAGGAGGTTGTGTAACCTTGGGAGGCTCAGAAGCTGGTCTAGCGATAGGAACCGGTTTTGAGACATCTGGTAATTTAGAACTCACTTCTGGAGCTGATGCAGAGGTTACTTTTGGTAAAATTTCAGCAGCTGATGTTTCAGGATCTTTAGATTTAGTAGGAAAATCGCCTGATGGCACAACTGCAGGAATAGGATTCGATTCAGCTTCTGATTCAGTCTTAGTAGCAGGAGAAGTAATGCTAGCAGGAGCCCCAATTGCAGTTTTTGGAGCAATTTCTGAAACAACGGCAGCTGGTACCGGTGGAGCAGATTTTTCAACCTCTACTTCTTTCAATTCTGCTGCATTGACGTAGTTATTTTGGATTCCACTTCCATCAGTCTCAATGTCATAATCTTGACTTATAACCCAATCTGAATCATTTATAATGAACTTAAATATAAGTTTTTCTCTAGTGGGAATTGTGATTGACCCCTTGAATTCATTCCCTGAAAGCTTAAGGGGATGATTCGTCTTTGACCAATTATCAAAACTACCAGTAACATGGACAGAGTGAATATTTTCACTCGCAGGCCTAACAGTTAGTATAAGGTTAATGAAAATTGATAATATTATTGAAAAAGAAAATTGATAAAATTATTGAAAAAGAAAACTGAAAATAAATAGAGCGGGAGAAGCCAGAAAGTTGTGAGTATAGATCTCGTGTTCGATTCAAACTAATGACTGATTTAAATAATTGAATAAAATTAACAAACCCAATCATTAATTCTAGTCCCAGTCCTAGTCCTTATCGTTGTGTCATATTTTCCTGGCCACACACTTTTCCGCATCTTGCCCCTAAAAAAAGATCAGTAGCAGATTTTCTTGTAATGGTTTAGGGGGTGAGAAGAGGCAGAAGTCGCGATCGGTTCGGTAGCTAACTAGAATTAGAGATAGAGAAACTAGAGGAGGCGAGATATAGATATTGATTGATCTGGATAATAAAAACATCAAATTCGAATGAAAACAATACTTTCTATTTGACCGTAATCAAAGTAATCAATCTATTCTTCTGGCAATAAAAGCAGTTCCAAAAGATCAAAAAAAAAAATCGTTCTGTTCGATTTCAAACCATTCGTTTAAGAGACCTCAGAAATCAACTCCGTGATAAGTAATATCTTATCAGACATTCAAAACAAAACCAATGATACATACCATGCGAATTGATATGTAAAAGTCATCTTATGTCGTTTTCAAAAGATGGACGATATAATAAAAATCAAATGTTAAAGAAGAAGAAGAGACACAACAAAAAAAAGACTGAATCAAAATAAATTAGGCTATTTTTAAGGGATCAAGGATCAAGGGTTGGTAGTAAAGTAAGTTAAGGAGCGAGATCTCGGTTTTGTGTCACTTCAGCTATTATCTTTGATTTGGGACCACTTTTGGAAAAAAATAACTTGGTTCGGTGTATATAGAAGGTAGTGAGAGGCGGAGAACTACAAACTTTTCATTCCGAAACCTACAAGGAAGGTCTACCTGTTATCTCAAAGCTCGTAAAAGTAAAGAGTCGGAATCGTTAATATGAGTACTAAAAGGAACGAAAAATTTGTCTATGAATAGGATTCAGGTACAACAAGGATCGATTCAGAGGTGAAAATTCGGTAGAAATTAATATATTGGCTTTGGTTTTGTAAGTGGTCTAAAATTCTACAACATCCTCTAGTGGCCCGTGGCCCAATGTTCTGGTTCAATATTTTGAGGACCGATTGTTTGAATTGCATTTCAGCTCTGAATAAAACCACTCTGTTCTAGTCCGAAGGTGGGAATGTTTCAATTTTAGCAGTAACATGCCACGCCCTTTAAAATGGTTTTGAAAGAGTCTTTTTGGATGTAGATTAGTATTATTATTTAAACTGTTGCTCCTAGCTCAATTTGCAACTTCAACAACACGAAAAATGGGTTGGATGTTAGCTTTATGGTTGTGTTGCTGCACTCCATTGGCTATCAGGACACAAGACTATATGGCAATATTGTGCATATGAATATGATTGTGGATATGACTGTGAATATGATTTTGATTATGATATCAGCATGATTATGAGTACTTTTAATGTGAATGAGATCTGTTACATTAATGAAACCAGCTCTTTCTTTTCCTCCAACCGGGAAATTGTTCGTATTCTGTTTTGTGTTGTATGAATTCTTTACATGTAGCTAGATAGTGAAGTCTGCGATTGCGCAACTCGAGACCAAAGGCTCGAACCTCGTAGTATGCACTACTACTTTAAGCTTCATCATGGCTGTGCAAATTGTCCATAACTAATAATTGAACTGAATTGCAATTGCCTTGATGTTTACCTCTTGTGCCAAATTGGATTTTTCCGAATAAATTTACAGCATTGAATTCATCTGTAAATTGATCTGGTAAACTACGGCCTTGCAACACTTATACTGTTTATTCGGAACCGTGAGCTGTCCAAAGGATCTTCTTTGTAGTATGCAGTTCTAGATTCATCAAAATTGAAAAATTTCAATCGATTTAGTGTGCAGGGCAGTTTGAAGACCTAGTCCAAGATGTGAGGGTGAGGGAGGGTGAGGGTGAGACTTCGCAAAGATGAGAACATATCACTTGCAACAAGTGCAAGCCAAAGTTACAGTGAAGGTATTTACAAGGTAATGAAACCAGAGCAGGGTCCTGGATTCAGGTCCCCAACTCCCCAACTTTTCAACTTTAATACTCCCAACTTCACTACTCCCAACTTCAATATTTTACAAACCTTGTTGTCTCTGAAACATAAATCTACTACAAACTCTGCACATTTTCTATTAACATTTCAGATTCTTCACTAATTCTCCAAAGTTCTCCCTATAACGAGCATCTCAGAATTTTCCACCTGATCTGCATTTCTACCTACCAGAGCTACACACGTAGTACAAGGTAACAACATTATAAGTGCTTGCTTAGTTGAATTGTCTGGTTGCACATTCCACTCTATATTTATTACTTGCAGTCCCTTCCTAATCCAAGTATGCATAGTCCATCTTCCCTCTCTACTCTTCCCTCTCTACTCTTCCCTCTGCACCATCTCGTTCTACTCTTCCCACTCCAGTCCGCGCAGAACATCTCCCCATGGGACCTCCCACTCTACGCTCTCTCCCAATCAGCCACCTCCCTCTACAACAAACGCGTGAGAACCAATTTTTCGTTTCTCAATTCGACACGTAGCGGTTTACTTCAACCACGCACTCCAGTTTGGGCAATAAACACACAACTAAGAACCGGTAAGTGGATTTTTTTCATTTGGATCTGTATCAATTCTTACTAAGGACCTTACCTAATTATTTCAGTAGCAGTAATTAACCCCTAGTTTGGTCAATTCTTTTCACAAAATGGCTCCTCCCAAAAAGAAGACTTCTGGTGCTCCCAAACTCAGAAGTTCGTCTTCAAAATCTGAATCCATTTTCAATGTTGATCCAGTAATTGCCCCAAGTTACGCTAAAGGTCTGCAAAGAAGCTACTTGTTGACCAGTAAACTTGCCGCCAACAGATCGTTGCTATACCAAGAATATATCATACTTGCGGGCCTTTTGATTGCTTCTGTCTATGTCCGTTGCTCCAAACTTCTTTATCCAAATTCAGTTGTGTTTGATGAAGTTCATTTCGGTGGGTTTTCTTCAAAGTACATCAACGGAGAGTTTTTCATGGATGTTCATCCTCCTTTAGCCAAAATGTTGTTTGCAGCCGTTGCTTCAATTGCCGGTTTCAAGGGAGATTTTGATTTCAAAACGATTGGGTTGAAATTTCCTGGTGAATATTATTATTGGATGAGATTATTCCCAGCGGTATTGGGTGTTGGCACCATTATTCTCTCCTATCTTACCTTAAGACAGTCTGGATGTCGTCCAATTGTTTGTCTTGCCACTGCCGCTTTGTTGGCGGTTGAAAACGCAAATGTGACCATTTCTCGTTACATCTTATTGGATTCTCCTTTACTTTTCTTTATTGCAGCTGCTATTTATTCTTTCAAGAAATTCGAAGTCCAGAAACCTTTCACCATTGGCTGGTTGAAGTCATTGATCTCCTGTGGGTTTGCCCTTGGATTTGCCGTATCGCTGAAATGGGTGGGACTTTTCACCATTGGTTGGGTCTGTGTATCATGTGTTTATCAACTTTGGTTTATCATTGGAGACCTTTCCGTTTCCAAAAAATCGATTTTCAACCATTTCTTAGCCAGAGGTATTGTGTTATTGGGGATTCCAATTACATTATATGTGGCCTTCTTCTCTATTCATTTCAATTACTTGTTCAAAGAAGGCACTGGCGCTCATTTCATGTCGCCAGCTTTTAGAGCAACTCTTCAAGGAAACACCATTCCAAGGGATATTATTTCTAACGTAGGATTGGGCTCCATTGTGTCGATTCGTCACAAGGAAACGACCGGCGGATACTTACATTCCCATAGTCATTACTATGAGACCGGTTCTAAGCAACAGCAGGTGACATTATACCCTCACCTCGATTCTAATAACAATTGGTTGATTGAACCTTACAATGACACCATTCCAGAACACGATTTTGTTCCATTGACCAACGGCATGAAGATCAGATTGAAGCACGTCAACACTGGAAGAAGATTACACTCTCACGATGAAAAGCCTCCAGTGTCAGAACGTGATTGGCAAAAGGAAGTTTCTTGTTACGGTCACCAAGGATTTTCAGGAGACGCTAACGATGATTTCATTGTGGAAATCGTTGCCCACAAAACTCCAAAGTATGCCCAACAAGAGGTGAAAGCGATTGACTCTATAATTCGTTTTAAACATGCCATGACTGGTAACTATGTTTTCTCTTCTGAAGTTAAGCTTCCAGACTGGGGGTTTAACCAACAAGAAGTTACTGCTGCCTCGCAAGGTGCAAGACCTTTGACCTATTGGTTCATCGAAACAAACATTAACCCAAGAATTAATGATACTATCAAAAAGACTATTAACTATCCAAAGCTTAGTTTGTTAGACAAGGTGATTGAATCCCATAAGATTATGTGGAAGATCAACCAAGGCTTAACTAATTATCATAACTGGCAATCTGAACCTTATGAATGGCCATTGCTCTTGAGAGGTATCAACTACTGGGTTGAGGAACATCGTCAAATCTACCTTATTGGTAATGCAGTTATCTGGTGGCTCAGCACTGTGGCAATTGTCGGTTCTGCAATTCATTTCTTAGTTTCTCTTTTGAAATGGCAAACCGGTCAAGCCATTGCCGATGATAAAAACGTTTACAACTTCAATGTTCAATTGGTGAGTTATTTGTTAGGATGGGCATTACATTATGTCCCATTTTATATTATGGGTAGACAATTGTTCTTGCATCATTATATTCCAGCGGCTTATTTTGGACTTCTTGCCTTGGGACATATATTTGAGGTTCTCATTGGATATTTTGGTTCCAGATCGCCAAATTACAAAAAAGTAGCCTATGGAATTGTTGCCTTAGTAGTTGCAGTTTCGGTTCTTTTCTACGTACATTATTCTTCATTGATCTACGGAACTCCATGGACACGAAAAGAATGTGAAGCTTCCAAAGTTTTGAATACTTGGGATTTTGATTGTAATAACTACTACAATGACTATTCTTCGTACAGCTTCTCTACCGAAAGTGAATCTTCGAGCCCATCTCAAATTGTTGAACCAGTGATTAATCTAGGAGAAGATCAACCCGCTAAAGAAACTCCATATGTTTCACAACCCCCAGTTAGTGTTGAAGACAGCAGCTCGACTGAAACCAAGAAGGAAGAAGTCAAGGTAGAAGACCCCGAATCTGTTGTTCCACAATTTGAATTGGATGAAACAAAAGAATCTGAAAGCAAGGTATCTGAACAGAATTCGTTGGTAGATGAAAAAATTGCTGAGCAAGTGGTAGAGAGAGCAGAAGAAATTCAAGAACAAGTCAAGGAAGCACAAGAGCAAATTCAAGACTCTATTCCTGAAGAAGTTGTTGCAGCTGAACCTGCTGAACCAGTTGAGCAGAAAGCCGCCGAAACTGTTGCTGAGCCAGTTATTCCAGATGCAGAACCAGTGGAAGTAGCTGCTTAAGCTAACTTAGGCTAAGCGAAGCATACAATGCAATGCAATTATCCAGTAGTCCTAGTTATGTATATAAGACTGAGTATTGGTTTGGTGTATAGACTGAGTATATGAATGAAGACATATTAGTTAATTACCAAGGATAGTGAATAGGTTGTAGAGAATAAAGAGATGAGATGAGATTAGCTGAGGAGCTGAGGAGCGCATTAAGCGCATTCGATAGCGCATTGATAGCGTATTGGCAGTCCTTTGATGGCGTATTGGCAGTCTATTGATAGCGTATTGGCAGTCCATTGATAGCGCATTGTAAGGGAATGCGAGTGCGTTGTGAGTGCATGTTTCGGTAAACCTCGAACTCTCTACGAACTTACTAGTTACTCACTCTTTACATACAGCTTACTGCTGATGATGACCTACAAGTTACGACCCACCAGCTTCTGACCCACCAGCTTCTGACCCACCAGCTTCTGACCCACCAGCTTCTGACCTAACCTACTTCCAACGCTCCAGCTCTAACTCACTTCCAACTCCAGCTCTAACCCATTTCTATCCCGTAAGACCCTCTGTTATTCCCATCATTTCATCTCCCCAATACCACGCAGCTCAGCTCAGCTCAGCTCCTGAGCACTTGCTCCACCACCGAATCCGAATCCTCAGCCATCCCCGAGAACAGATGGCCCGCAACTGTTGGGAGTCGCACGACTGGTATCATCATTTAGTTTCGGGTTCCAAGTGGTTTGACGTAGACATTTGATGGAACACCACCAAGTTCACCACAGTCAAGAATCTAAAGTTGGTGAAATTTAGATATCTGGAACGCTTGAGGACCATTTTGCATCGATCAAAGGTATTTCTCGAACAGTAGCGACCATCACAACATCTTTATAGAAGTGGCAAATCATTTACAAAGACAAGACTTGAAGACTTCATTTCAAGACTTCTCAAGGCTTCTTCTCATAATTGGTGCCTGCTGTCAGGACCATAAGATTTCTGCATCAGTACAATAGCCCGAGCCCAAGTTCAGATTTGCTTGGAAGACGTTATTGGATTGTGTTACAACCTAAGTATTGTGAATAACAATCCGTTCTGCTGAATCTTGTTTGCTAACACTCATTAATCATTGAGAGCTAGTTGAAGACCCAAATAAGGCTTACTAAGGCTAACTAAAGCTAGAGCCAAAGTGAACATCTGCATTTTTTGTGACATTCATACTATTCATAGCATTTTTCATAGCATTACGAAGAGATTGGCTTTCATAATTGACATTGCGCTCTTTCGTTGACTGTATTGAACTGGATCTGAACTGACTGAACTGACTGAACTGACTGAACTGAATCTGAACTAATTGATCTTACTGACTGCTTGATTCATCTCACTGAGTTCATCTTACCAACACTAATTTTGCTAACCCAGAACTAACCCACTCACCGGTTCAAACTAACCTTAATAACCCTATTTATAACATATTTTAGCCTAAACCAATTACAAGCTGAGCTACTCCATCAATCCAACATTTCTATCTATGTCTGATATTAGTTGCAGAATTTGTCGTGGAGAGGCTACCCCCACGCAGCCTCTTATCCATCCTTGTAAATGTCGTGGGTCCATTAAATACACTCATCAGGACTGTTTGCTTGAATGGCTCAAGCATTCCAATAAATCGACTTCAAAATGTGATATTTGCAATACTCCATATACGTTCCGGACCATATACGATCCTAAAATGCCCGAATCCATCCCTAAACTATTGGCCCTTTCGGAATTTGTGAAAATGGCTTCCAGCACTTTGACCAAAGTTCTGTCGGTCTTGCTTTATTCCATTTGCATAACTATACAAATCCCAATATATTGGAAGTTCATTGGAAGAATATATACTTGGGCTGTGGATGGCCATCTTCCGCAGGCCAACTCCAATTTTTGGGATGCGTTGTTTTTCGGAAGTTTCAATATATGGGAAGCGTTCAAAGGTGGGAACTCCGATTCGTCTTTGGCTCACGATGACTTTGATCTTCAATATTTCAAATTCTCCAAATTCATCGAGTACACCTATATATCTGGAGTTCAGTACGTGATTATATTTGTGATCTCTCATTTGGCGTTGTTCATTGAACATGAATGGGTGGTACGTGACGAAGGGTTCAACAAGCTCTTGTTGAAGGACTTGGGAAAAGAGCCAAGAGTGAAATTGATGGAAGTCATTCAACAGGCTTTGACAGATATGAGACAAGATGGTGATGGTACCAATGCAGAAATGTTGGCAAGAGCATTGAGAGACTTGGAGGCTACAGGAGTCCCCAATGGTGTACCTGAAGAAGGATTGAGAAGATTTATTGAAGAGCAGAATTTACCTCCTGCCAACCAGCAACAACAAGCTGAAGACAATGACAATGACGATACTAATCGTAATCATATTCAGATTCAAGGCGAAGCTCTCCCTCGTGGAGAAGAAGTTGCTCAGGACTTTGCTTTTAACTTTGCAGAGGAAGAACTTGATCTGGATGAAGATGCCGATATTGAAGATATTGAAGGTGACGGTGATGAAGATGTAGATGTAGATGATATTGCTGCTCATCCAATTCAGGTTCGTCCTCATCCAACGGCCAGAATTAACCATATAGCACCGCCTCGACAACCACAACCCCAGCCAGAGAGACATCAGCCGGAAGACCGGTTTGAGGAAGATGACGACTTGGTCAACGACAGAGAAGCAAATCTTGAAGCAGAAGCGGCGGCTGCTGCCGCTGCCGCTGATGGGAATGGTGACATTCTTGACATACTCGGGATCAACTTTGATAATCTCCGTACTCCAATTATGCTCATGTTAATAGGAAACACCATCATCTCGGTATACCTCTTTATTGCTTACTTGATCCCTCACATGATTGGGAACTTTTTTACTGGCTTGATTGGGTACTGTGTGAGAGGCATTGGTTCGATTTTCTGGACCAGAATCTCGTTCACGAACTGGTGGGATATGTCTCGCATCTCTTTTGGTAACAAGCAGTTGGAGTTGTTTATCCAAGGCATGTTCTCGATTGTGGTATTGCCAGTAGTTCAAGTTGTGGACCAAATCTTTGACCCCAATAAATCCAATTTGACATTGATTGAAAGATCAATCATTCTTTTGATTGGATATGGATTCTTGGCGTACGTTGTCGCAAGATTTATGACAAGCATCAAAGCCGGCAGAAAACCAATCATGGGGACCCCACGTAGGGTGTACAAATTGTTGTTTGAGATCACTTGCACTGCCAAAGTTTACACTGTGTTTGCCATTGAAATCTTCCTATTCCCCGTTTATTGTGGATGGCTCTTGGATTTCTGTGTGGCACCGATCTTTTTGGATCTGATTGTTAGTGCTACCGAAGGACAGGATGGGTATAAGTACAACCTATTATTCACATCTATATTTGATTCCGGGACGCTGATCAGCGGGTTATTTGGGAAGACGATGCTTTATTGGATCATCGGTACTCTCTACATGCTCTTCTTTGCCCTTTTCGTTGGCATGGTGAGAGAAAAGATCCTTCGTCCCGGAGTTTTGTTCTTCATCAGATCACCAGAAGATCCGAATGCCAGATTGATCCACGATGCGTTGGTTAAGTCATTAACGCATCAACTTTCTAGAATATATCTTAGTGCAAAGGTCTACACCGGATTCATTCTTATTGGCATTGGAGGGGTGACATGGGGACTCAGATATTTGTTCAGTCCTACCACTAGCCAGCCCGAGAAGGTTATTCTACCATTGCAATTCCCTTCCATCTACAACACCATTACATTGGTGCTTCTCTGTTTGATCAACACAAACGAAAGAGAATTGATTACAAACTGTTCGAGAATTTATTGGAAGAAAGTGTTCGAAATATCTGCTCACAAATTGAGATTGTCCCATTTCATCTTAGGTAAGTTGGTTCCCCAAGAGAGAGGCTATGTCGAGTATAGAAATGCTTGGGAAAAGTTTACAGAATCGGCTTTGCCCGACTATTCCAAGCCAGTCACCGCTAGAGAAGCTCAGCTTTTGTTCAAACAGGATCCATCCGTCAGAGCATGTTTTATCCCTGATGGGAACTATGTGAGAGTTCCTGATAATGACACTGTCAGTAGAAAGTTCATTAAAAAACTTTTTGTTGCTGTCACCAAAGACGATAAGTTGTTAGGAACTGCCGGTGGAGCTCCAGCATCGTCAGCGTCGTCTCCATCTGATTCAGTGGTGGAAGGTGAAGGTTCTGCTACTCCCCAAAATGATCCAGCATCTTTGCTTGACGTTGGTTATGTTAGTGACTCCTCAGATGATGAGATGAATAACAATAATGCCTATACTATAGTGTACCGTCCGCCAAACTTCCATCTTCGTTGTTTTGGATTGATTGTGATGTTATGGATCTTTGCCGTGTTGTTAATCCTCAGCGTAATCTTCACCGGGTTGATCTTGGGCAGACCCGTCTTCAAGGCCTGGTTCATATTGTGCAATGCTCTTGGAATAAGTATGAAAGAGATCAATTGGAGGTTAGCGGATGTGAGTTCATTGGCGCTTGGAGTCAGGGTAGAAACCCTATTATTAAGTTACTGGAACAGCTTTAACGAAGAAGACGATGGGAATGAAGTTAATCAAGAAATGGGAAACAATAATAACAACAACAACAATGTTGTTGGTGAAGATGCAGAGAATGGTGTTCAGGGAGTAGGTGGAGCTATACGAAGAGCAGCCATGGAAGGTCTTGGATTTATCAATAGAGGTGCTGGAGACGGAAATTTCCATCTTTTCATGAAAACGATGCTTGTGTCGTTGTTATACGTGACGTCAATTCTGCTTTGGATGGCATGGATAGCGTCGGTGCACAAGTCTTGCATTGATATTCCCTTAAGAATATACACCAACAAGTTGACAATTGAAGCCTTTGTTGCTCTGAAATCGTATTTGAATGAGTTTATGGTCTCCAAATACAGCATTGCTTTGCATCTTCTTGTCAGTCTTTTCACGGTGCTACCCTTATGTCGCTTGTTATTCAACACCACTAAGGACTTCGTCACCTTGGGCATACACGAGCAGGAGCCGATGACGGTTATTAGGAAATTTACCATCCCGTTGCTTTTGAACTTTGCTGCTACCCATTTCACTGTCATTGCAGCACTTATTCAGTTACTGTTGACCAGGAAGAGTATCATTCATCCTTGCTTCTTTGCAGGGTCTTTGGTTGTGTTTATGATTGTCAAGTTTTTGATTTACTACAATCACTTGTTGAAGATGATCGATACTAAGGTGAAGAATGAGTTGTACGTTAAGGGAAGAGTGATTGAGAATATGGGGGATTAGTATATACATATATATAGAGTACAATGTGAATGCATCGTCGACAAGTTCACGAAAGTTGTAGAGTCCGGTTGTGCTGCTGGATACCAGATTGAGTCACCCTTAGAGCTGTGCTGGATGTGCTGTGTATCATCAAACAGTGCATTAGATAAACAGCATCAACAGACGTGTGAAGTATCTAATGAAAATATCCATACTTGATTAGTAGTGAACACATTAGAATTATTTGAGCTTTCAACGTATTTCCATAACCATTTCAAGTATTCTTCATCCTCTAAAGGATTATGCCTTGTTCTGTTTAGCAATAGATGCCCATTCAAGTGGCAGAATGGTGACAAGAAAATCAAAAATAGATCTAGTTTGTGTATTCTGACATTCACTGAAAGCGATCTCTATTGGGAGCCATCAAGCGTAACCTGGGTATGTTAGACATTATATACTAATAATAGTGAACGATCTTGTATAATCTGGAATTTTCAATTCGATGACAGTCACCTTATGCTGGAAAAACCGATCCTGGAAAGACACAGTTCAGTCATACTTTATTCCTCATTTCCACAAACAATACCGTTCCCCGGATAATAACCTAAATATGAACCTTTACTTCTGTTGCTTTGTTTGGATTATGATATTTTAAAGGGCTATTGTCTTTGGTTATCCCAAATCATGAACTTTCTTCGTCGTCTTCCTCTTCCTCTTCAACCTCTGTCTTTTTCTTACCCTTCTTCTTAACTTCTTTTTCAGACTTCCCTATTGCCTGCGATGTCATATTCTTGTCGTCAAACATCTTCTTGACCCGTTTAATCTCTTGACTCTGCTTGATAATGTAATCAAATCTTGCAAGTTTCAAAGGATCATTTCGTAAAGCGAAGGGAAGATCTTCAACTTTGACCTTGTTACGACCATGAGCTCGAGCATATCTGGATGTATTATGACACAAATCAGTCAAGAATTCAATTAGAACTTCCTCTAAAGCATTGACGGTTGGTTCGAGACCATAGGAAGAGTCCCCGAGTGAGTATAGCAATTGTTCTATGTCTTTGGTGAAAAGACGCTGTTTCCGCCTTCTCTTTGTGTTTACCATTGGTGCATTAACGTAGGACATTGTTTATGAAACTAGGGGAATAGATCGATTATATGTGGAAGAAGTCAGTTTAGAATTGATTTGAAGTTGTTGTGGAAGAATGTTTTTAGTATTGTTTTAGTATTGCAGAACTGTTGCGCGATTGTTGCTAGTAGTAATCGATGGACTGATCGCACTGTTCAGTAGAAATGAAAGTCGTTTGATGTATGTCAGCAAAAGATCAGTAAGTAAAGGGTGGTAGAGTGGCTAAAGAAACGTAGCAGAATGGCAGCAGAATGGCAGCAGAATGGCAGCAGAATGGCAGCAAGAGAGCAAAAGGTAAGGACAATATTCTGTATGTGCACGACTTCATGGCAGCTGTTAGAGTTGAAGAGTCCCTAAAGGTTGCGGAAAGATAAAGGAATAGTCGCTACTTTTAGACAAGAAACGTAAGGGTAAATTCAGAAGACATCCAGAGAGAAGATGCAAACTGGATTGGATCATTTCATATAGATATAGATATATATATATATATCTAGATATTGTCTATTGTAATGTACATATATATTACGGTGTGGATATACTCAAGTTCGTTCGAATTGTTCTGTATAATCCTTCTTAATGGTTCTTTCTAATCGTTCTTTGCAATTGTTCTTTCCATGTTCTTTCCAATCACTGCCAATCGCACTTATTCACACATAAATATCACTCACACTCATCACTCACTCATTAGCCTTTGCAGTCTCATAGTATATCAACCCTTGTATCGACTTATTGGTGCAACCAGTGAATTGATCAAATATTATCTCCTCAGATAGTATCGCCTTGATATCGTCAATCAACAGGTTTAGATGGGATATTCTGCAATGATTCAATCTCAGAAATTCACTAGCAACATCGAGTTGATGGTTGTCCATCAAGCTCTCATTCACAACTACGAGAAGAGGCTTGTCCAATTTCAACACATCGATAATTGACCCGGTTCCAGCATGGGATATGATTATGTCACTCTGTTGTATGAAATGTGAAATTTTAGCATGGAATGGAAATGCATAGATTTCAAGCTCGGATTCTTGGTGACTATATATGTCGCCTTGTAGACTACTGTAAGCCAATGACGACTCTTTTATACATTGGTTGAAAAATTGTTTACTTTTTTCCTTTTCATTGCCATACTGGATAAATAGTTTCTTGACTCCAATATTCTGAAGGTCTCTTATAAAAGAATCCAGAGAGACCTGCTTTACTAGGGACTGAAATGTGACTGTTGCACCAGTGCAAACAAGTACTGTAGACATGAATAGCCTTGTGTCGATATGGAGAAACTCAATGCAAAAAATGAAAAACTGCAAAAAAAAATAAAAACAGCAGAATAAATAAATGCTTGTTGGAGAATTGACCCTTTGTTTCGGTGTGGATGCAATAATAATAATAATAATTGGATTTCAATATCTTTCTTTTATGTTCCTGATACCAGTACCGCTATCTTGTTGCTAAGTGGATGCTATTTTCTGATTTACAACCATTTGAGATTCTCTTGTTTTGCGTTCACGAGGCCAAGCGAGACAAACTATCTGCAGTACAGTAGCTTTTAATTCTATGTTCCTGCATGTAGTAAAAGGCTCGGAGTAATGTTCAAATGGAGTACAATTGATGACCTCAACTCCGAATAAGAGGAAAGTCTAAATGAGTGACCGAAGGGAGTTCAAGTCCGCCAGCAATTGCTGATGCCATTCCAAGAAAAGTTGATTGCTGGCGTGGCGTTATAAGAAATAACTGGTAATAGATGGTTACCCCCAATGAATACAGCAGTGACTATCTCGCTAAATAAAAGAATAGAAAAGAAAGGGGGACATGTATTTCTAATTTCAAGTGGTAGTAACGGAACAGTTTTAAAGTATTTATTTTATAAGAGCACCAGCATTCAGTGTGTTATTATGCAACTTTGGTGTGTCCTCTTCACCCCCACAAAATATGGCATTCTGGTAGTCTTTCCACGATAAAAAAACCCAAAAACCTTAATATAATTCAGATTTATTTTATTTATTTTCTGGCCTGTGGGTAAGCCCTAACACCCAGTCAAGAGTGGCTTTAACTGTGCCCGGAGCTCAATAAAAATACGAACTCCCGCATTTTTGTCAAATTTTAAGGATTAATCTGCTATTTACTAATATAATGAACAGGGTTTCGGACCAGTCAAAACCCAATCTAGAGTAAGAATTTAAAAGATGAAAGTCTACCAAGTGATAAGGGTATTGGTTTGAGAACAAGTCCGAATCGAATATGTTGTCTTTTAGTGTTGCAGTGCTGTAGTGCTGTAGTTCTGTAGTCCTGTAGTTCTGTAATCTTCCTGTCATTTAGTCTTTACTCGTTTCGTTCATTCCTGGTTAAGTAATTAAATGGATGATGAATAATTAGAAACTGGCCCGAAATTTCTTGAACGACCCACAAGCTGTGAGTTAGAACAAGGCAAACAAAAAATAATTAAAATTAAAGAATATATTTGATATTTCTTCATTATGGATTGTTACATGAGTTGGCTTGGTTCATTATTGGCCAATCACGTCTTTGTATAATAATGCCATTTATGTCATGTAAATTCTTCAAAGCCATCAGTTTCATCTCCGACTCCGTTTATTGAGAAAGTTCGTGACTTTCTCAATAAACACACCGTAAAGACCGTAGGCGTTTTTTTTTTTTTCCAACTGACTCTGTTTTCTGACCCATCGAATGGTTTTTTCTGCGAAGCCTTAAGCGGGAATATCGTATTGTTCACTTATCTCTCTCACCAATACCGAGCACAAGAACTTTTTACAAGTCTGGAGATTTTTTGAGATTTTCTGAACACACTGTTGATCTTTTTCTTTCCTCTTCCTTTCTCCACAATCCAAGATTTTTTTTTTATTCGTATAGGGTTACCATTAATTTCTTTATTCCATACCTGGTCGCAGTACATATTTATTTATTTAATCATTTATTTATTTAGTCATATTTCTATATCCATTAGTTGTTTGCTGAATATCACTGACCCTATACGCCATCGACACACCCCATAATTCGTTTCATCATCCCCTCGGTGGCTCCATATATTTATTGAAAGTTCTTTGGTTAAATCAACTGTTACCCTATTCCTGCTATTTGAGAATATCAAAGACTCAACGCATTAGATCATTTTAGTGATATTTCCATTAACTTCTTGATCTTATTATTTGATTTCCTTTTTGATTTTCAGTTTGTTGTTTGTTGTTTGTTGTTTGTGTGTTTGTTCATAAATTATTGATTGTGGATATTCCATTTTTTGAATTCTTTGGTTCTTGTTCCTTATTCAATCAAATCCATTTTTTTACCAACTCATTTCATTCCTATCTATGAGTAAAGGAACCCCAGATTCTATCCTGTCCCAGATGTCAACTCCAATACCCATCAGTACCAATTCAATAATTCAACCAATCCCCAAAAAATCTCAACAAATCAAAACTGCAAAACCAAGACCCCATATTTGTACCGTTTGTACTAGAGCATTTGCAAGATTAGAACATTTGAAACGACATGAAAGATCCCATACCAATGAAAAACCGTACCAGTGTGCAGCTTGTGGTCGTTGCTTTGCAAGACGAGATTTGGTGTTAAGACATCAACAGAAACTTCACGCCAGTCTTCCCATACACAAAGGTTCAAAGGATTCTGAAAACGAACACATTATTATTCGACATAACAATACAGATGCAAATGCTCCTTTACCAATAAAAGATTTCCCGACTCCGGTCCAAGCTCAGTTACATTCACCACCCAAGTCCGACGTGATTAGGGGTAGTAACTCCAGTTCGATTGTGGGGAGTATAGGAAGAAATTCGGGGGATAACACTTCAGGCAATGATATTCCCATTTCAATTCCACACATTGAACATCTTTTCAGTAATAGTTCACCTGGAGTGAACAATGGTTCAGGGATCATTCCTTCTCCAATACCTAGCGGTTCAAGTCAGAATACTCCCATAGTAGCAATAGAGTCTCCTCAAAAGGATAGTGCCCAAGTTCAAAGATCCCATAATGTGATTCCAAACCATTTTAGTCATTTAGAAGAATTTCTTCCCCAAAATCAAAATCAAAACCAATTCCATAAGAATAACAATATTAACAATAATAATCATGCCAGACAATTCCGTCATAATTCTTATTCTGCTGCCTCTGCTATATCTTATGCTAATATTCAGGATGCAAACAGTATTGAGCAGAATAACAATCTTCACGATGTTCCACTGCAAGTTGAATTTGCAACTCCACAATTGACTGCCTCTGAACTTTCAAAGACGATGCCGTCGTTGTTGGATCTTTCCAATTTGGACATCGATTGGAACAATTTGAATGCCATGGAACTCAATATGGATCCTCAGTTGCAGCTGCTGCAATCACAACTGCAATTTGCTCAACGGAAGACTGCCAATCTGCAAACTTCCATTAACGGTAATGGCAATTTGAACATTTCATCGGTTGAAAATTTAAACGGCGCCTCAATTGGTGGAATGACTAGTAGTCAATCGGGCTACTTTAGCAATTTTATTGCATCTCATCAGTTTCAGAACCCAAGCCATCCTCATCACATAAAGGGAACCACTCCGATGGAATTTGGAATGGAGCATAATTCCGATGTGAATAATCTTTTTGAAAGCTCCAACAAGGATATCCTAGCAGTAAATTCAGTGGTTAACAATGCCACGAATAAAAGATCCAGAGATCATTCTTCGACGTCCTCGTCTTATTCAACAAATGAATCTTTGACTTCTGCATCTAAAAAACAGAAAAACGTGGAAGAAATGCAACTAAATGGTATAGATATCTCCACTTCTAATAACAATATTTATGGAGATTGGTTGAATGAGATCATGAAGACTCCCTTTGAGTCAAATTTCCCATCAGCATCAAATCGTATTGGATTTGCCAATTCGCCCAATACAAACGAATCCAGTTCTCCTAAGTCAGTTGACGAAATTCCGGGACTTTTCAGATACAGACAGATTGATTTGTTTAAACAAATGATTTCCAATTATCAGAATTTACCGGTGACAAACATCATGACCGAAGAATTAAGAAGTATAATTCTTATCAAGAGTAAATTGGCAGATCATCAATTCCCGCCACTTGAAGATCTTCATTCTTATATGAAAATGTATGAAGAACAATTTGATAAATTTTTCCCATTCATTCATTTCCCATCGTTGAAAAATCCAGAAGTTGATAACGTTGAAAACATTCCAATGTTGCTAGCAATGGCATCCATTGGAGCGTTGTACTCGTTTCATGACACCAACGCTTTGACATTGTACAATCTTGCAAAATTACATATTCATAATTTCTTTGAAACTGAGGTATCATTGGACAATTTGCAATTCAAGAAAGTGCCAACGATGATTTTCCAATGTCTTGTTTTGCTTATTTTCAATTCAATCTTTTTGAATGAGGAAAACATGATTGAAAATTCTGGTAGACAAATCAGATCAATGAGTGGCTTAATCTCGTCAACAAAATTCAACGAGCCATTGGAAAAATTGTTGGTTCCTCCCGAGCCAACTCCAATATTATTTGGAAATGATTCACATATTCAAGATATAATTTTCAACAGTAACGGTAAGACTAATCAGCAATTGCTTCGAAGCAATTTCGATTATTTTATCATGGCTCAATCAAGAATACGAACTTTGCACACTTTTTATATGCTTCAAGTATTCAGAACCGCATTGATCGGTTCTCCTATTCCAATCCAGGCAGAAATGCTTGGCTCAGGAACATATTGTTTAGACGAGAGTCTATGGAAGGCAAACGATTGTGAAGGTTGGAGCATCAAGTACCCCATTGTCGAAACCAGCAACTCTGATTCAATGTTGAGTTTGTTGCAGGATTTGACCAACCATTACTGTGACAAGACCTTATCACTCCGTACCGTGTTATCCCTTTTAATCTATGTTCATGAACAGATTCACATCGAGTATCTTAAGCACGATGGAGGATTCCAAGCGGTCAAATGGAGACTTGATTCCAGACCTCAGCTTGAATTGCTTATAAAGACCTGGGAATCGATTTATATTCGATCAGGAGGAATCTTAATGGTGAATTCGTATAATGAACATATCCTTAACACCAAGGATTGCATAAAATTGATATTGCCATTACTCTATTTTGCAAAGATTAGATTATGTATCAGTCTAGCACCAATCATGAAAAGCATTTGGAGCAGAGATTGGAAGCATATGAATTTGGAATGTGAGCATCTTAATAAAGACACCGAAGCTTTACTGGAAGCAACCAATCATGCAGTGGATATTGTTAGTTTATGGACTCACAATATTTCAGTTAGTAAAGATGCCGCTAAGACATCACTTCGAACTCCCGTGTTTCTTGTTTCTTGTGTGTTCGAGGCTATCATCATCATTTCTCAATATATAAGATATGTTGAAGTCAAGCAAAAATCGTTGACTGCCTTAGAAAGAGTATTATGGTTAAAATGTGAAACGGTGATGAGGGAAGCAGAAAAAGTATTAATCCCATTACCGGTCAATCATATAAGTTACAAAAAATGGAAAGAATTAGGGATTGATATTAACAATTTTGATAGCAACGAGGCCAAAGCCAAAATTGAAAATTCAAATAATGACAACAGTATCAATCAAGTGTTACGCGAGGCCAAACTTTCGTTCAGAACACTTCATCTTGGAATTCGGATTCTTTCTGATGCGCCCATCTGGCCCTTATCGATGGCATTTGCAGAAGCTTTGAAACAGAGGACCATTTATTTCTCCAAGTACTAAATCCAATGACTGTATATGTGTGTATGTGTATAATATCTTTAGGTACTTTAAAGCGAATTATTTATTTGAAATGAGAAAAAAAAAGAAGAGAAATAAATCCGTTCAAAGAATTTGACAAAATAAATAATTATGCAAAGCAAGCTTCCGTCTGTATATATCCCCCCCCCTCCCCCCACCGTTATAAACACTCCACCCCGCCAGAATGTGGCTATTATTACCATCAAAGTAATCCGAGGACCCTTAATTTCATGTGCAATTTTAGTCAAAACTGCGTCACGTGTGCAAGCTCAGGTAGACAATTTTCACTCATCTCATGCTCTCGTATGCAGTCCCTCCATCACCATGTTTGAAGCGGTATAGATCATCGATGATTAATTTTCAATACAGACTGGCAGACATACCACAGCTCCAACTCAAAGGGTTAGAGGGTCCATAGTAAAGGTGAGGTTCAATCTTGTAAATTCGTTGTTGAGATACAACGTGTTAGCAAATAACCAGCACAAGTCACGAATTTGGTATTCCAATATGACTGCATCCAGTTCCGCTTTCAGTTCCAGTTCCACCACCTCTGGTGAAGCAGCTACTTCAACTTCTACTGGTGGTAACATCAATATGAGTTCTGCTTCTTCCAGTGCAGAATATCCTTCTAGTAGCACTACTGCCATAAGTACTCCGATTCCTCCATCTTTTGAAAATCTTCATGGTAGAAACCTCTATAATGCTCTAGGACAGCCTAAAACTATTGTTGCTCCGATGGTGGATCAGTCAGAATTGGCATGGAGAATGTTGTCTCGAAGATATGGAGCCGACTTATGCTACACTCCAATGTTCCATGCTAGACTTTTTGCAAATGATGAAAAATATCGTGCTAATATGTGGTCAGAACTAGATGGTGATGAAGAACAAGATAGACCGCTTATAGTTCAATTCTGTGCCAACGATACCAATTATCTTCTTCAGGCAGCTAGAATAGTAGAAGACAAGTGTGATGCAGTAGACTTGAATCTTGGGTGCCCTCAAGGTATTGCGAGAAAGGGTAACTATGGAGCATTTTTAATGGATGATTGGGATTTGGTCCACAGTTTGATTAAGACGTTACATGACAATTTGAAATGCCCAGTAACTGCCAAAATAAGGGTATATGACGATTGGGAAAAATCCTTGAAATATGCCAAAATGGTCTTGGATGCTGGAGCTCAATTTATAACGATTCATGGCCGTACTCGTGATATGAAAGGTCAAGCAACTGGGTTAGCTAATTGGGAATTGTTAAGGTATTTGAGAGAAAATCTTCCAAAGGATCAAGTTTTCTTCGCCAATGGTAACATCTTATATCCTTCTGATATATCAAGATGTATCGATGCAGTGCAATGTGATGCAGTTATGTCTGCTGAGGGAAACCTCTACAACCCTGGAGTGTTCTGGACTAAAAATGAAGATAAAGAAAAACAATTTCCAAGAGTTGATAAGATGCTTCGTGAATATTTTGAAATAGTCAGAAAGGTTCCAGGTTCAGCTTCAAGACATGGAATGAAATCACACTTTTTCAAGTTACTTTATTCATTTTTGAATGTCCATAAGGACCTCAGACCTGATATAGGAAAGTTAAGTGTTCATGCTCCATTTGAAGATTGGGAAAAGATCGTCATTAAGGTAGAAGATATCGTGGAAGAGATATATAAGAAAGATGATATTGAACAGTTGGATATTATAACAACTGGAGAAACTCAAAGCTGGGGTGGTCAATATAAAACGATACCATACTGGAGATGTCAACCATATTTCAGAACTGTGAATGGAGAAAAGCAGAATTTAAGAACTCTTCATGTTGCATCCACTAAAGAAAGTGAAGCCACTAACACTGCAGAAGTTAAAGCTGACACTGCAACAACGAACAAAAGACCAGCAGCTCAGGTTTTGGAGAGAGACCCCAAAAAACCGGATACTGCTCCTTAAATCACCAATTCAAGATCAATATCTTTCAGGAAAGTATAACTAAAAGGGTGGTAACAGCAAGTTGAGATAGTGTGAATGCATAAATATATAGATTAATGATGAGAAAATACTAAGTTGTCATTTGCATGTATGAGACGAT
This sequence comes from Chernovozyma aurita, assembly GCA_030566905.1. Lineage (NCBI taxonomy): Eukaryota > Fungi > Ascomycota > Pichiomycetes > Serinales > Debaryomycetaceae > Chernovozyma > Chernovozyma aurita. The sequence continues at coordinate 175,736 of JAKUBO010000009.1, forward strand.
GTAGATTTTTTTCCTTTTCTATGACTTTTTCATCATTTTCACCATTTTTCATCATTTTCAACCGTACTTGCTTTTTTCAACGATTTTCAACCTTTTTCAACATTTGCCAAACATTTCAATCAACACCATTTAATTACCAACAGTTTTCCCATAGCTATAATTCATCCATATCACCACCACAAATACTGCAACCAATTTGGAGCCATGCACCACCAAACATTGTCTGTGGAAGCGATGTTCCGGTGTACGGGTTCTTCTCCATTAAAATTGCGAAGGAATTGCGAACTTCGACTCCAGGATTTCGAATCGCTTTCAAACACATCTTTTGAAGCCTTGAGCTGATATTCTTTCTATAATACCAAAGGTGAAGTTGTTAAAAATGTCTTTGTCAAGTGCTATCAGGGTATCATCTGCCAATCCTTCTTCAGCCGTTATCTTTGTTCATGGTTTAGGAGATTCCGGTAACGGATGGTCATGGTTTCCTCAACTTATCAAACAGTCCAAAATCATTCCTAATCCAGATTCAATCAATTACGTGTTCCCCAATGCCCCTGAACTCCCAATTACTGTCAATGGAGGTTATAAAATGCCTGCATGGTTTGACATTTATGAGTTTGGCAATCCTGATGCCAGACAAGACATCGAAGGATTTCTCAAATCGTGTGAGTTAATCAAGGAATTTATTAACGAACAGATACATACCAATAAGATCCCAGCTGAAAAGATTATAATTGGAGGCTTTTCTCAGGGTGCTGCTGTAACCTTTGCAACCCTCTCAATGCTTGATTTCAAAATAGGTGGAGCGGTGATCTTATCAGGATTTTGCCCAATTGCAAAAGAGTTGACTAAACTTCATAAATCTGCCAATTACGACACCCCAATTTTCCAGGGCCATGGTAATGCTGATCCTATCATTAATTTCAACTATGGTAAACAGACCAGTGACTTCTATAAAGGTCTTGGATTCAATCAAATCACATTTAGAGCTTATCCCGGAATGGAACACAGTGCTGGAGATGAAGAGTTGACTGAAGTAATTCAATTTATAAAAAATATAGTTACAAAGTAAGCAAATACCATATTAGATGTCTCGTTTGATCCTTGTAGTCCCGAAACTTTATTGCAACGATAAAACCATTCAATGTTGGTCTGGCTCTCTTGTTTTTCCTCTCGATTGGCTGCAACTGAAGGGGACCACCTCTATATATATATTTGAAGGTCCTGTATATAGTGTTTCTAATCGTGTTTGAACTTGAATCGAAGAAACGAAGCAAGTGAAAGTTGACAGCAATGATTTACATTTCCAGTGGTGAATTATTGACATTGAGTTAGTTTTTCAATCTGGTAAGGTTGTCTGAATACAGTATGAGTGAGAAATCGTCAGTAGCTCCGTCTATTTCCAAAATATTGGAACTCTCATCAAAGGACAAACGATACTACCAACAAGTGGAAAGAGCGTTGAGTTCATTTGATACAATTGAAGAATGGGCTGATTATATAGCATTTCTTTCAAGATTGCAGAAGTCTCTTCAATTGAATGATGGCACTAAGAGGTTCAATGTTCCCTATGCTTCAGAAATTGCATATAAACTCTCGCTTTGTTTATCTTCGAAACTCCCGAATGGAGTCCATCAGAAGACTCTAAATCTATACAATTCGATCTTTCTGACCCTTCCAACATCAACATTAGAATCGGAAATAAGTATATGGCTTCCTGGATTGTTACCGTTACTATCTTACTGTTCCATACAGATCAAATCGTTGTTGCTTCCATTTTTCAAGGACCATATCTTGGGAAAATTGCGTCCCAAAGTACTTCAAGCTATAACAAAGCCATTAATATTGTCAATATTACCAGGACTCGATGACGAGAATTCGGAAACGTTTGCTAATTTCTTACAACTCATGGATGACTTAAAGCAAAAATGTGGCAGTGATAATCATTTCTGGAGGTGTTTCTTCTTATGTATCATAAACAATCCTGAGAGAAGATTAGGAGCATTATATTGGTGTAACAGAAGACTACCAATATTCAAAAGAATCAAATCGTCTGCTAGCAATTGGAGTTTCTCCGAAGAAGCTCAAGCATGTATAACTCCAGAACCGGGTTTGTTGATTAGAGCATTTGCAATTTCAATCTCTTCAACCTCTTCTATTATATCTGCCAATGATATCATTGTCGTTAGAGGTTTCTTCGATCTTCTACTAAGTCATTTACCGTTGGATTCAGACGTTATAAATTTGAACACGTCTACTAAAGATCGAGATTTGTTGGTGAAGTCTTGCTGCTCTGTGACTCTTAAGAAGGACATGAGTCTTAACAGAAGACTCTGGAGTTGGTTACTTGGACCAGAAAATGAAATTACAACAACTTCTTCTGTCTCTTCTTCTACTTCTGCCTCCAGCGAGTCTACTACCAAGCTTTCAAGATGTCAGTATTTTGAAAAATACAGCTTACAGTCTTTGACTTCAATTTTACTTGAAAATATAAATAGCGAAACTGCATCGGTTGAATCTAAAATAGAAGTTTTCAAAATTTCCTTGTCATTGATAATCGATAAATGGGAAATCAGTCGTTACATAACCCCTCTAGTCTTCTTACCAATTTTACGTTCCGCTTACAAGAATAACAAGTCAAGAGAACTTATTTCTACTTCTAAATTGTTTTTTGATAATGTTGAAGCAAATTATATCTGGAAGGATATCGTGAAGTTGGTTATGAAGAATGAGGAGTTGGATTTGATAGACTTTATAGTTAACAACTTTGATCTAAGTGAGGAGGAAATGGTTTTAAATCATATTCCCTTGGCTGTGATTACGTTGTTGAACAATCCACCTGATTTAAAAGTATCCAGTGAGATCAATAACAAATGGCTCTCTATAATCGAGTATTTGTTTCAGATTCTTTCGATGAAATCTTTTGTGACAACTTCGGGTGGTTCTAACTCTGCTGAAACTACCAAAACGGAGTCAAGTAAACAGTATATCAATAATGAGATCACCAAATATTACTCAGAATTGATCAATGCTGACTACAGCTCAACTGCATTGGAACCACCATTTGATTCCATGGCTGTTACTAACATTATAACGAAATTGACTAAATTTCTTGTCACTGAGCACTTGGAAAATCATAAGCAGAACATTTCCCTGAGATTGTGCGAGTTGTTGTGTCATTTGAGGAATTTGATTCCAGTGGACATAATTCCATCCACTGTTACTCCCAAGGAAAGCAACAATGCCTCGGGTGCAACAGGACAAGATACTACAGAACTCAAACTGCAGGAACCAGCGCAAAGTGATTGGACTTGTGACAAAGTATTGATCCAAAGAGTTTTGGAACAACCGATTTCGGATATGAAATCGGTTTCGGAAAATTATAAGCAACAGAATATAAAGACCACTTTCAGTATATTTAAATTGCTAAAGCTCATCTTCAAATCATTGGACTTGTTTGAAAAAAATCTGTTATTGAAGATAATCACTTCCAATTTATATGTGTCGCTAATCTCATTATATCCAGTTAACTACCAAGTTGAATCGGTGAAGATAATATTCGATTTAAACAACTTGAATTACTATCTGATATATGAGATCGAAGCATATATTCTAAAGCTTTTTGTCAAATCTACTTCATTTGAGAAAGAAAGGGCATTTTCAAACTTATGGATACATTCAAATCTGGTGAATGAAGTGAATTCGTTTTTGTTGAAGCCATTGGAACTAATCATTGACGAAGAAGAAGGTGAAAGTGATGACAATAATTTCAGACTCTCCAATTTTATTCATAACAACATCCTTAATTCTGGCTCGTCCAATCGATTAATTAAGTTGATTACCAATCCTTTGTTGAATTTCAAGTTCATCAATGACACATCAGTGTCCAAGTTGACCACAGATTACGATTTGAATGAGTTTGCTTATTACCTTGAGATTATAATCAAGATCATGGAAACGGATGAAAAGTTGTTCAAGGAGTACTTCAATAATGAATTGGTGGTGATGGATAATTCACTTAAAGTGAATATTATCAACTTAAATGGTTGGGATATATCTACTTACAAATCGTTATTGTTCAATATTATCAAAAAGTTCATTGGTTTGACCATTAGCAGAGATATAAGCATTGAAAGTTACTATAAGAGTGTGAACAACTGTCTCAAGTTGTATTCAATATTGATAACTGGGAATGAAGCCAATTTCTTGGAGATTTTCAATTCGTTAGTTGATAACTGCACCAAGTTGAATTCCTTTAACAAGTATTCCAACAAGATCGAATTGATTCAGATAAAGTACTTGAACTGCTTGTTCAAGTTGTTGAAGATATCGGAAGATCAGAAAATCAATTTGAATTTGTTAAGTAGTGACTCAGATGAGAAGGATTCAGATACTGCTGATGAGGATACTACTGTCCAACGCTGGAGCAGTGGAATTAATGGTAATGGAACTGTTGATGACTTTTCAGCAACGCTTAGTGAGAGTTACTCTGGTACTGACAATGCGGTCATGTCGGCATTGCCCTCTGCAGATACAGCATTAGGTAGCCAGTTTTTCACTGAGTTTCAAGAGGAAGATCTTGTAGAGCAACTCAAAGTCCAACAAGTCCACCTCAAGAATCAACCGAAATTGATCAAATTCCTCATTAATGGAATCAACAATTCCCAAACGACGGTGCTATTAAAAAGTTGGATCTCCTTACTCATAAGGTCACTATATTTGTTCAATGAGTCCATATTCAACTTCCTAATTCTCTTGAATAACTCGATCATCAATCGAATCAAATATTTGTTTATGACTTTACTCAAAAGTATTAATTTCAATATTCACTCAAATTTATTGGTTGATGTTGAGTTGCTAATCAATATTTTAATGTCAGGATTAGAAGATCTCTTATCCATAAGTCACAGCTACTTGATATCAACGAACTTGAAGCTCAAGAATAAGGGAACTAATAATGGTGCTAGCAATGATTCAGGATTCTTTGGAACTGTTATGCAAGGAGTATTCATTATTGAATCACCGTTGAGCAAAACTATTGAAGAGAACAACAAGTATTCCACCATCTTGTCCTTTCAAAATTCAATTGATATATGCTACAAGATATGGATATGGTCAGATTTGAACTCAAGGCTTGATAACCATAATGACAACAAGTCGCTAAACTACATTTCAAGGAAGCTCAAATTCAAATCAAGAAAATTCTTGGAGTCGTTGATTGAGTTAGAGAGACACGAAGTGGTTGAATATCTAATTAAGACAAGTTACGATTCAAATCTGACCATAAAGTTGTTTCATGTTTTAGATGGTGGTAGATCCCAAATCACATTGCCAAATATTTTCAATTCAATCTTGACTTTATGCTACCCACAGTCGTTGAGTGAAAATGAGAAATCATCAATGAATACAGATATTACTGCTAAACAATTGAGTAAATTTTTGACTGAATACATAAATTCAATTGACGATGACACTATTTCTGACATTTGGATCTTCACCATTCAATTCTTTACTAAAATCTATGGTCATCCGACCCACTTCAAAGAAATATTACCGGATATATTGAAGACCATTAGTGTGTTATCGATTAAACTAGGAAACAGTGGAGGAAGTGGTTATAAATCTGGGGAGCAGCTTAAGAAAAGAAGAGAGCTTGGAGATATTTTCATGAAAATCTTGACGCTAGCTCTAAACACTAAGAATCATAAACCAATAGAGTATGTTGCAGAAAATATAACGACCGAAGGGTTAGCTGATAGAGATGGCATGGCCGGAGAGCCAATAACCTCAAGTATGAGTGTTTCTGGAAGCAGTGGTGCTGTTGCTGGTGCTGGTGGGGTTACTGGTGCTGGTGGGGTTACTGGTGCCGATGGGGTTACTGGTACCGTTACTGGTGTCTCTTCACCTTTATCGGGAGGTATCACCACCCTTGGAAATATTGCTGGACAGTCCAACACCTCTAGCTCAACGGTTGAGTTGACCAATTCTTCCACCATCACAAACAGTGCTACTTCACCATTCTTTGAAAGATCGTATTCTCCTCAACCACAAGAACAAAACATTTCAGAAACTCAAAATGAATTACTTGGCACCCTTACATTGATCATCAAAAATCTAAATTCAATAGTACAAGACTCAGATAAAATCACTTCTTGTATAAATACTATTACTTTTAATTTGGTTTCACCACAAATCAAATCCAAAAAAATCAATGAGATTTCTATTCAAACCATTAACCTCATTTTGCTAATTGGTGAATCATTCCCCAATAAAATTTGGAAATCGATTGTTTTTGATTGTTTTAATGATAATAGTTTTTTCAAGCTTAACCTGCAAAAGATTCAGATTTGGAATAAAATCTTGAAGATCTATATTGAAAGTGACAAGGAAAAGATTGTTGAATTGATTTCCAAAATTAGTCCTATTCAAAATTTGACTAAATCCAATTTGATATTCAATTGGAATGAAAATTTGGAAATTGAAAACAAAATCTTTAACTTGAAGAGAATAGTCTATTTGTTACTTATACAATCCAAAGACTATTTCTTGAATAACTTGGCAGACTTATTCAGCCGGATAGAAATATTGCTCAACTTGTCAGCCAATTCAAATCTATATAAAGCAGAGATATGCCTATTGATTCGAGCAATTCTTTTAAAATTCGAGGAAATCAATTTGATTCCTTATTTTAATGTCATTGAGCACGAGTTGATTACGAATTTTCAATTTGTTAAAGAAAATGATATCATCACACTCAACAAGTTGAATGACGAGGATTTGAAATTGATTTTGGGTTGTTGTAAATTGCTCGATTTATTGCTTTTGTTGAAGTACGATGAATTCAACATCAACGAGTGGTTATTTATTTCGAACGATGAAGTTGATGGGAACAGTGCGAAGCACGTTGACAATTTCAATATATCTATCATTGATCAAATTTCCAAAGAGATTGATTTTTCAAAATTCAATCTTCCTTCGATTAAGATTAATCAGTCTAAGGATCTTGGATCGACGTCTTTGTTGAGTGGAGAATATGAAATAGATTCAATTTCTCAATTGAGATCGTTTTTCAATTCCCTATCGATATTACACTATGAAAGAAGTTACAGTTTGAGTAAGATCGACTACCAAGCTTGTGAAGAAGATGTATTGAATGATCTTCTTGTGCATGAATAAGTGATGTAATGGACCAAGTAAGGTTTTAGAAGTCTTTTGAAGTTTTTTCCTGGTGGAAAGAAGATAACTCTTCAAGTTCAACTCTGTATTTGATCAAAACTGAAAAATACTATATAGCTATATTAGAATAGATGCAACATATCAAATGTGTTTGTAGGTTTGCTAAATGTATTTTTATTCCATCTGTTACTACCTCTGATATAACTACTGAAACCCTGTTGATATAGCTCCTCTTAATTAGTTAAAGCAACATCAAGTACGATTTTTCAGTGATACAATTTTTCAGTGAATATTGCTTATTTTAGGGCCAAGAAACCATACTAAAGCTACAGCTCACAGTAAAATGACATGTCATTGAGCTCTATATCTTTCACATATGACATAATACACAGCCTTTAATTCTATTCCAAGAAAATGGTCCCTTGGCCCAGTTGGTTAAGGCGCGGTGCTAATAACGCCGAGATCAGCAGTTCGATCCTGCTAGGGACCACTTTTTCTTCTAATTCTTAGGGCGTGTGGCGTAGTTGGTAGCGCGTTCGCTTAGCATGCGAAAGGTCTCCGGTTCGACTCCGGACTCGTCAATTGATTTTTTTTTTTTCGAATAAAACGCGTTACAGAGCTCCTAGAAGCAGAAGTTGGCTGGAGACTTCAATGTTTCATTGCATCCCAGAACTACAAGTTCAACAGCTTTTTTTTTATAATCATTGGAGAATGACCTCTCATTTGAACTCGTTTGAAATTGATGATTCTATTTCAAGACACAACAGCTCCCTCAGACGATCCAAATTATTGAGTAGTGATGAAGAAGAGAACGATGATTTGGTTTTCGATGAAACAAACTTAGAGACCCCCAAAGGTATAAAAACAGGGGATAATAGTACAATACACAAGAGTTTCATCGTTAAAAATACCACTGTGAAGGTGCCTTTGAAGGACGAAATTAGTGTGTCTACCAGAGAACGAACCAACAAAACAACTTTGACTCCAGTGGCTAAGTACAGATCTCGTAATGGCACTCCATTGAGACAGCCTCCAATAACAAGTGATAGAATATCTCAGGAGGATATTTTCATTAGAGATAGTGTAATTATCAATGAAGAAAACAAATTCTCCCCAAATGGAACTAAAAAATTAACTCCCAAGAAACGACTGGCCCTCAATACTTTCACTTCTCCACCTTCCAATTTTAAGATTGCTCGACTAGATTTTCTGAAGTTAGCCAATCTGAAACAGAATCATAACAAGAGCTTTACACCAGGAAGATCGTTCCGGAATCAATCTCCAATTCCGGATGCCACAGCTCGAGAATCTAGAAACGAAAAGGAAATTGAGTTTGATCCGTCTGATGATGAAGGCAACAGATCACAAATAGCTCAAGGTGAAACACTTCTTCGACTTTACCCACAGCAACCGGAGGTACCAGAACAACAGAAACCACAACCACAACCACAACCACAACCACAACCACAACAGCAACAGCAACAGCAATCACAACAGCAACAGCAACCACAACAGCAACAGCAACCACAACAGCAACCACAACCACAACAGCAACATCAACTCGATCAGGTTGAGGAACAAGAACAATCTCAAGAGCAAGACTTAGATATTTCTCGTGCAGAAATTCTAGATAGAATAAATGCAACTATACAGTCAATAAGAGAAAGAGAAAGAGCCGAAGTTCTGGAAACTTTAGGATCTCCCTCTAGAAAATCAACCAATTCTCCTCAAATTGGGGCAATATCTCCTACTGAAATCTCAGGATCTGAAGATGATGAAATAAGTAATAACATTTTGGAAGAGCTCGATTCTTATATGCCTCCACCAGAACCGGAATCAGATTATGAAGTTGAACCAGGTTCTGAACCAGACTTTAGATCGGTTCAAACCGCTAAAAGTCCTCCGAATAGATTATATTCTGAGAGAACATCTCTTCCTAGTCGACTTGCTGAAGGATATTCTCGAAAAATTGTAAATGAAAATCTAGCTCAACGTGAAAAAGATTGGCCAGTGTCCAAATGGAAAAAGCTCAACAAGATTTTGAAATTGAATAAATTAAGCACAAATGATATAATCGGGAGTCAGTTGATTCAGGAGTCTCTTGGAGTAACACGTTATGGTTTAGCTAGCAGGGTAGCATTTTTGACTGAATTCAACAGACAAAAGAGTCTCAATTCGCCCAGAGCAATAGGAACAGGGAATGTAAAGCTGGTTTATAGAGCTCGTGGGAAGATTGGACCAAAGTCAATCAGAAGCAGGAAAAATCAAAAGAAAAATGTAATTTAATCTGCTATATTTATACGTATATAGTTGTTTATACTAATAATTGTACTATTATAAATTTCACTACACACCATCTTAAGTCCTATTCTTTCTCTTCTCTGTAGCAACAAGTGCAATGAAGATAATCAATCACTACGTCTGAGAGTTGAATTATGCAGTTGTATTGCTCTATGTTGGAATTGTATAGTTGCTATATAATGAAAGCTGTAGAATCATCACCATTAAAAACACCTAAAATACGCTTGATAAAACGTTAGTCAATGTTTCATTCGGTTTGGCTCTTTCCTTGAATTTCTCTTCAGCATCAACTCTGGTACTGGTGATGGCTCTCTGTTTGAAATTTCTTCTAATTTCAATTTCATCAACACCTTCAGAGTCCAATTCCTTAGCCTTCCTCTTTTGCTTTATGTTTGTAATCATCTTTGATCTTTCAACATTAGCAACGAAGTTCTTATTAAGTTTCAGCTGTTGCGAGAGTTCCATACTCAATTTGGATTGTCTTATTTCGTTCTCCTTGGCGATTTGTTGAGTTAAGTCAAACCATTTAAACCCTGAAAGATATTTTATATTCATTACGTCATCATAATAGTACGAGGTCTTTTTGCCTCCAATCTTATTAGCGTTCAAACTGGCTTCACATAGTTTGGCATCTTTCTTATTAACAAATTCAACCCATCCTTCAGTGAAATTCTTCTTTTTGTTCCCACCGTATTTGACTCTTTTCTGGTAAATTGCGGTATCTTCAGGCTTCAAGAAAAGTCTATCTATCTTTCCAAATCTGGAAATAATGGACCTTAACTTGGCTGGTTTCATATATGGTGGAATTCTGGATAAGTAACATACTGCGGTACGCTTTATTCTCTTTTGTTCTTTCTCGAGCTGCTCTGGTGTAAGTTTCTTAAGTTTTCCAAGTTTCTTGGCTATGGATTTTTTGGATTTTTTCGATAACGACACTGTCTCTGGATCTGCATCTGCATCGTTGCTCTCTATTTGGTTATTTACAGAATCTTCTTCTTCTTGTTGTTCCTGATCTATTATCTCGTCTTCATCATCTTCCTCGCTATCTTCTTCATCTCTGTCATCGATATTATCGTTGTCAAAGTCATATTCCTCGTCTTCTTCCTCTATAAGATTCTCCTCATCCTCCTCATCCTGCGCAAACCGGTCAAACCTTCCCTTACTTTTCACTTTGGCTATCACATTGTCCTGTTCGTCGTCATGAAAATCATCTTCAGAGTTTTCCTCATAGACACCTTTTCTGCTTGTCTTTGTTGCATTTGTTTCATCACTAGATGATGCAAAATCATCTTGGTCAACTGCTTTATCCTTGCATTTGTTCAGATTAGTGCTGGTCCTTTTTGCCATATTTATCTACCGAATATGAGTGTTGTAAAAGGTATTTACAGTTGAACTCACTTATTCACTTTAAAGAAGTCATCGCCAAAATTTACTTATCTGAGTTCCTGCATTTAAGATTCAGTAGGATCACGTGAATCTAGGAAGAGTAGAGAGCGAGAGAATCTTAAGCCTTGTGGATAGAGAGAGGTAGTGGAAGAGGGAGAGATAGGGAGAGATAGTCAGAGATAGTGACCTTTTAAACACATTTCAAACTTAAATATGGCACAGATTGCATATTTCACCTGATTGGATATATTTTCATTTTAACTTTTTTTTTTTCTAACGGGGAACCTACACTGCTGAATCTTACATCGTACGTAGGTTGTAGCTGAAAAGTTTCAAACTGTGATTTCTATACTGCATGATGTATCTCCACATGTTTGCAGCCATTTGTTTCAGAGATCGATCGAAAGGACCGCCCGCCTTCCCATTCTTCAAAAGATGTAAACTGATTCTGATTGAGCTACAATCAGTGAAGAGATTAGTATTGAAAAGAGAAAGTGAGAGATAATTTCAATTCTTAAAGGGATCATAACTATACAAGTTAGGTCTCTACTATACAATAGATAGGTAGATCTTTATGTTTTGATTCTGCCAAGTTGTGGTCGACGTCGGATTAGCAGAGTGTATAGCCCAGTAGCTCAGACTGCATTTCTGTCTATTTTTAGGATCTCTTTTCCTCTTCTACACTTTGTCAAATTTCTACTCTTCTCAATTTCAGTTTTTTGATGTTTTTTCGTTATTATAATCTTATCTAATATAACTGAGCTACACACTATTGATATTACTAAGATCTCTATTTCTTAGCATCAGCAGCACCAGTCTTAGCACCTTCATGGGCACCAGTGACAACTTCAGAAACGTAGTTGGCAGCATTTACAACTTGTTCCTTAGCAGCTTCAACATATTCTTGAGCAGTTTCACTTAAAGTTTGTTGATCTTTGTGAACTTCAGCCTTAGCATCATCGTGACCTTTTTGAACACTGTCAGAAGCAGATTGAGTGAAGGATTTTTGGTTTTCTGGAGTAACAGCAGATGCAACTTTGTCAGCAGCATCAGTGACAGTTTCCTTAGTCTTATCTAAGGTAGACTTTTGAGAGTCTGGGGTGATGGATTCAGAGAGTTTATCGGAAATGTTTTTTCTACCTAAGTCAGACATTTTAATTTATTAATTTAGTAAGTGTAATATAATGAATAAAAAGAAAAAAATCTTGAACCATGATTGATGAATAATCTCCTTTATTTATACTCTTGGATTTGTGTTTTAGATTGCTAATAATCGCCTCAATTGTTCACCACATTTCGTATCAGCCTAGCAACTTCAGTCACGTCGAGTACATAAACTTTTTATTGTTGCTACCTCTGATGTAATTAATTATGCGAACAAAATACAAAATACAAAATACTTGCAACTTTACAATAGGTTGCATTTTGAGATGTGGTAATTTTCAAAACCATAACCTGTCGATTTATTATTCAATTTGAACATTATCATTTAAGGTATAAGTGTCCTGATAGATTATTCATGTACAACGAGTTCTATGTCTGAGGCATCTGAGGTTATGCCATCTTGAAATCTGGTTTAGACCTTGAAAGTAATAATGATTTGGATCTTAATTGCTACTTAGTTGTAACCCAAAATAGCATTAACAAATTCATGGGTAGCAATCATGCAAATCATGGAATCAAATCAGACAAAAATAATGGGTGTGTGGATGTCAGAATTGGGAAATTGGTTGTTATTCCATCTTTCTCTATTGCTGCCAATGTTTGCTATTTACCAAATTTTCTATTATCTAGAAAGTTCTGTGCGTGAATGTCGACTCTGTACCATATGACATGGTGGGCAGTGCATGTATATTTAGCAACGGAACTCCTTGATCAGTGCTAATTAGTATTGTGTACTATATTAGAATCAATATTCGCTTGCAAGATCATATTACATGGTTGATATTATTTTAGACATAATTAAAATTGGATTACTGACATTCGATTACTGACATTCAATTACTGACATTCGATTACTGACATTCAATTACTGAAATTCGATTACTGACATTCAATTACTGACATTCAATTACTAGTATCCTTATATCAGGCTTAAATCAGTCTTCCTCTTTTGGATTCAGAAATGTCTTGAACCCTGAACAATTTATCCTTATCCCCACCTTGATCACATGATGCAATGCTTAATACATCAATGAAGCTCTCCTATTCGGCCTAATCAGCTGAATTCCGTTCTCTTCTGTACATTTTCAAGACATTTGAACATCTGAACATCAAGTTTCTAACATCCTCACATCACTATTTGTAGAGTCTCACTCTGTAGGATTTCATTCTGCTGGTGGGCCCTCAATGGATACTACAGTGTTCATGTCCTGCATACACCCTCCATCATCTAGATGTCTCACAGAACAAAGAAGCTCATCCCATCTCAAAGCACTTTGATATCATCCACAACCAGCCATAATCATGTCGAAGAAGACTCTATCTCAGTCGATAGATCAAAAGATATATGATTTTATTCATACATTACTTGACGAAAGGACAAAGGAGAAACAAAATGAGTACGCTGATGGTAAAGACTTAGATCCATTTGCTCATTTAGCATTGGCTCGAGACTTGAAAATATCTGAAGTATTTGAATATGTTCAAAGGAAAGATTTCAAGCTCAGAAGGATGAAAAAAGTTACCTTAGAGAAGGCTATAGAAGCTGTTTTACAGGTTTGTAAGGATGATGAGAAGGAGGAATTTGGTGAATTGATGGCAGGTCAAGATATGACGATTCAAGACGCTGCTAAGATCGATAGTGATTTCGAAGTTGAAGATGAAAAGAATTTAATGGAGGTAAAGGACAATAACTCTTTAAATAAGTCAGTTGTTTCTCTCTGGAATGTTAAGGTTGAAGAAACTGAAGAAGTAGAAGAAGACGAAGCTAATGAAGTTAACGAAGCTACACCATCAATTGAAGAAAAATCAAATGGTACCACTACAACTACAAAGAAGAGATCAAGAGACTCTTCAAAGCAACTCACTAAGAAGCATAAGAATAAGATCGACCATACACCTCCTTCCATAACATTATCTTCGTTGGGAGGACTTACTGGTATAACTACACAATTGATGGAGCTTATTGGGCTACCAATATTGCATCCAGAGATTTATTTGTCAACGGGAGTAGAGCCGCCAAGAGGAGTTCTTTTATATGGACCTCCAGGATGTGGTAAGACCACCATTGCAAATGCACTTGCAGGAGAGTTACAGGTACCTTTCATTAACATATCTGCACCCTCCATTGTCTCCGGAATGTCAGGAGAATCAGAAAAGAAACTCCGGGAGATTTTTGAAGAAGCAAAGACTTTAGCTCCATGTTTAATATTTATGGATGAAATTGATGCCATAACCCCTAAAAGAGATGGAGGAGCTCAGCGAGAAATGGAAAGAAGAATAGTGGCTCAGTTACTTACTCTTATGGATGAATTGACATTAGACAAGACCGATGGTAAGCCAGTGATTGTTATTGGAGCCACTAACAGACCTGATTCTTTAGACTCTGCCTTAAGAAGAGCCGGCAGATTTGATAGAGAGATTTGTTTGAATGTTCCCAATGAAGATCAGAGATGTTCAATCTTAAAGACGATGACCCAGAATTTGAAAATCAAGCATGATTCAAATATTGCATTTAATTATAGAGAACTTGCCAAGATGACGCCAGGTTTTGTTGGAGCTGATTTGAAAAGTTTGGTCACTGCAGCAGGAATTGCTGCCATTAAGAGAATTTTTGAAACTATAAGTGAATTGGAAGTAGAAAGAGAAGAATTAGTTAACGAGGCAGCATTGAAGGAAATTGCTGAAGATAATATGGAAATTGATAGTAATATAATAACCACTATAGCATCCAACACATTCCAAAAGAAGACTGAGAATGAAAAACTTTCAACAATTCAAAAATTTTTAGTCAAGCATCCAAACACTTTAACATCTGAACAGTTGGAGCCATTGGCAATTGAATATAAGGATTTTGTTACTGCGTTACCGACAATTCAACCAACAGCTAAGAGAGAGGGATTTGCAACTGTTCCGGATGTCACTTGGCAAAACGTTGGAGCATTGAATCACATTAGAATGGAATTACATATGTGTATAGTACAACCTATAAAGAAACCGGAAATTTACGAAAAAGTTGGTATTACTGCACCAGCAGGAGTACTCATGTGGGGTCCACCAGGTTGTGGTAAGACTTTATTAGCTAAAGCAGTTGCAAATGAATCAAGAGCAAATTTTATATCCATTAAAGGTCCAGAATTACTTAACAAATACGTTGGAGAATCTGAAAGAGCTGTCAGACAAGTGTTTCAAAGAGCAAGAGCTTCGGTACCTTGTATTATATTTTTTGATGAATTGGATGCTTTAGTACCAAGAAGAGATACTTCCTTATCCGAATCCAGCTCAAGAGTAGTCAACACATTATTGACTGAGTTAGATGGGTTGAACGATAGAAAGGGAATATTTGTGATTGGAGCAACTAATAGACCAGATATGATTGATCCAGCAATGCTTAGACCAGGTAGACTTGACAAGACTCTTTATATTGAATTACCAACAGGAGAAGAAAGATTTGAGATTTTGAAAACCCTTGTGAATGCCAATAGGACTCCATTGAAAGAAAATGTTGATCTTAGAGCCATTGCAAATGATGAAAGATGCAGAAACTTTTCGGGTGCTGATTTATCATCGCTTGTGCGTGAAGCGGGTGTTCTCGCATTGAAGAAAAAATTCTTCAAAGGTCAGCAAATTAGAGAGTTGGACGCTTCTGGGTATTATTCCGAGATTGATGAACAAAATGATGATGACGATATTAAGGTCACTAACGAAGATTTCCAATCAGCACTTAAGAGCATACATCCAAGTGTTAGTGACAGAGACAGACAAAAGTACGAAAGACTTAACAAAAGAATGGGTTGGAGCATAATTCAGCAACAAGACGATGACGACGAAGATAAGAAGGAGACCAAAAAGGAAGAGGTTGCTTAATATCACCGACTATAATAGATAAGTAGCAAATAATAGACATGATAGGTAATTTGTGCTTATAGCCAGCAACCATATGGCCAGAACCCTACGGCCAGTAACCAATATTGGACTACATATATATTCTATGAAGATGTATATTCTCTGACTTCAATCTATAAAACACAAATTGTCTCTCATGCAAATAGTTTCCACGAACGAACAAGAAATAACCAATGTGGGTTATATACTCAACAATAGTCCAGAAACAGTACAAATAGCATCACTTCAGTCCCATCATTTATTTTTCTTCACTGGTGCCGATGAACCAACAAATGTAGAAACTGAAATTGGCTCTATATATTTCGACAACAAACCTTTAAACTGAATGAAATAAGCATCTTTGATGAACTGAGGAATCAGTGCCAGATAAGGACCAAGTAAAAATTGATTAATTCTTAAATCCCAAGAATTAATCACATTCTGGGTGTATTTATTCTGATTATATCTCAATTTCAAGAAAATAACTATGAATCCAAATACAAATAAGTTGGTAATAGCGTAAACAGGACTTCTGATCAAATTGATAAGGGTTAATGGAACTGAAAAGATGAAACTTGTCAAAAATAATAATTCCGAAGTGGCAGCAATCATTAAAGCAGGCTCATTATAGGAAGTAGTAAATTTATTGATGTTTGCATTGACTGATTGCTGCTGAGCAATAGAAATGGGCAATCCAGCAAGTATATATTTTTGGAAGTAATTCAAAGCATGGAAGAGTGAAAAAATTGTGAATGAATAGTTCGAACCTGATAAAGGTCCAATTATACTTGAAGTGAAATAAAATACAAGTGCTAAGGCAAAATAGTGGAAATTTTCATCCTTGACTAAATTTTGAACAAAATTTGGAGAAGAAAATGACGATAAGGTTCTGAAATGAACTTGACGAAGTACTATAGTATAAGTGAATAATACTGATAATAAGTTGATCTTATAATAAAAAAGGGATCTGGAATAAAAAGTTGTGATGAAATAAGATACAAAAGAAAATATTACCAAAACATGACCTAAATACCAGTAGAATTGTTGAGTCTTGAGAAGTGGTAAAATTGTCAGCACAAACGACTTTGGTTGTATTGCTTGTGGTTTCTTTGGAGGAGCCATTGCAGTTAATGATTTGCGGACGATTAGGTGTGTGAAGTTGTTTGAAAAGTCTTCAGATCAAAACAGAGCAATTGATTCAAAATTTAAATCAAATTATTCAAAATGTAATGTGAACTGCTAGTTATACAAGTCCAATCTACTGTATTTCAAATCAAAGGAGTGGTGGCAATCGAAACTGTAACTAAATTCTAAGAAGGAGTTCAAACTGGACAGCTGAAACTAGTTCTATCACAAAAAGGATCAAGGTTGTATGCAGTATGTCTGATAGCACTATCTTCAAGATTTCCCTGCAGGAGTTTCTATTCTTTTCTATCGGCAGTGATCGTAGAGAGCAATTAGCGTGACTCAAGACATGAACAGATCATAGCATAAGGTGGATACCAGACATCAAATATATAGAAATATATTTTCTGTTCTTTCGTGTGAGATATATTTTTCCTAGACAATTACAAAAACATGGATTTTTGTTTTTTCCTTATTGGATGTAAGTTGAAATTTGTTGTTGTGCTAGAATATGGGTGGAGATAGATGGAGTCGTTCAAACTGGGTTTATATAAATTAAGTGGATTGGTGGCACAAACAAATATGAATATAGTATAACTTCGCACAAGGTGAGGAACTTTTAGTGAATTCTGAGCTTCTTGCACAACTTTGAGTCAAACATCATTAAAGGAAAAGAAAAATTTAAAGGAACGCAATATCTTGAGAAAAGTCTGTTGAAAAACATGACGTGAACTACGAATGCATGTGATTGATTGTTGAAAGTAACCCCATTAAAAGCGAAGATGGAAATTTTGGGATGTTATTGCCTACAAATTTGATGGTGTAAGATTGGCAATTAGCTTTCATACCTTATTTCCTCACTATGTGTAATATACGAGACATTCTGTAAGGGTCAGAAAATAACTAATTGCGTGGTTGTGTTGCTTTAGTTTATCTTGTGAGGGACACAAGATGACCAACCCCCTCCTCCTTACACCAAGCTCAATTAAAGGAACAAAGCTATCAAGTGTATCGCAGTTACCGTTGCGTTGTGTTGTTTGCATAATACAAACAGTCCTTTATCATGTGAAATATGATCTCTGGTACATAATCAGTGGACTTTTTGATACATGACCTTATTCTCCACACTTTCACATTTTTTCTAGTCTTTTCTTTAAGTTAGAGTTTTAAAATAAGGTTACTAACATTACATAGTTCAAGAAATTAATAAACCTTTAAAAGATGTTGGCAATATACCATGCTATTGTGGTAATTGTCACAATCAATCTGCTCATGCTATAAGAACCATTAATTGTGTCACGTTATTTTTTATTCCGATTCTTCCATTTTACTATTCTAAGAGGTTACGATGCTCGATCTGTGGAGCATCTGGAAATATTAATGATGATACAATTTCGAAAATGAAACTGGGTCAGCCGGTTGCCATAGCATAAGACGATAATTTTTGATAAAACATTATGCAACTCTACCCGAACTGCTCCTAGCCTACAGGAGAAGGTGCAGATTCAATTCACATTTGGATCATAAATGTTGCTTAGTGGAGTAAAGAGGAGCAACAATAAGTTACATTCGATGGTGGTTCTGGTTCTGCAATAAGGTTATACCTCAGACCAAAAACAAGAGCCCCCTCTAGACATGGAGTTGCATGGTCAATTAGTTACACATTTAGGTTAAAGTTGTATAGTTTAAACTTATTACTTGGTGAAAAAAAATATATCCAAGCTGATGTATGTAGCAAAAGTCATTCAATGGGAAACGGAATTTTCGGTTCTATGAAGCTCAACAATTCGTAATTGTAAAGTGAAGTTCAGTAACAAGTAATGACAAAGAATGGGATAGAAAGTTCCATGTCAATGAAACAAGCCATAGTTGAACAATACACCCATGATGTTAAAACCTTACACCCTTGGAATGGAGAGGAAGTAGTTTCGGAAATAGACGTATCATTTTGCATGGAGTTGCGTGATTATGTGCGAGGGAGGTAATCTTTACGGATCTCTAAAAATCCGCATATTTGCAACACATGAAAAAAAAAAATAACTTTAGGGATCAACAGCAATCATAGGAACTGATTCTACATCAAAAGAAAAAAAAAACTTCTACAATTACTAATAGCATGTCAATCGGTAACCCAAACAATTTCAAATAAAATTAGAAGTTAACTCCAGTGTCGTTTGAAGATGACTATACACCTAGCAGTGGAAATTACTTTCATCATTAGTGGCCATTGGGTGCAATAATGCCCTGTAAAATGCAGTCTCAGACATGTACCGTAAGGTTTCCAGTAATCTCGCACAAAATATTTCTATAAACAGTGACAATCCCGCAAAAATTCTTAGTAATAGCTAGCCGTTGCGAACACTTCCGAAACGGCTTTATGTGCGAGATTATTTGCTCATCCAGCCGTGACTGGTGATAATGAAATGGCTCGCACTATACAGAATCTCGGGAAATCAGCAGTAATCCGATTCAGCCGTTTTTTCCTTGTCAGTAATGTGTGTCTTTATTATTATTTTCTACTTTTTAAAGTTGCAAATGACCTTCTCCGTAAGATCCGTTCACGCTGATTTCAGTTGACTAAAATGAATGGTTACCTGATTTAGGTGTGGTAGTTAGTCAATAGCGTTACAATCGATACGAAAAGGTTATGCAAATGACCATATTCAAAGTTTTCAAAATGATATATAAGGAAGGTCTGCGACTACTGTAGTAACCATGTTTTAACTTGTAATCACACAGATTTCAATTATCTTTTATACAAATCAATACAATAACTTTAGTTAATCTACAATAAAATAAAAACTAAAGTCTACAAACAATTAATTTTAAATTTCAACATAGAAACAATCTTACCACAACAAAAATCTAATGTCTCAATTCTTAGATATCGTTGCTCGTAGCGGTGGTAACAGAGTTATCGAAGTTAATCCTCCTGCACAAGGGATTGATATCCATCTTACAAACCATGGTTCAGATTGGCTTTGGGCTGCTTTCTCTGTATTTAGCTTACTTGCTATTGTTCATGCCTTAATATTCAGTTTCACAAGTTTTAAGAATCAAGGTTTAAAGAAAGCCTTATTCATTGGTCCATTAATTACCAACTTTGTAATGGCAATTACTTATTTTACTTGGGCTTCTAATTTAGGTAACACAGGTGTGGCTGTTGAATTCCATCATGATACGACCTCTGAAGGTTTAGGAGTTCGTGAAGTCTTTTACGTCAAATATATTGGTTACTTCTTATCTTGGCCATTTGTCTTATATGCTATTGAAGTTGCTACCCATACTTTAGATCTTTCCTCAAAGGCTTCTGCTGGTGAAACATTTTCAGGTATCGTTAGTATTCTTTCAAGTCTTCTTACCAAGCTTTTTTCAACCGAAGTATTCGTCTTAGGTTTATTGATCGGTATCTTGATTAAGTCCACTTATAAATGGGGTTACTTTACTTTCGCTGTCGCTGGTCAACTCTTTGCAATGAGTTTAGTTACTGCTTCATTAATTAGAGCTTCCAATTCTATTAAATCCAATAGGGCATCATTGTTCTTGATTGGTTTCCAATTGATCGTTTGGATCTTATATCCAATTGCTTGGGGTTTAAGTGAAGGTGGTAACTACATTCAACCAGATTCCGAAGCTGTATTCTATGGTATTCTTGATTTGATTACCTTTGCTGTTATTCCAACTGTTTTAACTTTCTTAAACGCATCTGGATTAGATGAAAAGGTATTCCTTAATTTTAACTTCCATCATAACAATTACGATGAAAAGTTGGGAACCACCCCAAGAGCCAGTGGAGATACTGCCGTTCCTGCTACTAACACTGAAGTTGGTGATGGTGAAGCTACAGAAACTGTTTAAACAGTAAGTACATGTTGTATTCCCATGTAACTTGATTCACTACTAGTTTAATAAATCGTACTATGGTGTGTGAAATGAATGCAATGGAGAAAATGATTTTATGACTTTTTCTATTTTCTATTAAGACTTTGCAGGATTGTTAAGTTCATTTATTTTCAATCTTTTTTCGTCTTAATACTTTAATAATACTTTAATAATATAATTTTTATAATTTATTAGTTTGTGAAATGTTTGTAGGATCTATTTAGTTATTTACTGATAATGTAAAAGAATGATTTCTATTATGAATTAGTTTGATTGTTGGCTAATAAATTAGAAATCAATGAGTCTCATTGTAGCGTAACCTACTGAGATAATTATTATATATGCAATTATTGAACTTGGTACTCCTCTATTAATAAAAGTACCTACCGTCAAATATGGTTTACCAAACTCATCAGTCATACAGATTGCGGTAACATTTGGGAACCCAGAAGTTGGTAATCCCATAGCAGCTGAACATAATAATGCACTTATCATAATAAGCAAATTTGGGTGAGGATCTAGCATATTGTTACCAATTTCTGAAACTAATGGAATGATGATTAAAGCAGCAACTGTGTGAGAAACAAACGTTGCCATGATTAAGATCAAAAACCCAAAGGCTATAGATACCCCATAAAGGGATAATGATTCAACTTCATGTTGAATGTAAACTGCAATGGTTCGTAAAAGACCAGAAGAGGCAACGGCTTTACCTAAAGCAGTACCACCCATTGCCAAAACAACAATGTTCCAAGGATAATTATTAAAATCTTCTGTAGAAAGTAAGCCGGAACCAAAGAATAAGATAATCGGAATCAAGGCAATTATTCCCATTTCTCCAAATATTCCTTCAATATTGGAAGATATACACCACAATATTATAGTTCCACTTGATACTGCCACTATGTACCATTGAACACTAGTGAATTTATCGTCAATGACTCTGATTGGCACCAACTGGGTATTTTTGGAATTACATTTGAAAGTAATGAGTAAGAATATCCAAATGAGTAGAAGTGAAAGAAAGCAAACTGGTAATGCAATGACAAACCATTGTCCCCATGATGGTTGAGGGTCCATGGCACCAATTGCAATCATATTCTGAGGTGAGGCAATTGGCAGGGCCATACCACCAACGTTAGAAGCAAGTGCTATTCCTAAGATTAAAGCATTAGCAAATGCAGATCCCTTTGGTAAAGTCCTAAGTAATGGTTGAATTAATGAAAAGCATAAAACTGGAGCTGCAACGTTGGACACCCACATCGAAGCAAATAGAGCAACTCCCATAATCGTCAAAAGGACTATGGAAGGATTTGTACCAGCCTTTGATAGAATCCAAGTAGAAATCAATTTTGCAATTTGGTACTTCGAAAGTGCAGCAGCTAAAGTGAAGCCACCCAATAACAATAATATCACTGAATTCCACATAGTCGATAAGATATATTTGGATGCGTCCGGAGCAGTCATTGAAGAACCATCTTCATTTTTCAATATCAGGAAACTCACAATCAATATAGGAATTAATAATGAAGTAACAAATAACGGTATAGTTTCTGTAGCCCATAATAATGATGCAACAATTAAAAGAGCAAAACAATGTTGCTGCTGTCTATCTTCAAAAAATGAAGCATTAATTAATAATACAAACAACAAGCCGATAACAAAAACTTTGATAATAGTTGGATTCCTGATTGAAAAATTTAATGACGTAGTCAGTTCACCCTGATTTTTCTCATTTGGATTGCCACCATTACCACGTCTCATTGAATTATCTCCAGTGTTAGCAGCATAATTTTTACGCTCTAAGCCAATCATGTCTCTCCAAACCGTATTTCTCTCCCAAACAACATGTTCTCTCAAATGTATCGAAAGTTCTTGTTTTGCTACCTCGAGATCATCACCATGATTACAAATTAATGCATAAAGTCTTGTTAAAGCATCTATATTCTCGTTAACTCCTTCAATTGTAGATGGTTTGAATATGTATGAATTCACTGGTAATTGCTCCATGTATTTTGTCTTGATATCGGTATTAAGAGATTTATCAAATTTTTTCAAGGCCTTTTTAAAACCAGTTTCATTAAGATCAATAAATGATTTCAATTCCGACAATGTTGTATATAAACCAATAACTCTCTTTCTGAGAATCACTCTATTTTCTGAAAGTAATATTAATTGTGGAGGTAAATTCTCCGCATCGTTATTCCACACTGCTTGAATTCTTGGAGATTTTAGAAATTGATCAATGGACTTTGAAGTTTTTGAATCTCTTGAAATCATTCTATGAAGGTGGGTGGTATTAGCATTAACATTAGTTGAGCTATCATTAGGTGCCTTATTGGAATCCAGATCTACATCATTTTCTTCGCCTTGAGTTTCGTTTTCAGTAGCAAGATAGTTATCGGAGGTATCAGACCCTCCTCTGGCACGAAATCTTGAAGCCTGGTTAGCGTTCAAGGTAAAAGTATCTAAATTATTGGTTTCATCATGTTCAACATCGTTTTCAAAATCTTCAATATCATTAACCAAGTCTTCTATGTTACTATAAATGAACTGTTCTTGAGTCTTATAAAAGGTGTCTATTTTCTTGAGTTCAGCATCAAGGGCAGCTATGAAAACGGTAGCCGCATCAGGACCAGCACCTGGTTGATTTTCTTGACCACTGATGTATAATAAACTTGATTCGGCGTCATTTCTTTGGTTTCTCAAGGAATCTCTTTGAAGAGAATATATGAGCTTCTTCAAAGTTGTATATGCTATATACTTTGAAGACCATTCCGGTACAGCATTAAACTGCAATGAGTGAGAAAACTTCATCGCCTACCAAACAAAAGATCAGGATTCTAGTATATTAATCGTCTGATCAAAGGAATATCTACCAGAATTTCCCTTATTAGTTTTCTTCCTCTCTCTCTTTGAGCCCCATTTCGAGATCCGTTTCTCAATGGTTGGTTATTACACTACCAGGCTTGAAGTATTACTGGGAGGACCTAATTAAATCGGTGAAATAGAGCACGAGAGATAAACGGTTCTCCTGTTTGTTTAAAACTACTCTACGTGGTATTCAATGTTGTTATTTTATTCAAGGGCATTTCGGCAACTGTTGATACTGATTTCACTATGGGCATCCTTGCTGATTTAAGTTTGTAAAGAACGTCAAGCCAGAATGTGACAACACGTGCCGCACCAAGTGCGTACTCTTAGTGCAGAGAACTTAAAAAATATCGCATAAAGAATAACCACAACCTCTTATCTAAAGAATAAAGTTAATCTTTAGACTGGTGGCAGCATTAGTTGCAGCAGAAGACAATTGATTGAGGTATTATGT
Source organism: Chernovozyma aurita (assembly GCA_030566905.1). Classification (NCBI taxonomy): domain Eukaryota; kingdom Fungi; phylum Ascomycota; class Pichiomycetes; order Serinales; family Debaryomycetaceae; genus Chernovozyma; species Chernovozyma aurita. The sequence goes on from JAKUBO010000009.1 coordinate 199,977, forward strand.
TATTAGAAGAGTAAATAAACATAATATTTGATAACTTTGTAACTTTACCACACAACAAAACAGAATGAATCTTGGAAATACACTGTGCAATTGATCTTATACATATATTTCAATGAAAAATTAGATATATTGCTTGAAAATGATAAATTCTGAGATTTTGCCGTTAAATAGAAATGCTTACTGATTATCAAACTAAAACAACATATACAACATAAATAGGGTAGCCACATCTCTAGTTCTTGTCAAAACTTGTCATAGTCTATAAAATTATCAACCTATTACCCTGAGATATCGGAACAGGACAAAAGTTTCCGCTCTATCTTAATATCAATTTTGATCATCTCTGCAACGCGCGAGAAAATCTGTAAACTATTTCAGTACTTTGTCCGAGGAAATCCGCTTGGGTCATTCTCGTAAGTTGATGAATGGCAAGCAGACGCAGCCCTCTATTCAAACATCTCTGAAATTAGCACTTGAAAATAGACCCCATATGTAATGGTTGTATTGCTGAAGTATTCCTGATGTTTTCCTTTGGTGTTAAATGAGTTTGTTTCACAACTAGTGATGTAGTGAAGTGTTCTTGTTTGAGACTGCAAGATACATCTTTTCTTAGACATAAACTAGAATCTCAGCTCGCCTAATTCCCTCTCTTTTGCCTGTAGATTCCGTCCTCATCCCCCGCAATTTGCTCCATCCTCACCATCTAAAACGACACTATCCGGTAGTGCCTACACCGGCCATAATTCTTCCGATAAAAGAAACGATCTTCAGATCTTTGACAACAAGAGAAGTGAATTCTGTCGTACAAGTTGGCTCGGCAGTGTTTGAGAGGTAAATAAAGATCACTTGAATAGTTCAAAATATAGCTGTAGTTGTAAAGAAAAACTATACAATCTATCCAAGCCCATGTCTGTTTGGGATCAAGTAGAGCAACTTTTTTTTCAATCCATTACCCAAACTCCAATTTCAATTCAGTCTTCAGCTACTTCTGGTAAATTAATATCATTTAGAACCCCTTCTCAAGTTTTACGTCAGCTAGTCCCACTTTGGAAGTCTTTTTCTCCTGATAAAAGACGTACCATAGCATTCAGTTCCGTTGCAATAATTCTATCTTGCTATATCATATCTCCAACTTTATTCCCTCGATCAGAATCAGATAGAAGAATGTTTTCTAAGAGGCCCGATAAACATACTACTGGGCTAATTAATATGAGAAATGATTGCTTTGCCAATTCTTCATTACAGGCATATCTGGCCTTGCCAGGACTCACCGAATACTTGAATCGTTTTATTGGATCTTATCAAGTATTTCAAAATTTAGTACCAAATGTTGTTGAAGAAGAAAAGTCACCTGCCAAAAGAGGAATTCCACTACATATAGCACTTGCTATAATTGTTAGGAAACTTCAAGAAACTCAATTGACTTCGAAGACCATTTCGGTTTGGACGTTTCTCCACATTTTGGAAGCAATTTTTCATGCAAAGATTTCAAGATCTCAACACGATGCTCATGAACTTACTCAATTGATCAATGAAACTTTAGAGAGTGAGAATTTGAAGGTCCAGAAACAAATAAAGAAAGTTCTTGAAGAGGGAAGTCATCTAAGCTCGATAATTAGAGAACAATTAGAAGGTTTGGAAATCCCAGAGTTTCCCTTTAGTGGACTTATTATCACTCAAATGGTATGTCTTTCTTGTAAACATGTTTCAAAGCCTTTATTTGCCCCATTTCTAATGTTAACCTTACCGACCCCACAGAAGGTTTCTACCGACTTGGACGATATTATTCAAGAAAATGAGTCCGAAACAATAGATGAATACCAGTGCCTTAAATGTAGACTAACAAAAATTGTGGAACATGAATTATACTTGGATCAAAATAATTTGAGTAGTAAGGATATTAAACAGGAAGAAACAGAATTTCTTCAAAAGATCTACGAATTGAACCTGGACCCCCAGCTTAGTATAAATGAAGATTTGTCCAAAGAACTAGAAACATACATCAAGGGTTACAATAAAAGAGGACTAGATATTTCCAAAGTAACTTCTACAGTTTTAAGAAAGAATCAAATACTTAAGCCTCCTAAAATCTTTGGAATTCATTTGTCAAGATCTAATTTTGATGGTGTGAACATTACCAGAAATCCTTGTAGGGTTGGATTTAAAGATCAATTGAATTTGTCAATTGGAAATGAATATCTCGAAGAGTTAAGACAGTTTCAAAGTGCAGCAAGAGTTGCCAATGTAAATATTAAGTCCAAAGTTTTAACTAATGATGTGAATGACATGGAATACGAAGATGTTCAACATGAAGATTTTAGTGTCAAGGGTGATGATCAAGAAGAAGACTTCACAAGTTCCAGTGCTACAGAAACAGAAACACAAGATGACGTTTACGAGCTAAATGCAAGTAATGATTTAGCTGAAGATTCTTCAGTTTCCTCAGGGGGATTGGATTCAGAGTCTGTCTTGACAGCTGCAGCTACAGTGACAATTCCAACTGACAACGTTTCCACCATAGGTTCTAGGTTACCTGACACCTTAAACAATGCCCCTATTACCGAGGATCAAACACATGACTTGAAAGAACATTTTAAGAGATTCAAATTTAATGATAACGATGTATATAAATATAAATTAAAGGCATTAATTAGACATCAAGGTTCACATACTCAAGGGCATTATGAGTGTTATAAGAAAAAGCCTCTTTACGTTAAAGATGAAGACGGAAACATATTTAATCTTTCGCCAGAAATTGATATTGATGTGATAGACCATCTACAAAATAGTTCTAATGCTAACAACACAAAGAACAAGGAATCAAATAATGACTCAAAATTGGCATCATCTTCAAAATCAAAAGATTCTCAAGAATATTCTAAAACCATTTCTGATTTGGAAGAAGCAGAAAAGGGGGAGAATCAATTCCGTAGAAGATTTTCTACGATGATGGGTAGAAGGCCATCAATCATGAGGGCAAATCCAAAAGATTCCAGCATTCACGAGATCATTAACTCTGGACTGCAAACCCCATGCGAGCTTCTTGTTGAGAACGAGGTGTCAGGGTTTTTCCAGCAGTTTGAAGATTCTTGCAAGAATCAAGATTCCAGCATTAAAAAGAAAGTCAAAATGAGAAAAATTCCATCATTAATCAAAAATCCATATTGGAGAGTAAGTGACGCACAAATTATAGAAGTTTCGCGTAGTTCAGTCCTTCTTGAAACTACAACAGTATATATGCTTTATTATGAAAGAGTAGACAGGAAGCAAATTAGAGGTAGATAGAATATTTATAGACAAGGAGGGATTATATACATAGAATAGAGTGCAATAGAGAGTTATAACTCGCTCGAGTTGAACCTTCGCTCGCTGTGAGATTGTAGCAAAACAGAACACCCAAACACCCAAACACCCATAACTTTTATGATTTGAATTTGGTAGAGCATCAGAATTAAGCAAGACGAGAACTAAATGTCAATATCAATACGAACAGAATTTAACATTGAAGAGCTGAAATTATCATGAGTAGTAGACCATCTGGATTGTTCCCGGCACTAAATTCAGCACAAAGAGCTGGCGGATCAGGTCTTCAAAGACAAAGAAATAAAGTTGCTCTCAAGCCAGGCCATTCACCACTTGACTGGGCACACTTAAATTCTACAAAACCAAGACATGAACTTAGAGGTCTAGCACCGGATGCAGCACCTCCAATGTATACACATATAACGAAAGAAGAATTGAAATCTCATAGAACCAAAGAAGATTGCTGGACATGTATCAATGGCAAAGTCTTTAATATTACGCCTTATATTGATTTTCATCCAGGAGGAGTTGAAGAAATAATGAAAAGTGCCGGTAAAGATGGTACGGCTTTATTCAACAAATATCATAGTTGGGTCAGTCCAGATAGAATGCTAGAGAATTGCTTTATTGGCCTATTGAAAAATTAGCCTCCATCTAATACGTCACTATTATTTATTATTATCCTTAATATAAGCATTATTTTGTATAAAAACTCTACTCCTTTATGTACTTTTCATCTCCAATTATAACACAATCCAAACCCCAATCATGGTCTTCTTTAGGTATCTCAGGTACTAACTGTTGATGTAATCCAACCCCAATTAGATAGGGTAGCCTTCCAAATTTCTTCAAGTATACATGTAAAAATTCGTCATAAAAACCCCCACCATGACCTAACCTTTCTCTATCGGTAGTGAAAGCAACACCTGGTACAATCATCACATCAATTCCATCTGTATCAAAGACATTAACTCCAGTTGTTGGTTCTAATAGTTGATACTTTCCTTGAGGTTTATAGTGAAGAATCTCTTCAAAACTAGACACCTTTAGCATGTTCATATGATTATGTTTTCGCCCCTCCCCAGTAGAAAAGACACATTGTGGCAAGAATACTTCCTTTTTAGATTTAAAGCAGGATTCAATTATTGGTATCGTTTGTATTTCCAGATGTGCCATATTCACAAAGAGGGCAACACTTTTAGTATCTTTATATTCGGGAACTCTTGCCAATGTTTGTCGCACAAGAGCAGATTGCCGACAAAGCTCATCTTGCGATATAAGTGCAAGATTCTTCTTAACCACAGATCTAATTCTCTTCTTAGCTGCTGCTAGTTCCATTTAATAGTTTGGGAATAGATAAAGTATCAAGAGAAGCTGTTGTTCTAAGATACAAGATTTCTACAAAATTCATCGCGAACGTAAAGTTTCAGATATAACAGGTAGTTGAAGTAATTACGGATTCAAAAATTAAACCTATACTAGTTTGTCTTTCTATGTCATCTATTTCTCACTACTTACAGCAATTACTTTTTCGTCAAATCTAACTGATTTCCTCCTTTCACCATTAAAATCAGTTGGGATCTCTAATTCAAACCCCTGACTTATATCATCAGCAGAATTCTTAAGCATATCTCTTATTGCAGCTTTATCTATTGGTCCTCCAGTACTAGATTTACGACGTTGTTGAATCTGCAAATCAGTTTTACATTTTTGACACCCGCAAATGAAACCCCAGTTGACTCTAAGCTCACGCTGACGTTGTTGAACAGTGTGAGCTGGATTGACATATGTAGTAGTAAGTTCTTCCCCAGCTTTAATATCTCTTGCAGCAACAACTTTGAGCCCGTCTACTCTATTAGTTAAAGAAGTTTCAACGCTAGTGTTTGGATCACAGTTGTGATTTAAGTGTGATTGAGTCAAATAGATACAGGAATCTAAATTATTGATGTTGTAAGTACCCATCATAAACATAAATTCTTCAAAATTAACTTTTCCTTCAGCTGTCGCTACGGGGAAAACTTTGGCAAATTTTTCATATCCTTCCTTCCAAAGTTCTTCCTGTTGTTCTTCAACAAATAAAGCACCTCCCAGAATACTGTCAAAGGCACCAGCTGAAGAGTTAATTGCCTTGTATCTTACTGCTTGTGAAACCCTTGCCATAGCTTTAAACTGCTTTCCCTTTATTCCTGTTTTGTCAATAAGGATACTTGCATAAATTACAGCAATAGCATACAATGCATTCCATTGGTCCTTTTCAGCATATTCTTGAAGTTCAAGAAAAGCATTAGCATCAATTGGTTTCTTCCTACCACTGCTGCCCCTAGCATTTGGATTAAACACATTGTGCTTTAGTATTCCATGCAACTCTACATCAGCCCTCTTACATGCTTGAGAACACCACATCTCTGAACAAATATTACAATCCAATCCCTTAAGAACAGAAAGTCCAAGGTGAGCACTCGATTCGGTCAAGAGCTTACCACAATATGCACAAGCTTTACCATGTTGAATTAATTTAATCTTGGATAATGGAGGTACATTAAAAAGTTGGGATTCTTGAAAAATCTCTTCTCCTTTAGATATCTTTGTCTTTGCATACAATCCCTTACCTCTTTTAGAAGTTAGCACAATGTGGACCTTGGGCGGCAATACAATATCTGGAGTATATATGGACTTAATTTCATTGGCATAAGTAAATTGCTGCTGATTCGGATTATTGTTCAACAATCCATACTTCTTGAGCAAGGTCTTGACTCTCTTTTCAGATACAGACCAATTAGGATGCTCTGCTTTGACTAATAAGTGCAATTTGGGAACCCCAAGCGATTCGCTAGATGGATCATGCTTCCAAATGGTGATTACAGCTTCAACAATTTGACGTTCATGGGGTACAATAGGTTCCGCTGACTCCTCCTTATAATCATTAATCTTGACAATCTCTGTCTTCAGAATCATAGATTCACCAGTAGTCATTAGAGATTGAAATGATGTCGGAATAAAGACAAATTGTCTTTTAGTAATTGGTCATCAACACATTTTTTTTCAAGTCTTTACGCTGCAGTCTGAGTGAGAAACAAATTCAAAAATAGAGAAGCCACCAAATTCACAAAGAAACAAGATATTGCAAAAATCTTCCAACATGCTACACCATCATACTACAGAACCATAACATTAATACAGAATATGAGTTTAATAGTTAATTTAACATAATAGAGAATGTCCTATTATAACTCAGTGTGATACACGCAGACCACCAAAATTGGGACAAATAAAAAAATTCATTAAACGTAATCGTACATACACTATCAAAAATTCACCACCATAACTTGCTTTTAGCTTCTGCTTTCAGCTCTCTTCCTGTATCAAACAAAAGAGCTCGACTCTTCACCAAAGTTTTGCCATTTTGGGACTCAATTATACTTTCTAGGGTAATCAGCTTCCCAATTTCACTTTGTTTTTCTGCAGGTTTTGTCTTAATTATCAAAAACTGATTAGCGAAACTAGGGTACCTATAGGATATTGATATGTTCTCTACCTTGAAGTCCCCTTTAACGTTGGAAGTAGTAGAGCTTGATAAAGATGCATTTCTTTTGAAAGTTTCGTTGAGAAGAGTGGCTAAGATTCCCCCATGTACTAGGAATGGGTATCCACATAACCTGTACCCTACGTGTACTATTACTATTCCTTCATCAGTATCAGTGTTATGGAAAATAACGGGCTCTACTGCAATTCCACCTTTCTGCTTTAATGTCCTATTAGTCAATGCTGGCTTCCCATAATCATCTTCCTTCTTAGTGATATAACCCCTATTATCCAACACATTGCGGTCCAAATTCTCCCAAGAACTCATCTTTATCCAATTCTTCCCTTGTTTCAGATAAGCTAATCTTTCGTATATAGGCAAATGCTTAAGCTCATATTCCAACTTCATTTGCAAGACGTGATTGTCTTCACTTGTTTCAGTAAAATTAGCATACCATTCAAATGGAGTTTCTTGATATGCAAAATATGTGCCTGCAAGGAAGAAAAGGGTTGTGGTCTTCCAATTGAACCATGACTTGGGAGCTCTTTGAGGCAAATGATCTAAGGGGGAATCTAAGTAAGAACGAGTACCATATCTTCTCAAAATTCCAATTCTAGGAACTCTTCTACTTATCAAAGATCTTGAACACTTAGGGGCATTCAATATAAAACTCATTAGACCAATTACATAGGAAGTTATCCGAAAATCCCAATTAGTTAGAATCACTTCTACGTTATTATGTTAGTAATGTTTGGTAAGGGAACGACCAAAAGTGATAAGCAAGAAGATCAAATATATTTAGTGCGCTTTTTTTTCAAATAATTGTATTTTGATGCAATGAAGCAACCTAATACCAGATTAGCCTTTCTGTTTCGATAAATATACAAAATTATTAATTTTGAGGAAATTGGAGTGAAAAGTGGCTTAAATTGTACTAATAAGGTAGACATGCAGCTTTAATTCAAATTTACTTCCTAGAGTAGTGTTCCATGTAGAGAAATTAATATTGATTGAATCTCTAAATTCATAAACTTTTATTCTACTTCTACCCCTATGTCAGATTTCGATATTTGCTCAAACGGATTAGACCAAGTAATTCTTCAAAGAATGCGATTGGACATGGAAATCTTCCAGATGTTAACATTTTCTTGAACATCATAATGAAAACTTCTATAATAATCAACTGCATAAATAGAACTTGTATGACGCAACAATTGGAGAAAACATCTTATACATTAATCTTCTTCTACTGTTATAAATTTACAAAGGTTAGCTCGCCAAATACTTTACACTTGTTACTTCTGAGAAACAAATAAGGAAAAGAAATTGAAATAATCAACAATATCAAAGAAATTTTAATGCATATCCAATTCCTTGTAGCTTTTAAAGGCATCAATTGAATATGAAATGTCACTATCCATTTCAATGTTGTGTAAAGTTAAAATTCGAACAGGCACATTCAAACACTAATGAGCCTTCACAAAAATTCTGCTCCTCTAAATGACCTCTTTCTTTCTCATACAAAAAAGAGAGTCAGGAAAATAAAAAAATTCAATCTATTCCACTACATCTAATAGCCAAATAAATAATCAAAATTCTACCATCCTCAAAAATCATATACAATTATAATTGAAATTGCCCAAGACGTGATAAAAAGTTGTCTTATGAAAGCAACAAACAAAAAAGATCTCAATAGATTCTAATCTTTACCAAAGTTAACTTCAAAAGTTATTAAATAAACTAGGTACAGAAATTTCTTTACCAAAAAATACCACACTTCGCCAAAGTTATATCTTGTAGCATTTGAACTATTTTGAGCAGGTTATCATGTTAAACATTACAGAATTTAATCAGTAATATCATTGATAAACAATAAGCTGTATAAATGTCATAATGTAATTATATATGAATCATAAAAAACTATCAAAGTTAATTAGAATTTCATATCCTTTTGATATTTAATGTTTTAATTTTAAATCTCTGCTAATATAAAATATTACAATTTAATAAAATTAGTTAACTGAATATGTATGGTATTGTTTTATTTAAACTACATTCCAACAACAGCAATTCAAAATTTATTCTAAGGGAGCTCCAGTTCAATGGATCTTAAAGTAATCTTACAAACTGAGACGGCATATGATGGATGCTGGTTGAAAACAGAGATAACGTTTGTAGAATTCATAGCATATTGCAGTTTGACATTTCCTTAGCATATTTTGTACAAACTCATTCGCATATAGTCCATACTATTTTGTCATGAAGTAAACAAATTTTTGATTTGTGATTACATGCTCTAGATCCTTTAAGGATATTATTTTTTTTCGGAAAACAATTTATGTTTCAGACTTTCTTCACCTTATAATGGAAGACTTCTTTGTGGTATTTCTACTTCTAATGCTTTGTACAAAATAGACTCGTTCATCGTATTCTTATACAGTTATTTTACGAAACTGTAATGAATTTTTTTGATTATCATTATGCAGTATTTGTATGTAATTCCACGGTAAAGCAACTACATTTATAATTTTATAAATTGAATCTAAACGGTATAACAGGTACTGATATATTAATATATTGCAAATAAAATAGTTAAAAACCAGGTACAAATAGAGTTCATGAATTGAATTACTCTAAAGTTGAATTCAATTTAGAAGTGTATGTATATTGATTATTTTGCAAGGATTGGGAATGGATGGGTAGGTGACATTAACAGTAATAATATCTTTTAAATAGGTACTTGAATTATGATGTTATACAATTGATCATGTTAATGGGTTTAGTCTGTTAAATTATTTATAGATTCTTGCCTGTGATGTAAAGCACATTCTGCAAGAGCATATGCAGCCTTGCTTTAAAGGATATCCACGGTAATAGAATAAGAGTTGTTAAGATTAAGTACGCTGATTCCATTTAAGACGAATAGAGACTGTGATGTCTTGTAAATTTACTTTTTGATGGAAATACCTGCTATTCACTGTGTTGTAGGTTCTGTGCTGTATGAGTTTGAATTTCCAACCTTGCTAGATTTATTCAGCTGCATGATGTATCATTCTACAAGGAAAGATACAATTTTAACTACAAATGATTTCTTAAAATGTTGCACTTTTGACATTGGAAGCAGAGAGTTAAGATGAAAATTTGAACATTTCTAAAACCTTTTTATTTTCATTACTGCTGATAATTGTATTGCTTGTCTAGCTGGGAGACAAATTTTTCACAACTATTCTGTAGCGCAACATAGGATACACTGTAGTTTATTAATAGAGTAGTAATTGTTACAGAGCTTACAGTAGATACCTCATTTTGCATTATTCATTTATTGATTAAGCATGATTATTTCGTCTTTGTTATTTAACTCTTACCATTGTTCTAATTGATGATGTGTTTTGTATTGCATGCCTTTGAACAAGTGAGGATTAGCATTAGACTTTCAATTGTATGCTGAATAGATCTTTACTAGAAGTATGTAGACAAGCGCGATTGATATATGGATTACCCTATTTTGTTGAGAATTAACATGCTTGGACTGAAGTCTGAAAGTAGTTATTGATTGTTAGAATTTGAAGTTCGTATTTACTTTGTAGTGATATGTTTGCAGCTTGACCTAAATTTTTCAACAAGGGAACAAATCTGCTAATAATACAACCGTGGAGTTTTGTAATGTAGTAGACAGTGTTATCTACGTTATTCTACATTTTACAATTATATGATAATTTGTTGCTCAACTGCATTTCTGTCTTTAAGAGTTTTAGTGAAGGATGTTTATAGTTTAATTCAAATAGAATAAATACCAATTGCTAGTAGATTTAATTTTACGTATTTTGATTATTTTTAAAATTGGAATTAATTGAGGAGAGAGATATATTTTTAATTTGACTTCGAGTATTTCAGAAAGTGATTAGTGAAACAAAAATTATCAAAAATATATTTGAGGTTTTATTGTCGTTTTTTTTTGGGTAGAGTCTTTTGTTGTTGTAAAAATTTGAATATCCTTTTTGAATGGCACTTGTTTTGATTTGGAAATATTTAATGCATTCAACTTGAAGATTGGTTTTTTTCAGTTGGAAGAAAGTAGACTATTATCGATTTCGTTAAACTTATATGCAAGTATTGATATATTTTACCAAGTATGTAGTTGGAGGTATGCTCTAAGTTTTGGTTTGTTGCAAGATGCAAGATGAGAGCACTTCTAGTGAATATTTAGCTATTTTTAACAGATTTTAATTTAATCTCAGAATTCCAGATTTTCTTCAGATTTAAATAATGTTAGAACTTCAAGTTTATTGCTTATTTGGTTTGTCATAACAATTAAACATTTTAGAATTAAAATCTGGTTAAGTTCTTGCAAAGATTTCTTTTAGCAATATTTATAGATATACTTTTTACGTTTTATTATATTGATGCATAATGAGTTTTGACAATTTTTTGTTCAAATTGGCCAATACTATGATTTAGTGTATTTATATTTTTGACAGGATGTACTTGCAGAATACCTTCAATTTTGTACATGGGTTTCAATGATGCAGAAGTTCAACTTAAATTAATTTCTACAAAAAATTCGTTGCTCTAAACATTTTTATTTGTACATTTTCTCTATTTAATAAGTCTTCCAGGAACCTTCAAGTTCGTCATGTCGTCTTCTACCGATACCAGCACGTCTCTTATTAGAACTGAAATCATCTACCTCTCTTCTTATATTTTCTCTTTTCAATCTTCTTATATTTCTTTCCCTCTCAATTTCTCTCTTCTCAATTTCCCATGGAGTTAATATTTCCACGATAGGCTCCCAAACATCATTTCCATTATGACTACTACTCTCAGTAGTGATTCTAATCCCACTCTCAAAAATCAAGCCTCCTAATTGTTGGTATTTATGTAATTCATGGTTGTAACTTCCATCTAAGATTTCTTTCTTCATTCGAAGTATGACATCATGCAATGAATGAGAGATAGCAGGCTTAAATTCCAATGGTAATCCCATGTCTCCCACTACAATATCAGCAAACTCTTCCGGAGTAATCTTATCTTGGGCCAAATCCCACTCAAATTTGTCTTGGTACAATTTTTTATCAAGATTTACAGATAAATCGATAATCACATGAAAGTCTTTGTTTGGAGGGAGTTGTAATGTAGATGCAAAAGAGTACTCATCGATCTGCTTCTGAATCGACTCTGCAATATCCTGTTGAAGATGGTTAGGCAACTCCAAATCACTACAGAGCATAATTGAAAATTGTTGAGGAGTTATGAGGGTCTCATGCAAATTCCACATAAAATAATCCACTAGCTTCGAGTTGCCATTGTTATATTCGAAATTTAACCTTATAGGAATTAAAGTGTACTGATTTTGCTTCTGATTTACTAATGCCAGTATTATCAGTTCATCGTCAATTCCAATTGGATGTCGAGTTCGACGAGCAGGCTTAAGAAATAATTTCTGAGCATTGGCATTAATTTGATTATTGGCAGCTGACGTTGCTGTGTGATTTGACTGATGGCTAACGTCTTCAAAATCAAAGTCATCGTTATAGTTATCAAATTCAGCATAGTTTATCAGCTGAGCGTGCCTTTTTGCTTGTCTCCCTTGAGGTGCAGTATGTACAATAAGGGCATTGTTCTGATCTTTAGAAATTCTTGATTGAAGCCCTGTAGCCAAGGCCTGTGGGAGAAACGAAGTTGATTGATAGGAAAGGGACGACATATTTAGTTATGACTAACTAATGTTTGTATCTGCTTATCCTTTCCTGAGCCTTTTGACTTTTTCAAAACAGAAAGTTAGTCTGAGTTGCACACGACAACACGTAAATATGCAGGAATGGCAAGGATGCTTCATAACAATGAAGACCAAGTTGAAAGATTGTCATATTAGTAATTCTTGCTTGGATTTATTAAAGAGTAAAGAGGTGCTGTTGGAAGGTTGGAAAACAGTTGCAATCCATGGATTCTGAATACTACCATTTTGCTTAACTAGACTTTGTGTTAATCCACCTTATTGCTTCTTATTTGTCCACATCAATGGAATCCGCAACCATATTAAACGATTTTCTAATCTCGAGATCTTCACTTCAAGAGATTATACCATTTGAAAAGTTTGAAAAGCTATTCAATGGAGCATCTAAGCAGATTGTTATGCAAATATACAAAGAATTGGAGTTACAAAGAAACCAAACCATTGGTATTGTATCAAAGCAAGTGGAACAAGAATTCAATGTACCATTGGACTATGAGAAGTTGTCAGAACAGGTTTCAGGTTTAAATCAATTGCAGACAAAATTTTCTTTGAAAGGTTTACTCGAGAAACTTCATGCATTGCAGATTGCTATGCAGACTGAGTGTGTAACCGTCGACTCTCAAATCAAGGGAACAATAAATGAGCTACAAGAACATATAGACGAATTAAGTAACTTGCGATATGGCAATTCATGGGTTCGAGGAGGCGACAGTTCTGATGTGATTACAATAGTTAAGGATACTTTGGAAAGTATAGAGAAATGTGACAAATTGCTAAAAAAGAGAAAGTTAAGTCTTCCAATTACAGATGATAAACATAAGAGTTAAGTTCTTGTGTAATACTATTTACAAGGTTTTATACCTCTTCATTTGGAGAAATTGAATTTATTTCATTCAACTTTTCCAAGTCCTCCTTATTAATCCATTTCCAAATACTAAATTTCCAATTGAGTCCGTCCATATCTCCTAATTGATAGTTTGATTCTAAACTTCCATTTTCCATTTCCTTCATGTACACGATCCTTCCTATTCGAGAATGAACCAAAGCCATAGCACACATAACACAAGGTTCGTGTGTAGAATAAACTAGTAAATTATGACAGAGGTAATTGTTTTCGTCTTTGTTACTGTCTCCCTTAGCTTGCCTCCTTTTCAATTCAGTGTCAGCCACACTATCAATGGCCATCATGACACTATGACTGAGAGGGTGCTGAATCTTGTTATCTATTCCAATCGCAAGAATCTTATGTTCCTTATCATCGGCTTCTGCCTCACTAGCAATAATTGTTATTGGCAAGCCATTGTTTTCTTTGGATAATGAAAGTAGTTTCGCAATCATTGACTTTTCTTTATCGATATCAATCTTAAGCGATTTAAGATATTGATGGTTTGGATTCCCCTTCCATGAAATGGGCCAATATTTGGTGGACCATTCTTGTGCCAATTCTTTCGTTGGTGGTGCACTTTTTGGAATCTCTGTTTCATAGAATTGCAAGGTTTGCAATTCTTCGCTGGATGCTGTGCTATGTGTCTTTAATAAATTTTGCAACTCTTCCTTGGAGGAAATGTAATCTTTAGAACATAAAATAGTCCTAAGTAAATGGGTGTGAGTCTTTTGATTTTCACTAGTTTGCTTATGGAAACGTTTCATATGTAACAACAGAATAGCATCATACGGAGAAACAAATTCTCTTATGAATAAAAGTAACAGTTTTGTCTGAGTAGGTTGGATATCACAACACCATACTGTAGTAAGATCAGGTATTTTAGAATTTTTTTGTGCATTCAGAAAATGTATAACTTGCTGAAGAGAATCGTACAATATACCATTTTCAAAGTCGATATGAGACTCAACTTGATTCATGGTATTGTCTTTTTGTTGATAAGTCCGTCGTATTATATTTGTCAGTTTCTCTATTTCTTGTACAAATGAACGAATGAAGTTTGGAAGTCTAAGCATTAATAGTCTTGGGAAACAAATGATAATTTTTTTTGCAAAGAAGAAGAAAAAAAGTTTCAATATCTTCTATTTTCAAAATGTTACCCCAACTATTCCACCAAACCACCCCAACAACGAGTTTTAAATTACCACTCAATCTGACACAAAAGAGCTCAAGGTCAAAAAAATAAAAGAAGCCCAGAAGTTCTGTTTGAGACAAACAGAAAAATACACTCGGAGAAATATTTGGGGGACATAACGGAAGAGAGGAATGAAAAATGACAATTGTCTCACTCCGGGATTATCTTACGGGTAGGTTGGAAACTGGTCACACGTTGGTAGATACTGAGAGTAATTTTTATAGAGATTCTGAAGAATATCTTAACTTGTTAGATACGACCTTAATCACAGATAATAAGGTGGGAGAGAAAGATGCATTGGCTCCGCTTTTGAAAGTGGTTTCTGCAGAACTATCATATGTTGAATTTATTGATGCAGTTGTAACATATTTAACAGTCAAGAAGGTATCGAATGTATTGACACAAGGGTATCTGGACGAACTGTCAAATTCGGTTGTATCTGCAATTTTCAATCCTTATGTGAGCTTTCAAGTTAATAATTTAAAAGGGGTATCTTGGGAGAAAGTTTATATTCGTATTGGGAAATTAACATTTCTTGATCTTGTCCTCAATACTAATTGTTACGTGCTTCTGAATAATGGAAGCTATGTTCAATTGTGGGGAACTATGAGTCACTACATACCTCCTGAAGAGATTAATGGTTTAGTTTCCAAAGCTAAAGTGCTTTATAGCAGTATGCCGTTTCATAGATATCTTCTTCCGGAGACTCTGGAGGAACTAATAGGGCGAATAATATCATTAAAACCTCTTCGATCAAAGTCAATTCCTAAGAAATACAGAAATTTCAAGTCAATATGTGAAATTCTCGTAAAGAACGACAAAAAATGTCAATATGGTAAGATATTCCGACAGCTTGTTGAAAGTGAAGCAGTGGAGAAGGAAACATATTTCAAATATGCTACACCGATCCACCTTGTAGTTAAATTTGTGTTCATTATTATTGGAAAGGTGTTTCCACTTCATGTTTGGGGAACTCATAAAAATAAGGGTACAATCCTTCGCATGGTAGTCAAGTATTTACAACTAAGCAAAAGAGAAAAAATTCCTATCCAATATATTGTACGGGATATATCCATCTCTAGCATTCATTGGTTAGGTAAGTCGAAACGTATAACTTCCAAGCAAGATAGTCAGAACAGAGTAAAATTATTCACTAGTTTTGTTCATTGGTTCTATTCTCAATTCTTAGTTGATGTTCTACGGGATTTTTGGTATGTAACGAGTACATCTCAAGGTTCAGAATTACTCTATTATTCACATCATAACTGGAAAAGCATTACAGCTCCGTGGCTAGATACTTATATGAGAAGTAATTTAATTAAAGTCACGACTTGTAAACTTCATGGTTGCGAGTATGGTACGGAATTCATACATGGAAGCCTACGTCTTCTACCTAAAGCTCATGATTTTAGGTTACTTTGTGTACCATTAAAGGATCCCGTTGATAAATATAAGTATCCAATTCACATGAGAAATGAAATATATCCGGTGAGAGAGCTCATTATCAAGAAAGCTAAAGAGTCTTGTACAACCGTACATGCTAGATGCTATTCCACTACTGATATAACCTCTAATCTACTTCGATTTAAACTTAAGATGCAAAAATCCAATTCAATTTTTCCTAAATTTTACGTAGTAAAATTTGATATGAAACATTGTTATGATATGTTGGAGCATCGAAAAATAACCTCTTGTGTGGATAATCTACTAGACGGCAAAGTATACTTCGTTAGGCGCTATGTAAAAGCTGGATCTATGCATCTGAACCATAGTAGTTCTTTTCGAATGATTCAAGATATCCAAAACATTGAGAAATTTAACTTAATCGAGTCCATAGAAAGCTCAAAGTCTGGCAGAGTGATTTTTGATAAATGTGAAACTATCAAATTGACTCCTGTTGATGTTCTTTCCATAATTGAAACACAGGTGTTTAAAACTGCATTGGTACTTGATACTGGCCAGGTCCATTGCTACAAGAGAAGAAGGGGTTTATTTCAAGGGTTTCCACTTCTGGCTACTCTATGTGATGTAGTCTATAATGACCTTGTTGATACAAAGTTTGAGTTTTTACTGGATGAAAATTCTCTTTTATTACGGCTAGCTGACGACTTCTTAGTGATCACAACGGAAAAGGAAAATTATGATAAAGTTTGCAAAATTATTCAGCAAGGATTCCCTGCACATGGTGCATATGTGAATACAGATAAAACAATTTATTTTGATCCTTCCAATTCTGAACAGAAATATATTGATTTTGTGGGTTTGGACATATGTTCTCTGTCGCTAGATATCAAGCGAAAGAAAGACAGTTCGAACCATATTTTACCTTTTTCCTACAAAAAATCGTTCAAGGTCATGTACCATTATCTCTTGACCTCCTTTAAAAGAAACTTGACCAACATATCTCTTAACTTGGATTTTCACGGATTGCCAAACGTGCTCTTGAATATCGAGTATGCACTTTTGAATACTTTAGAGACCTTCTACGCCAACTTTAAGGAATTGTTATTGTGTGAACCTCACTTCAACCAAGATGAATGCATTGAGTTCCTTATGGGTCTACTAGATACAATACTAAATAAATATGAAGAAGTGAATGCAACCACTGAGGTTCAAATCATTAGTATTCATAAGCAGTGTGTGGTTGAAATACTAAGGAAGAACAAAAAATTCGATGATGTTCTCATCAAGTTGCAATGTCTTTACTAATACAAATCAATTTGAAGGAAAGTGGCACTGTTCTTTTAATCATCATAACCCAGAGACTTAATTGTTTTTTTGTTGTAGTAGACTTACGTAGTAACAAAATTAAACTAATGCGACGCTCGTTGTATGAGCACAATGTTACAATTGATTAATAGACTCCAAACGAACTCTTCAAGTTTTCCTCATCTCTTAACTTTCTCATTCTTTCTATTTCGTCTATTCCTCCAGACTTCTTCAACTTCGAATCGTCAACAAAACCTTCCAATTCCGATTGAAATTTGGTAACATTCATATGTTCTCTTTCCTTTTCTCTCAATCGTTCTGCTTTTGCAATGGCTTCTAATCTACTTTCATGATTTGGCTTCAATGCTGCAACTTCATTCAAAACAGCATCTTTCATTGAGTGAAAACTCTCACCAGGCTCTGGGATATATAATTGGGCAACAAATTTATTTCTCTTGTATGAACTTAACTTACTTTGTTCGAGAGAACATTGCTCAATCAATTCAAAAGTTTCCTCTATTCTCTTTATATCATCTTCCAAATCGTGAGTGAGATCATCCTGCAAATTAAAGAACTGTTGTTCTTCACAAACAGTATCCAATTCCTTCTCCCAAATCCTTTTCCAATTTGTCTTTTCGTTACCCATATAATTGACTATATCACTCAACTTGGACTTAGCATCCTGAATTTCCTTAAGAGTATTCTTCAATTGAGTTTCTCCAACTCTAACTCCTCGTTGGGCAACATCTTTGCGGAGAGCTTCCATAACATCTTGTAAGTCGTCAACTTTTGTAAGCAAAACGTCAGATTCTTCGGATATTTTAGAATGGCATTCATTCATGTAATTTCTATTATTTGATTGTGAGACATTTACACCATTGGCTCTAAACTCTTCGACTTTAACAAGGGTTTCTTCTATGGATGAACGTATTTTCTCTCTGGACGAGGCTTGAATTTGCCTTATAACTTTGACCTCTTGCTGAATTGCCTTTAAATCAGCTATTTCAGATAATGATATTGAAGATGGCTTTGAAGATGCTAGGGAATTTGTGGTAGAAGCTCTTACCGGTGGCGATGGAAGTGGAAGTGGAGTAGCTGCTAGTTCTATAGTTTTCATGATTTCTTTGACTTCGTGTACCGTGTGACTGCTTATATCCTCCACTCGAGCACTAAGTTGCTCAAATTTACTTTCAATGTTTTTAAGAAGTACCAATTGAGGGTCTGGTTCGTTTAGGGAAAGTAAACTTCCTTCCTTGACATCTACTGACAACATGTGCTCCTCGAGTTCATACGAAACTTGATGGTTGTAGGTGTCCTGAATATATATCTCTGGAAATGCATTTGTTCCAGGGGAATATGCAAATTTTTCAACAAACAATAACCGAAGAGAGTTAAAGGAAACAGGTAGATCCACTTGAACTTTCTTGGTTCTGTTATTTATCCTTAGAAACACCGAAACGGTGGTTATCTCACCAGCGGTGATGTCTCGTCCACTATCTATAGTGGAATCACGAGAATCATTGAATTCAAGAGATTTATCTGGGCCAGATATCGTAGGAAGAGAATTCATAATTTGCAGATTGTTGGTAAGTTTTGCGTACTGATATGCCGAGAACCGTTTGGAAGCTCTTCTTTGAAGTGAATTGCCCTTTTGAAGTTGTGTTAAAGCATCGTTTTGTACCGGGGGAGCAAGGGTAGTAGTAATTGTTGGAATAGGCGAAGAATTACTCTTCAAAGATACACGAGGATTGGCCACAGAGTTACTGGATGACTTGGAGACCGAGGTCGATGAAGCTGTAGTTGAAGATGTCGATATTTCTCTCTTATGACTGCTCTGAACCTCATTCTCTTTATTTCTGTCCGGTTCTCTTTTCGATTCCCTTTCTGTAACCACATCTGGTTTATCACGTTGCTCACGTTCCTTTTCCCATTGGATCTCGGCCTTTCTATCTCTTTGCCGCTCCTTTTCCTGTGAGATTGCCTTTGCATTCTGCTGTTTGACTTTCAAATTCTGTAGTAACGTAACAATCACGTTTCTTATACTGGGCAAGAATCGATCCAAACTCTCTTGCGTTGCGGGTTCCGTGAGAGCTTCTTCCAAAATTATTCTTAATGCTTGGGGCACATCACCCAAGTCTGATATATCGACCCCAACACTGGTGAATGCTTTCACCACTGCCCTGAAATCATTCCCAAGTTTGACGTATTGATCCGATACAAACTTATCGTCAACTTCCTTACGTGCCCATTGTGTCAAACTTTCAAGTAGATGTTTGGTTGAAACTAGTAATCTGGTCACACTCGACTCTATGGAATTCAAAGACTGTCTCTTATGCTTGCTGGACATACTGGCCCTGGAAAACTGCACAATGGTCAAGGATTAAATCCGCTCTCAGTGCCAATTTTGATTTTGATTTTGAATTCGGTTTCGGTCTCGGTTTCGGTTTCGGTTTCGGTTTCGGTTTTGATTTTGATCTGAAATCTCAAACGGACCACGATTTTGAAATTAATTTTGTATGGTGCGCACAAACTGGAGGGCTGCAATTCAAAGAAACGTAGAGCACTACAGAGCACTACGCTAAGACTGAGGCAGTCCAGAAGATTGTTCAAGTAGCCTATTCTAGTGCAAAGATAAATATTTCAGCCCAAAAAAAAAGAAAAAGATTTCAAAAATTTTCAAAGGTTACAACATTCAAAAGACAACTTATTACAATGACATACAAACTTCAATTTATGACTTAAGACATACTGGAAATCTAATTAAACCACTTCTGTATCACCACTTGAACGTCAGCAGGATACTTACCCAACAAAGCAACAGCATCAGCTTGAGGAATGGCAGTAAGTAATTGTTTTGTAGCAGCGACCGTACGTTCAGCAGTATTGTTTGCTATAGATGCATGAGTTAAAGCTTGAACCACCGAATCAACCACTTTAGGTATCTGAGTGGTTACAGAGGGATGTTGGTTCTTGATAAGCTCACTTAAGAAAGTATAAGCAAAAGGTGCAGCTTCTTCGTCTTGAACAATTGGTAATAAACCAACCCATTGTTGTAAAATGGCATCCAACAGTGGTATACTGCTTCCGTAAGAATGACAAATTTTGGCAATGGCAGCAACGGCATTTTCAGTAGCATGAACGTTTTCTTCAGCTCTAGCATCAGGCACTTGAGTCATTTTGAACATTGGCTCAAGACATGCTAAACAAAATTCGGCGTACGTTGGACCTCCATGTTGAGCAGCCATTCCCACTGCAAAAAATGCTGCTTGACGGATTCCAGCATGGGAAGATGTAAGAGATTCTCCAATTACATTTGCAAACATTTCTCTATAAGCAACTGATTCCGATCCAGCATGTTCTAAAATATCACAAACAACACATAACCCGCAAAGCTTTATGTTGGTATTTTCATCATTTATATAAGCAGCAATAGTTGGAGCCAAATTCGAGAAAACCCTTAAAAAGTTGACTCCAGTGTTCTTAAAGATTGCAGATATGGCCTTGTTAATTTCATCTAATAATTCTTCATCGGTGTATTCTTCGTCATTTTCTTCAACATCTTCTGTGTATTCATCATCTTCGTTATCTCTCGATTTGATTCTTTCATAAATCTCCAGTAAGTTACTATTTATGCACACACTTAAAGGTTCTAATTGCAGATTGGGGAGAGCGTTGGCACCTAACACTGTAATACACTCAACTAAGGCAGTGTAGTAAGCAACTAATAATTCAGGAACTGGTTCATTTTGAAGCACTTCAAGAAGTTTGTTGGAGATTCTTGACCATAATTCCAACGTGTCATTTGAAGAAACTCCAGTAGCATAAACACTACATCTCAACAAAGAAGCTAATGTGAGTGCAGCAGATCCTCTAACCCCATCATGCAAGTAGAAATCTAAACCAGGGATTCCAATTTCTTGAACTATTTCCTTAACCCAAGGCATAAACTCTCCCTTTAATTGGATGGCATAAGTTCTTAAAAGATCCATAGCCGACAACTTATCGTCAAGAGCTGAGGCATGCACTGCGATTAACTTTCCAGAAAGATTTATAACTTCCCATTCTTCATTTGATTGATATTCATCGACTTCATCTTCTTCTAACAATGAAATATCTTGAGTTGCCTTGGCTTGTTGTAACAATGGAGGCAAAACCGCTGGTAAGTATGGTAAGAAGTCTTTACCAATAATCCTACAAATTCTACCCCAACCTTGCTCCAAGTACTGCTTAACTGGATCGTCATCTTGAGTGATGTTGGTTTGGATATGTCCAAATAATTGAATTATTTCTTGACTTTGAGGCAAGAATTTCTCTTTACCAACTGCTAAGGCAATCAATGTAGAACATTCGATACATTTGGCCTTAAGCAAACGATGATCATCACCCATATCACTCTTCAAGACATCAATAAGCATTGGCATTAAAGTATCGTAATACTTTATGAATTTTTTCTCTGCTGCATCAGCAATAATGGCAATGGTAGTAAGTACTTGTTCTTGAACGTATCTCTTTGGAGAGGAATTCAATAACCCAAGCAAATTGTTTAGAAGATCATCCAAGTAAGGCTCTAAGACTTCTTTGGTAGCGGCCTCACTAAAATTAACCAATGCTGCTGCTGCGTGAGCCTGAACTCTCGGTACCAGCTTATTGGTCAACATCGATATCAACGCAGGTAAAACTCGATCTCCAGCAGTTCTTTGCATAACATCAGCGAAATCGGTTGACATTTGTCCTAAAGCATTACAACAAGCATATTGAACTCTTGGGTGAACGTCCTGCAAAGTAGGTAAGATCAAATCAAGGATTCTTGGGATTTCCGAAATTAATACATCAGAACAACCTTCGGCAGCAGAAGAAATAGCCATGAGCGCAGCTTGTCTTTGTCTCCATTCACTAGATTGGATCATTGCGGGTAAATATTGAAATAACGGACCTGCTAAAGCTTGACCAGTCAATTTAAGACATAATCTGTCCAAAGCTTGGCGAGCAGCATCATATTCAGGTTCATCGTCATCGTCATCGTCAGTTCCATCAATGTTGCTATTATTCCATTCAGCACCATCTTCGTCATCAATACAAACCTCAGTAAGCATACTTAAAGTATTGCTCACCATACTTTCGGTATAAATGGGAGTTCTCTTACACATCAGAGGAGATACTTCTGCAAATGAAGTTAATAATTCTAAAGCTGCCATTCTAGTGCTACCTTCTAATTCCTTATTCTTGGCTACTACTGAACAAAATTCAATGATGGTGGGAAACATGTCCTTGAACATCTTTGGAGCCAATTCCACAAGATCAATAAGGGATTCTAATACACTTGCCAACGCCAAATCCTGTCCATTCTGTAAGAATCTTGGTAAAGAATTCAATAAGTTTGGTAAAAGTGGTGATAAACTTTGCCAAAGTTTCTTTGGAAGCTCACGGAAAAACGCAACGAACGCTGAACAAGCAGCAATTCTAACATTGTCGTCATTATCTTCAAACCCAGCATTAAACACTGGTAACACTTGCTGGAAATAGCTGGTATCAATCAATTCAGGAGCCAGAGCAAACACTCTGAACGCAGATTCTCTGAAACTTGCATCTTCGTTTTTGGTAGCAGCAAATAACGCAGGAATCAATTCAGGCCACGAACCTTCCTTTGCCACTTCTGAAATAGCATCGGATAACTTATGTCTGACTTGATTTGAAGTAGGTGAAGCAGTGAATCCTTGTAATAAAGTTTTTTTGATTTGATCTCTGACTGGTTCACTAATGACACCAATCGTTCTATCGGTCACCGAAGTGATTTCCTTTGGAGTTCTAATGGCGATACGACGGAATAAAACTGCAGAAAATGCTCTAATGGTTTCATTATCGGTGGCTCCACTTGCTTGTTCTGCAAGAAATAATAATAACATCTCAACATTTTCCTTCTTGGTCCATTCGCTGTCTAACAGCTTTTCACCATTGGAACGAACATTGTTATCCGAAGAAGCTAAATTATTGACCAACAGAGTCAACGCAGCATGGACATCCGGTTGCAATGCTGACATGATGTCTGTCTTGTACTTCGGATTAACTTTGGATAGTGGTGGAAAAGAACTTAAAAAAAACACGAAGACCTCGCTTCTTGTTTTTCAAACTTTCACTATCTGGTAACAAAATGTAAGAAAAAAATAAAAAAAAGAATTTTGATTTCTTGGCTGCCCCACCATCTGAGCCACTAAACAGCGTAGGTAAGTGGTGAGATTTGGAGAGGGGCGCGTTCTACAACAATGGCAGAGGGCAGATTACGGGAGGAAGGTGGTGCGTGAAGCACGGTATGGGCTACCTTGGGTGTGCCATGGGTAGTTCCATGGGTTGTGCCGTATAGCGCCGACGAATAGTGTCATGGATAGTACCATCAGTAGTACCATCAATACTACCATTGACAGAAGATGAGAACTACATACGACCTAGGGTTGGCATAACATGCTATTCAATCCTAGCAAGATTGCGGTTGGAATACGAATGTTTCTGGAATACGCACTCCAGAACTAGATGCCGCAAATTGGCCAAATTGGTTGTGAGTTTGGTACTGGAATTAGTGATGAGCCATTACATCTTCTTCGCTGGGCTCTAAGTAGTGAGTTCGGAAATTAGCTGGTTAGGTTGTAGTGCGTTGATCTGAGATTACCGCCCAGCACACAAGTCTTTTGGGATGCTTTGTAGCATTTGCGTGATTCTAGATTCTTCATTGTTTGCAGTATGGGGTTTTTATCTGATGTGGTCTCATTTGTTAGGCTCTTGACACTGGACACTGGACACTGGACACTGGACACTGGGCTCTAGCATTAGAGCTATCCACTGAACACTTATCATTATATGTTTGCGGTGGTCAATATCCCATCTACAGCATCTAACTTATCTCCACCTCCATCTCACTTTTGACTCACCCTCTAACACCATCACCATCACCAACTTCCCACCAACACCTAAACTCACCTCCATCTCTATCTCCATTTTTAACGAGAAACCACTTCTCATCACTCTTCTCTTATCACTGTCACCTCCCTACAACCTCATTAGTCTCAGTTCTTACTCTACATTGCCCTTATTATCTCTTTTTCTATTACTATACTGCCACACTACTTCTTCAAAATAGTAATCACATCTTCATCTTCAAGTTCATGACCCAATCCAACAAATTGGGGCTGATGCTTGACGGAGGTACCAAATACCAATGCATTTCTAAAATCATCCACCAAGGATTTATGGATAGAATTACAGAAATCCTCAACGGTACAACGATCACTTCTTAACACCACTGGTTCCAGAAAATCGGGTAATTTCCCCTTTGGCTTGGTATACACTCTTACAAGCTTCAATTTACTCCACATCATTTCTAGTAAATCATCAAGATTCCATCCGTTACCACTAGATATTGGAATGGCATCGGGAATCTTGTATAATAAATCCAATTCTTGTATAGAAAATGAATCAATCTTATTCAACACATAAATTGCAGGAATGTATTTTCTTGCCTTTTCTTCAATGGCATCGATTAAATCATCAACACTGGCATCACAACGAAATGCTATATTGGCAGAATTGATTTTATATTCTCCCATGACTGCTCTGATTTCATCGTTATCCAATTTAGTCATTGGAACAGTATTGGTGATATTGATTCCTCCTCTTTCCTTTTTAGTAATCACAATATTTGGAGGTTGCTTATTGATTCTAATTCCCATTCCTTCAAGTTCATGTTCAATGATTCTTTTATGTTGTAAAGGTTTGTTCACATCAAGGACAAGAAATAAAAGATTTACCGATCTGGCCACTGCAATGACTTGTTTACCTCTACCTTTACCATCTTTAGCACCTTCGATAATACCTGGTAAATCAAGCATTTGAATCTTAGCACCTTTATATTTGATAGTACCAGGCACGGTAGTTAAGGTTGTGAATTCATAAGCAGCTGCTTCCGAATGGGTTCCAGTAAGTGTATTTAATAAAGTTGATTTTCCAACCGATGGGAATCCTACGAATCCAATGGTAGCGACCCCAGTTCTAGCCACATCGAAACCTATACCGGCACCACCACCACCACCACTGGAGGAATCTGTTAAAAGTTCACGTCTGAGTTTAGCTAATTTTGCCTTAAGTTGACCCAAATGGAAAGAAGTGGCCTTATTTTTTTGGGTCTTGGCCATCTCATCTTCGATGGCCTTGATCTTTTCAACGGTAGTCATTGCTGGAAAATGGGAATGGTGACTTGGTTACGAATGGTAATTTAATATAAATGGAGGTTATATAATGGCAATAGAAAGCAGGTCCTTTCAGTGTTCAATAATTTCCAAAAAATTAACAAAAATTTACAGAAATCTCTGTATAACTAAGAAGAATATGAAGATTAGGGTCTGGTTGAACTCTGTCTCACAACGAATTTTGTTACTGTAAACAGTTGCACAATAGCGTTGGGAATCTTTAGTATGTGTCACTATACGACTTATCCAGCACAAAATGAATGGGGTTTTCACTGATTTGCAGTTCTGGTATACTACTGTAACTAACCAAATTACAAAATTCACAAAAAAAATTATCTGTCACTGACTAAAGCTATGATCACACCTAACTATCTCTTTACCAGTTGCATCTGTATGAATGTGCATCCCATACATTGCAAGTCCCGTGCACTCGGTCGTGTTGGGCTGAGAAAGATTTTTCAGTGACACAAAAGGCTGAAGAAACTTGCGAAAAAAAAAAATCCGAAAAACGCCAACGAGCGTGCGAGTGTTCAAAAAGGTTGGCGTGCAAGAAGAGCTCCAACCATCCAACTTAGAGAACACTTGAAAGTCAGACTTTTCCAGATCCTAAGATATAGACAGTAAGAATCCATTCTCGAGACCAGGTGACATATTTTTATACTGTAATTATATTATACACCTCTCAAAATGGCGAAAAAATCAAAGAAGCAAGCCTTAGCTGGCGATTGGGAAGAAGATTCAGCCGATGAAGCTCCACAAGAATTAGTGGCAGATCAACCATCAGAGGGGCAAATCGAAGGCGAAGAAACCGCTGAAGTTGAAGCAACCGAAGCTCCTCCAGCCGATGATTTTCTTTCTTCGATCAGATCCTCCAAGAAGAAGAAGGACCAGAAAGTTGAAGAGGAAAAGGCATCCAGTAAAGATGGACCAAAGCTTTTATCGAAGAAAGAGAAGGAAAAATTGAAAAAGGAAAAGGAAAAGGAACTTAAAAAGGAGCAAGCAGCCAAAAAAAAGGCTCAGCAAGTAGCTAAAAAGGAAGAAATTAAGGCTGCCAATAAACTGAACGCAGCCGCTGCTTCAAACTCGAAATCGTCTGCCTCGGGTACTCCAGAACCTGAAGATGATTCAACTTCCACCAAGAAGAAGGCTCCAGCTGGTAAGAAAGTTCCAGCTGGTCTTGCAGCATTGAAACGTCAATTGGAATTGAAGAAACAGCTTGAAGAAGAACAACAACGTCTTCAGGACGAAGAAGACGCAAGACTCGCCGCCGAAGAACAACAAGCCGCTGAAGAAGAAGCTATAAAAGAAGCTGCAAGAGCCGCCAAGAAGGAAAAGGACAGACTTAAGAAAGAACAACTTAAGGCTGAAGGTAAACTTTTGACCAAGAAACAGAAGGAAGAAAAGAAATTACAAGACCGTCGTCGTGAGCAATTACTTCAAGGTAATGTGGTTGTTGCTGGATTACAGAAACAAGAAGATGGTGAACAAGAACAACCAAAGCCAAAGAAGATTGTTTATGGTAAGAAGAAATCCACCAAACCAAAGACTTTTGTTCAAAAAGAGCAAAAGAAAGTTGAGGAAGTTAAGAAGGAGGCAGTTTCTGATGATGAAGAGGTTCTTGACGACTGGGAAAAACTCGGTGACGATGAACCATTGGCCGAAAGTTGGGACGCATTGGAAGAAGAAGATGACGATAAAGTAACTGACGCTGGTACTCCAGATTCTGAAGCTAATGCTGAGGCTGAGGCTGCTGCCAAGGTTGCAGCCGAAGCTGCTGCTAAAGCTGCTAAAGCTGCTAGTAAAGTCAAAGCTGAAGAAGAACGTATAGCTAAGGAAAAGGAAGAAAAGAGAAAGGCTGATGCCGCAGCTGCAGCTGCTTCAAAGACTGTCACCAAAAATGGAGATGCTGACTCTGATAAAGATTTACGTTCTCCTATTTGTTGTATTCTTGGTCATGTTGATACCGGTAAGACTAAATTATTGGATAAAATTCGTCAAACTAACGTTCAAGGTGGAGAAGCTGGTGGTATTACTCAACAAATCGGTGCTACTTACTTCCCAGTGGAATCCATAAAGCAAAAAACCAAAGTCATGGCTCAATATGAAAAGCAAACTTTCGAAGTCCCAGGTTTATTGATCATTGATACTCCAGGGCATGAGTCCTTCACCAATTTACGTTCTCGTGGTTCATCTCTTTGTAATATTGCCATTTTGGTCATTGATATTATGCATGGATTGGAACAACAAACCATCGAATCGATTAGATTGTTGCGTGATAGAAAGGCCCCATTTATTGTTGCATTAAATAAAATCGATAGACTTTACGATTGGAAAACTACTCCTAACAACTCATTCAGAGACTCATTTGCCAGACAAAACAAGTCAGTTCAATCTGAATTCCAAAACAGATACGAACAGATCAAGGTTGCATTAGCAGAACAAGGATTAAACTCTGAATTGTACTACCAAAATAAGAACATTGCCAAGTATGTCTCCATTGTTCCAACTTCAGCAATTACTGGTGAAGGTGTTCCAGATTTATTATGGTTATTGTTAGAATTGACTCAAAAGAGAATGTCAAAGCAGCTTATGTACTTGTCCAAGGTTGAAGCAACTATTTTAGAAGTCAAGGTTGTTGAAGGTTTTGGTTACACTATCGATGTTGTCTTATCTAATGGTGTATTGCACGAAGGTGATAGAATTGTTCTTTGTGGGTTGAACGGACCAATCGCTACCAACATTAGAGCTCTTTTAACTCCTCCTCCATCTCGTGAATTAAGAATCAAATCTGAATATATCCATCTT
Source organism: Chernovozyma aurita (assembly GCA_030566905.1). Taxonomy (NCBI): domain Eukaryota; kingdom Fungi; phylum Ascomycota; class Pichiomycetes; order Serinales; family Debaryomycetaceae; genus Chernovozyma; species Chernovozyma aurita. The sequence continues at coordinate 228,363 of JAKUBO010000009.1, forward strand.
AAGGAAGTGAAGGCTGCTTTGGGGGTTAAGATCGCTGCTAATGATTTAGAAAAGGCTGTTGCTGGTTCAAGATTAATTGTTGTCGGTGAAGATGACGATGAAGAAGAAATTATGGAAGATGTTATGGATGATTTAACTGGATTACTTGATTCAGTCGATAGTTCGGGTAAAGGTGTGGTTGTTCAAGCATCTACTTTAGGATCTCTTGAAGCCTTATTAGATTTCTTAAAGGATATGAAAATTCCAGTTATGTCTATTGGTTTAGGTCCAGTGTACAAGAGAGACGTTATGAAAGCTTCTACCATGTTAGAGAAAGCACCAGAATTGGCGGTTATGTTGTGTTTCGATGTTAAAGTCGACAAGGAAGCAGAACAGTACGCTGAAGAACAAAAGATCAAAATTTTCAATGCTGATATCATTTATCATTTATTTGATCAATTTACTGCTTACCAAGCCAAATTAATGGAATCTCGTCGTAAGGAATTCATGGAATACGCCATCTTGCCATGTGTATTGAAAACCATTCAAATCATTAATAAGAGAAATCCAATGATCATTGGGGTTGATGTTGTTGAAGGTGCTGTCCGTTTAGGTACTCCAATCTGTGCAGTCCGTCAAGATCCAGTCACCAAACAGCCAAACGTCATGGTGTTGGGTAAAGTTGTGTCATTAGAAGTCAATCATAAATCTTTAGATGTTGTTAAGAAGGGTCAAACTTCTGCCGGTGTTGCCATGAGATTAGAAAATCCTTCTGCTGCTCAACCAACTTGGGGTCGTCATGTTGATGAAACTGATAACTTGTACTCGTTGATTTCAAGAAGATCGATTGATACTTTGAAAGATCCTGCGTTCAGAGACACGGTTTCTAGGGATGATTGGGTGTTGATTAAGAAGTTGAAGCCAGTATTTGACATTAAATAAGAGGTGTACCTAGGTAGTGTTGAACATGTAAGTACATTAGCAAATGAAAAAGTTTTTAGTTTGGAATAATTGTCTGTAACAATCCTAAAACATCACTCTCGGTTGGGGATCTCTTAAATAAAGTCTTGAATGATGAGTGCGATGCTTATGACCCTTTTGGTAATCGTTTTTACAAAATCGCACTTCCTTCCCAATTAGGCAGTCGGTTCTACCCAATGAAACTTTTTGAAAATGAAATCCACAACCAAAACCAATTCTTGATTATCTCTCTTTAGTATCGACTCTTCTACATTTACTACACATACCATCAAATATGCAAGATCTACCACCAATCGGAGGCTACGAGCCAGTTCAGTGGAAAAGAAATATTCCAGCAAGAGGTTTTAGACCTGTTATTTATTTCTGGGGAATCGTTGGAATCATGGGTCTTGGTTTCTACAGATTCTACCAAGGTGTAGACGAACAAAGAGAATTGTCTAGAGAAAAGCAATGGGCTCGTTTCAACTTAGAACCATTATTACTTGCTGAAGAAGACAGAAATACTGCCAGAAGATATTTTGCTGAAAAGGCCAGACAAGATGCTGTTGCAGAATCAATGTCTCCAGAAAGAAGAGCCAAATTCGAGGAAGAGATATACGAAGACAAATCCAAATTCCGTTTCCCTCGTTTCCGTGCTACTGTTCAAGCTAGCGATCGTTAAACAGATCTATAGTTATTATTCCTCTTTGAATTTAGTGGGTGTCTCATTGAATATGAAAGAAATTGAACCAAAGAGACACTCTCACACCCGTACACCCGTATATTAACTTGGAGTCTTTTATTTAATATGGTGGAGGAGGAGACTTCAAGCAATCGGTACGGAGGATGTCATGAAGTTTTGTTTTACCTTCTTTCTATTATTAATATGAGTCTTTCACGCTCTGGTAAAGTTGATTTGTTTATCGAGCCGTGGCACAATGTGGTATACCATGTCATGTATTCGCTGTTCTAGAAAATCAACAATTCGAAACATATAAACCCCCGCCCCCTTTCTCTCTGCATCACTCGACTTCATGTATCTACGTATATTTAAAACAGTACAGTTATAGTATAAATACAAAAATTTCGTTAAAGTCTTACGTAGTCCGCTTAAATGAATACCAGTATCAGTTCATGGTAGGCATCATCATGTGACTCCGGAAATTTTTAACCCCAAACTTCTGGAATTGGTCTTTAAATGGATTTCTTACGTCCGACATTGCAGTTGATCTGACATATTAGTCATAATATAGTTTAGATATAGATATATATGTCTTTTCGAGGCCATAAATTAGTTTAGATCATTTCAATTTCGTGTTAATAAAAATGTCAACCAAAATCTGTTCAAAAGAGCAAGCTTCACACATTTTAGATCAATATGATTATTTCCTATTTGATTGTGATGGAGTAATTTGGCTTGGAGACCACCTACTTCCCAAAGTAGTAGAAACCATTGGATTATTAAAATTGCTTAAGAAGACGGTGATCTTTGTCACTAATAACTCGTCAAAGGCAAGAATAGATTACGTTGAGAAGTTTGCAAAACTCGGAATTTCTGGAATTACAAAGCAGGAAATCTTTGGCTCTCTGTATGCCACTGCAGTTTACGTTGATAAAATTCTTAATCTTCCAAAAGATCAAAAAGTTTGGGTATTGGGAGAAAAGGGTATTGAACAAGAATTATCAGAATTAGGTTACACTACAATTGGAGGTACCGATCCAGCACTTGTAGAGGATGGTGCTAAGTTTAATAGTGAGCATCCATTATTGAATAATTTAGATCCTGAAGTTGGAGCAGTTGTTGCGGGGTTATCCTTAAATGTCAATTACTTAAAATTATCAGTTACTTTACAATACTTATTGAAAGATAATAAGTCTTTACCATTCATTGCTACCAATATTGATCTGACTTTCCCTATGAAGGGTAAATTATTGATTGGTGCTGGTTCTATAATTGAGACAGTAGCATTTGCTAGTGGGAGACAACCAGATGCTATTTGTGGTAAACCAAACCAATCAATGATGAATACCATTAAGGAAATCAATCCAGGTTTGAGAAATAATCCAAAACGAGGTTTAATGGTAGGTGATAGGCTTAACACCGATATGAAATTTGGACGTGAGGGAGGTTTGGATACCTTGTTGGTCCTCACAGGTATTGAAACTGAAGAATCTGTTTTGGCACAAGCCAAAGATGTTGCACCCACTTATTATGCTACAAAACTAGGAGATTTGTTTGAATTAACCCAATAGACTATATACACTATATTTATTATAAAGGATTTCATTTCGTATTCAACTTCATATTTAAATTTAGGTTTAATAATTACCACGATTCAATTTTATTAACCCTAAAACCTTTGCAATTATTTTAAAGTTGTCAGATATTTTTCTTTTTTTCTATTTTTCTCTACATTTATCAAATGTGTTAAATATGGGCGTTATAAGAGGTGAACTGCTGCAAGTACGAAATCAGGGTAGTAATTGCCTGCATGTTCAAATCTCAATTAGAGAAGGTTTACTGAAGGATAACTGAGTTTTTTGAGTTTGATAAACGTAAATGTATCCTAAAATGGATAAATACAATCACGAGCGCGGACATGAACAAATCAGAGATAGCGACAATGAATTATTGAAAATAAGGTAGGATATTGATTGGGAGCCATCCAAAAAGCGTTGAAATCAAATAAAAGAAACAAGTACGACGAGTTCAAGTAAGTTGAAGTATAAACGATTTATGATTTATTTGCAGTTGGCTTAACTTTGACACTGTGTTACATCTGGATTATGCCAAGATCTATGCTTTATCCAAGTATTGCCAATTACGGAATCATTCTACTATGGCTAGACCTTATTCTTACTATTTTTCTCCCATGCTCCATGCCCATATTCCGTGTAATACTTCAAAGGTTCCTTCTGGTATTATGTAGTTACCTGTCTACCTTCTTTTAACCTTTTTCATAATCCGTTCTTAAATCTTCCTTCTGCTGTCTTTTGTAACCGTTCCCCTTACCATATTTTCGCGCAGTTTTAATGTCGTATTTCGATTTTTTTTAGAATTGCACGCACTGACGGTCGGTGGCCTCTGACTGTAGTTTCTCATGAAGAACAGGCTATTGTTCAATAGCTATAGCGTGTTGTCGAAGCTAAAAGTTGGAGAATTCGTTGGAGCTATAAATATTTCGCTTAATCCATTGGCAACTATCTAATTCTTTGTAATTCATCGTTAACTTCAAATCGATTGATTATCTCAGCAAATCCCTTAGTTTACATTTAAGTTCATCCCTGATAGGGAACGGAAACAAATCACATTAGCAAAAGATTCTAAAAGGGTTACGAAATATCTCGTTGAATCAAAAAAAAAAAATTTGGAGTCTGACAAACTACTACTATTATATTTGCAATCGATCGATCCTATTTTTTTTGTATCATTTAATAGGTTATTGATTAACATATTTACAACAAGTTTACTATTAGACCATTTATCACCATTTCATAAAGGGGTGCTCAAAATAGTTCCAGAGCTACCACGCCATCACTACATAACAACTACATTACATCATTTTTCAAATCAACCTCGACCCCCCTCAAAACAATTTCAAATCAATCATCGGATTGTATAGAATCATATTACTTTAGAGCTAACACACCAATAGTGCCAGCATAATAAGAATTCCTAATATCAATTGCCATTGGTTCACTAATCAATCACTTCAATCTTATAAATTTTCAAACGTTATCTCAATTTTTTTAACTAATTAATCCATCCACTCTTCTCCTTACAAAATGACTGAAGATAAGAAGCAAAAACTTCAAGATTCCGGACTCATAGAATGGTCAGTGTTTTCCGAATTAGTGGCCATGGATGAAGATGAAGAAGGATTTTCGAAATCCCTTTTCCAAACTTTTGTAGAACAAGTGAAAGAAACCTTTCAAGAAATTGATGCAAATTTAGAGTCCAAAAATTTAAATAAATTGTCCTCCTTGGGCCATTATTTAAAGGGATCTGCTGCTGCTCTTGGTCTCGAGACCATTTCTGCTCAATGCGAAAGAATCCAAAACTACGGAAAGAAGATAAATTTTGACGATTTCAAATTGAAAGAAGATCCAGATTTAAAGGATGATGACGATGATTTCTGGATAAAGTTAATCGAAGATGCCATAGCGAAAGCTAGAGCAGATTTTGAAAAATCCAGAGCTGCCTTGAACGATTATTTTGACGATGAAATATGATATTTAGTTCCCCCCCCCACCTCCAACTCCACTAACTTCTCAAATGCACTCCTTGGTCTGTGAGTCCATCTTCCACTCATGGATAATTTTTATGCTGTATACTTTATCCTGATGGAGGTTCCTTTCGCTACATGGCTCCTTTCTAGACAGTAGAGTCATCCAATTTACTTTAATTGCACCACAATCTTTTGAATTGTTGTCTCGTATTAAAAGGCGAAAAGATCTGCATATTCTAACATGCTGATTTCTATCAATACCAATTGAAATGGTATTCTATATGTTTGAGTCACACGATGGTTTAGTCTTCTAGGAAGCTCTGTATATTTGTATTTCTCTCCAACGCACAGAAGTCCATATAATCCACATTGTAGCTGATGTATTTTCTAAAAAAATGAGGAATCCAAAGAATCTTCCCGATTCCTAAACTCGACCCGCCCATATTTATTATGTTGGAACATGAAATTACCTTCCAGTTGTCATTAATGACCAAGTCTTCTCCCTTTCGTGAAAGTACAGTATTCTCGCCCTTTTCCTGGTCTATAGGAAGAGAATTGTCAATGTAATACGAACATTGTTCAAAAGGAACGATTTTGGATTCGAAAAACTGGTTCTTGTTGTTCATGTCATTAGGAATGGATGAAGTAATGTCTTTAAGATCTGAAGCACCTTCAAGAAAGTCTCCAGGAAGTAAACCATTAAAGCCACTCCTCACAAATCTCAATCTATAACCTTCTGGAAGAAAAAATGAATTTGGGAAGTGATACCATTCTCTACCTGTACAAACATTTATTGGAGCTCCATTTGTTGTTGAAGAAAAACGATCACTTAAAACTGTTGAAAGTTCTCCATACACCTTTAATGGAGCAGAATAGTTCTCCACCAAATTTGCAATTCTTAATAGTGAGACTAAGCCAACCAATACAATGAAGAGCAATCTTGTACCTCTTACTATGATCTTCAGGCCAATTCTAGTTATGTCATTCGCTCCCAATGTACTCCGAATAACTTTGTTAGTCACCTTGGTAAATGCAACAAAGATGAAATGAGTTAAAATAGCGGCATTGAGACAAATCAATGAGTAAATAGGATAAAGAAACCTTTCCTCCTTGTGTGCTTGGTATCCAAAGATACCAGACCAAAGAAGAAGCGGGAGAGATCCAACAATCAAACTCTTTTTAACCAAGAATGGGTTTATTAAAGCTCCCAAGTACCCGAAAACGAATATCACATTGAAATTGAGCAACAAGTTGAGTACATAGTAACTAAAATCTTCCACTCCAAAGATTTCTGGACCTTCTCCTTCACCACTAAACACGTTATATAACACGATATTCAAGGGAACCAAGACTGTTTTCTGATAAAACCAAGAGTCAACTGCAATTATTGTGGATAAAGTTCCAATAAGACCCAATACTGATCCTCCCACAATCTTAATAAATACAGGGAAATTCAGAGGTAACCTTACTAAAGTGTACAATCCAAATGGGATTGCTAAGGCTAATGAAAATGGCCAACCAATGATTCCTCCAATAATAAACTGAACAATGGACCATATGCTTGAAGAAATAATGGTCGAATTGGAATTTGAACTAATGGCAGTCAATGCATTTGCAGAAGCCAAAGTAGCCCAATTCATGGCAAATGAAGATGGTAACAAAGCCACCCCAGCGTGTGACATCCCTGGGGCAACTGAAGAAAAGAAGTAAAACCAGTTAGCAATCTTGGCAGACCCTAAGTTCTTTTGGACACTTCTAAACAATCGATATTCGGTGTAACCAGTGAATCCACATAATGCCACAAGTCGAAGGATATAGAATTGCTGCAAGTGATCAAATGGATAAGCTAATACATAGTATGGTATTAGATATGTATAAGATCGAATAGCATATTCTGGGGAATACTCCCAAGTTTGTTTACCGAAACCTCTCAAAAGTAGATTCAAAGGTTCCCAATAATTGAAAGTCTCATCACAATCAGCTATAATCATGTACAACGCACAATAAATACGAATGGTGACGTTAAGAGCAATCAAAAGCCATTGCAACAAGCTTAGTTGTTGTTTTCGTATCATTTGTCAGGATTAACACAAATCGTATAAGCTTGGACTGTCTTCTACTCTGTTGACCTTGATCTGTTTCTACTGTAAATCGCTTCCATTTTTTGAAATTGTATCGTGGAATGGTAATAATTGTCTCGAATTTAAAGAGACGAAATGGCTGCGAACGCGAATGCTTTTGTAAACCGAAGAACGAAATATTCAATTTTTTCAGTTTTCTGATCGATTGTCAGACTCTTGCTACGCTTAGAGGCTACAGAGTTATAACTGTTATAACTGCTTTATATAATTTATCTAAAATCTCTAAATAGACGATATAAAAAGAACACATTTGAACCAAGAATATTATAAAATAAGTGAACCCAATCTTAAGCTTAGATTTGCTTAACTTCTTTTACTAACATAGAGTCACGTCCTGGACCAGTACCTACCCATTGAATTGGAACATTGACGAAATCCTCAATGAATTTCAAGTACTTCTTGGCATTTTCAGGTAATTCATCGTAAGTCTTAATGTTAGTGATGTCGGTTTCCCAACCTGGTAAAGTAAGATATTCAACTTCAACTTTAGCTAATTTATGTAAATCTTCTGGGAATGAAGTGAGCTTCTTACCATCTTTATGATAAGCAACACCAATCTTTATTTCTTTGAAAGTATCCAAAACATCCAATTTGGTGATATTAAGTGAAGTGTAACCATTGATCAAAGTAGAATATTTTAAAACCACTAAATCTAACCATCCACATCTTCTCTTACGACCAGTAGTAACCCCATATTCAGCCCCAATGGTTTGTAATTTTTCACCATCTTCATTAAGTTGCTCAGTTGGGAATGGACCTTCACCAACACGAGTAGTATAAGCTTTCACAACCCCATAGATTCTGTTTATTGATTTTGGTGGGACTCCTAAACCCGTTAATACACCACCAATTCCAGTGGCTGATGATGTAACATATGGATAAGTACCGAAATCAATATCTAACATAAGAGCGTTTGCACCTTCGACAAGAATCTTCTTGTTGTTGGCAATTGCATCATGCATAAATTCAACTGAATCAACTACAAATGGTCTGACAAGATCTCTGAATTTTTCATAACGAGACAATTCTTCTTCGAAATCGTAATCAAATTCACCATATCTCTTGAATCTTGATTCAACAAGACGATGATATCTTGCTTTAAATTCTTCCCAAGCTTCTGGTTCTTGAGAAACAAGATGATGAACTCTTATACCTGATCTGGACGCCTTGGTAGAATAGGTTGGACCAATACCTTTACCAGTGGTACCAATAGCCTTTTTGTTTTCAGATAATTCTGCTTCTTTAAGTTTATCGGTTCTTTGATGGAAATCGAAAACTAAATGAGCTCTTGATGAGATGAATAATCTATCTCTACAATGTAAGCCGTTTTTTTCTAAATTTTCCAATTCTTGGAAAAATGAAGGAATGTGAATAACAACTCCTGAACCAACAAGATTAAGACAGTTTTTGTTAACCAATCCTGAAGGTAACATATGGAAATCATACTTGGTTTTACCAACAACAATTGTATGACCAGCGTTATTACCACCTTGACATCTAGCACAAACATCAATGTCATCACAAAGAACATCAACTAATTTACCTTTACCTTCATCACCCCATTGGGATCCTAATACAACGTCACACATGATATACACAAGTTAAACTACTTTTTTTTCAAAATGGACAAAAGTTGTTTTAGTTGAAGAAACAAAGTCCAAACGAATTTGTGAACTTTTTATCTGTTACTGTTTTGAAGGGATAATTACTATTATTCCTTACCATTTTCGTAAAGTGGATTAATAGTAACAAGTACAGACTATCATATGGGACTCAGTGACACTGGGTGAAGGATGCTGGAGGTAGTGAGTCAGGATCGTCGATGGGGTGTGTCGGACGGACATCGGCGAACGAACTGAGCCAGAGCATCTCCTCCAGGGGGACAGAGTCCTTCAGGCAAAGGGCGTGTACCAAGGTTAATTAGACCAATGTAAATGAATGTATACAGGGCTCGTAATTGGGTAATTAAATTGTGACTCTGTCGCGCCTGCAAATAAAAGATTCTCTGCAGTAGCTGCTTCAAGTGCAGAAGCAGATGGAGGATGGTTAGTTCGGGTGTGTGGATTTATTCTACTCATCTTGTATGAAAGTTAAAGTTGCAACTATTCAATAAGATATGTTTGCATTTGATAACTTAGTGGTGAAGTCTTCATTAATGTATTGAAACTCTTAGGGGCAGAAAGTATCAATATCTTAATGTAAAAGGTGTTATCTCTATGTTTATATGTTTCTATCAGATATTCGTCTTTGGATGTATATCAACCTTAGCTTGTATTAAATTGTCAATCTATACAGTGAATGATGCGAAATATATAAACTTAAAGCAATACTGAGAGTATTACCAAATAAATAATTTCGAACAAGAAAATAACTCAGGTTTTTTTTTTGAAAGGTATACTTTTGAGATTACCCAAGTTATAATTCATCATCTTCATTATGCTGCAACTGCAAAGTTACTACTAATATTCATCTATAAAATAATTATCTCTTTCTCTTAATCCAGTCTTGGGGGAATAACTAATTTATATGCAAGAATCATAAAAAGGTTTCGTGGTCTAGTAGGTTATGGCATCTGCTTAACACGCAGAACGTCCCCAGTTCGATCCTGGGCGAAATCATTACTTACTTTTTTTTTATGAAATTAATGGTCCATGTTCTTATGCATCCATACTAGAGCTTGTTAGTTGACAATTAGCCTAGTCAGGACAATTTCTCGGGTCCGAAGTGTGGAACCGGTTATTAGCCACTCGAGCTTCTAATTAACCACCTCTTCATTGACTATCCTACAGATGAAAACTATTACAATTAAATACTTTTATAAGTTACATTACTATGTGTCTCACCATGTCTAGTTTAACTCGTTTAAGATAGCATCAGTGAATTCAGTGGTAGAAGAAGTACCACCAATATCTCTAGTTCTAACCTTACCATCTGCAATAACAGCATAAGTGGCCTTGGAGATCTTATCAGCTTCTTGATTTAAACCTAAATGTCTCAACATCATGGTGGCAGATAAAATCATGGCAGTTGGGTTGGCGGTGTTTTGACCTTTAATATCTAAACCAACATGACGACAACCTGGTTCGAAAACAGCATGCTCTCTACCAAAGTTAGCACCTGGAACTAAACCTGGACCACCAATTAAAGCAGCACCAATGTTTGAAAGAATAGAACCATATAAATTAGGAGTAACTAAGACATCGAATTGATCTGGTCTAGCAACGGCTTGCATAGAGGCGTTATCAACAATTAAATCATTGACAGCAATTCCAGAGTAATCTTGAGCAATATCTTTAACGGTTTGCCTAAATAAACCATCACCAAGTTTCATAATGTTTGCCTTATGAATGGCAGTAACTAATTTTCTATTATTTTTCTTAGCAAAATCAAAAGCAAATTTAGCAATTCTTTCAGACTTAAATCTAGTCATAATCTTTAAAGATTCAACGACACCTGGATAAGATTGATGTTCTAAACCAGAGTATTCACCTTCAGTATTTTCTCTGACAAGAGCAAAATCAATTCCATTTAATCTGGTCTTGACACCAGGAATATTCTTAATTAATACAAGAGAAGCATAAATATCTAATTCTTTTCTTAAGGCAACATTTAAGGATTTAGCTGAAATACCAGTTGGGGTATATAAGATCCCCTTTAAACCAACCTTGTTTCTCTTAAGAGATTCAACGGCTTTAGAAACACCTTCATGATTTTCATCTAAACCAGAAACATCAACAACTTCCCAATCAATTGGAATACGTTGGTTTTGGAAAATGGTCTTAACGGAATCGGTAATTTCTTTACCAATTCCATCACCTGGAATTAAGGTAACAGTGTATCTACCTCCGTATTTCTTTGGGAGGACAGATTCTGGGGATGCAAAAGTGGCTAAAGAGCGCAATGAGGTCTAATGTTAGTAGGGAAACAACCTAAAAAAAAGAAGGAAACCGTCCAAGGTTACACATGATAAGCGGATATTCAAACAAGATGAAAGACAAAAATTAATGCAATATTTAAGCAATGTTGAACAAATAACACCGTAACAGTCAACATCCGATGATAAAATTAGATCGTTTCTGATGTAACTGCTTCAATCCAATGTCTGGTTCAGACCCATTCAAATTAGTCTGCAAGGTAAAACATGTGATGACAGGGACCGAACATAGCGGGCAACAGCAGTATTTAACAAATATTCAATGCTACTTGGAGGGCAAGGCAAATAATGGATTCATTGCTCCATAAACATCACTCAAAGACATTTCAAACTCTCATTGTACGTTGAAAGTTCTTAATTACATAAATACTGCTTTCTCATTTGCTTACCCCGATATTATTATCACTCCTTAATTGAAGGATCAATTGATGAACTCCGAAAAAAAAAAGAACAAACAATTGGGACCCGTTCTGCCCCAATTGTGTAGTTGGTAGAAGCTCGATCTTCAGATACATACCTTCTGAGTAGCAGTTTTAAACATTGTAATTGAATTGGTATTTGCTAACAAACAGTTAAACAAACTTGATGACTGAAGTTTCTCCCTTTGGCACTGATTTATTGAAATTTTTTCTATACATTAAGTGACCTGTATACTGTCAGGGTAAAAGAGTCCGTTCCGACCGGAGCTTTTGATTGGGCGAGAAATTTCGGGAGCGGTCACGGATCAACTCCGTGAATTCCGGTATAAACAACGGTATTTACGTAGAATAAGAGGCATTTTGGATCCAAAAATGTCTGAAATAATGGTCAGAAAGTTGAAAAAAAGATTGACCTTGAACAGTTAGATGTAGAGCTAGAAGTTGGAAGCATAGTTTATGATGTCAGCTGAATTGCTACCAATTTGATTTGACTGGTAAAAGCAGTGAGAATGATGTCCGAGGGAGTGCGGGTGCAATTTTCTCTATTGAGTAGATTAAACCTGTCTTTATTTGGCCGAAATACCGAATAATATTTAGAGCCCAAGCGGGATTAACCGTCAGTATGGAAGAATAGATAGTGTGCAGCACTGTATTCAATCCATACATTTGCATGGGAGTGTGTGTGGTGGTCAAAGTGCAAGTTGAGAAATTGAAGAGCTGATAGAGATTCTCACACTAAAAGCATCAGAAATGAAGCACTTGGGTGCTTATTGGAACTGCGAAGATCAAAAGAGCTCGCGAGAAAAAAGAACTGAGATTACATGCAGTCCACTATTATCTATGCTCACTGGTGAAAGACTTTTAGCAGAACAAGCGAAACTATCAGCTCTTTAATAATGGGTATTGATATCAATAATAAACAGTAGTAGATAGTTAGACTGCATTTAAAGGGGTTCGATATAGTTTCAAACACTACACAAATAAGAAAAGATTTATTTATTTTTTTTTGTTCAACCATACGTACAGCCTTTCAATCCACCTCCACCATACAAAGATGTCTACATCCTTCCAACAACTTGTCAAAGCCCTTGAAAAGGAACTTTTAACCATTCAACACAAATCTTTCAAAAGTCATGCTGCCAAGGAAATTGAACGTCAAAAAGCTAAGTTACTATACCAAAAGCTCCAACTTATCAAACAAAGAATCCCAAGTACCGAAATAGACCAACAAATTGCACAATTATCCAAGAATGGATTGGAGCCGCCAAAATTTGATCCATCTTTATTAAATCAATTAGTACAAAACAAAGAGCATATTGAACAGCATCCATTACAGAAGGTCAAGTTATTTCACTTGCTGAATGTGTCAACCTTTTTAAAGTCTCAAAGAGAGTATACTGAGTTGTTAGAGAGATATAATCCTGGACTCACTATGCAACAGGATGATAAAGTTAGAAGAACTGCTAACAGAGTAGGGTTATCCGTTCCAGAATAGAATCCCTCTAGAAATTAGCATACATTTAGAAGTTAACAAATTGGAGAATTGCAAATAATGGTTACTTTCTTGCTATATATAGTTGACAGTGATAACTACAAGAAAGAACCTCTGTAAATATATAATTTAACATTTATTCAATTTTTTTTATCTTTACATAACTTTTATTTAACTCATACTTTATAATATACATACATCAGAATCTACCCTCCGTATGACCCAGGGAGACCTTAATAAAATACCACTGTAAGCAAGAGAAACATTCTCTGGAAAAATAGTCATTGAAAATAGTCAGACTACTATAGCTACACATACTAACGCATTGGTCACCTGCTAGTTCCCAGATAAGATCGATCTGATTACCTACGAGCAACTGCCAAAGTTATACTCGTCTTTTATTTCCATAAGGACTATAATTAAATCTTTCTGATTCTTCCTCTTCATCATCACTCGTCTTCCTCTTCAATTTATGATTTGTTGTCATGACATTGGGACTGTTATGTTTTATATCCAAATTTTCATTATGGAACTTTTTCAAATTTTCAATAACAATCAAATCATCATAATAATTACTGTTTAACATCGGAATACCAGGATTTTTCATTTGTAAATGCTTGAAGCCTGCATCGTAGTTAAAATTGTAACTGTCCATTAAGTAGGAGATCGACAAAGCAGTAGCTAACAAGTTGAAACCATCCTGTGACACAATAAGAGCCTCAACCGAAGAGTTGATATTTCGCAATAGCTTAATTAGTCTGTTGATCGAGAAAAACAGATTTTTAATATTCCCAGCAAGGATTGGAGATTGAAATTGTAGTGGCTGATTATTATGCAGTTTGTGAATAATATCAAACGTTTTCAGATTCAACATGTAAAAATGGTTTACATAATTCTGTAAGATTCGATTGAATTTTGATATCTGCTTATTTATATTGCTTTGAACCTCATTGGGGAATTTTTCAATCGTGAATGAAGGATCAAGACTCAAAATAATAATATCCGAAGATATAGATACGGCATCATTCTCTGTGACATTCTTTAAAAAGTCTATTGTTGGAGAACAATTTATAATTATTTTGATATTATGATTGGTAACAAAGTTATCAAAAAGACACAGATACGAGCCTACCCAAACACTTGGAGCAATTTCAGTAGGTGCATCTTCAGCGTGGATAGAAGCAGGACTGTCTGGAATGTATGGGAACATGTACCAAAAAGTATGCTACTATTTTTGGGAAGTTTTTTGAGTTTAGAAAGTTGCAAGTTGAATTGGCTTTCACAGGTATGGTAGTGGTTTAGTCAAAAACACCAATGTGTGATATTCTTGGTATATGCAATGACAGTAGATTATCAAGTCTGGTAGTGTTACAGCTAGTGTTGCAATCCAATTTTTCTCTTCGCAGCCTTAATGAAAGATTGCTGCAATGAGTTATGAGTGGAAAATAGATGCAGCAAGACTGAGACCGAGACCAACTAGCTTTCTAATAAAATCCGTTGCAATAGACTGATCCTTATTGTTTAGAATTCTTTATCCAATTGACAGAAACACCGGTACTAAAAAAATCCGAATTTCAATAACCCTAGAACTTTATTAATCTAGCGATTGAGGCCAATATCAGAGTTTGATTCACCGAGCTTATAGTGTTGTGTGAATGTACCAGAATCTAATGCTAAAGTTGTTGCACAATTTCGCGGAATGAAAGACTTAAGAACGACACCAAAATTTGACAAACAAAAGTCTCCACCTCAATATGAATATTTGAATATTTAAAGTGAGTTTATGAGGTGCGACCGAGATCTATCTTGTGAGCAGCAATTGTTTTGGATTAGAAATTTCCAAAAAAGATGAGGTAAAATCTCAAATTATTATGGGTTCCAGTATTCTCAATTGTGGTTCCAAATTGCAAAAAAAAAATTTAATTCTAATATCGATAATACTTGTCCCAAGAAAAGAAAGTAAAGGAAAAGAATAGACAAATTGGAAAAGTTGAAAAAGATTAAAAAGAAGAAGAAACAAAAAATTTACAGAAAAAGAAAAAAGAAAACCAAAATTCATTATGGGAATATGCTTTGTCTTCCTTTTGTGGGTGTGTAAGTTAGAAAATTTGGTTTCTGGGCATATTACCATAAACTGCAAGCCATACACATAACTAATAAATTGTGAATTCAATGCAACATTTGCATGAACTGGGCGTATTTTATTTGCTAATAGGCAGAACAAACAGGCGCACGACCATAAGAGACAATTTTGCGCCTTGGGTGGTCTCTATTTGGAATGGAGTTTTGCTCAAAGGGGTAAAGGAAGACGGAAATTACACAAAGCTGCTCAAATTTAACCTGAATTCACCTGATACGAAGCCCGAAAGATTGGTCTTGAGCCCCTGCTCTCAACACCCCTTCTCCTATATACAGCATTGTATGTTTTCCGTGCGGAGATTGTCCCGTAAGATCTTCCAGTCATTCTTAGTGGCTTGCTTGGATACTCGTGAAGTGAGACGATTAGAGAGAGAGAGACTTAGTAACAAGAATTCAATAATCAAAGAAAAAGGAGAACTTAGTTGGAGTTCAACAAAACAGATTATCCAACAGATTGATTTTTTTAGCGAATTTTGCAGATTCTACATTGGCTCTTGTTGTATGCATCATATACTCTTAAAGTCTGACTACCGTGTTGGTGCAAAGTGTTCTGCAGTACAGTACATATTTATTCACCTCCAACCTCTAAGTTGCGCCGTGGGAACTTAAAACGCCCAACCTCATCCTGTTCAGCAATGTTTCTACAAAGTAGGTTTGGGCTTTCTATCGCACCCTATTTCTAACTATTATTTAGCCATTTTTTGATGATAAGTCGTGGGTTGGTAAGTCATAGGCTGATAAGTCATACATCCAAATTAATGTGACCCTTGTCATACATTTTCTGAGTGTCTCATACATACAAAAAGTGTGTTGAATCTTATAAAACTTGTACCCAATCCTAAGCAAAAACAGAAGAAAAAAAAATTCAATCCTAAAACAAAACTTGTCATAAACTTCTAGTCACACAATAAAGAATAGCATCAATTTCACTTTTCATCTCTTTCATGACATCCCGGTAATATTCAACTCTTTCATCCTTAACAAAACATCATCAATATTCTTTTCTAACTTCCCTTCAATATAATCTTGTCTTGTTTTCGCATCAAGTTTCTCTTGTAACGCATTTAGCTCGTGATAAGTTTCGCCAAAATAACGAAGCTGTAATTTGACAAATGACTCAAATGATGGATCAAGAAATGGAATCCGAAGGTTGATAAGTTTTGGAAGTTCTTGCTTTAATTGTTGATTTATAGTCTCATAAGTGGCTTCAAGATCTTTAAGTTGTTGTTTTGATTCTGCTAGTTTTGTCTCATAAACTTCGTCGTCAACCGGATTGTCAAGTAATTTATTCACTTTACTCTTCATAGAATCATAATCCAATTGTTTATGGGCTCTTTTCTTAATTGCTTCATTGATTTCAGTATAATAAGAATTGAATCGAGTTATTGGGTTAATCACCGTTTGAAAATAAGGTTGCTCAAGCTCCTCAAGAGTCTTATTGTTTATTTTCTGCGTTACTTTATGGTACTCTCTGGCAATGCTTTTCTCGTAGTGGGTTGGTTTCGAATTAATACTGGTAGTACTGCTGGTTGAAATAACATCTGTAGAAGGGTCGGATTCATTCTCTCCATTCCCATAATAACTACTCAACACTTCAGATATGTTCATTTGGGATTTAGAAAGTATTCGAAGCGAATTTAAGTATTGCTTTAATTCCTTCTGAAGCTTGATCGATTTATCTTCCATCGCTCGGTATCTCTTTTCTTCAAATTCATATTCTAGATCGACTGAAGCTTCAATCTGTCCAGTCTTCAACATCACCTGAACTCCTGCTCGATTGATGGCTTTCTTTAGACCTGTCCAAGACATATATGTTCTGGTCAATACTACTGTGGAGAAAATATGTGGCTATAATGGTCAATGAAGTTGTATGTAATTGATCAAACAAAGGAATGAAACGACACGGATAGACCAATTCACTAGATGACTATGTGAAGTTATGCTATTCTGGGAATGTGATAATGATGAGGGGTCGTTATATTTATAGACAGATTAACTAATGCAGTGGTGTATGTACAGATAAACACTTCTGTGGTGTGTACAAGCAAGGCTATTGGATATTTGTGGTTGAATGCTCAAATCGAAGTAAAGGATAATTGGAGGTCTGGATGCATGAACAAGCAACGCATAAAAAAAGAAAGAGCCTATTGTATATTCAAATAGGTCCAGATATGTACTTATATATTAATACATATATATAGATACATATATTGTTCTCTCCTTGGTTACTCCTCTAATCAGTTATTATCTTCGCTAACCATATATTGTGAAACAAATCCAAGACTTGGAAACGATTAATAAGCCATCCCTCGAACACTCCCGTTTCGTCCGTGCCCCGTAATGCGTCTGCCGATGCTCCATCGCAGAGCCAGGATTAGTGACGTCCAGGCACATTTCTCAAACAACCAAACAAATCTCCATCGGTGTCATAAAAATTATTTCGTATTATTATATTGATTCTATCCTATTTCCTATTTAGTTTGTGTGAATTCAAGCTAACCTACAGCAGTTTTACAATTGTTTCAGGGCATGTTAGGTTCCAATGCCAAATGACCTACCGACGAGTTGGTTTCATTCATGAAGCCATCGAGTATCGTGATCACCAAAACGTGACTAGGATTGTCACTGATCATCTACAAGGTAGAGAGAAGTAGGGACCAGCCTCATGATGAAACCAAACATTAAACTTCAATTAACCATCAATTAACCATCAATTAACCACCAATTGACTATTCTCTTTTAAAAATTGTACATATTATGCTTGATGTCACACTCATGCTCATACAATCTGTAGACTCTTATGATACTCAGAGTGACTTAACCACAAAACACACCCCATATCTCATTATCACGTGATCTACTCCCAACCCGATATATTGTAAGTGCTAACAATTTAGAGAAAATTGGCACTCTTCTGCCGTTATATAGTCTCATTTATCAGCAGGAGAATGCATGATTTGTGTAACAAACTTTCCTGAATATCTTGTTATGCATGCCACTGTCAAAACATCGTTACGAATCGAAGTGGTCATGAGATGATTCAAAATGACGTGGTTAGGAATGGATAAGTGCGAATCTTGATTAGAAGCGTAATAGGAACTGTCTGCTCTTCTAAGTTGAGGTCTCTTGTTAGATACAGGCCCATCATGGAAAGATGGCTGTGGTGGTTTGAATGGATCAGCAGCTGAAGATGCGGCAATTGCAGCCTCCGTGGGTGCTATATTCTTACGAGATGTGGTTGGAAAATTACTTGCATGATTTTGATTTTGATTGGAAGACATCTTGTTTAGTAAAACATTATTAAGATGAACTGGTAATTGAGGTGGTTCTGCCAATTGGTAATCGGAACCTTTATTTTTGAAATAATCATAATTGACAAACATCTCTGGAATTTCCAGTGAATAATTAAGTTTATGCTTAACATTATCAGTGAAAAAAGACCCTGATGGTTGATCCTGATATGATATGTATTTCGTATCAGTATCGTATAAAGGAGATACATTAGCTGCCATTGTACCAGATTCAGTTCTCAGATGATTTTCTCTACCAGGAGGTACCGATGGTGGAGTTAATGGGATTTCATCATCCAACAGATATTCTAAATGCTCAAATTCTGGTTGTTCTTGAGACTTGGTTACATAAGTCAAGAAACTTCTTGATTTCTTTTTGATTCTATCAACTTCATACCTGCCTGCAGTTTGAGTTGTTTGTGATTGAGAATTTTCATCATGCTGTTGAATAATATTGGCATCAAAATCGGTAGATGCTCCAACATGATTTTGTTGGTTTTGGTAATGATTAAATAAATGATTATCATCCAATACTTCGAACCAATTGAAAAAAATTCCCTCTTGATCTGTAGCTGTCGGAAGTTGATCCAGTACTCTGTACTCATTATTTATTATATACAAGAGCTTATGAACTCCCAATGGAAGGAAGATAGTTGTACTATATTCATTCTTATGTTCCACCGACGGCTTAAGTCGAATAACATCTCTCCAATTCGAAAATGATCCAATAATAGAAGTTTTGAATATATTCTCCTTAGTAACATTGACCCATTTAATCTCAACCGGTATGAGTTTTTGTTTGCCAGTGCCACCAACCCCACTTGATAAAGTTGATTGTGAAGTAGATTGCTGATTTACACTAGAACTTTTACCAGAATTAGTGGAGGCTATTTGGTTGACACTAGATTGGATTTCTTGATGATTGGGAGGAATTATCTTAGTAAAATCCACCTTACTAAGATCAGGAGTTGGTGAGAATTCGTCATCGATATCCATGTCTGTAGGCTTTGAGATCACGGGCCTCTTTGTTGAGTCATTCAACTCTTCATCCGTAGAAGTTACATCCAAGGCTGTCAATGTATCATTTGCACCAGGTGAGAGCTGGGTACGAGAATCATTCTCTTCGTCCATCTCAATCTCACCCATAACCTCATCGTCTCCATTAGGAAGAATGTTTCTACTGAGTTCAGGAGCATCTGTTTCTAGCAATCCATCATTTAATTCGTTATATTCATCCTCAATTAAATCATTCAGAAATTGGTTATATGGCATGGAATCAGTTCTTCTTCTTTTACCATCTTCAACTGTTGTAGATTCGTTGTCACCGCTACCCTCAAGTTCTCTGGAACGGTGTAATTCGCTAGACTGATTTACATTCTCCAAATTGTCAAAACCCTCAGAAATCTTGCGGGTTTGCAGTACCAGTCGCAGAGTTTTATCTCCGTCATTCTCACTTTGCTGCAGTTGTTGTTGTAACTGCTGTTGTTGCTTTGTAACTTCATGTAAAATCAAATCGCTAAACTCCTCGTCCAAGTCTGTCTCTTTACGCAGAGACTTGCGAACCCCTACTCCACTATGGCGAACCCCAGCTGTCGACTTTCTAGTACTGGAAGTGCTGTTACCCATCCTTTATTATATAGAAGGTAATGTATTAACACTTTTGTTCCTTGTAGTAGCTACTAGATGTGTTTAATTGGGATCGGGAGGTTCTATTTGGGTGTAAAAACCGGGGTTGTAGTTAGTCTGCACACGACCTTCCTTCTCCTGTCATTGCAAAGGGGAAACCACGTGAAACACGGAAGGCAGGAAGAGAAAGGAAGTGTCTAGATAGTTCTAATAGATAGAGGGTCAATAAAATGAGCTGAATAGATCAGGTCAAATACAGTAACTATGACAATTTTTCGGCGGTATACTATTTTTTGGACATATTGCTTTGGTGTCTTACCCGACTAAATTTCTGTCGCTAAAGCTGAAGACTGTTTGAGGTATATACAGGTAAGGATTTCGTGTATATAAAAAAAAGAAAATGCTAAACCTGGGGATATCAAGGCTTATAAGGTAGAGAATGAAGTAATTATATATATATAGAGATTGATGTTTTATTAGTTGGCAAGAAAAAAAGTGAATAACAGAGAAAATTTACTGAACTGGCAGTGGAGCTACGTCAATGACAGTTTTTCTGCGGTTTCAAATGACGGCCAGTATTGGGTGCAAATTTTGTGTTGGTAGTTCCCAACCGGTGAACTAGTTTTCTTTGTCGTGGACCTTTCTTATGGTGATTTAGCAATTTTATTATGTAGCCTTATAAAGATACATACATATAGATATGCTTTTACTTATCTCTTCTATATCTAGCTTCTCAAGACCTCTTGGTTACTATTTGCTCCTCTTCTTCTTCCTTATCAGACAAACTCAAGTTAATATTTCCACCTTCATGACTAATAGTTTCAATATTATCTGCTTGATCTGATTTCGCTGCAATTAGTGGAATATCAATATCATCTCCTAAAGCACTGTTATAAATATAAGTTCCGTTGTTAAGTGCATCAAGACGTTCATCTTTCTTATAGAAAATATAGGCAATTGAACAGAACAAAACCAATACTAAATGCTGCACACGAAGCAAAACCTTTCAAAAACCTAGGGGCTTCAACCGTTGGGAAAACAAATCTATTAATCCAAACACTGGATTGCAACCCAATAATATAGATCAACATCCATTCAATCGACTTCAAGTTCTTATCGTGACTTAAAATATCATGAACTAATGGATTAAACACGGAACTTTGGGACCAAGACCAGTAAGCCAAACAAAATAATATCCATTTTCCTGTTTCACCAACATCCCAAATTGTCAAAATCAAATTAGAAATGAAATTCATTACAAATGATATATTTATCCATAAAAATCTTTTCCTAGTGAGGTCAGCCCCAAAACAGACAATGAATATCCAAAGAATACTCAACGCAGGAGGAATTGCAGTTAAGTTGTTCAATGTCACAGTTGAGTACCTATCTAAAGACTAAAGCCAAAGTGCAAATGAACCAGAAGAAGCACTGCTAGTGTTAAATCCACACCATATTAATCACCGGTAAGAGCCAAAAATGCCATGAGGTAAGAATTTTTATCCATGTCGCCTTATCAAAAAATGATTTTACTGATGGACTAATATCCGTTTTGTTCTCTCTCATTCTTCTTCTAGCAATTCTAATTTCATCGTTAGTTAACCAAATTGAGTAACATTTTGTTGGCATACCTGGAATACTGAAGAAGCCGATAAGTGAAACAACGATTGATATCGACACATCGATAATAAACATCCATTGCCAACGTTCATATCTACCACCAAACTTAGAAGAAGTGCCTTGTAGTAAACCTGAAGTTAATACCCCAAAAATTGTCCGCAATAAAATATTGCTCCAACTCTGGAAACTTCGTGACTCTTGAACCACATCAGAAAAAGATAATGCATGCATGGGAAATAAGCTGCCTCAGTACATCCAATCAAAAATCTAAGAGCCTGTAGTTGAGCAGTGTTATTGACTTTTGCTAAACATACCGTTAAAACTGACCAAGCCAATTCACTTGCAAATAAAACATACGTAATTGGTACTCTTGGTAAGAGAAATAACCAAGGCAATTCGAATATAACATTTCCAACCAGAAAAATAACTTGTGTGTTTATAAGATCATTTCCTTTCATGTGAATAGCTTCTTTCAATCCACTTACATAAGCATTGTTGAGATTGGATGAATCAATATATTTAATCCAATATCCTAAGAATGAATAAAACCCAACAAATATGTAAAGTTTAGCAATAAGTTTTCTTTCCTTTTTTTGTGGTTCCTTTCAATTCCCATTGAATCCACTTTCTATTAGCAGATTCTTCAGTGGTTTCTCTATACTCATATTCGTCGAAAAACTTGTACCACGGTCTATTAGCTTCATCCCTATATTCGGGCATTGTTGGTTGCAAAGTCTTTATCGAACTGTCTTCGATATCCACAGCATCAACGACGTCTTCTTCAACATATCTCAATTGAGGAATATACCATGGAACATTAACCATACTTAACTTTGATTTAATAAATAACACTCATTCTTGCCTCTGAAAATTCGTCTTTCTTTGTACTTCATATTACTTTTTTTTTCAGAATCTGGAATTGAATGGAGATAAGATTGGTTAAGATAATACCTTAGTCATCAAGCCACACTTCGTGATGTGGCAGATCTATTAACCAATATGAATAATGGAAAAACGTCTTTTTTTCCGTAAACTGCTTTGCATTGTACGATACGCCCCTCTTCTTATGATTATCTCTAGCTCTGCCTTTCCGATTTCCGGATACCACTTTCTCGTAAATGAGAATAACTTTTCGACGTATTCTTCACGCCTTTCCTTTGGGGTATCTCTAACCCAAGTTTGATTACCTAAATCGAAATCGCACATTTGTTCGAAAATGTTCAATATATTATTCTCCACCTCTAAAGTAAGGGACAAACAGTAGTCATCCAATCCAAGTATAACAGTCAATTCCTGAGAATTTATCCTTGAATAGTACCTATCAACTTTATCATCTGTCGAGGCTTTTACGTTGAGCATTTTAAAAACTTTCTTATCACCACTAATCGTTGAAGGACATTCAGGAAGATGAATAGGGTCCTTCTTCATTTCTTCCAAAGTTCTGATAGAATTAAGGTTCAATACCTTCTTAGGATGAATAGATTTTCGAGTAAAATCTGACAAAATAGAATATTGTTTGTTGTTAGATTCAATTTTCGGCTTCAAATCCATGGAAGTGTCAAAAATTGACAAATGGCTTTGAATGGCCGAGAAGAGCCTAACTGGGGGTAAAATAATCTTGACCAAAATTTCGGATTTTTTCTTTATAACCCGAATTAATTTTTTGGAGCAACGTTTTTTATGAGATCCTCCTTTTTTAATTTTCTTGTCGATTCTTTGGAAATATGCTGGAACGTGACTAGATACCCTTTTTTCACCAAATAAGGGAGATCCCACTTCGATGGGAGATATTGATTCTGGTGTAATAACTAGACATTCATCTACAAGAGATTTTAGCGAATCCTGTAGATCATGTGAGACTTCAGTGCAAGCTGACATAGGGTAAGTGTCGTCATCTGCAACAACAAACAAATCATTAGCATTGGAGTCGATTGAAGCTGGGGAATCAAGACTAAAGATATAACTTGTTCTCTGAAAGCAGTTTTGTACATCATTGAAACTTGAATCTAAGTTGCTATTTGATTGCAAATTCAAATTCTGAAATGGATATGGAGATCTCAAGGTACAGTTAAAGTCTATGTCATTGAAATGACATGTGTACTCTTCTTGAGTTGGACTTAGTAAAAGTTGATCCGGAGCATTAGTGGAAATATTCATGAGCGTAATAAATGGATCAGAGTTGGATACAATAGGTTCAAGGTAAAGATTGGGGAGTAATAGAGACAGCTCCTTGTTTGCAAGATAGAAATGATTCCAAGAAGAGGAGAAGTTACAAAAACCTTCTAACTTTCTTCAATTGGCACACTTTTTGAGTGGAAAATAGATAGCTGGAATTAAAAATGTCTGTTTCTCAAATGAGAAGATCTTCCTTTATTTATAGACGGATTTGTAAATAAATGATGGAGAATGAAGGGGGTACAGGGTAGGGGTACAGGGTAGGGGTGCAATATGGTTATATTATTTTCTGAAAGTTAAGTTTAGATTGTGCTGCAAGATTACGGCTTCATCTGGACTAAAGCCGCTTCAATTAAGCTCTTCTTAGAGTAAAATACGAAAGCGTGCATACTATTCAATGGAAATATGCAGCCATACTCCCCCAAATGGAAATCTCGATTGGAGACAAAAGCCTCTCTATGAGGGAGGGTCCTCGATCCCCCGATATATGATAATACTGTTTCAGATATAGATTCTCACTTATATTGTAATGATAGATAAAATTTCATATGAATTACTAACTTCAATCAAAAGTGGCACTTTGTGGTTTGTGACTCAGTCTTATCCATTTCTACTTCCTCTAATATTGGAGCCTATAATTTTTGTACGCATATGTTTCCTACATGGTATCGCAAGCAAAGTTTCAAAGTTTCAAAGTTAATTTAAATTAGGTTTCCTTTTTGAGAGGAATCTTGGAGAATCTAAAACTGTTGGAAGGGCAAGTCTTCGTGCGAAGAGTACAAGTTTGAGGGATGAAATTGCAGGACAGTGAACACGATGCACAATAGACGAAATTTTACATAAACTACCATCGTTTGAATTTTCCTCAGGATTGTAACACATTGAAATAGCAACCTGTGGCATAATGATGAAGAGAGGTAGAATCTTGTCTCGATAAGAACTAAACAAAAAAGCATACGAATCTATATCTTAACAATCTTGAATTAGCTTATTGATCTTACCAGTTTTATGACCGTGAGTCTTGGTTAGCAAGCTTGTCTCTTCTTGGGCTCCTTTCGACCCCTTAATAGTTAGGTGCAAGTGTAGTCAGTATCTACTAATACTTTTGCTGAATGAAAAGGTTTGTCCATTAGTAATGAAACTACCATACACACTAACCGTTCCATTCCCACAAACGAACCAAAAAGTCAGCAATTTGTTCCTTCATTCAAATTTTGTGTAGCACTCTACCTAGCGATGGATAAAGAATGTCCGATTGCTTGTCAGGTCATTGATATATCCCACTTTCAAGTTTTGTGACATTGTTAGAACAATATTTTCTTCGCCTAACTCTATTTATATCTACTTATATGTTTGCGTGCTGCATGCGGTGTGAGATATGAAGGGTAATGTTAGGTGGGTTTTTTTAACGAGAAGAGTACCTGGAATAAACAAAATTATTAGCAATTACACTGTCATGGTTTATATCTATTTGCTTCCACACCAATCTACAACTAGTTAGGAAAGAAACACTTGAAATAGTAATTGCGTCAAATTAAAAGGACAGCTACTCAAGATCACTAAAACTATGGAACTCGCTTAAACCATACATCTCAAGAGTTTTCAATAGAAATATATTTAAGGGTGAAGTGATGAAACTGTTCATAAAATCGTCTTATGCTTTACGAGCACTTAGTTGAAAGTAGGATTAGCTATATTGTGGGGTTATTATTTTATAACCAAAACCCTAATTCCGCAGAATCAGTGCAGAAGGTATTGCATTAGGAAGGTATTTTACCATCCAAGCCATACGGGTAGTTACAGATGTGTGAAACGATATTACCGTCAGTAGTACATTGAGTAACAATAACGCATACTACCCAAAGATGAATGTACTATCCCGAATATAACGCAGAATATCAAAGCCGATAAGTGCCACTCTTAATTGCAACCCGCTCTCAAAACCTTCAGATCTTCCCGTCCCCTCCAATTCCCCACCAACAATAATTTATTCAGGTAGTCGCAACAAAAAGCTAATAGAACTTCGCAATTTACTAGAAATGGTTCTATCTCACTCTCGTGCTTAATCCACCACAATGAGTAGGTTATCGAACTGTCATGTCTATTGCCGATTTCAAACATTTTGTGCTTCGTGTATTGAGAACTCAAATACTTAGCTGGTCACGGATGTCTCTTCATCATGAGCCGAGCCTAAATGTGTCAATATTAAGGTTGGTTCCAGTGATGCTATTGGTAACCTAGAAAGGTGAAATAAGTCGATTGACGCGTTTTTTGTTAGCCTACACCAACTCCCCCTCCCTCGCAATGAAACAGTACAAGCCTTCAATTTTGAATAACTGCTCCAGTATCAAATTAAACTTTTACCCTATCTAGGAGCTTTATCCGAGGTATTATCCTGCACAATGGCTCTCAAGTTTCATAAGAGTAAGAATCAAGAAAAAATATCAACTGGTGCCACAGTTCCGCCACACAATCCAGAACGGCACATTAGAAGTCGAATGGTTCATGCAAAACCCTTATCTTTCTTATAAGCACAAACTATGGATATTAACAGATGATTGCATCCGAACGCAAACTTTATTACCCACATCTAACCATATTTAAGCAGTATTACTTAATAAGCGTGGCTTTAGTAACTAATTCCATGAAACTCAAACAATTCTTGGAATAACCAGATTCTCACGATCAAACATCCGGGTAACAACGCCATAAAATTATGTAGTTAGTAATGGGCGGCTCTTCTAGATTGTCTGGCCAATATTCCGGTCCAATATATAAGGGTAGCCTGATTTTGCGATTCTTTCAGAAACTCGGACAAGATATATTTCTTTATAGATTTTTCAATTATATTTATTTATTTATTTAATATCAAATTTTTTTATACACATTTACATAATCCATAATGGTTGCTTTAATTCAAAAACCTGCTCCTTCTTTCAAGAAAACCGCTGTTGTTGATGGTGCTTTTGAAGAAATTACCTTAGAACAATACAAGGGTAAATGGGTTCTTCTTGCTTTTATTCCATTAGCTTTCACCTTTGTTTGTCCAACTGAAATCATTGCTTACTCAGAAGCTATTAAGAAGTTTACTGACAAGGAAACTGAAGTGTTATTTGCTTCTACTGATTCTGAATATTCTTTACTTGCTTGGACTAATGTTGCAAGAAAGGATGGTGGTTTAGGTCCAATTAATATTCCTTTACTTGCTGACACCAACCACTCTCTTTCTAGAGATTACGGTGTTTTACTCGAAGATGAAGGTATTGCTCTCAGAGGTATTTTCCTCATTGATCCAAAGGGTACTTTAAGACAAATTACCATCAACGATTTACCAGTTGGTAGATCAGTTGAAGAATCCTTAAGATTAGTTGAAGCTTTCCAATTCACTGAAAAATACGGTGAAGTTTGTCCTGCTAACTGGCAACCAGGTTCTGAAACCATCAAACCAGATGTTGCAGAATCCAAATCTTACTTCAGTAAGGTCAATTAGATTTTATAGATCCTATATAGTGTCTACATAAGTAAATTAAATGTATCAACCGTTTAAGTAAAAATTGTTGTTATGTATGTAACCAATAGCTGGAAATAGTTCTGATTATAGAGTTAAACGTATGCGTTTATGAATAGAGAAGCTAGTGAGAACCTGAAGGAGAGAATGCAAAAGAAGTTCTTGGAACTTGCTGCTAACATTAAAGACAATGGCCCTCCGATATGGTATCGAAGACTGTGGAACGCCCATCAGGATGCATCCATTGAACGACTCGCACCAATAAAATAGCTCTCGGTCGGTTTCATCCGTATTTCTTGCACCGAAACCAAGTTGGGAACGTGAAGTTTTACACGTGATGCATGTCTAACCCCGGATATGCTGCTGGTCCTTTCTCCTGTTCTTTCAGCTATACATTCTCTTTCACGTTAAATCGAATGCTGTCATGTGGTACCACAGAGATCCTAGCTCTCTCCAGTCCCAATTGTATAACAGAAGCTGTCTTCTTTTAGTCCAAATTTAACCGATTTTGGTCCTCAACTTGATGCAGGAAGTTCATTTCTTCAAATACCCTGTAACCAAGCAGGTCTTCTATAAGACTAAATATACCTACGCGTTGGTCAATTTAAAGCCTCTTGTACCTGGTCATGTGTTAATAATACCCCTTAGAACTGAAACTCCAAGACTTTCAGATTTGACCCCTGAAGAGAGCATCGATTATATGCAAGTGCTCCAACTCATCCATAGATTCATTTCCTACATTTATAAAGCAGACGCTTTGAACATTGCCATTCAAGATGGCCCAGAACTGGGACAATCGGTGCCCCATTTACATACTCATTTAATCCCAAGATACAAGCAAGATGGCTATGGAGATGAAATATATTCTAAGATCGAAAAGCTTGATTTGGACAAGTACTATCAACAGTTCCAAACTAGAAAAGAGTTATTCCAGAAATCGAAGAGCTTACTGGATCAGATTGTCAAAGATGAAGAAAGAATTGAGAGAACACTGGAAGTTATGGAGAAAGAAGCAAAATGGTTATCCGAAGAACTTAGTAAGTATATAGATACTTTAGATAGTAGCAAAATTGCCATTCCTTAGTTGTCTTTCCTTAGTTGTCTTTCCTTAGTTGTCTTTCCTTAGTTGTCTTTCTTTGGTTTCCATTCCTTAGTTCATCATGTCCCTAGAAATGGAACTCTTCCTGTAGAGTCCTCGCGAAATGCATACTATCTCATCGCACTGGATAATGACTGTGCCTTACTCAGGACTCTTTATGATACTGAAATAGAAAGGAGTCTGTGGGGTAACCCGTGTGGATTCTGACCCTCTTTTTGCTCGGTTTCTCTTTAGGAAGCAACCTATCGCTGAAACTTCTGCGAAATGGATCGAGATTAGGTTTATTGCAAACCCACATTTAAAACATTCCAGAAAATATCTAGCAGAATACTTCAAAGAGGCTACTATTCCTAACCAATTGAATTTGAGTAAAACGAGTAGGCTGCTCTTAAAGAGAATAAACATTACAAAAAATAAATCTAGTTTTTATACCACTCTCACAGAACGTAGCCATTTTACCAAAACCCAATTATTCTCGATTCTTTAGGTATTTTCTTTATTGGTGTCTGAACTAGAATGGATGGTGAAGGTGAAAAATCTCTACCCCACCTAAAAATTAATCGTTGTATGCGCTTAGAGGTTTTGCAACTTTCTCGCGATAATTTTAAAGCACCTTCAGCGGATAACAGTTAAGAACCGAAATTTCAGAATAGAAACTGCACTGAAACACTGATAACAGAAACAAGGAATTCCACTTAGATCCCAACCAGCGCGAACGCACATTAATGTTTAGAGCAGTGTCTATTGCGAAATAATTTAACCCCAAAACAGCACAATCAACATACACGAGAGACAACAACTAGTCACCCTGATTTGATATTCACAGGCATGTCTAAAACAGAACCACTTGATGAAATCCAATGGAAAAGTCCAGAATGGATTCAGCAATTTGGACTTCATACTCAAAACGTGCTTGATTACTTTTCCGAATCTCCATTTTACGATAGAACTTCCAACAATCAAGTGATCAAAATGCAATTTCAATTCCAAGCGGTACCCATGAATGTATCTCCTCAAAGTTATATTCAAAGTAAACTATTAGAAATGGTTGGAATAGAGTTTGTATTGGCGTACATAAAGGAACCAGACTTTTGGATTGTGAGGAAGCAAAAAAGATTAAGTCCCAAGGATGTACTTGTACAACAAGATTACTATATAATTGGTGCAAACATATATCAATCACCAAAAGTGTACGATGTGTTAAGTTCTAGATTATTGTCAAGTATTAAAGCGGTAAAATCATCTCTAGATATTTTGAATCGAATAAGTAACTTTAATATTGGAAATGGAGGACATTCATATCCAACATTAAACAACGGACGTGATGATATCATTCTGGGGACTACTACAACTAATACAGGAGCCAATACTGCAACTCCAATGATATCTACCCCAAGTGGCCAATCAGTTGGTAATATGAACACCAATACGAACATTAACACCATCAACGCTGCAGCATTTGCCATCAACAATGCCAACAACAGTAGCGCTTTGAATAACATACTGCCATTTACATACGATTCGTTATTGAATTCTGTGGTAAATCTGACAGAGCAAGGGACATATCTTGATGATATACCGTTGTATGGGAAAGGAAGTACTGTTGAGCGGTTAGATTTGAAGATAAACTTAGAGGACGATGATTAGAAGAACCAGGTTATAATGTATAGTCAATTGGAGGAAATAATGTTTTAGAGAAGTAGGAAGGAAGAAGGCATTAATGAAAAATGATGTAGTATTTTTGTAGCAGCAGCAATGGATGTACTGAACGAAAATAATAGGAACAGAAGCATAAATGGTGATTACATATCCTATTGGTTGTATTGTATATAAATAATCATTATTGGTACGCTTTACTACTATTGGAATTTACTACAAAAAACTAGAAGAGTCAGGGAAAACACTAGCAGAAATTGACAGATTTACGGAAACAACTACATTGTAATTATATTAACTGCTGTCAGTAAATTGAGATTTGAATGTAAATACTAAACTAACCTAAAGTTCATCCTTAGCAATCTTTTCTTCAGCTTGTTCGGCCTTGGTTTCAGCTTCCGATTCGATTTCCAACTCACCACAAGCGGCTATTTTTAATGTCTTTAATGGAGCATCACCTCTACCGGTCTTGACATTTTCCATGTAGTCAACAACTTCAAAACCATCGGTAACTTCTCCAAATACCACATGGGCATTGTTTAACCATGAAGTGACCACAGTGGTAATGAAAAATTGAGAACCATTGGTATTCTTACCAGCATTGGCCATAGAAAGTCTATAAGGTCTGTCATGCTTCAAGGTGAAGTTTTCATCAGCAAATTTACCTCCATAAATGGATTTACCACCAAATCCTTTACCAGTTTCAAAGTCTCCACCTTGTAACATGAATTTAGGAATAATTCTATGGAAAATAGAATTGATATAACCAAATTCTGGGTCCTTAGAAACCGCTAAAGATTTAAAATTTTCTACAGTCTTTGGAACGACGGTACCGAATAATCCAATGGTAATTCTACCAATTGGTTTATCATCTTCGGTGATATCAAAGAATACTTTATGAGTGAATGGAGGGTTAGCCTCTAATTCTTTGGCTGCTTGAGTGAATTGAAATAAGAAAAACACAAATGTGATCCCAAGAAAAAAAGATGAAATGATTTTCATATTGAGTGACATAAGCTATTGTAATTGGGTAGTTAGCAAATATTCCAAAATTAAGTTGAAAGAAGTACTCTTAATAAGAAAAGAATTGAAAAAAAAAACAACCAAATGTCTCCAACAAAGCTCTCCTCTCTCAAATACTTCAACGAGATTTATTGCTGGCCAGCACTCCGCGGCAGATTTGAAGTGGTGGCCAACAGTGGCTTTGGCTCACAAAATTAAGGGCAGCGATCCATCGAAGTGGACAACATTAGCCAATTGTTTCGCTAATTACTGCGCTCCTTTGGGGTGCGTACTCTCCCTAAAAGAGCATCTCTAAACGCAATTAGTCCGCAGCTCGCTCAAAACTGGCCCCAAACCTGCCGCAAACTTGCTCTAAAACCTAGCGCTTTTTGCGAACGTTGATCTCGGACCAACATTACATGCAGTCCAATAAGTTAATTCTCTTTGTAGGAAACCCGGAGGGACTTCACAAAGCAATTTGCCTACAAACTACAAATATATACTACAATCAGAACTTGGTTAGTGCATTGTTATTGTCTATATTGTCTCTGTGATAACATTATATTTACCAAAATATATATACATGAATGTCTCAATTACAACCATCCTTCGCGGACAAGGACTTCTTCCTTGCACCAGCATGAATCCTCCCATTGGGTTTAGAAAACTCTTTCTCCCTTATTCTCAGCTTCAAGTTCTTCCTTTTCATATCTTTCTCTTTCTTCAATTCTCTCTAATGCCTTCTTCTTTGCTAACACTTCTCTAGCCTTTCTTTCACCACCATTTCTCTTTTTACCCTTCTGATGCTCTCTTAAGGGTTCCAAATCATTCTCAAATTTATGAATCCACCTGAGCATGTACTTTCTTGTTTGAGGATCAATTCCAAGGTTTTTCATTTCCTTTGATGAAGTCCTTAAAAATTTATTTAAATCATTCTCAAATAATTCTATATGTTCGATACAATTTCTACCAATGAGGGTTAAGAATGTTTCTAAATCTTCAACATTTTCTTTGGTTCGCGTGGAAGTATTGGTTCTAAGACATGTGGATGATGTTGAAAAAAAATTATTATTGATAAGGCTTGTTGTACAACCAACGTAGCTATTTAAATGTGAGACTCTTCCAATCTTAGCGGTGTTCATTGGACCCATCGACGTCCTCAAACTGATAAATCTAAACATCTTTTCCAGCTAAGTAATAAATTTGAAGTTATAAGAGTGTTCCCTATTAATACCTGTACCAATGACTGTATCAATAACACCAGGGTTGTACTATGCTAATGCTCTTGTCTTAAAGATGTTTGAAGACAAGATGAACATTTTGTGACGCTTACGATCGAAATTTTCAATTCTGTTTGCAATACAAAAAGGTCGTGCAAACACAATAACAAACACATGACAAAGTTTATTTCCGACCAAAGAACTAACGAACTTGAAAAGCATCATAAATGAGACTATGAAACAAATATGAAAGTTTGTTCATATTTAAAATTTGTGTTTCTAAATTATTTTGAACTAAAGTTTACAATTTTCAAGTTTATTATTGGATTTCCATTATTCTACTTAAGCTTTCTTTAGTAGTGCAGAAATGTTTCTCTCATCTTTTAAATATAATTATAGATCACGTGACATTACACTTCCGACCACATAACCGTACGAGAGAACCTGAGCTTATCTCCTCTTGATCAGATCCCCCTCAAAATTCCTCCCAATTGAAGTGTAACTAGTTTGTACCTATGGGATCACACCAAAAGTTTTCTTAAATAACTCATTTGCCCCTCATTTCACGAAATTACCTTCTTGAAATGAATCCCTACACCCAGCATAAGTTTACTCTCAAGCAGTGACCAAAAGCACTAAAGTCCTCCTTGTAAACCCCAGACTTTTCCAACTCTTTGGCCCACCTTTACCCCACTACACGGAACTAAAAAAATATAAATATATGTATATAAGTAACACATATTCTATCTTTCTAAATACTGGACATATATAAGAACAATCACTTAAAACCACTTATAAAAGGTTCTTATTCTTGAATTCTTGTAATAAGGAGTTACCTAATCTAGCTGGAGATGGTTCAACAACGACACCAGCGGATTCTAAAGCAGCAATCTTTGATTTAGCATCACCCTTACCACCAGCAATAATGGCACCAGCATGTCCCATTCTTCTACCTGGAGGAGCAGAAACACCAGCAATAAATGAAACAACTGGCTTGGCACCTTCTGGTCTAGTTAAGTTATATTGTTTTAAGAATTCAGCAGCTTCTTCTTCGGCAGTACCACCAATTTCACCAATTAAAATAATACCTTCAGTTTCTTTATCGTTTAAGAATAAAGTTAAGGCATCAATGAAGTTGGTACCTGGGAATGGATCACCACCCATACCAATAACTAAGGATTGACCAAGACCAACTTTAGTGGTTTGAGCAACAGCTTCATAAGTTAAGGTACCGGATTTGGAAATAACACCAACTCTACCTCTACTATGGATCAGAGAAGGCATGATACCAATTTTACATTGATCTGGAGCAATTAAACCAGGACAGTTTGGACCAACTAATCTTGTTTTGGATTGAGTCTTCAAGATTTGGGCAATTCTGATCATAGAATGTTGAGGAATACCTTCAGTAATAGCAACTGCAAGAGGAATTTCTGCGGCAATAGCTTCTTCTATAGCAGAAGCAGCGATCGAAGGTGGAACAAAGATACCAGTAGCAGTTGCACCTGCTTCTTTCATTGCTTCAGCAACAGATCCGAAAACTGGTAAATCTAAGTGAGTAGTACCAGCTTTCTTTGGGTTAATACCTCCAACAACTTGGGTACCGTAAGCAATAGCTTGTTCAGCATGGAAAGTAGCTTGTTTTCCAGTGAAACCTTGATAAATAACTTTGGTATCCTTAGTGACCTTTAAATTTGGAATAGTTGAAGCGTAGTTAGCTACGGATTTAGTGGAGGAGAAGCCTCTAATAAATTGCTTAGACAACATGATAATATTAAGTAACTCTTGATATGAGAAGTGAAACTATTCTTCGAATGGAAAGTCGTGAAATTTCTTGAAGGGTGTGGGTTTCAATTGGGGTTTTGTTCACTAATAAATTGAAGAAAACGGACGTCTTTCGGCCCCTCCTGTATACAAGCATCGATTTTTGATGAGTTGTATACAGAACCTCGGGACAAAGCGGGGCGAACTTCAGTGAAATTTGGAATCAAAATGATGATTGAAAAAATAATATCGAGTTATGAGACCACAGGAAGAAGGGAGAGGAACCTATTAGCAATGAAATTGCTACAGTAAGATGAAGAGAATTCACGATTTTTTCAAGCGGTGACTGAAAAGAAAAAATTGAGAACTTTATGAAGAATATAAACACCTTATTACTGGATTTTTCGCAACCATATAATGTAGTTAGCTTTAAATCTACATAGTATTTTTTCAACTTCCAATTTGTATTTTGCTGTTCAAGATTTCCATTCCTATAGATTTTCTTTAGTGTCTCCTGTTGCATAACCTTCCCTAAAACAGCACCTTTCATAGCCTCTCATGACCTGTCATATCCATGCATCCGTTTTCGTACAGGTTACCCCAGACTAAATGGTGTCACCCCGTGTTTTCAAACTACTCTAAAATAGGCTGGGTGTTCAGGTGTTTATAATATAGGTGTATGGATGTCTTAGCAAGAAAGTTGGATCAGACGCGAAAATATTGTCACTATCACCGGGATTCTTATCGGAGCCTTTCGGAACCAGAAGTTATGTGGACCTGAGGGACATAAGGAAGTCAGAGATCGAGAACTGAAAAGAAGAAAATAAATACAAATAGATCAAACCTATTGGATGACCGGCGATAAACTACTCGAATTTAGCATTCTATGTAATGATATCCATTGGTCAAGGATTGCAAAAAAATATTTTCCGAATATGCTGATTTTGTAACTGTATCTATATCTGGGGTATCTGGCCAGTGGTAGGTACAACTTTGGTTCGTTTTGTAGATCAGCCTACTCATAATATTTGAATCACGTGAATTTTCATCGTTTCTTTCTTCCTTTCGTCCCCCACAAAATGGTGCTACTTCCCCGGATACTTTAGTTTCTATTATTAAATAATGTTGTTGAACGGAGTGTTAATTAGTATGCATTGACTCTTAAAACACTGAATGGGAATTACTTCGAATGCAGAATATGAAATACAAATAAGGTACCTCCAGTAGTATCGTTGCAAAGTTGTCACTATTTCTTCATTTTTGAGCAACGACAGAATTTGATCCATTGCCTTCTAGTGTGCAAGCGCCGATGCGAGCCAGTCACAGGACACATTAACTCCATCTCCCCAAGTGTTAAAAATCTGCTTACTTTCTCCGTCTCCAGGTTATGATCTATGTGCGTTGTCAATAAAATAGAAACAATGGTTGAACCAAGCCTGGTTGTATGAAACATTCAATTTGAATTGTCTGAATTGAACATTTTTGATATTTGCACTTCCATAGAGATTGATATAAAACGTGATCAGTATTGATTGAGACATATCTAACTAAAGGGTTATTTACAACGTACCAATTTTGCAAGTCCAGTCGATTTCTTCTCCTTTCCAACCATTTACTTTCTAACAATTTCCTTATTGGCCTACAAAACACTTTGTTTCTTTAAATTTCATAGAATCAATTGCCCATGCGCTGGAGTAGTAAGTATGGCATTAGTATCATGGATTGACAAAGACTCCATGCAATCATATTTGTCGGGTGCGAATTTATGGAAGAGCTCGTCTGGTTGTTAGTGTAAGAACGTCTTCTGACACTTACCAGCACCACCAACACTGCCAACAATATTACAATTTGTGCGCAGTCACCCGCCGTTCTTGCGACCAGTATATCCGATTACTGGCTCTCAACATCATGTCAGAGATCTCATAAACTACGATAATATCCGTTCTCTAACTCCCTCACTTTCTTGGCTAAAACGCATTTCTACACTCTTTGCACATCTTTCAGAACCATCGACCTCTAGCTGAACATTTGTCATATTAGCAGAATCTAATAACTTCATTTATTATGCCCTAGACAATTCTGTTAACTGCGATCATATTACTTGACCTGTTTAAGAGTTGTCGAATTTAATGTCACTGCATTTTTTCCACACCCGAACAGGCTCCAACATCTTCAGTAATTGAAAAGACTCTTGTAATACAAACAACGACTTCCCAACAAATCCCAATCATTATAAGTGATCCACATTTCATTTATCACCTTCAATCTCGCACAAACACTGCCCCCTTTCCAAGTTAACACCTCTGGATCAAATTCTCTTGGTGGTGGTAATACATTAACCAGGAGTAAGTTCCCCTTATCACTTATCGAATCAATATAATCAAGATCAAGGTCAAGAACCGTCATAGACTCTATTTTCTTCATTTCTGCTTCGTCAAGCTCAATATCATCGAGATTATCCTTCTTATTGGAACTGGAGTTAGGATCCTCTACTATGTCATCAGAATTAATTCGAACCTCGTTTGCATTTGCTGTCGAAGATACGTTTCCCTTCACTTGCTTCCCATTTTTATTATTTCCATTATGGTTAGCAGCTTCAGTTGTAGCTTCATTTTCAGTTTGGAGCAATCTTCTCTTCTTTTCCTTAAACTCAAGTATCAATTCTTTCCTTTTCAATTCGTTCTTCAGTTTCTCTCCATTGACATACTCCAATATCTCATCAATGGATGTTGTAGATAAAAACTTTGGCCTCCATATGTTAATTCTATCGGTTAACAATAAATCAAATGCTGGGATTTTGGCTAATCCTCCTCCAACAACCAACAAGTTATCATACAATTTTTTAATTTTGGAAAAATCAGTAGCGATTCCAGCATTAGTTATCGATTCTATAATTGCCTTTTCCAACGGAGTCAATACCTTGATGTACTTTTGATTAATATTGTTGGATGTCTTAGTTGGTCTTGGTTTAGAATATGGGTTGGCTAACTTGATTCGATTCTTTTCCGTAACTAATTCAAGAAGTAACTTATCCTCTGTAAGATCAGCATGAACAAAGTCATTAACAAGATGCTCCTGAGACTTGGAGAATGTGTTATTTGGCTTGTTGGTGTATTGATCCACAGAAGGTTGGAAAATGTGGTTTTTGGTTGACATTGGTCTATCGATTGAACCATCGACTTCTTCACCTGCATTGGTAATGGATTTAGATTCAGATTCAATTCCGGTATCTATTTGAAACAAACCAGGGTAAAATAATCCCAACGGAGCAATCATCACTTCATCAAACACCTTAAATTCATATTTTTCAGTCAACACCCTTGGCTTTCTCTTATAAAAATTGTACAACTGAACAGCAATGTCAGCATCTTGGAAAGTGACATAATTTTTCTTCAACGATTCGGCCAATTGCCAATCATCGTTATATTCGCTTAGATCAATATCTTTATATGGGAACAGCAGTTCTAGTAATAACTTTATAAATGTTTCAGTGATATTATCACCACCGTAATTCAATTTGATTCTAGAGTCATTAATAATTAATCCTTCGTCAACACATGATATACTTGTTGTCTGAGCTCCTATATCAATCACGCAAGCACTTTGAGCTCCAGCTCCAAAAGTTGCACTAACAGACTCTTGGATTACTGAAATCCGACCAAATCCAATCAATTTGAATAATACTTCACACCAGATCTCAACATACATCTTGTCATAGAGATCGGGTATTATAAGTAATACTTTGAGGTTTGGTAATGAAGACTTCTTGATTTCCAAATCTTTTAAAGATTCCAATATGATCAATGTCAAATCGCCAAGTACTTCCTGTGGAGATTTATAATCTTTCGATTCACTAAAGTTCCCGGAAACTATGGGGAACCGTAACTTCCAAGTACTGTTCTCAGTTGGAATCTTTAACGCATCCTCTCCAATGAAATATTGTTTGGACTTGTTCTGGGGATCTTCAATATCCAACCATTCTTTCTTATACGGATCGTTGTGATCAGGAATCTTCTCTGGCAATTGACGCTTGTTGTAATTAGCGGCTGACTCTCTAGAATTGGGTAAGATTCTACGCTTGTAGTATTTCATTCTTGCTCGGAAATCCTTAGTGACAATGTCTTTGTAGTGGTTGAAATCTTCATTAAAGTGAACATTACCTTCGTCATCGACAGTTCTGATGGGGTAAGGCTGATGTTCATGCTGTTTTTGTTTCTGTGATCTTTTCTGCGACTGTCTAGTTGGCTTCAGAGACTGGTTCAGAGACTCATTCAGAGCTTGCTGATTATGACGAATGGCTATCACCGCTGGAACCGTCTTCGGGAAAGCATCGGTAGCCCTACCAATTCTAATGTTGCTTGAACCTGGCTGTATGACTATAGTGTCAAACCCAATCCTAGACTGTTCCTCGTTTATTTCATCATCACCTTCACCTTCACCTTCACCATCAGCTTCAACCTCAACCTCAACCTCATCGTCATCGTCTTCATCATCGTCTAGTTCTACTTTGTTCGCCTTTTTATTATTCATTTCCATCTCAATATCGTTCAAATCGTAATCGTCAAAATTCTTGACCTGTTCCAGTTGAGTGTCGTCTTTCTTGAGATCTTTCTTCAACTTGTTGGTGTTGTTGGTCAGTGTAAGTTTTTCATTTCTCCAGTTCCGAATAAACGATATCTGTTCATCTTTCTTTAAATAGTCAGTAAAGTAATTTTTTTGATTCACCAAAGGGATCTGCTTTACGCTAGTTAAAGAAAATCCGTTTTCCTCTTCGAATCTACCGATCCCCGATTTCTTCAAATTAAGGGCAATAGTAGCAGCAGCCTTGATTCTACCTTCTCTACGACGTTGCAATACTTCAGCAGTGACTTTGGATTGAGTCTTGCGTTTTTTTGGGACGACCGAGCCCGCCGAAGTGGAAATGCTTACAGTGGGCTGAGGAGTTGATTGAGAGCTGTCTAAGTCGGTAGCACCAGACTCAGATGGTGGTTCACTAGTCATGTTTGGGTAAGTTCTTCTTGTTTAAAAGATCAATGGATTCAAGTCTATTCTGCGACAGCAGATAATGGATGCAGTTGAGAGCTGTTAACGTAAACTAAGCCAAAGACAAACGATACCAAACGATACCAAACTGGAAGTGGCTGAAAGTAAAAAAAATAAGATCTACCAATTGACAATGGAATCTCCTTAATAATTCCCTGTTAGTTCGTGTTGGTATCAAGTTGCGATGATTTCTTCCAAAGTCGACGCGAATGGGTTTGAAGAAACGAGTGCAGTGAAATAGTGTTTAAAAGGGTTTGGAGAAGGAGGATTGGAGAAGAGCCCCGAATTTAGTGAGGGTTGCGGCAGTCCGTTCCACAATAAGATCTATTAGTTGAAGGCATTTGCGGCATAGTTTGCGATTTTTAGGGGAGATACTGGTAAGAAGAGATTACTGAGAATTTGATGCGCAGTAACTGAGAAACAGATAAGGAGGGAGGGGAGGGGGAGGAGTGAGAAAACTGCTCGCTGAATCAGAAGAGGAGAGGCAGGACCAGAGGGTTAAGGTATAGTAGATGGTGAAGAAAAGTGAAACTACTTCCAGAACCACACCACAATTAGGCAAGCCTTCAGACTTGGAAACTCGAGGACGCTGGTAAGCAGTTCTGGATTGTTAGCTTTCATCTCTTACATCTTTCTGGAGTCCCAAAAGATGGCCAACATCCCCCTTCCTCCTTCTCCCTTTCTGGAACTCTATAGCCTGCACACGCTAAACCTGCGGTGAGCCTACCTTGATCCTACTTTGAACCAATATAGGCTCGCTGAAAAACTACAGACTCAGAGATTGAGGTGGTCCACGACAAAGCACATTTATTTATATCAAACACACAATAAATTGAACAGGATAATAGTTGCATTAGTATCTAGTAATCTAAGGATCGATTATAGGTCACTGGTTTTGCTGGAAGCTTGGTTTCAGCCCTTCTTAGTGGGAACGATGGAATTAGAGGACTGAGACTCTGACTCTTTATGGAGGATTGTGTGGTCTTCTTATGTTTGCGAAGTCCCATAATGTTTAGTTTTAATTTGGTTTCGTTATCGAAATCCCAAAGTTTTCTTTTCCATTCCGAAAGTTGATTGTGGAGCTCGAATAATTTTTTCAAATTCTTTTCATCATTTTGGTTTCTGATGCCAAAATTAGACGATGGACTCTGAAGAGTCCGGTAAAGTTCTTCATAATCTTTGTATTTTTGTTTAAACTTGGTAGCCAAGCTATTGTAGAATTGCAACTTCTTTTGCTCTTTTGATTCTGAAGTAACCCGCGGAACAGGTGTAATTATAGCCGCATTAATATCGTTCTGTTCGTTTACTTCAAGCTCCAGTTCTTCGTTTATAGAAGAGGGCGATGTATAACTATCTGATCCGCCACCAGTTTTCCCAGCAGCATTAATACTGCTATTGGTACTATTGGTACTAGTGGTGCTATTATTACTATTTTTCCGACGGGAGTTCTTAGAAATTGGTTTTTCTTCGTCTGAAGACGATGTGGAAGATATTGAAAGCTTTCTCTTTTTTTGGCCGGATTTTTCAGGAGAGCTAGTATTGGAATTAGAAATGGAAATCGATGTTGGGTAGAGGATTGGTGAAGATGTGGTCCCTTTCTCAGACGCAAAAATGCCTGAACTACTACGATGTTGGGGTTTGTTCGTAGTAGTTGTCAACGAAGAGCTGACTGGCCCTGTAATTCCCGCAGCAGTACTTAAACCAGAACTTCCCAATGAGCTGACTCGGTCAGATTTAGACACCGGAGAAGCAATCACGGATCTCTTGATTGGAGAGCCCTTCCGTTTCAAGTTCCCACTAAGTAGCCCTCCGCCTAGTACACTCCTTCTACTGACAACGTCTTCGTCATTTCCTTCTGTTTCTTTGTCACATATCTTTCTTCTTAGAGGATGAGTCTCCAGAAATCCAAGTCTGGTTAATGCATTATGTATATTATGTATGATTGACGACCGTTCATTTATATTGTAATACGGCCAAGTCCAAGGTTTAAGTTCTTTATAACTTTTGTCTTTTAAAATGTATGAATTAGGCACTTCTGTAGTTCCCTTGGGGAACACATCGTCCATAATGAAAGTATCATTGGGGTTATATAGCTGAGAATATTGGCTCAAGAACCCGTTTAATTCTTTCTCAGATAACTTCAATTTCTGGGATAATACTGGTTTGGTCGCAGGACCCAATGCTGAATAGTAGAGGAATTTGGATAAGTTGTCTTGATCGGCAGCGTAGAGATCTTTCAGATCATAGTGACTATTGGACAACGATGCAGATCCTGGTGAGGATGGATGTGATTGAAGATTTCCAACTGCCAATGATCTATGATTACCAGTAACTAAGGGCTTTGTAGTTGGACGATCAGAGGCATTTCTGACCTCTAATAAATGACTTTTGATCGACTTGGGATCTGTAATGACGCTTAAACGAGTGGATATTCTACCAAGATACCGGTTATCCTTGCGAGAATAGATATTGGTTATCGAATTCTCTGGCGTCGATATACAAGGATACTCAGACTCTGCTATTTTGATAGACTAATGTTAGTATGATTGTGGTGGTGAACTAGAAGGACTTTGTCAGATCCTTTTGAGTATGTGATATCTTTAAAAGAGTTGGAGTAGGAGTGGGAGTGGGAAGACTATGCCTCCAAAGCTGGTGAAGTTGGCAGGGTGTAGCCGATCAGGAATCGGTACTTGAAAGGTATTCACTTCCTTACCAGCTGAGGAGAGCTATCAACCATTCACCGGAGAGTTGCCCAGTCACCAGTTACCGGTAATGGAGCAGGCAGTTCGTGATTTCATCACTGAACCAGTACCAAATGACTCTTAAAGTCCACAGGTATCCATGGATCCAGTACAAACTCATAGAGTCTTACCACAAATCTCAGACACACTTATCAAATTGAATCAGTCAGACGGCGGAGCTTTCCTGGAAAGAAAAGAATAAAAAAGAAAACTTCAAGCTCCAGACAATTGCAGAGGTAGATCCATGGCTCTGACATCTACTCTCCAAAATGATCACATCAAATCCAAATACTTACGAAATTTCCATCCTTAACCACCAACTTAGCGGTTAGCCCTTCACTTAAACAGTTTGCAAGTTGATTCACGAGGTCAGTATTTAGTTTAATCGAGAGAGGACCCGATTCCAATTGGGACGGTATCGGACCCAACTTTGTTATAGTTTGCCTAGACATATCCTCAGTTATGTACCCTAGATAAGCCCTTTAACCTAAAAACTACCTTATCGAATACAAAATTTTGGAAAAAAAGGTTATTAAAAAATGGAAAGTAGCACGAAGGAGGGAAGAGGGCAATTACATAATCGAGTCGTGCATGTTTTAGTGGAAGGGGAACTATCGCTTACCATAATAGGGAGGGAAATCCACAATGTGTGGCGCCTACCGTCGCAGAATCAGCGGGATACCGTCGCTAAACAATAGAGAAAGAAAAGCGAAATGGTGGTGCTATTTGGCCTGTATAATGGGAAGATAGGATGAGAATCAGTCCCTTCTTAACCAGACAGTAACCACCTACACGAAAAGATTAGATATATATGCAACATACAAGTTACACGGAAATAAGCAAAGAGAGTACCACATTACATGAGTTAATCATAGATACAAATTTTAAAATCAAAATCAAATTCAAATTCAGAACCAAAAAAATCACTCCGGTGCATCGTTTTGAAATAGCATGAAACATGAATTAAAAAGGTGCATGTTGGTTATCAATTAACCCTTTCACGGTACACTGCAGATGCGCCAAATAAACACTAAATAGTCACTGCACTAAATCACTCTACTACTGACTTTATATGCACTAATGCTCCCC
Organism: Chernovozyma aurita; assembly: GCA_030566905.1. NCBI lineage: Eukaryota > Fungi > Ascomycota > Pichiomycetes > Serinales > Debaryomycetaceae > Chernovozyma > Chernovozyma aurita. Next base: position 271,489 of record JAKUBO010000009.1, read on the forward strand.
TCCGTACACACACAGTTCATTGTAAACCAACACACCACCTACTTCATTGGCAAACATTTGTCATTTGTTGTAGACATACCCTGCATAAATATTCAATTTAATAATTGTCTTCCCATCATTTCAATATCATCTCAACATCGGATTAACATCAACTTAACATCAGCTCACATCGAATCAGCTTCCATTCTAATACAACTAGATGGATGATCGTGTTCCGAATTATTTAGGTGTCCCCTTCTCTTGACAATTATTATGTGAATATTTTGTTGGTAATCTACCGGTTTTTGCCTTCCCAATTGATAAAATCATCCAAGATTCGTAATCTTTAATCGTAATTATTTTTTGTGCACCTTCACTAAGAGGAGCGAACAAAATTTGTGTTTGAAAAGTTTAAAATTATATTACGCTACGGTGAATCCAAAACCGTGGCTAATACAACCTACAACCTACAACCTAGCAATCCATATTAATTTGCTGGTTTTGGAAATTACAGCCTGAAAAGAAATAACTGGAAACTACAAGCTAAAACATTTCTTTGAAGTTCGTGAATAGATCATTAGAGAGGGGAGATTAGTGGTTATTTTATTTTTTTTCAGGATGCCCAATCACACTTATCATCACCGAAGTTCGCTAAATGCAGTGCAAATAGTACGAGATCCTACACCCAGACTTCCAGACTTCCAGACTTACAGACTTTCTTGACTCCTCCACTGTTGGGCACAACACAGTTGTTGTTATTGTTGGATGTACAGTCCACAGCACTATATTAATACAGCCAATAAATGCAAAATTCAGATCTGCAACTGCCAATTTCAATTTTAAGGGTGCATTCCTAAAAGTTCCATATATAGAACGCAACTGGTTTCAGCATTATTGTTGAAATCGTTTCGAGTACTAATTAATGGGGTGGGGATTCGAAAATTTCATTGCCGTCTAACTCGACCCCTGCCCCTCCATTTCTGTTTGTAATGTCATTCTTAGTGCCAATTTAGTGTGCGAATTAATGAGTACCATTTGTTCACATCTCTGAAGTCGCTTAAAGCAGACTCCTGCTGAGGGATACTCGACAGCAATCGAAGCGGAATTATGATGCTTTGAAGTCTGGTGGCTATCATTTGTATGTAAACTAATAATGCGAGTCGAGTTGTGGGTTTAATAGAGTTAGGATTTAGAGGGGTTTTGCAGGTGAGGAAATTTGTGAACTTTTATTTACTACGGTTTGAATACGGTGTAGAGGATAAAATTTGCTGAGGATTTGGGTGGAGTGCGTATTTTTCTGGCGCAACTTGCTGCAGGGTGATAATAAGGAAGGGTAGACGAGTGAAAAGGAGTAGAAGTTGCGTAGGAGGATTAGTGGAGTGGGAGGAGTAGTTGGGTGGGAGGAGTAGCTCCACAAGAGGAGGAAATCGGGAGAACAGAATATTTGAAACCAGTGGGTTAAATCAAAGCCAGAGACCAGATACGTAGCTGAACAAGTCAGAAATCATTGTAGAATAGCAATCTGTATCAGCAGTCCCCAGTTTGGTGAAGTAACCATTCAAAAATATACAAAAAAACAGTTCCATTGAAAATCCTCATACCTATGCCATAGTACCAGCCATCTAGATTCCAAGGGGTAAGCCATATTGGCCACTATTTGCATCCCAATGTCTTCATTGGGTTTCTTGTAAACTACATAATCTATTCCCATAACAACTTATCATTTCATCACGTGCATTAATACTAATCTGAAACCATCGGGTGACTTCCTACCAACACTTAGCAGGCACTCTACTTATCTTAAATCTCTCGCACTGCAATGCACCACCATCTGCATTTATGATTTGCCAAGAACTTTGAGCTCCCTGTGGCTCTCCGTGAGCAGCTGGTCCCTACGGGACCTTTGTTTGGCAATCAGTTCTGAACTCATCGCTCAGTCGCACCAAACAAAAATAAAAGGCAACAAACAACCAGAATCTTTGTGTAATCTTTACTGTAGGAAATGGTCTCCCTGGTCAGGTTTTGGCCCTGCCGAAGGTTTACATTTCTATCTCTTCGATCCAAACTGGAACAATTCTGCCTTCCAAAATTCTGATCCTTTAATCTCCCATCCAAAATTTTTATTTCTTTATTGCTAGATTGAAGTGATTTACTCTCTCCTAAGTGTAATAATTGTGTGCAGGTTTATCTTCATCGACAAATTTTTGTGAATCAGAACTGGAGCAATCTAAACATCGGTTATTATTAAAGGCAAATAAGCTAGTTAAGAAACCCAACTGGACAACATTCCAAAAGTATTTCATAATCACGTCGGCAAGAAAATGTTAAAATATCTTCAATCAGGGCTCTCTGCTGTCGCAGGTACTGCTGAACCAGAATATGGTAGAGAAGCAATTCAAACCGTAATTGATTCAATCAAACCAGGTGATCCAGTTTATAGAGAAACCACTGCTGAAGATTTCGCTTGGAGATGTTTTGATTATACAAATGTTGAAACCCAAGTGTTTTATTTCACTTGTTTGAAAACTGGACTTATTGGATTTGCACAATTAATTCATTCTAATATTATGGGAGTTCATACCACTGCTCAATTTACTTTCCGTCTTTATAATTATAAGAATGGTAAACCAGCAGAAGAAAATATTTGGACTTCAACCAAATTAGAAGATTTTAGAACCGAAGGAGCCAATTTTTATGCTAATGGACTTTCTATTGTCATGACAGATAATTCCAAATATGAATTCAAATCCTCAGTCAATTCTAATTCAGTTATTGATCTTGTTGTTGAAAGATTAGTTCCTGGAGTTATATTTGGTAAGGATGGAGTATCCAATTATGGGGAAGACCCAGCCAACCCTTGGGGTTCTATGCGTCATTTATTCTGGCCAAGATGTTCTGTACATGGTACCATCAAGCATGAAGAAAGAACCATTGAAATTGAAGGTTATACCATGTTTGTTATGGCTTTACAAGGAATGAAACCACATCATGCTGCAAAAGCATGGAATTTCCTTAATTTCCAAAGTGACGATTTTTCTGCTGTTCAAATGGAATTCACTACTCCTGCTTCTTATGGAAATGCTAAAGTTAACGTTGGAATTTTAACTTCCAAGGATAAGATTTTATCGTGTTCGGTTGATAATGAAGTTGTTCATATTAACTCAACTGTTGATGAAGTTGGATGGCCAGTTCCAAAAGCCATTAATTTTAAATTTGATGGTGAAAGAAGATCTTCAGAAGAGGATCTTAATGCCTTCGTTAAGGGAGATTTAGAAACTTTAGTTGAAAGAGTCGATGTTATGGCTGAAATTCCTCAATTTGTTAAGAATATTGTTAGTGGAGTTGCTGGAACCAGACCATACATTTATCAATTCTGTAACAAATTTGAAATTGAAGTTGATGGTAAGAAATCCGAAGGAATTGCTTTCAATGAGGCTACTTTCATTTCTGAATAAATGGAATAGTAGTTGAGGGTCAAAATGGTTGCATGATTTCCAAGAAAGTAAGTTGGATGAATAGAGATCGGAAGGATCTGAGATTGAAGTTGAGGTGTGACGATAATGGGGGATCAAGGTAATGTTGTTTATTATTTCATGTTTTGTATCACTAATTTTTATTGCGATGCATTTTTAATATTAATGTCTTCTAATGTCTTTTTAATGTTGACTATACACACAAACTTATACACTTAAATACATCTATAATTACACATAGTTAATACAAGTTAATGCTAATTTTTCGAGAAACCTGTAGAGTGCCAAGAGCATGGGTAGAACTGAAGCAGATGAGTAGGGGACTGCGGACAGTCAACGAGAGGACAATGGGCCCAGACAGGTAAGAAGCTAGCATGAGACATAGACTAACAACCGATTCTTTGAGCGTTTTATTCAAGAATATAAAAATGCAGAACGGTCTAACAATTGAACAATTATAACAACATCTTGAATTCAAGTACATTATGAGACAGTTGGGACGTCAATCTAGTGTAGCAGAGCGTCTTGAGTAGTGAGCACCGATTGCAGCACAGGACACACTTGGAGGACGAGACTCTCCACTGGGGCCGCTGCCTGCGGAGGGGCCTCTACGTGATGCTTGGGCTCGCTGCGCTCGAGGTCAAGTTTCATAACTAGTAACGAGTAGATAGTTGCAGCTTCTCGTAGGGAACAGCTCCCCGCAGGGGTCTCCACGAAGTGACCCTAGCGGAGCGGATACCTTCTCCCTCCGAATATAAGTGTTTATCACTAAGAAATCAAAAAAGTAAAAAAAAAACAAATGGTCCCTAGCAGGATCGAACTGCTGATCTCGGCGTTATTAGCACCGCGCCTTAACCAACTGGGCCAAGGGACCAATTTGTGAAGTTCTCATTCTTGAATGAGTTTAAGTCAGGGCAATGTCAAGTCTATTGGAGCCTCCACAGTTCTATTTATGAATCAGTATGAAAGGCAACAGCAACATAATATATGACATTTGAAGAGATAGTTTCTACCACTCAATTGCTCAAGTACTCAGTTACTCGCTCACTCAGTTACCGGACTACTCAATTACTCAATTGTGGTCAATTACATCCACATCAACCTCACTGAGTTATCCTAATTGCCTCAGACCTCGTGGCCATCTGAACAATCGTAGATTCATCAGCTGATCTCAGAAAGTTGAAATTAAGCTAGCACTTGGCTTCTTTCATTTGCATAACCAAAATGACCATACTCCAATGGCCCTGGTTAGTGGGTAATGGATATGAAAGAACCTTAAGAGAATTAGACTGTCTAACCAGTATCTAATTGGATCTTGATTTCCAATTCTTCGGTCGTTTCTATATCAAGCTGTAGCCTGCTTCGCCGTACTTTAAATCGAACTCTCTTCCTAACTGCCTTATCCTCTCTCTCTTTATCCCCCCCTCTCCCCATTCGATCGCAGCGTTGACTGTTCACCTGAACCTTCCATTCTACAGTCACCAGTTGCATCGATTCGAGACAAATTAGCTCAGTTCGTTGCGCACTATGGCCTGTAAGGAATTCTAAATCAACCAAACCACACTTTGCAGTTTGTATTGCACACAATCCACTATAAATTGGAGATTTTAGATTACAAATTGACAAATTGCATATCAAAAAGGACAATAATTACCAACTTCCAATTGCGAATCTGGTGCAGTTTGTAACTGAACTTACATAGTTACCATTTATTCATTTATTCATACCACCGCCAAAAATGTCAGAAAAACGAGCCATTCCCTTGGAATCAAATCCTGATATCTTTAATGCCCTCTCATACAAACTTGGGCTTTCACCAATACTTCAATTCCACGATTTATATTCTTTGACAGATGCAGATTTGATATCGTTTATCCCTCAACCTATTTATGCCATTATCCTATTATTCCCACTAACTGAGAATTATGAAGAGTATCGTAAACAAGCCGATTTAAAGAACAATATCAATCAAGTCCCTTACAATAATCAACTGGTCCATAATATCAAATGGTTTAAACAAACAATCAGTAATGGATGTGGTTTATACGCATTACTACACATCTTAGCCAATTTGCCAGATGATTTAATCATTAACGGACTGATACTTAAGGATAATTTTCTCAGACAAATCACTAACAATTCTACAATTGATGATACTGCAAGATTAATTGAAAATTTAGAAAATGATATACAACTTGATAATAACTATGGGGTTCAAGGACAAACCGAAGTGCCCAATGCTGATGATAATATAGATTTACATTTTATCACTTTCATAAGAGGGAAAGACGGCCATATATATGAACTAGACGGCAGAAGAAACGGTCCCATAGATTTGAATGCTGATAGTTCTTCAACCCACAATTCGAGTTTGAGTACGTCGATTGATAAGTCAAATATTTTGAACGATTCGGACCTTATTGAAAAGGTTCAATTTTATATGAATAGTACCGATGAGGCCAATCAGCATAATTTTTCAATTATGGCAATTGCTCCATCATGGTGAAGGTTATGATAAAATGCTATGGTACCTGTTTGTAGTCTCTATTTGGGTAATTGTAACAGACCAGTCAGATCGGTGGCTTCTGTTGTAGTTTTGCTTAACAGTGTACATTAAGTGAAACTTGTCTCTAAACTAATTATTCCTTTACAAACCATACTTCCAAGCTCTTCAATACAATGTCAGCCAGGCATCTGATTCGTCATGAGTCCAACAGTCCAACAGTCCATCAGTCCATCAGTCCATCAGTCCATCAGTCCATCAGTCCATCAGTCCATCAGTCCATCAGTCCATCAGTCCATCAGTCCATCAGTCCAACAGTCCAACATTCCAACAGTCCATCAGTCCATCAGTCCATCAGTCCAACAGTCCAACAGTCCAACAGTCCAACAGTCCAACAGTCCAACAGTCCAACAGTCCAACAGTCCAACAGTCCAACAGTCTAACAGTCCAACAATCTCAAACCCTCTATACTTGTCCTTTAATGTCAATTTTCTTAAACCCTTGTTGTAACACGATATTCTGCAACTTACCTCTAGAGTTGACACATTTGAATTCATTGGTATCAAAATCATAATATTCTATCAATTTGTACTTTTGTAAGAAACTCTTCAACGGATCTTCAGTACTAAAATTCAATATTTCGATTAGATAGCTGCTTGATATCTTTCTATAGCTTCTAGATACGATGTTCAAGCAATTAATTCTTTGCTTTTCAATCAAAAAGTTTTCAATCATCTTACAAACCAATCTCATATACGGTTTGGACTTGAGAAATCGGTAGATTCTGAAAAAATGATAATAATTGAAAGTTATCACACAACTTTGTAATTTGAATAACGATTCAACACATTTGAATAAACGAATACTTTTCAATTTGTTCAATTGTTCTTGGTCTTGAACGTTGAATATTTCGAGCTTGATCTTATATATTTCTGAATGATTTCCGGTCATGAGCATATATAGAATTCTGTAGCATATGAACTCTAATTCCAAATTTAAGAAGTTTTCGTCTATAAGTCCTCCGTGCTTTTTCTTAAGTTGATACAAATACTTAAGTTGAGACTGGCATTGATTGAATTCTCCAAGATCATTGTTCTCTATGGCAATCCTTCCATGAGTTTCGTAAACTTTTATCGTAAAATCATTTTTAATATGCTGAACCGTAAGATCTTGTCTTATAGATTTGAATTGATCGTTAATGTATGAATAGTTGCTTTGTTGTTGAGATAAAATCTCCTCCAGAACTGGATATTCTTGGTCGTCGTACTCAGATTGTACCTCTTGAATGCTTTCTCCATCCACCTGTTGTAGCGTTTCATGATAATTATCATTAATAGTATCATTACCTTTTTGTTTGTCATTATTGTCTTTCAAGCTCTGCTTATCTGTATTCTTCCGGCCCCGTTTTCCTTTACCACTGAACTTGTCCTTTCCAGCACCACCTGATCTCGAGTCTATCAGTTTGTGGAACACTTCTTCTCTTCGTCTTCTATACTTATCCAAAACATACACCAATGATTGTTCAAGAACACCAATGGGTCGCACTCTGGCAGGATCTGGTTCGGACGTAAGTCTAAGGTAATGCTTTTCAAGGTCCTGACAAGTACCAACAATGACTTTGGTAGATGGTTCATCAGAAGCGTATGAGTTTCTTGATGATTGGGGTGATTCGGTTGCGAATCTTTCTATTCTTTGCTTCTTTCTGACTTTAGAATCGTATTTCTGAGTATCGATTACGTTCTTGTTAAGCGAAGAAGGAGTTGACACTCTTGATATGTTAGTTAATTTGGGTTTGGGAGGAATTGAACATGGTTGGCTGTGGGGAATTGGATTCAGAATTGGTCCTCGAGAACGATTAGGAGTCAAGTACAAACTCTGACCATTACCCACCAACCCCAATTCAACACAATCAGAATGTAAGATCGGTAGCCGCTGCTTTGTCCAATCGTTTTCCCATATTTTATTTGTGTTTAATGCTAATGTTATCAATTGCAGTAATTGACTTTGAAAGATCACTTTGCCATTTGGAGTAAGGATGGAGGATTCCGTAAAGCTTCTCTGGACAAAATCTTGTAGTGAAGGTGGCCAATTTTCAGACGAATCAGACAGAGTAGAGGTGCCAGGCAGAGTAGATGAGCCCGTAGAAGCAGTAGATAAGAGAGAAGTAGTTCCAGAAGCAGCACTGGTACGAGTAGATACATTAGGAGTAGTAATAGAGCCAGAAGTGTCACCGTAATTAGCACCAAAAGCAGTGCCTGTGGCAGAACCAGAACCAGAACCATTGGTAGCACCATAAATTGGACCAGAACCACCATAACCACCACCACTTACTGTATTCACAGCATTAACACAGTTCCCCATCTCATTAGCATCGATTACACCAGCTTCCCGAGTGCCTCTTTTCTTTTTAGGTTTCCGCTTCAATAAAAAAGAAGGCTGAACCTCATTATATAACCTTGCCATATCCCTTCAATCTGTATTTGTTTATGCTAATTTCTGCTTCTTCTTTCTCTCTGACTCTGTTTCTGCAGCTGGAGCTCTTCCGTTCCTCTTGCTACGGTGCGCAACCTTAAGGATGTTTGTGTAACATTTACATCACTATATACAGGACACATGATTTGGGTCTGCCAGGCACAGTTCCGTCAACTTTACACCTGCTGGTTATCGATTTGATAACCAATGCAAAGGTACAAAGTATATGGATGTGGAAGTGTATATTTTGTATGGTCTATGGTCTATGTTGTATATATATAAGCATCTAATCGTTTTTAACAATCATCAACAATGAAATCTTCCATTTTTGATAAAGATCCTATTGGGTTGACTGACAGAAGACGAAATAACCGTTCCAATGCCAATCCAATTAGTAGACCTTCATCTTCATTATCCACAACTTCTACCTCGTCTATTTTTAGCAGGAAAGCACAATCTGCTAGTCCGTATCCAAATAGGGGAATATTTTCGCCCAAGCTGTCGCCGAAGATTGGTTCGAATTCTAACATGAACACGTCTATGCCTATAACTAAGACGGTAAAGAAGAAGATGGGTACTGGTTCCTTAGGTAATTCGAAGTCTAATCCCAACTCCAAAACGAGTTCTAATGGCAATTCAAATGTTAATTCAAATGTCCAAACAAATCCAAATCCAAATTCAAATTCAGCCGCCAATCTGAACTCCAATCCTATTTCCTTCTCATGTCATTATTCCAATTCCAATTCCAATTCCAATTCCAATCCCAATCCCAATCCCAATCCCAATTCCAATTCCAATTCCAATTCCAATTCCAATTCCAATTCCAATTCCAATTCCAATTCCAATTCCAATTCCAATCCCAATTCCAATTCTACTCCCAATTCTACTCCCAATTCTAATCCCATCATTGCTTCCAACTCCAATTCCAATTCCAATTCCAATTCCAATTCCAATTTCAATTCCAATTCCAATTCCAATCCCAATTCCAATCCCAATTCCAATCCCAATTCCAATTCTAATCCCATCATTGCTTCCATCTCCAACTCCAACTCGACTCCTACGTTCAATGTGACTACAGCCGTATCCTGGAACTTGGAGGATATGCTCAACTCCTATAACGACTACGGGATTCTTCCACCACTTCTATCACCATCAATACCAGAGTCTCTAAAACAGGTTCCAGATGGCATTTCAACACCTGCTAGAGGCTCTCGTCATGATGGCTCTGGCTCTGGCTCTGACCATAACACTAACACTAACACAGCCTTTTCCAGCTTCAAAGAGAGGGGACAGCCAATAGTCAAAATTGAAGACAAATCCAAACAAGAATTGTATGTTAATGATGATATCCCACTATCCATGTTGTCACCCACGCTCCCAAGTATCTTTGGAGTGGTAGAATCAGCTAGAAAGACCAATAAACACTGCCGGAATCAAAACCAGAACCACCACAATAACAATATCGCCCTGCCAGAACCGAAAAGGATAAAGCAATTACTTTCTAATGACATCTCAACCTCCAATCCAATTAACTTAGGGTTGAAAAACGCTCCAAATGAACCGTCAAGAGTTAGCACCGTTAGAAAAGATCGGAACGCTAAAGAAAACTCGAAACTCTTAGTTCAGATCTCGTACAGCCCCTCTGAGTATGACAAGAAAGCGAAAAGCAGTGATATTAAAGGTAATGAACGTACCAACAACAACAACGATGCCAAGAATAACAAAAATCATAACATTGTCCAACCAAGAAAGTTTGCAGGATTGGGAATAAGTACGGTGTCAGGAGAAGCAATTGAGCCGTTAGCGCAGCCAATAAGACCTATAGAAGATTCATCTACCAAAGATACAATAGATCTAAAATCTGCAATAAATGGTACTTCTGGACCTTCTTCGCTTCTGACACCAGCCCCACTTGCACCAAAAGAACCTTTAAATAAGTTGTCGGGGTCATTCGGCTCTAAAGAAGCAGGACTTCAAGCTGAATTGAAATCAAAACATATCCATAGGAAAAACTACTGGATAAAATTGGCGAGAGAAACAAAAGAAAAATCAAAAGATTTATTCCAATCCGAAAAGCTAATAATGGCCATCGTGGTTGATTTTGATGCCATTTTACTTTACATAATATCATACGATTACGATGAACAGTTAAAATTGATTTCTGATGTATTACCACTGGAAAGATCATGGAACTTATTGATGAAAGATTGCACCGAATTGATAAACCTTATACAATCTGCCATCAGTACTTCAGGGTCAAGTCCAACCATCAATAAGTTACTCAAAAATTTAATTGGTATCCTATACTTAACAAGAGCAATCCTCTTGAAAAGAATAAATAAAATATTGCACAGAGTCATTCAACTTTATATCCAAAAGAAATCGAATAGCCTGAACTCAAGTCTCGAGTTGAGTAACAAAATCATCGAATTACAGCTGCAGTTGATAACCAATTTCAGATCAATTGAGCAAGAGTTCCGCCAATCCGAATCTTACAATTTAAGAGAGTTATCCAAGAACTTCCCCAGGACTTGGAAGAATAGAATCGATGAAACTGTTTTGAATCTACCAGACACCACCGGATTTGTCCCAGGAAACGACGGTTATTACTTGCCCATAGGGATGTACTCTCAGCTTCAGGAGATTGGGGGATTAATTTTCAGTTGTGTCAAGGAGTTGATGGAGATTGTGTCTGCCAACAGTCCCCAACAACAGAAGGTGATATACTACATGAAGTCTGGATTGAAAGAGCGTGGGGAATGAAGTCAAGTACAGATTTACATAGTGGAGTAGTAACTTTCACTACAACATGCAAATTTTCACTACAACATACAAATTTTCACTACAATAAAGAAATCACCAGTTCAAACTGAAGGTAGTGATCTAGCAATCTTGGTAACTCATTCAATTTATATAATTTGACCCAATATGAATGATAGTACCAATAATTTCTCTGGCTCGAGAAACTGAAAGATGGTACCAATCATTTCCCTGGCATGAGATACTTTTCCTTGTATATCCAACTATTCCCTATTGATTTGGTACCGAATAATTCACTGAGCCTTAGCCAGGCCGATGCTTTATAATAATCCTTCTTGTGATATTTGGTCTTAGAACTCCAGATCTCCCCCAATTGATTCATGGCATTGATATTACCCATCGATGCAGATTTAGACAAATACAATATCCCCAACATTTCGTCCTTAAAATTGATTCCCCATCCAAAGAGAATGCAATTAGCCACTTCGTAGTACGTAGAAGATATAATATTCAGTTGAGTTTTGATGGAATTCAATAGTTTTGAAAGCTGATTTGAAGAGATCTTCGAGTAGTAATCGTAAATCTGAATTGGATCGATTTCGGGTTCGCTTTGTAGATAAAGATTCAGGATCTTGATCATGTCTTCGGGCAAGCTATCGGATAATTTGGCAATGTAATTGTCATTGGTGGAATCTAAAGAAGATAGATTAGAATTTTGGTTTATCAACAAGTACTTCAAAAACCATTTGATTGCGTTTTTTTCATTTAGTTTCACTCCTTGTCCAAACTTCAATGCCATGCCATAGAGATACATCGCATAAGGGTAATTGTTCGGCGCATTGGCAGCTATTTGTAGTTGGTACAGCGCTTCACGATGATTGCCATTATTTCTCAAGTTAATAGCAAATAAGGTCCGATCAGAAGCACTAATATCCTTGGTGGAGAATTTGGAAGGTGAAGTGAACGAAGAAACCGAATCGGAAGGTGATGAACTTAAGGAATATGATGAAGATGAGTTTTTGATCGGCTCAGATACGATTCGTCTTGAATTTCGATTATTGGATAGTGTGGATGAGCTCGAATTGGAAATGAGTTCAGATGTCAATGGTGGACCTCCGATACCTGAACCAACCCCTGAATTGGATATGGATTTTGTACGAGTAAATACAGTTGTTGAGTTGGGAGAAGAAGAAGAAGAATTTGAAAAAGTGAATTCATCGTTGGCAATACTTTGAGGAGACTCAAGATTGGGCTCTGGAAGTGAATTCAAATCCCTATTGCTGACGTTATTTTCATGGATATACCTCCCATTAATTTTGGGAGTAGGGGTATTTGGTGCAGTTCTTTCAAGTTCTTCTTCATCATTGCTAACCTCAATTGTCTCCAAACTTGTATTGGCTTCGTCAAAGCTTTCAGCCAGCATTTGAGATATGGGAGATAAGATCTTGTGTGATATAGTAGCGACTGATTCCAACGAGGCCAAATCTGCTTGAAGTGAAAATATGGATTTGGTATCGTTTGTTTCTAATCGGATTGTTTTATTCCCAACTACTCCAATGCTGTACTCGGGGTTTGAAGGATTATTGTTAGAACGTAAAGTTGATTGTCTTGAAATTGATGGGGTGACTGATGATTGAGTGTGATTTGACGAATTTCTATTTAAACCAACGGTGGCTGGATTTGGAACGATGGGAACTGTCTTTCGTGATGATTTTCGACGAGTTAACGAAGAAAGCAGTAGCAACAGCAGCAGCTGTGAAGACAGTTTTAGTTTTTGATTCGGAGCATGGTGTAAAACGTCGTCTTCAAGTCCCAATCGATCCAAAAGCCTTCCGGTCGATTGGAAGGAAGCTACACTATCTCTCTTGGCCCACTGTTCACCACCATCTTTGTTGTGGTCGTGATTGTAATCGTCATTTTCCAAGTCAAGACGATCAAGAAGTCTGCCATTGGTGCTTACCAGGTCAAAGGAAAAAATGCTTTCTCGATCCATTGGTCTAGTAGATGATACTGCTGAATGTAATACTTTTGAATCTTTGATGTGGTTTAAAGTGGAGGATTCGTGGACGAGAGGGGCTGGCGAAGGCAATTTCAATGTTGACTTGGATGGGGATGTTGATTGAGACGCTGGTGCTGATGTTGATGTTGATGTTGATAAAGAAGTGGATATTGACGCTAATCCAGTTTGGGATGAGGATCTTGGGACTGCGGCAGAAATAGCTACAGAGTTAATCACACCGGAATTAGGCGAGGTTATAACGTGGGGCGACGGGGTGGTAGATACTATTGGTGTATTGTTCGAAGGTGTAGAAGATGAAGTTGTTGTTGTTGATGATGTTGTTGATGGTAATTTTCTCGCTCCAATTGTACTCCTTGCGGAAAAGTTGGTTGAAGTTGAATTCTCATTATCAAATAAAGACGGCTCGGAAGTGCTCAATTTCCGCCTCTCTGGTAAATTTCTATTAGATAACGCCATCTGCAATTCAAGTTGATGTAAAGGAGAGTAGTTTAGATCATTGTCGATAATTTTACTGGTGATATCGTTCATTGAAGTGGGTTTAGTCACAAACGCTGTGTTGGTCGTAACAAGGTAGAATGAATAAGTTAGGGCTGGTTAAATTGACAACAAACGACAATTTAGTACTGATTTGAGATGCAAACTAAACCCAAAAACAAGCCAAGTTTTGTCAAAAATAATTTATTTTGGAGTAATATGAATGCTAAAATTCCGAAAATGCTGTATATGAATCTAGATCTTATCAGATATAGAATATATGAGCTGGTTGTACAACGTAGATAACGACGGGAAATGAGTTTAGAAAGCACCAACTTAAAAACGAAACGAATGACTAGGATGTTAACTTATCTCAAAATTGACGACTATATTTACACTGGTGAATCCTTTAGTTGCAAGTCCGAGAAAATGAGTCCTATACGAGATGACACGGTGTAGGAAGAGTTCAGACCTTGCGAAGTCAAGTTATTACGGTTCAGGATCTGAGGAGTTTTAAAAAAACGATAAAAGAAGGTGACAAACAATAAAAGTTGAATCAATAGAAATAAAGAGGAAGCTTAAAGTCTTTAAATGAAAGTTTGATTTCCGATGATGTTACATTTGTAAGAAATAAAAATGAGCCTGTTTGAAAAATTTGACGTAACTGGTTAGCTGATCTTAGTTAAAAGAAAGGCACGGTAATTAAATATTAACTCGAAGAAGGAGATTAACTAATCCTGCAACGAGAAGGCCCCCCAACATAATTTGACCGAAGGAGGAAAATTGACTTGAAATATTATGCAAAAAGAACGATGCGAACAGTTGGCAGTGGAAATGGAATGCGAGACGAGGTGAGACTAGCATGAAGAATAGTATTACTATTGCAGCCTTTGGGAAAAGATGAGGTAATGTAGAAGATGGTGAATGCAGTATTTGTTGTTATTGTCGCTTCTCTTCTGTAGTTGTAGTTGATGTAGTTGGTGTGGTTACTTCTGTTAATGTAGTTCACTCTAGTCTCTGAAGTTAATGTTCCACCTGTAGTATTCTGAAGGGACTGTGGTAGTCCCAGGAACAATCCCAGCGCGAGTGTTGGCATATAGTGAATTACGCGAAGCTGGAGAATTCAATAAGGGCATATATTTTTTACGTTTTAGTTCAGTATGTGCTTTTTTTTATTACGAAGTCCCTTTTTTTTTCCGTTTTCAATTTCACATTTTCATATTTTCATATTTTGCTCAACAATATGGCCCACAAATGTATAACCCTAGTCAGCAGAGGTTGCAAGAATTTACACAACTCCTATGGCCTTGAAATAGTATTTGGGCCATTCCTTTTGGGACAAACTCTGTGAAATTAGTTAAAGAATGCTGCAAATGATGTAAAAACGGCGAGGAAACCACCTAATATTAAGCATACTGTACATAATTAGTGCTAATTGGCCTATTCTTAAGGTATGCGTAGGGCTCATTTAAGGTTATTTTAGTAAATTCAGAGCAAGTAGTGCATAAGTGCGATCAGGGTTCAGTACATTAAGTCATTCAGAGCATTCAATCATTCAGAACATTCAAAACATTCAAAACATTCAAAACATTCAAAACATTCAAAGCAATCAGGATATATAGTACGTCAAGTTTATGTAGTGAATCTAGTGAATCAAGTCACATTGTTAAGATCTAACAATAGATATTCCGTATTAGAATGACAAATCCACTACTTTATTACTTGATAATGATCTCAGTAGTAACTATCACCACAGAAAGCTGATTTTGTTGTAATATTCATGTCATAATTACAGGCTATAATGAATAATAGGACTGCGTCGAACTATTGAATTCTGTTGGCTTCCCTCAAATCTGGTAGTATTCTTTCTCAAAGTAACTAATATTCTCCTCTCTCTCAGCTCGCACACTCCTAAATGAGAGCAGTTCTAAGAGAATTAAGAACAGTTCTCAGAGAATTAATGGGTCAAAATGGACCAAACAGGACCAAAATGGGTCGATACAAACACAGTTTCACTGTCTTCTGTACTTCCTATAACAGAATTTGTAATTCAGGTTATCTTGCGTGTTACCCTCCTATATCGGCCGCCGATTTCATTACCTGGATCTCGTAAAATGACAAATTTGCTCCTTCTAATTGGGCTCGGCTATAGTCACCTAATAATCATCTCTGAAACACCCGTCCTACAGTACATACTCTTTTATGTCTCAACAAAAATATAAGGTATACGTATTTGTATTCAGCGATATTTGGTAACTTATCAATGCAACCTTCTCTGGTAACCGTTGCATCCCATCTTCCAATCATTAGGCGTCCAAAGTACTACTTGTTTGTCTAAAAGTCACTTACAATGTACGGCTAAGTTTAAGGCTTCACGGCATTCATTTCCAAACTCTTTGCTTGCAGCCTCTTATGGCTCCAAAGGCTCCATTATGTTTGCATATAAGACTATCTTTTGCCATATACAGGAATGGCTTAATGATCCATGATCCACTTACAAACTTGTTATATCCATTCCTTTATTCTTGCTTTGACATTCTCCTTTATCATTCAACTCTCGTACATTTTTGGAGTGTAAATTGCTTTTATTTGCCGTCATCAAAGGACTCTTGCTAACCAGAAATCCATTTGCTTCCAATTCATCAATGTTCGGAGATAAGTTACAAGCACTAATAGACTCCAAGAGACCTTCGGTTTCCCCAGAGATCGATCCATCTACTTCTTCCAATTACAAAAACTTTGTCACTTTTGAGGCCTCCGATCTTTATTTTGATATTGATTTTGACAGTAAGACCGTTACTAGTATTATAACGTACAATTTGGAAACTTTGAATGACATCCATGAGATTATATTAGATACTTCATATTTAGATGTCAAATTGGTCAAAATTATCAATATAAGCGATGATAAACAAGTGATTGTTCCGGGTTTCAAAGTATTACCAAGAGTCGAACCTCTCGGGTCCAAGTTAATTATTCAATTTATTGCATCTCAAGATACAAAATTCAAATTGACCATTGAATCAATCACCACCTCCAAATGTACCGCTCTTCAATTTATTGATGAAGAATCAACTGATGGCAAGGTTGCTCCATATTTATTTTCTCAATGTCAAGCAATCCATGCCAGAAGTTTAATACCTTGCTTTGATACTCCTTCTTTCAAGTCTGCTTACAAAATGAAAGTGAAGTCACCTTATCCATCGTTAATGTCCGGTAGACCAGTTGATTCCACCTCTGAGCAACAAGCTGTAGGGATCTACCAGTTCTTTCAGCCGATTCCAATTCCTTCTTACCTTATCGCTATAGCATCCGGTGATATTACCAAGAAGTCCATTGGTCCTAGATCTCATGTTTATAGTGAACCAAAGAATATCGATGCCTGTCAATATGAATTCAAGAAAGATATGGAAGCATTTTTACAAACCGCTGAAAAAATCGTATTTGATTACGAATGGGATAAATACGATGTGTTGATTTTACCAAGTTCATTCCCTTATGGTGGTATGGAAAATCCAAACATCACTTTTGCTACTCCTACATTGATTTCTGGTGATAGAGAAAACGTTGATGTGATTGCCCATGAATTGGCTCATTCATGGCTGGGAAATTTGGTTACCAACTGTTCGTGGGAACATTTTTGGTTGAACGAAGGTTGGACTGTATACTTAGAAAGACGAATCCAGGGTTCCATCCATGGTGAACCAACAAGACATTTCAGTGCCATCATTGGTTGGACTGATTTAGAAAATAGTATCAATAGCATGGGAGAATCTGCCGAACGTTACTCTACATTAGTTCAAGATTTGAAGGATAGATCTGATCCTGATGATTCATTTTCAACCGTACCATACGAAAAAGGTTTCAATTTATTGTATCATATTGAACAAGTTTTAGGAGGTACTCAGAAATTTGATCCTTTCATTCCTTATTATTTCAATAAGTACAAGTATAGATCCTTGGATACTTACGAGTTTTTGGACACATTATATGACTTTTTCAAAGATGATAAATCTAAGCTTGATAGCATAGATTGGGAAAGTTGGTTATATAAACCAGGAATGCCACCTGTGGATCCAAAATTTGATACCACTTTGGTCGACCAATGTTACAATTTATGTGACAGGTGGTATGAAAGTATTCTTCACAGTGAAAAGAAACCTCAAAAAGTTGACTTCACAAAACTTTTCAAAGCTTCAGATATTGCAAAGTTTACCTCCAATCAATCGGTTGTCTTTTTAGGGGCTCTTGTTTCCTTAAATAAACATGAGAACTTCAGTTGGGAAAAGAATACAGAAGTTTTACAGGTTATGAGTAAAATATACAATTCTTACTCAGAAACGAAGAATGCCGAAGTGTTGTTTAGATGGTTTATGCTTCAAGTCACTGGTAAGAATACAGGCTTCTATGATCAATTGGGTGAATGGCTAGGAACAGTAGGTAGGATGAAGTTTGTTAGACCAGGATATGTTATATTGAATCAAGTCGATCATGATTTGGCAATTCAATATTTCAAGAAGTTTGAGAATAATTATCATCCTATCTGTAGGGCTATGGTGAAGAAAGATTTAGGATTATAGGTTGAGAAAATATGGGGTTATAGCAGAGAGGTTGGATGAATGGTGAGTTGGACCAGCCTAACAGATTGGATGGTTGAGGAATGGTGATGACAAGGTTAGTATAGGGCTGAACTAGGATATGGTTATGCTACAGTTCAGATAATGCTACGTTTCATATAGTGTTATAATTTCAGATAATGCTCAGATTAAGGCAAGGATTGGCCAAGCATGAGTGCGATGAGATGAGTGCGATACGCTGCAATGAGACAAAGTGCAATGAGGATGGACTATGTCATCTGTTGAGGATTGTTATATAGAAGATGCAACCTAAGAGCCGCTCATTATTTGTACCGAGGCAGAATATACAACCATCTATAGCACTACACTGATTGTACTCATTCAAGAATCTCTTTATGACCTTTACAATCTCCTTATGATTACATTCAAAGATCGTTCTATGGATCTTTCTATAGATCCTGCTATAAATTCTTTCAAATGCTCTTATAAATAGTCTTAACAGTACCCTCATAAATACAAATACCCAGAATTTCACTTGAATATACATACGTTGTAGAAACCGATTAAACAAGACGCAATACTTATATTGGTTGGTGCATGATATGAAACAGCGAAATAAATGCAATCTCTTACAATTACTACCGCAAGACACCACTGGTGAGATGCCTACTCTTAGCCAAATTCGGCAGTTGCAATTGCTGCGACAACGTCTCAGGCTTTTAAAATCATTTCTAAGTCTTATCTTTAGGCTGAACCCGCCTAATTGATGACTTGGAGAGAGTGTCGTTAGCAGAATTATTGGCCATAGTTACACTTCTAAACATCGAGCAGTCTCAGGTAGAGTAACTGTTTGACTGTGTAACAATTTAACTCTCCACAGTCTAACTCTACACTTTAACACTCTACACTCTAACACTCTAACATTCTAAAACTCTAACACTCTAACACTCTAACACTCTAACACTCTAACACTCTACACTCTACACTCTAACACACTGATTCTCCGTCTCTCTGACACACTGATCCTCTGTCTCTCTTCCTCTGTAAGCCTCCATCCCTTTCTGTCTCTAACACTCTCGACTCCTACACTCTTCCACGACCAATCTGACACGACCCACTGACTCTCTGACCGCAGCTCAGTCAATCAATCAGTATGAAATACATCACATGACTATCACTCAAGCTCTCGAAAACAGGTAAACTGTCGGCATTCATTTATTGACGTGTTTTCTAGCATCGACTTTGGAGCTATTGGAGTATTATCAGCTATTAATATTATTATTTATCAAGATGTCATTCAATATTCCATACACTACTGTATGTATTGCTCTATGAGCTAATGAAGACAACGGAGAATTCTTGGGTTCACCGGTTCAGCACAAGCATTTGGAATTTATGATCCAATGACTTTGAGTGTTTGCCTTCTTTCTGGGAAGTTGTGTCAACAGTTTTTGTTGCCGTTGTGGATTTCATATATTTTTATGTTTCATATTGGTTCACACTTGTTTTTAGATTGTGTTGGCTCCCTTCCAGTTGGATCCTTTTGTCGTGATTATGTCATAAGTTCATTTCTTTCTCTTGTTGTGGTCTTGATATCTTCCAATGGAGACACAGCTCCTAAGACTGAGTTATCTATTTTTACTTTGCCAACAATCAAACTAGATTTTATTCTTATTTATTATTAAACATAAATAAATATATTATTAAACATAATTCATTCAATCCCACATACTAACATCCCAGTTATCCCAGATACCTCAATCTTTGAATCTTGACTCGATCAGAGCAAGCGCTGGAAGTTTACAATCTTCGCTTTCAAAACTTCGCCCCCCTCAGGAATTTTTCGATGTAAGAAGACTTTCCAAACCAGCCAATTTTGGAGAAGTCCAAAGCAGAGTTGCTTACAATTTTGGTTATTTTTCTGCTAATTATATCACCATTATTGCCATATTGAGTATCTATGCTTTGGCTACCAACACCTTATTGTTATTTGTCTTTCTTTTGGTTTTCGGAGGTTTGGTTTTCATTTCAAGATTAAATGGACAAGACTTTGTTTTCCCTGGTGGTAGATTCACCACATCGCAATTATACACTGGATTAATGATTCTTGCAGTTCCTTTATGTATATTTGCCAGTCCAATTTCTACTTTGATGTGGTTGATTGGTTCTTCTGGTGTGACTGTGTTCTCTCATGCTTCATTGATGGAAAAGCCAATTGAAACTGTATTTGAAGAAGAAGTTTAAGAAGTTGGGATACAAAAAGCTAGAAGATATATATAGAGAGAGGGAGAACAGCCCACATTTGGACCTTTTTGACATATTATTTTATTTTTAAATGCTGAATTGTTTGTTGGTTAGCGTAGACTAGTGGTGGTGTAGTAGTAGTGGTAGTGGTGTAATAGTAGCGGAGTGTAGATGGTAGAGTTGTAGTATGTGGTGAAGTGCTTAAGTGCTTGAACAATTGTATTAGAGTAGTGTTAGAGTAGTCACAATGCAGTGGTGGCTGAGCGGCAGCGTAGTTGTGGCAGCGGCAGAAGAAGGATCTGAAATATGTATCTGACCAACAGCACCAATTCTCACCTACTAATACTTACCTGTCAGTATTTTTCAATCAATTTTTAGTAACCAGCAAACTACAACAGACTCACCAGCACATAGCTAGTCGGAGCACTCTTGAACCAACATTGTTTAGTTCAATTATACATTTCCTTTGTGCGACAGTCTCTTCTCTCACATTCCTACATTTAGTAATGTTCTATACAGAAACTCATCAATTAAGCATGCTAACTAACTAACTAATTATACAACCGAATACCCCTTCATCTTTGTAGGAGATCCAAAGTAGTAAAAAACCATAATAAGAATTGGAAGCTGCTTAGATGTTCAACTTTGTTCTTCTCCAGTGTCTTCTCTTGGCATTGTATCTGATAGTGTTACCAGTTCTCAATCTGATCCATTGTGGTAATGGTCTGTTCTTGTTTTGAGCCTTAGCTAACTTTTGCTTGGTCTTAAAGGACTTTTGGGACTAATAATATGTTAGTATATGTGTTGGAAGAAAAAAGATAAATTGACAAATTATGGCTTTCATATAAAGAAACAAAGATCGAACGTCAAAAGATGAACGAACTGTCCACAACATATAATTTGGATCATGGTTATGTATAGACTGACGGAATATATGAACTTGAACTTGTTGAGTCTGAGAAAATTTGATATTATTTGCAGGATTATGATATTCTAGACTGCGCTTGATGGATACAATGATGAACATCTGTCCTGACTTCAATTTTAGAATATTGGAAGTTGTTAGACTGTTAACCAATACAGCATGAGATGTAAATTCCAATTCATTGCCTAATAACATTACTATTGATGTAGTGTATAAGGCATCTTCACTATTTTCAAAAATCAGCCCCATTCAATCCAGCTAACAAAGCTCTCTTTGGTCCTCATCCATCATGATTCGCTTGCTGGTCTCTTTCTACTGATATCCTTCTGCTGGATAATGATTTCAATTCAAATATTGCTTCTTCCCTGCATCAGTAGACTGCCAATGGTCAGACATCGTCTTTTCAGCTCAATATTCACACTCAACCAAGTTCTCATATAGTTCTCTATCCATCTACAGTTCGTTTCTAACTCCAAGCCTTATACAAACAGGTACATACAGGCATCTTTAGTTCTATGACTTTTAAAAGGACAATGTTTAGTAACACTAAATTTTTTTGCTTTTCACGATTGTCTGAGCAAAGATGCGACTGGGCAACCATCGAGATTTGGCAGCGGTTTTGTGGTGTTTCGTGCAACCACCATCTGATTTGTGACTGTCTTTCCTTGAAATAACCTGAAACTAAAGTCTATATACAGGAAATTCCTTACTATGTTCACGTGATCATAAGTGAAAAATTTCCATTTCGCACACAAACCTTCTCCATTGCAGGAGTATGATACCCAAAAAAAAAAGTTAACTACTGATTGAAAAAACATCTTTCTTCTAAAGGAAATATAGCTAATTATTAATCATGACCAGAGCCTCCGTCTTAGCTGATGCTTTAAACACCATTAACAACGCCGAAAAGACCGGAAAGCGTCAAGTTTTACTTAGACCATCTTCCAAGGTCATCATCAAGTTCTTAACTGTTATGCAAAAGCACGGTTACATTGGTGAATTCGAATACATTGATGACCACAGATCAGGAAAGATTGTTGTTCAATTAAACGGTAGATTAAACAAGTGTGGTGTTATCTCCCCAAGATTCAACGTCAAAATTGACGACATTGAAAGATGGACTGATAACTTATTACCAGCAAGACAATTCGGTTACGTTATTTTAACTACTTCTGCTGGTATTATGGATCACGAAGAAGCCAGAAGAAAGCACGTCTCTGGTAAGATTTTAGGTTTCGTTTACTAAATGTATCATTAATACACGTACTATAGAGAAGGAAATCAAATTAGAAAACGCTTGTCTTCTTGTTGAGCAAGCAATTGTAAATGGTTATTGTTCACCTGTTGTAATATCTGGTTCTACTAAATTTAATTCACAACATAATGTCTTCTTACACTACACTCAATTTCTCAGTAGATATATGAGAGGACTTCTACATAATTTCTGTTCTATCGACCCATATTTCACAAATATTTCCGCCCCACTCTTAGCCTATGCTTCACACACACTTCGCTATGAAATCTTCTCTACTAAAGATGCCCTGACCACTTCAAATACTCTAGCTTCTAACCTTCACTAATTTGTAAGTCCAACATATTTAGTTAGAGCATTATACATTGGATTGAAAAATTCCAAATCACGTGTCTATTAGGGCAAAGCCCTATGCGTGCATGCGACAAAAGTTTTGAAAAAAAAATTGTTCCCTCAAACCTTCACTTAGAAAATCTCCTTCAGTAAATTCACTACATCTTGAACCACAGTATAGAACAACGAAATAAGCCCATAATGTCTTCTGGTATGTAAGGAGCATAGATAATGTGACAGTATAATGTATTCCATGTTGAGAAACTTGGCAGAGGATTTTATTCAAAAGAGCAGCAAGTGCCATTCATCCAAGAGCACCATTGAAGAATTGAAGGATTGAAGAGATTTCAAACATGTACCCTTGTGGAAGTGAACTGAAAAAATTGTATTGACAATTTTGGCTCAAGCTACTTATTCAAATGTTGATGTGATATCTCTTATATTTCTGGAAAGTTTGGAGTTTCATAGAATATATGGTTTTCGATGTCATTTGTATGATCAAATTGCCATATACTCAAAATCTACATCGAGAGTACTTGATTCTTAAGTTGGAATTCCATATATCATAAAGTGACATCTCTCACTACCAAGAGCTTGACTTATTACGTCAACAGATATGTCATTTGACTTTACGTTTACATTTTCTTAAATACTAACAATATTATAGCTACTAGAGATCAAGTTTTTGGTGTTGCCCGTATCTTCGCATCATTCAACGATACCTTCGTTCATGTTACTGATCTTTCCGGTAAGGAAACTATTGCCAGAGTTACTGGTGGTATGAAAGTCAAAGCCGACAGAGATGAATCATCCCCATATGCTGCTATGTTAGCTGCCCAAGATGTTGCTCAAAAATGTAAGGAAGTTGGTATTACTGCCGTCCATGTTAAATTGAGAGCTACTGGTGGTACCAAGACCAAGACCCCAGGTCCAGGTGGTCAATCCGCTTTAAGAGCTCTTGCTAGATCCGGTTTAAGAATTGGTAGAATTGAAGATGTTACCCCAGTTCCATCCGATTCCACCAGAAGAAAGGGTGGTAGACGTGGTAGAAGATTGTAATTTCACTACAAGGTTGTATACATTTACATCTATTCGATGTTTCTGCTTAATGAAAAATAGAATTTAAATGACTTTGTGAATTACCTTCTGATCCTTCTATGTTACACTTAGTGCAACAACACATACAAAATGTACATTTATAAAAAAGGTTGAAAATTGTAGAAAACATTTGTAACTTGACGTAGCATATACAGTAATATATAAATCTGAGTCTGAGTCCATGTCTAAATATGAGTCTAAGTCAAAATATGTATTCTTCATCTATGAGCTCAAGAGAGTGGAAATCTTCAACGGTGCAATTAATCTTCATCACTATCTGCATACAGACCATTTTATGTGCAGTTCAGATATATCAGTATGGTTTAGTCTCTCACATAAAGTAAGCTGATATGATTGGGAATGATGATGGTTTTCACCACAATTATCAATTCTTATGCTCTATATGCACACAGCATTGAGACCTGGGATCCTAAGTACTAGACACAACTCAAAAGTCTTTTTGTATTTTGCAAAACGTATACCGTTAGTGATCTCTGCCAGTTACCGCCACATAAGAAGTACTCACAATGGTAAACCACAAATAATCTTTCCTGAAATTCAAAGACCAATTGATGATCGACGAGAAGATATTAAGGTAGATCTGGCTACTCGAGAGTTTGGGCTCATCTTTCTACAATACACTATCGAATCATATATACTCAACACAAGACCTCAATGTCCCATTGATCAAAGAACTAAATTCACAAACAAGTATCTTAATTCATTAACTGGCTGGTACGGTGATGACTATTATTCTTATGCTGGCCTGTTTGCTCTAAATAATTTGAGAAGGGCGTCGTCATATTTTATTGGATTTCTTGAAGAGGACGCGAAATCTAGCAGTCAAATAGAATCCTTGCACCAATATCTTGTGAGAGCTGCTCCATCCATCAAATGGTCAAATCAAAAGGTAGATTACAACTTGTTTCAACAGGGTATAGCTCCTCAGTTCATCTACGAAACACCCAAATTCAAAGATTCCATCAATGAATTCCATCCGTCATATATAGCTGTTCCTGCCAAGGGAACAGTTTTGGGAAATATTGGGTTGCTGGAATTCGGGCGTTTAACGTCAGATTTCTATTTCCAATACTTACTGAAAGGCTCACCAAGTCTTTCAGGTTCAATTGCTCCGATAATAGATGACCATCTCATTTCATCGGTGTTTGAATGTTCTCATTTGGATCACTTATTTGGTTCTGACAACGGTAAACGTATAAATTCAAGAAGCACCACTAAAAGGATCATCTTTTATCAATACATAGGAGCTCTTTGCTTGAGCAGAACTTCCAGTGTTAATGGTTTTAAATGGTTGCAGACTGTCTATGAATTCCGAACAAATCCAGACCTGGTCAACGGTCATGATATAATCTTTCGAAAGAGGAAAGCATTCCCTATTCCTCCCAAAATATCGATACACCCTGATGTTGGTGATAAACTATTCCTTGATGGAATTGCACAACAGAGACCCATGATTGATCTTGAGAAATTTGGAAATCTAGTTCTAAAATACTCCATTAAAAGTATACTACTTACTAGAAATGATGGAGAACATATCAATATACACTTCACCAAATTAATAAAGAACCATCTTGAAAATTACATCAAAATAAATGAAGATTTTATTCCAAAACAGTTTATTCAGCTGGAAGAACCCTTTACATATTGCAAATACTTAGCATTATTATCAATTACTTCACCAAAGTTATTAAAGGACTTTATGAGCCAGTTCGTTGAAAACAATCTTCTGGACGACAAAATAGCTTTACAATTCAAAAAAATACTATACGAGACAAAATTTCCTTACATGAAGTTAAAAGGCCCGGAACCTGGCAACAGAACTACACCAAATGCCTCCTTGAGCTTGCCATCTTTCCATGAATATACAACGTTTGCAATATTTTCGTACACAAATCATGCAATTCTAATGCAATGGCTAATGGCCGAAGGTTCTTCGAATAGAACGAATGCTAATCAAATCAATAAATTGCATCAGGAGTTGGTCGATTATGGAGATATTTCCTATAGTTACCACATCCAGAGATACCTTCATTTGAATATGTCGACAGAAGTCTATCCATTCTATAATGATTTGTACCAGGTGCTCAATTCACCAGCCTTCAAACTGGCAATAATCGAACAGGCACATTTGTTTACCAGAATAAAAGATCTTAGGAAGATGTATGAAAAAATCTTGCTCAACAAACGTTATGCTGGAAGTCTTGTGAAGTCTCAATTTTCGCTGTACATTGGATTTCTTCAACTTTGTCAACAGGACCAGCTTCTGGTTTGGTGTGACAAATTGACAAAGTTATTTAGTGGAATTATTGAAAGACTGAATTATTCTGATGTTAAAGTTGCTATTGAAGAACTTGTTTCCTCATTGAGAAGTGTTAGACCTGAGTTACAAACTTTATATAAAGACAAAATCATTAAAAAAAATGCCAAGCATTTTGTTGGTGACAAAGACTTTGAGTACGAGGTTGAAGTTGAAGCTGAAAAACTACTTGAATCGATGTTTAATTCTGCTCAAGATACAGAGACTCAGTCCAATCTTCAAATTACCCCACAAGTACCAGACAATTCGATTATTGCTGAAGTTGGAAAGAACTTTTTAAATTACTGTTGCACCCTTCATCTTATAAAGTACAAAAGTGGCCTAGGTCTTGATGGGTTCATTCTTGCAAAGCAAGAACTCTTATATATTCTCAAGGAATTATACAAGGCTAATTTTTCTTACAATATTGGACTATTGATTATTTCGGATAATGCCGACATTTTCAATAAGGTAATGAATATTTTATGCGATATCACTGAAGTTTCTGAAAAGTCTTCATCGACGGAATCAAAACTTAATACGGATATTCCCGAACTTTTCAAATTAAAGACCAGGAAACTAGAAAACAGTACAGTAACTGGAATCGGAGGAATAATCAAATGGAACCCTATTCCAAGGCTTTCCGACACAAGATTCAATAGACTTGCCATGGTGAATTTTTTGATATCTAGAGATTTCCTCTTCACAGAGTATCGGGACATCACTATTAGAAAGAGTTTGAATTTGGGAGATTTATGTACAAAACTTAATACGTTGGGAGGAGATTTCTACAAATTCACGACTGTGAAGTATATCGAACAATTCAAAAGAGACCAAATGCAAGTCAAAGACCAATTAGATGACAAATTGATAAATAAAATGGCACAACTATTTTTAGATAGAAGACTAATGACTTCATTCCTTAAGCAAGAGAAGATATTTAATAATCCGTTCGATAACAATTCCTCCAGCTACCCAAGACTAGTTGAATCGTTTAATGCCAATTCGTACTTTATCCTTAGATTTGGAGGTCAGTCATTTCGACAATACATGGGAGCTGTTTGTTTAGAGAACAACAAGTTAGCAGAAGAATGGATCAAAAAGTTAGTATTGGGATCTTTAATAAGATTGGCTAATTTGAAGATCAGTACACGTGATAGTCTATTGATAGTAGACAAGCTAGATCGAGATCTTAATCGAGA
Organism: Chernovozyma aurita; assembly: GCA_030566905.1. Classification (NCBI taxonomy): domain Eukaryota; kingdom Fungi; phylum Ascomycota; class Pichiomycetes; order Serinales; family Debaryomycetaceae; genus Chernovozyma; species Chernovozyma aurita. The sequence goes on from JAKUBO010000009.1 coordinate 299,118, forward strand.
TATCAATTGAGGAAGACAAACGAAGGCCAAAAATGGAGAAATGCTCAATTGAACAGCTGAAGTAGTGGACTGAAGAGGTTAAATGAACATGTATGAGACATGTATGTGTAATTACAAATTTGTGCAACTACCTACATTGGTATTGCTGTATCGTGGAGTGGACAAAATGAACTTCAAACTGAGACGAAGGACAGTGAGGCAGTCAATGTACCTGTGTGAACATATATACAGGTATGTATGTATATTTAACTATTGGTATATTGATAATTATGTACCTGGAAATAGAAGCATAATTCAATGTGGAGGATGCCGAATAGACTGCAGAACATCGTTTCAGATTAAATAATGTGAAATTGCCATGATAATGCAGCATTTTGGGGCTCATGGTCCACATATTTAGTTTGTTGTTGCACTTATTTGTTGACTCGACTTTTCGTCTCAATCTGCTGCCTTCTCTGGTTCCTCAATATTCTTATCAAAGTACTCCAAAAATCATTCTCCCTAACAAGAATCGTTTTCGCATACTGTGAAGTTTTCAGATTGCACGATAAAAATTATCTCCTATACAAAGATACCTCACTGAATTCTTAAACCTAACATGTTTATGTTTCCATAGGTTCACTCATCAAAACACTTCGGAGGTATTGTTGGGTCATGTTAACTTTAGCCTGAATTGGTAAAATGTCAGTATCTATCTCGCAGTAACTCAGGAACCAGAATCGACTCACTGCGAATGGTCGCAGAGAGACTGATTGATCTGTTCAGAAATTTAAGGGTTGTGTGCAGGACGGGTACAGAAAACCTTCCTATTTCGGTATGAAGTTCCGGCCACTGATAAGCAATTTGGTTGCAACGATTGGGATGAAATGGGGATGCAGTAATCTATATATATATATCTATAGATAGACATACATAAATAGTATATGGATAGTTTTATGTAGGATATAGAGCATTGGAGGTGAATATATATAGCATTCATCAACTAAAAGCAAATATAATATATCTGATATACTCATCTATACATATACATCCCCATCTCATATCAACACATTTGAAGGACACAGTTATTAGAGTGAAGAAAGAGGAAATACTTTTGTTTTCATATTCAAATAACACAACACACTACACAACATAACATTTCACTTCACTTCACAACACTTTATCACTGCCCAATATGGATAACTTAGTGTCTAACTCCGGGTTGGCATTTCCCATATTCGCATTGGCTGTACTAGTCATAGGTATTGGTACTTATTTAGTCCTGCCAAAAAATTATGCCAAAAAATTATTTTCAATAAAACAATTTTTTGGACTCGATTCAGCTGCTTGGACTGCTGCTAATTCCAGAAAACCATCTTACAGTTCAAATGGTCCTTTAAAGCCTCCAACTCCATTGATGATTACTCCTGAACAAGTGAAAAATTACGATGACAGACCTTGGAGACCATTCAGATGGCCATACCACCAAACCATGTCGATTTTCAGATTGGATATGAACCATTGGTTGGATATGGATAAGTACTATTGGCGTTATATTAAAGAAAAGGAAAGAATCTGGAAAAGTTATGGTAGAGAAAACATCGATTGGCTCCCTGAAGGCTACGAACCTTCTTTGGAACTTATGCAACTAGTATGTGATCATATGCTTTTAAGATATCCTTTATTATTCACCCTTAAGGAAGATAAAGGATTGAACGGTAAGATCATTTATAATGAACTTTCAAAGGAAACCTTAGATATGACATTACCATTGAAGGATCATCCTTTGATTTATGTTACAAAAATGGCCAAGGAAGACTTTTATCTTGTTATGAAAAATCCTAAAGACGGATTACATTATCTAGTTGCAGCAGCAGTTCCATTTCCAGGAGGATCATTTGGAGTTCATGAAAAAATTGGAAAGCACTTGGACATTATTCACGATGGTGTACCATACTATAAAGAAAAATTGAAAAAATCCATGGAAAGATGGTTTGAAAGACTTACACCTGATGATCCAGTAGAAAGGGCTTCATGGTATATATCATGGGACCACAAATTGAAGATAAATAACGTTTATCAGTTGCCAAAATTTGTCCCAGATTTGGAAGTTGATATGAAGAATGCTGATCCAAAGGATTTCAATGTTAGAGTTGAAAGACAAACTTTACGTAAACTTCCCAAGACTGGAGCAGTTCTATTCACCAACCATCCAATTTTCTATTCCATTGAAGAAATGAAAGATGAACCATTGATTCCATCACTTTTGAAGAAGATTCTTTATGAAGGACCAGCAGATATTCTCAAATATAAGAATTTTGAACTCTTTAGAGATCATATTGTTGACTATTTGGATGGATTGATTCAACGTCAAAAGGATTTGGGGATCATCCTGGAAGATACTCCCATAAAGACATTGCCAAGTTATCCGTTTGCCTATTGGGCCAAGACTGATTTCAATTTTGTGAATGGGTGGACCAATCCAAAGGGAGATGTGAATTATGAAGAAAAGGCGATGAAAGAAAAAAGAATGAGAGGAGATTAGAAGATATTATTATAAGATTGTATGAAGTAGCTCAATTAGTTGCTGAACTGATCATCGTAGACTACTTTGATAGAAGTGTTTTAGACTACTAGAAGAATGTTGTTTCAGGTCCCAATAATTAGATATTAGAAGTAATCAATTTACATTTAGCTTGAATCGTTAGCCTGGTAGTCTCTCTAAAGAAATCAGTAGCTCATAGAACAAAACAATTCATGTGTGGACACTCCAGAGCGTAGTTGTAAATGTCGAGGGATTCAGTCATATTGGTCTACCGAAATACCCTGTAATGTGTACTCTAATTAATGCCCTTTAAGTACATCTCTATTGAATCCATCTCTATTGAGTCCATCTCGAGTTCATTAAGTGTCTCGCTTCCAGATACTCGCCAGAGTCATCGGGAATTGGGCAAGAAATACCGAAAGCGGGGCCTTTCTTGACGAGAAAAGACTCATCGCCTTGTGGCTACTCCAAGTTCTGACTGATCGATTCAGTTCATGAATCATATCCTGTTCTGTTTTGGCGTTGATATAAATTTGCTGTATAATTATTGTGTTCCCACTGTACTCTTATTGTATTTTTATACATATGTTGTACATATTATCCACCTTTGGACTGTGGTAATCGGTTGGATATCTTACTAATCCAGTGAGCTGCGGACTCAGAACTTGTCTCTCTATCACCTTAAACAGCTTTTATATATATTGAGCACTTGCCAAGTTCTGCAAGAATAAAAAAGGGAAACCATACATCAAACAGATGAACTCAATCGGCTCAACGATCGAAATCCGTGATACCATTACCGAACATGAAGATTTAACCAATCATAGTCCCAACGAAAACCTTTTGGACTTAAATAAAAGTTTCCCAGACGGAGGCATTCAAGCCAACTTTGTTCTTATTGGCTCATTTATTGGTTTGACTGCAAACCTTGGAGTCATCAATTCCATTGGGGCTATTCAGGCTTATATATCCATCCATCAGTTAGATAAGATCAAATCTCTGACAGTGTCATGGATTTTTTCAATCTATTATTTTTTGGCATTTGCCGTGGGGATCTTAGTTGGTCCTTATTTTGATAAAAAGGGTGCAACTATTCCACTAGCTGGAGGATTGGTATTGATATTTGTGGGCTTTATGACTTTTGCTGTTAGTACCAAGTTATGGCAGTTCATCTTGACTTTATCTATATGTGTGGGGATCGGTAATGCTCTTTGTATAACTCCTTTGATTGGGGTGGTTGGACACTGGTTTTATTTGAAAAGAGGTCGAGCCACCGGATTTGCAACTACGGGGGGATCTGTGGGAGGTATAGTGGTGTCATTGATGCTTAGATCCTTATATACAAAAGTGGGTTTCGCTTGGGCAATCCGAATCTTAGGGTTCTTCAGCTTATTTTGTATGGTCATTGCCATAAGTCTTGTAAAGGGCAGATTGACAAATGGAGAAATAATGGAATCTCAACCAAGTCTGGAAGATAATCAAGATCAGCTTCTGAATGAGTCAACAAACTCTTGTCATGATTCCATTGAAATGCACTCAATCCATAATGATAATGAACTCTCTATAAAGAAGAAATTGAAAGGATTGTTCCCTTCCAAAGATGATAATTTTCTTAAATTTTTAGATCTACGTGATATAAAGTATTCCTTGTTAATAGCAGCTGTGTTTACCGAAGAACTTGCTTTAATGCTTACTCTAACCTATTATGCAACTTATGCAACAACTCAAGGGTTTACTGAATCTAATTCGTACCTTTTATTAACAATATTCAATGCTACTGGGATTCTTGGCAGGTGGGTCCCCGGTTATTTTTCAGATATCATCGGACATTTTAACGTTATGATATTGATGGTTTTGGGCTTCTGCTTATCGGTCTTCTTGTTGTGGTTGCCATTTGGTTCAAATCATGGGGTCATATGGGCTTTTGCTGCAATTGCTGGATTTTTCACTTCTCTGATTTTCTCTTTAACTCCAGTTTGTTTGGGACAAATCACTCCCGTATCGCAATTTGGAAGACGGTTTGGCATGTTGTACTTCTTTGTTAGTATTGGGAACTTATTTGGAATGCCTCTAGGAGCTGCTATTATTGGAGATCTGAGTAAACATAACTACGATATGTTCGTTGTGTTATGTGGAGTATTGTCAATCGTGGGGTTGTTTTGCTATATTGGAAGTAGATACTATTTGGTGGGATTGAAGTTAAATGTGAAGGTGTAGCTCTAATTGCTTAAGTATAACTTACACTCGCTTATTATCTGTACATATCACCATTAAATACAATTCGTTTCCGATTATACATTTCTATTATACATACTACTTCCTTTGTCTAGCATTCGAGGATCTTCCACCTACACCAGCTCCAGTACCTACCGCAGCACTAGCTCTGGTTCCAGTACCAATTGCTGGAACAGTACCATCTGTAATACCGGGTCCTCTAGCTGTACCTGGAACACGAGTGTCTTGTGTTTCTAATCCTCTTTCATAAGCCCTTGTCTTAACCTCTTCGAATTGTTCTGAAAATTCAGGTGCATACCATTTGATGATATAAGGAGCAACACTAATCACCAAGCATGCAACAAAGATAGCAGTGTAGGTCTTATTGGCAAAAATGAATCCAAATGGACTGTTCATGACCATATCCTTAAGAGATCCTTGACGTACTTCATAGTAATCTTTAAACGACCTGAATTCAATATATAATGGCAGTTTGCTATTGATGATTTGCTCAGAAGTGACATTATACGACTCTCTATCCAATCTCTCAGTGAAACTATGCACCTGTTGTACTTCATCAACAATTATTCTGAACCGATCATTCAGCAATACAAAATCATACGAATCAATGATAAGTTGATATTCACCAGGAATCAAATTATCGAAATTGAAAGAATATTGCCTGTCCAATGGACTGTGTAAGATTTCCTTGTTAGCCGATAAAGGAATCAAAGTTGCTTTGCATCGAGATTGGTAATTCAATCCATTTAATATCTTGATTGGAAGAGTTGGTGCCTCTTTCTGAACACTAAACAATTCACGAGGTATTTTAACAATTCTTCCAGAGAGCGTGGATGAGTTGGAAGAAGCAATTGTAATAGCTGTCAAGCAGAAAAAAATGTATTGGAATATCAAATATCTACCAAACATTGCTATCAGTATATATTTATATAATTCGTTGATAGTAATGGTTTGCTATTTTTGGTCTTTGGCGGGTGTTCCAGTGACTCCCAAAGCTTTTCTGTTGAAGTTGAAAAGTTCTTAGTTTAGTTTGAATCACGTGATGTATTACATTCTCTTAATTTTATCAAGAGCCAGGCTTCTTTAAGAAGAAGACGTAGCAGAGTAAGGATGGGATATCTCTGTTTCTGAGGTGATTCCGAGTTTTTAATGTGGTAGATTACTTGTTTAGTTTACTATCTTGAGATCAAACTGAAAATATTTAAATTTTTCTTGAGTTTATTACTTAGGCGATTGGCATGAATTATTGGGTAATTGCTATAAAAGGTTTTAAATTCAGGAGAGAATATATTTAAAATCCAGCTTTGGACTCATTATTTCACTTTAAAAGTATTACAGAATTAAATCTAGTAACTTCTTACTCAATTTGCTTTGTAAAGTCTGCAATCTACTTTTGGACCCAATTACCTCTACATACATGGATTTAACCATTACCAACTCCCATGAGCTGATGAAGTTCAAGAATTCAATTAAGCTGCTTGAAAATTCGCAACCATTTTGTATGAGCCAAAGAGAAACATGAAAACGCTACACGACCATGATTTCAAAATATACATAAATATGTATACATATATACATACACACTTCCATGCATTCTTAGTAGCATTCAATTGTTACAGATAACTGACCTTTAGAAGGATATTCATTCTGTCACCTGGCACCATTTCCAGAACCTAAATCAATCCTTACCATCTCTGGAACGACTCTATGTCTTTATATACAATTGTTACCCGGACAGCAAAAATAGTATAAAAGGACATCACAACCCAACTGCATTTTGATTAAATTTTCCCAGTTTTTCTTCTTTATTGTACACCGTATGTGTATTATTGTAGGGCAACAGTTTCGAGTTTTAAAACTCAAATCTCTACGACTGATGCTCTCTACAACACATACCAGAGTATACTAGTCAGGTTTTAGGAGAAAGTGTTCTTTTGCACTCAATCTTAGGACTCGGGTAGTCAAGGAATTTGCGGGCGTTACTGATAGGATCTTTATTAGTAAAATTTTAAAGGTTGAATTCCAGTCGTGCATTCTAGCCTTTCCAAACATTAGAATAGAAGAGGAAGATGAAATGTTGGGTCTTACCATACTGTCAGTATGATCTTGGAACTCAGATTTCTTCAAAGAGTAGTTTTGTAATGAATCTCTATATATGTACATGTTTTTTTGCATATTAAATTCTAGTAGGATGAGTTTTTAGGTGATGTTGAACTGATGTTACCTCCTTTTTAATGCAGTAGAACCCCATCTATCATAACAGTATAAGCCTATAAATATTAATATTAATCCCAAACTTTGCTCTTGAGTCATGTTTCCAATCCACTTGGTGTTGTCTACTTTATTGGATACTCCGATTGCCAACATAATACTAACAGTGATAATGACAATTCTTTTCAACATTGACGCAATGGAGTATGTAAGGGCCGGAATCAGTCCAAGTAAATAAATTGACATCACTGTTTGGAAGAAATGAGACAAACAATCGAGTAATACTAACATCATTACGCTGGAGGCTTCTGATGTAGTATTCACAGCAATATCATTAGATGCAATGGAATGGAAATCAGAAATAATTTTTGGGAATTCATTTAGTATGAATCCTGAGAATGAAAATAAAAATCCAATAAGTGAGCTGTATAATATTATGGTCATCTTATCTGGCTTTTCCAATATAGAGCTATCTGATTGATTCGCGAGGATTGATAGAATGGGATTATTTATCATTTGCTTGTTCTGCAACACCATTTGATTATAAGAAGAGTTCTGTTGCTGCAATTCGATTTCTTCCTGTTTGCCTGCAACATCGGAATTGAAAATCGGTAATTTGACCGAGCCTTGTCTTAGTTGTATTTTCTTTCCCGTTATTCCAAAAATGATGTTGCTAGCCAAGATGTTGATATTACTGTTGCCATTCTTGTTATTAGTAGTGTTACGACCAACGATAAAGTTACTCTGTGATTTGTGTGATTGTCCATCGTGTGGCAATTGATGCTGTTGAAATGAATAGTCAATTTCATGTTGGCTATGACCAATATTAATATTGGTACTACGATTACCAACACGATGGTCTTCGCCAGTGCTAAGCACTAGAGAAATAGGGTTGCTTACCGAATCACTACTCATCAATTGTTTCAGAAATATGTTTTGTCCAGCGTACACTATTGTACTTAAGAACCCGAAAACTAAACCTTTGATTTTGAGCCAGTCAAGAGGAATCTGTACCACTATGCTATTGGTCTTATTTTCAATTATTTCAATGGGATCGTTTACCGAATGAATCGAATCAGACGCGATCATTAGAATGACACCTAAAACTAAAGGTACAAGCAGAATATAGGTTGCAAACGGTAACTTTATCCCATAAATGAGTCTATAACCAAACACAATCACCAATGGAGAAAGCGCCTTAATGCTTGATATGGTAGCTAATGAGATTAAAGAAGTTGCATTCAACAGAAATATCTTACCGAAAAACAGGAATAGCCCCATTGGAAGTATCTTTGCAAACTTGACCTTGGTAAATATAGGTGGATATTTCATGTCGTTGATACCATAATTGTTTACAAATTCGTTTTGTATCTGAAGGCTGGGGAAGGTTCCACTGGGGAAATGTTTATTTGTAAACTCCGGAAACCGTCTAGATAGTTGAATAAATAGATACGCAAACACACTGCCAACCAAAAATTGGCACAGACTTAGGAATAATGGATAGCTAAATCTAATTAATATTAATTTTGATAATTGGGATGTTATGGAAGACACCAAATACCACACTAAACATGATACCACTATATATGATTGGATCAGTGGAACCACTGCAGCTATGGAAGCAATGATAATATTATCCATGGGAGATGATATCTGTAAATTAAGTACACCAATGGTTGAAAGTTGATGTGAATGACATGTATTGTAATATTAAAGCGCTAGGTGTAGCATGGAGCCAGAGAGCCCGTTTTAAGGAGATTGACACTTTACATTTTGATTACCAGGCGCGGATTAATAGTGGGGGGGGGCAGTGCAGAGGGGGGCTGAAAGACCGAAATGCATCGAAGCGTCCGATGCAGGCATCGATGAGGTGGGAATGCATTTTGACAGACTCGGGACCCTCTCTTAAGATGGTTGATTTGATTATCTTTTGACTGCAGATTTATCTTCTAAGCTGCACTACAATATCTCTAATACCAATGATCATTGCGTATTGTTAACAAACTCAAACAACCCGGTATAATTTTAATATATTCATACGTCAGTAATACCTCATAATTTATGTACACATCCCAACAACTTGGTCCTTTTCATATCGTGTTTCTACCATTCACAAACTCTTCCACCAGAATCCCCAAATATAACTCTAACTTTACCTCTAGCTAACTTATCTTCAGGATCAATATCAACTAGTTGCTGAAGTTCGATTACAGTAGGATATCCAACCAATTTATTCAATCCTGTTTGGCTTGCAAGTTTAACCACCCAGAATCCTGATTCACAACTTAATGTGTAGAGTTCAATTAAAGGCGATTTGTTTCCAAATCCAATTGCAATATGTTCACATGACCAATAATTATGATTACCACTGATATTGGGGTTAACGCTACCAAAGCTTATACATGAAATAAGACCTTTTGTGGTAGTATTCTCTGCTTTTATAAGATCTCCATTAATAGTAAACACTTCCATTAATCCATTATTCAGAACAATTAAGATATTTCCCGTATCATTTGATATGGCAATATGCCTTGAAAATTTGGTCGGCTTACAAATAGTTCTAATAAATTTGTATCTGGTTAAATCCCACAATATAACAACTCCACTAGAATCTAAACTTAGGGCCACTTTGAATGTCTTGCTATACGTTAGCTGAGTAATTGGATTCAAATGACCTCTAAGAATTCCACAGATATCCAAACTTGGGTGAGTTGAATAACTGCTATTGTTGTTACTGCTTCCATTGCTGCCGTTGTAGTTATATCTACAAATATTAATAATACCATCTTCCAGTGAAAACAATAACATGCCATTTCCAATAGGAAGTATATTAGTAATATTTGCTTGATGGATATTCAAAAACGTAGTACTGTTAATTATGATGGAGCCCTTACCCCAATTGGATTTCCGAATGAGTAAGTTGTCTTCTAAATTCATAAATTTTGGTCGACCAACTATTTTCTTCGTTTTATTCAGCATGCCAATGGAATATATGCCCTTTTTGATCTTGGATTCATACAACACGTTCAATTTCGTTGATTCAGCAGGATAAGTCAAGTAATAATTTGGCAAATTTAAAATTTCTCTTTGAGGATGAGGCTTTTGAAACAACTTTCTTGGAGTTTGACCAAAATTGTTGATCATACCAATGACTGCCCTTTTTTCAACCTCGTCATTAATATTATCCAAATTAATTGCACCATTATACGATAAGTGGTGGAATACATTCAATGCTTTAACAGCCTCAGAACCATTCTGTTTGTAACCAAAAACAAGTTCAATCCAAAGATGTAGCTTCGACGAAACAAAGGGACTTTCCAATGCTTTGCGATTCATTTCAATAAACACCTTGGGATCACCTTTCGCCCATGGAGGTAATATAACATCATTTATAGATTTCCCATTCTGTGAAGTGCCGAATTCAAAATTATTATTATTAATTAAAAATTCCGGTAAATAAAAGAATTCTGGAATCAACTCTCTAACATCAGTGGTGTTATCCTTTGAAGCAGAAATCCATGCCCTTTCAATAGAATTGAATAATCTATCAGCATGATCAAATTTACCTCCTTGAAGCAATAAATAAGATTGAACATAAGGTTTGAGTCTAATTAAATAAGACGTGACAATCATCGCTGACGAATAATGTGTCCCATAATGAAATGGTGGAGAAGAATTTAATTCGTCATTAAGACTTTCCAATGCGTTATATCTTTCAAGGAACTGCTTGGCTCTTTCTGGAGTTTGGGCTCCCATTGGTTTTGATAAATCTCTAAAACTTGCAGGATTATTCAAATCTAATGTCTCGCTGGTATAATCAGCAATAACCCATGGAAACACTGGATATTGAGTTAGATCATTGAAAGTTCTCCCAGCTAATGTATTGATGATAATGAGATAGTAGAAATTGGATATTTCTCCCTGACGCCATTTCGATGTTGCTTCGGACAACGTGGAAATGGATATTGACGATAGATAATGAGGATCCGCTGAATTTGAATGTCCTCCAGCAAATGCTGATATTAATTTAGATGATAATGAACTTACCAGCGGACTGTTACCATTACTTGTAAAGGTATTATAGTTGTAGTAGCCAAAATTGTTATAGTTATTGTGATTATTCGCAGCTTGATTTTTCGCTATCGAGTTCAACATTTTATAAATTGAGTCTCTTTCCTTTGAAGAGAAGCAGGTAATCAATACACTTGCTCCGTCATTGAAAAACATTTCAATGGCAACATCTCGAAGTAAAAATTGTCTTTTAGAAATATATGCTAATTTATCTAGACTCCAGTTTTTGTTTCGATGCGATTGGCCGGTTTGCTGATTGCTTGACTGAGAATTAACAAGTTGTAAGTAAGGATCTCTAAGAGACATAGGAGCATCTGCAACGTCAATTACTCCTCCTCCATCAGGACTATGGAAGTAATTCTCAATTAGGTATAAATGAGACTGTCCCAATATCATAAGACTTTCAATTGGTGCTAATCCGTTAATCTGACTAACATTAAATAGGTTTATTATATGGTCTCCCATGTACAAACTTCTTATAACCTTTCGATTCTTGTCAGTTGGCAAATCTTCAATAACTTCAAAGTCATCAAACAGAATTAACAGAGACCGATCATTATTATCTATTCCTGTGTTATTTCCAACTACTTCCCAGTCAATTTCTTCCAACAGAATCAGGTCAGTACTGACTCTTCGTTTCTGTGGGTGCTGTTGTTGCAATGGAACAGAATTTTGCGTAGTTTGAATGTTTTCTGGTGTCTTAATTGGTACGATAACATCATAAGATAACTTTTCAGATTCAGATAGTTGATCTTCAATCACCATCCTCTTTCTCATTCTGTCGGTTCCTTCGATATAATCCAATAAATATTGGGCATTTATTTCATAGTCCTTTAAGATGGTAAGTCTTGAAATTTCAATTTTAATGGAGTGATATCCCGACACACAATACTGAATGCTTTCCTGTCTGTCTTGAGACCACCTATTAAACTTGATATTCTCACCATTCAAAATGTGTTGCTTCAACTGCTCACAATCTTTCTGACATCTTTCTACAAATATGTTATTCTTCCAACTTATTCCATCTGCAATGACCGACGCCATGTCAGTAACGTCCAACTTCAAATCTTTGAACTTCTGCTTGGTTATAAGTTCCTGATAATTCCGAGTTATAAAGTGCCTGAGATTGATATGCTTTTGAATGTATCTTATGGCTTCAATATCATTTTTCGTCACAAGGGTTTCGAAAAACTCAGTGATCATATGAACTTCAGAATTGGATTCCCTTTGAAACTGAGACTGCTTTGAAAGATAACATGTTCGAAGAAAATTGAATAAATTTTCAGACATTTTCTCTTGATCGGTATTGGAAAGTTTCAAATAACTTCCCATTAAAGTGAAGATCACCTCGTTGAGATTGTTGTAGTCTAGTACTTGCAAGATAGATCCTATTCTGTAGAGTAGCTGTTTAACCGTTTTCTCAAGTGATTCTAGTTGTTGCACCAGTTGCACCGGTTGCACCAGTTGCAGCTGAACAATCGAAACCACTATCACTGGACCCAAGTGCAGCCTCAACTTCTTGATTCCAGCTTCGTCATTATTAGTCTCAATTATAGATAATGCACAGTTGATAAAGATTTCTAAATCATCCTGGCTAACCAGGTACCCTTGATCTAAGAACTCAGTAGTATAGAAGTTAAGAAGCTCTAAGGTGCCATCGATGAAGTTGGAGTCGTTGGTCATTTCAACAAATTGACTTATGTGGTTGAATATCTTCGGAAACACTGTATCAAGTACAAGTTTCTTATTGAATTCACTTAAAGGACGGAAGATTTTGAAAAATTGATTCGAATTCAGAATTTCTTTAATGAAGATTCCCGATAAAATCTCTATATATTGGTCGTAAGTTACCTCTAGCTGTTTAGCTATCTCATTACCATCATTATTGCAGTTGTTGATGCTGAGGTCGCTGTTACTGTCGTTGCTGTTGCTGCTGCTGAGAATGTTTCCCAAGCAAATCTTAATTTGAACAGTCAACTCAAACACCCCATCTAAGAAATCCTTTGTATGGTAAAAAGACTTCAACGATTCGTTTTCATTGTTCATTCCCAGATCGAGTATTTTACAATAAAAGTTCAAAAAGTGAACCACATTGAATGTTTCCACTATGGAAGGGATCTTGCCTGAGTCAGCAAGTCTTTTAGGACTAGCCAATCTGCTCTGCAGCATCGTTAGAGTGAGCGTTGCGCATAAAGCCATATTATTCAACAATAAGAGAAATTCTGGTATCAATAGATTTCTATTCAAATTATAGACAGTCTCGTTGTCATTCAACTGGTTTATGTCAATGCCAAACGAGGCAAGATACATTAATTTTATTATTTCATCGTCATTCCATCTGTCTTTCAAGAAATGGGTGAGAATGTCCAATCCATGATTTGCCTGAAAGAATCTTTTAATGATACTTGAGCCAAGCACTGTGAGCAACTTAACAAGAAGTCTTATTCCACATTTGGCGATTTGTCTACCGTTGTCCGAATTACTATCATCATCGATGTAAGCAAGCAATAATAATATCCAATGGATAGAGATGGATTTTGAGAATTTCTTAAGCACTTTGGGTGGAGCATTGCACAATATGTTAGTAAGGGATTCAACTGCAAGCAACCCTAAATTGAAAGATTGGTTAAGTTGAGGCGAATAGAAAGAATAAATGACAAAGAGCGACACAGAACGTATGGTTTCCACCGAAGTGTCATTGTTTAAAAGATTCTGGAACACATTCATGGCCACTGCTTTGATATTAACATCAGAATACGAATCAACGTGTGAGAGAATGTTATCATCTAGACTTGCCGATGGGCTTGGATTGGCCCTGGATATATTCCCATTGCCACTATCGTAAACTCTCAAATACTGAATGAACTTCATCACCACCTTCATTCTGATCAACTCTGAAGAGTTGAAATGATAGTATCGGTTTTCTTTATTAAGCAATATTTCAAAATGATTTAGCCACAAATCAAATACGTTTGAGTTCAACAATAGATCGGAATTTAGTATCAACGTCTTATAGCCGATAGGATTCAATATCAAGGACTCGTAAGGGTTTTCAAAAGAAATACCAATATTCTTCAAAATTAACAAATAAAGATCGGAACATTCTTTCAAGTTGGACTCCTTATACTGAGAAAGAAGGATCAGCAATATTCCATATCCGTTTATATCTTCAAACTCCCGTGTACATCTCCAATTTGCATTTATAAGCGTGAATAGGATCTGTATACTCTTCTGTAGTCCCTCAACCTGTCGTTTCTTCGTATACCATTCGATTAGTCTTAAAATGAGCGAAATACCCCCAAAACTGAAAAGTGACCCGTGGATAGTATTGACTGAGTGATATAACACTCTTGGGGTGGTGGTAACTGACAAAGAGTCACTGTAGACATTGGAGTGGGTCGTCAACGATTCATTTCCTGATGTATCAAAAAGGACGTTGGCTTGAGTTGGTTTAACAGAGTTCAAATATTTCACAAATCTTTTTCTGTCGATAAGAACACGATTTGAATCCGGGTTTCCTTCTAATTCATTCATCTTAATTGCAAAATTAATCAAGTCCGAAAACGACAACTGATTCAAAAGGTGATGAATGTTGTCCTCAGTAAGATCCTTGTAGTCCCAACTGTAACCAACTCCCAAGTTATACAAAAGATTGACCCAAGCAGGTGACAAATTGACATTCAATATAGTCAATTGATGCAATAAAAATTCATTACAAACATTCTTCCGATCATGGCTAAGATACTCGTTATCTTCTTCGAATTCGCTCTTACCAATGTATATCTTATTCCAAGTATGAATGACTCTGAATATTTCAGGACATGGGATAGACTCGCTGTACTCACCGTCAATGAACAAGTTTAAGTTCTTGTAGGAGTCGTAGGTGAATGTGAGATGAGTGAAGCCTTGGTTTTTCGGTTTGGTAGTTAAAGTTTGATTGAACGAGAACTGCATTCGTGAAGCCGATTGATTATTCTTAAGTTCTATACGGAATTGCTGACCATACAAGAGTTCCACTTTGAAAGTTGAAGTTTCTTGGCCATTGGCATTGGATAGAACGAATAACGTTGGCGAATCAAAAACAGTTGAAGAATGTGAATCAGAAGAATTAGATAAAGATGGATCTGTTTGCACAGGTCTAGGGACTTTGAACCACAACTGGACCGAGAACAACTTCAGGGATGATGGGCTAGAACTGGAACAGGAAGACCCAGAACCAACCACAACAGAATGGGATCGGGAACCTGAAATGATGTTGAACTCAGATCCAGAACTAGCACCAGTGGCCCCACCAAAAGAACCACCATTTTCAAAAGGAAGGGCCAATCTTACGGAAGAGTTTTGGAATCCTTGAAAGATGAAAAATTCAAATTGAGAAGGGTATACGATGAACAATTCGTTCAATAAATCAAGTAGTATGAGATTGGCTTTGTCAGATAACAAATGACTGTATAACGGAGACATCAACCGGACAAACAATTTGATTGAGGAACCAAGTTCAAATAGACTAATGATGAGTCTCTTGTACTGATTGACGATCGAAGAGATTTGAAATGCTGAAGTGGTCAAGATGTTATCGATGAAATTGGTTACAAACAATGTATTAGCTCCAATATTATAGAATTGAACTTTGGTTCCGTATGACAAATTCATTATATATAACAAGATTTCAAGGATAATGATTTTGAAATCGATGTAAACGTCATCGTCCAAGTTATTTAGTTCCAGTAGAACACGTTGAATCGATTGGTGATTGATTTGATTTGCATTCAAGTTACTATTCAAGAACAGCATTGGTGTGGCAATCACGATTTCGTCGTGAATAATTGAAGTCAATAATGTCAAATCATTGGTGCTATCAGAGAGCTCTAGTTGCCAATTTATCAATAGATCTTTGTTTATGGTGTAGTCGTTCAATATTGTATCGCATAAGTAGTGTACTAGTTGAATGTCTGGGTCAATATTGGTGGTTGGAGATGGAGATGGAGATGGGGATGACGATGGGGATGACGATGGGGATGACGATGGTGGCAAGCTATCAGAAGACATTGGCACAGATTAGCTGGAGACTGGGGTTAGGGGATGAGAATAATGGTTTTATACAATAGAAACAAATGTTTATCCAGAACCCCAAATTATGCGAAATATGATAGTAAAGATCGATCGGGTGTGTGATTTTAATGCAAAAATTATGAACTTAATAAGTGTAGGTCAAAAGTGTTATCATTAGTGGAGACGCTATCAGCACCAGAAGATGTTAATTGATTAACTAGAGAAACTGAGGTAGCCACTGAGTAGTGAGGTCGCAGCGCTGGAAGGGCTGACTGTGGAGCCGGAAACATGAGCTTCCAGGATGACGCGCAATTCTCTCGCTATTATTGCGGCAGTAAGCATTGGGTGAGCATTCGGTGAGTATTCGGTGAGCATTCAGTGAACTATCAGTCATTACATCCCATCACCTCGCAATCTGCTCCACTAGCAACTCCATAATGAGCTTAAATCGAAATTGCAACCGCATGCAGGAGACAAACTTTCAATGGGAAAGGGTACAATCACTTTTGGAAATGCTAATCTGAAATGGAACAAGTTGTTAATCGGTGGTAGCAAGTCGTACATTGTCATTTTTTTAGTTTTATCTTTCAATTTAACTTAGCTGTCCAGCTAGAAAGAGAGGAAAATCTTTTGAAATCGGTGCTTTTATTCGGTAGTGAAAGGGTGACAGGCCTCTATCTTTGTACTCTTTTTGCCATAAAGTACATCTAACAGCAGAACGACGACTCAGAAAAGAACAGAAACAAGAGCATTTCGATTGATTCCTATTATCTACTTTTGAGTAACTCCCAAACAAGTTGAATATTGCACCTCCAACCAGTTTGTTGAATCTAACCCACCAACCAGAATCGGAGCCCAAAAGTTCGGCTATCCATCATCACAAACATTACAGAATCAGTGACAATCCTACATAAATTAGGTGAAATACACTTGGTACATTTTTTTTACTTAGCAATTGGCGATACCAATACGATGGATAGAGCAACTTCAGTAGGTACTGGAAGTATGGAAGTCTCAAATCAACCACCGATGGACGATCCAGCAACCGATGGTGACCAAACACTAACTTCAACCAGTCTTATCAGCTCCAAGAGTCCTTCTGGCAGTCCTACTACCGATACAGATGAGAACACTCCAGGCTCACTAACTTTGGCAATCATGTCAACTGCTCATACCAGCTTGGAAGACGACTCGTCGTCAAATACAACCCCTGATACCGTTACCAGCAACTCAGGACCAAATCGCTCTGAATCTATTGTTGCCAGTGATTTGTCTTATGCAAACGATAACGATACTGCAGCCCCGGACGAAGATCTTAAGGAGAGAAGACAGAATATTTCAATTCTTCTCAAAACAACCACCACCAGTGCTCGTGAGGGCGATATATGGTACTTGATTCCTCGAGATTTTTTGGAAGATGTGCTAAATTTACCAGTGGAGACGTTTTTTGAGTTGAAACTGGAAGTCGGGGTCTTGGATCTAACTACCATCGTAGACCGTAACGGTAATTTGTATCTAGAAGACGACGAGCCGGTGGATACATACAACGTTCCGCCGCAAATATTCCATCATTTGAGCGACTGGTTTGGTATTAGAGGTGATCCGGTGGCTAGAGCTTTGATCGTTGATCCTCTTACCAACCGTAAGGAAGTCGAACGGTTCCCAAGTTATTTCCATATCCATGCACTAACCAATTCAGTTTCAAATAACAAACGTAATGCTCATTCACATAACCAGGCCTATGGCGTATACACATCGACTACGGGGACCTTCAATGACTTATTCGAAGCCCTCAGAATAGGATTTCTTAAAATCCCAAAACCTCAATTGCAGAATATCACCAGCTCCTCCAAATCGTTATTGAGTTTCAGGATTTGGTTCCTTAGCACCGACAATATCGAATCGCTTCCTTTCAATTTGTCAATTGCAACTTTTGTCAACGATATCCCAAAGAAACAATTGGTTCTTCAAAATCGTTACAATCAGAGATTGAAGGATCAAGGACTTACATCGCCGGAATACCATATTATGATCGAAACCGTCGATAAGAATTCCGGCTCGTTTCCAATAGACAATTACTTCAATTCAATCGATATAAACCATCAATTTGATGTCAATTGGTTACTTCACGGAGGAGGACATCTAGGTTTAACAAATTTAGGGAACACTTGTTACATGAATTCGGCTTTACAGTGCTTGCTTCATATTCCAGAAATCAATTACTATTTTTTCTATAATATCTTTGAACAAGAGCTCAACGAATCCAATCCGTTGGGCTACAGAGGTCAAATTGCTATCCTGTTTGGTTTATTACTTCATAAATTATTCGGACCCAATGGTGATTCAATTGGATCGGTGAACGGCAATAGCATCGTCAACAACAATGGACACGGAAATGGATTTGCAAGCTTTGCTGGTACAAGCAGCAATTCTTCTAACGGAGGGGTGGTTTCGCCTCGTGATTTCAAGTATACAGTTGGTCATCATTCGTCTTTATTTCAAGGTTATCAGCAACAAGATTCTCAAGAGTTTCTAAGTTGGTTGCTTGATGCTCTTCATGAAGATTTGAACCGTATTTATGATAAACCGTACTCTGAGAAGCCAGAACTTCAAGATGACGAAGTTAATGACCCATTGGCAGTAAGCAAATTGGCTCATACATGCTGGAGACAGAACAAACAACGGAATGATCTGGTGATTACTGATCTATTCACAGGAATGTACAAGTCCACTCTAGTTTGTCCCGATTGTTCCAAGACATCGATTACTTTTGATCCATTCAATGATGTTACATTGCCATTACCAGTAAATAAGAAATGGTATCGTACGTTCAAAGTTGTTGATTTGAGCAAAAGTTCCAAGAGCATACTTCAGATCGAGGTGGAGTTGAATAAAACTTCCAATTACGATGATTTGTTGAAGTATTTGAGTGAACATCTCCATGTACTCATTGCCAATATCTTTGTCTTTGAAATTTTCAATAATTTCTTTTATAAAGACTTCCAATCAAACTACAACAAGTTACGGTACTATCCGATAAGTGAAATAATTTCAGAACACGATGAAGTGGTGATTTATCATATACCGCACAATCCAGCCACTGACATTATCGTTCCGGTTATAAACTCTGTGGTTGATGCCGACAAGTCTTATAATATCGAGCATACTTTTGGTTTACCGCTGTTCATTGTGCTCAACAAGGAGACCGAGGTGAGAGATTTGGAGGTGATAAAGGAAAATTTGGATTCGTGGGTTAACGTTTTGAAGCGGGAACCAGTGTATGAAGAGTCACATGACAACGATATCGAAATGGATGGTCAGGAGATCAATAGTTCTGAAGAAAATGCTTGTGAACCAACTGAGATTGTTTCAGATAAACCAGAAGGTGAGCAGATCTCAGCAGAAGATGAGCAGATCTCAGCAGAAGATGAGCAGATCTCAGCAAAAGGTGAACAAGTCTCAGCCAATGATTTAAATCCTTCAACAACATCTATCACATCAACTGGTTATGATATCCGATATTACATGGACACCAAAACAAGTTCGCAAGCTGGTCGACATTATACCCGTCATAAAAACTCAACAGCAACTGAAGCAACATCTTCAGCTTCGTCTTCTATCCATATTCCTTACAACCGTGCCAACTTGAATAACTTGCCGTCTTTGCTGACAAAGTTGGCAGTCACCTCAATTGAACCATTGCAAAGAAATGAACATTTGAAGTGCATAGAAGTGAACGTAGCTGAAACAAAAGACGAAAAAAAGGAAGCAAGTGAGGAAGAGGAAGAACTTCATTGTAGTGATCAAGAACAAGAAATTGAAGATGTAGAAAACTGCATCTCTGACGGTGTTATGGATGATGACTTTGTCGTTGTAGATGAACCAATTGAGGAGGCAGCTGGAGTTCCAACTCGAACCACACCCCAACAGCTGGACGATGGAGAAGATGATGGAGAAGACGAAGGCATGGAGAATTTGGGACTGTTGTTTAGTTCTATCCCTGCTTTGAATGAGCAGGAATCCGAGATCCCTGTCGGAGAGGACGAAATAGAGGGAGTTACCGACAAGATGACTCTTGTTTGCCAATGGGATAATGAAGTATATCTTAAGGTGTTTGGAAACGACCCTGCAAGACACAGCTGGGTGGATCCGCCAATTATCCCTAATCCCGAAGTACAAAAGAACAAATCTAAACTTTTGCAAGAGCAGAACTCAGCTGTGTCTTTGTATGATTGCTTACAAAGATTCAATTCACCAGAAATACTCGGAGATCAAGACTTGTGGTATTGTCCTAGATGTAAAGAACACAAGAAAGCCACCAAGACGATTCAATTATGGTCCACCGGTAACATCTTAACTATACATTTAAAGCGGTTTGAAAGCGCAAGATCGTTCAGTGATAAAATTGACATTGTTGTTGATTTCCCAATAGAGGGACTTGACATAGGAGAGTTTGTCAGTGGAGAAAAGGATGGAAATGAGATCTACGACTTGATTGCAGTTGATAATCATTATGGAGGACTAGGTGGTGGACACTATACCGCGTATGCCAAAAATTTCAGAGACAACAGTTGGTACTATTACAATGATTCTCGTGTTACCAAGGTTAACGATCCAAAGGAATGTGTTACGGGGGCAGCTTATCTTTTATTCTATCGTAGGAGAAGTGCTAACAATGGTGAGGCTCTTTTGGGTGGTGAAAGATTCCAAACTCTTATTGAAAACGGGCACAAGTCCCTTTCTGAACGCTTGACTAAATTGAAAGAGAATGCAGTGAGGGTCAAAGAGCAGATTGACGCTTATGAGTTTAACGAAATTGAATTGGAAGAAGCAAAGAGGAAATTGATAGAACTGGAGCATTTCCAGAAGGCAGGCACTACTAGAGAGGCTTCTAACACAACTAGCAATGCTACTAATGAGACTACTATTGAGACTACTACTGAGACTACTATGGAGACTACTACTGAGACTACTATTGAGACTACTACTGAGACTACTACTGAGTCTACTACTGAGACTACTAATGAGTCTACTGGCGAGGCTAGTAACGGTGAACAGGCTTCAAGTATTGATTCTCTTTCAGCTCAAAATGCTGATAATAGCAGCGGGTTGAGATCAATTTCCAAAACCAATTTCAATACTACCAAAAAGTCACGGTCATCGATCGACCCGAGTGAAATCCTGAATGAAGACATCAATATGACGTTACGTCGAAAACAGCGAATAATCACTCGCAATAATCGACTTGTTGGTATCAAAACTGCGGTTGATGGAAATGGTGAGGCCATCAAGGAAGCCGGTTCCGATTATGGAGTTCAATCTGGATCCAATTCCGATACTGATGACAATTCTCCCTTAAGCTCTGGTTCAGAAGACAATGTGGTCAGTGATAATTTGGGGTTGGACTGAACCTTGACATTAGCGCCAATGAAAGCCGTGGGGGTTGGTTGGTGGTGCTTTACTGGTGTTTTACTGGTGCTTTACTGGTGCTTTACTGGTGCTTTACTGGTGCTTTACGGGTGCTTTGCCAGTGCTTAGCTACCGCTGCTACAATATAACAAGATTTCCGTTGATTATATTACTAATATACAATTTACACCTAAACAAGTGTTCATTTACATATACTTTGCTCTCTTCTTCTGACACGCCCTTCAATACTCCGATCTCATCCTTGAAATCCGAATGGATTCTTGTAGCAATTCCTTAGTGATACGAGAGCCTCCACCTATAGCACTAACATACTTAAGAGGCTTGTCTGAGTCCTTACCCACAATCACATTAATCTTCAGAACGGCGCACGATTCTTCAGCTTCTCCTTCCAAGTCTGCCAACAACACCGTCTCTTCACTGTTATCGATGCCAATGATCCCGAAACTGGACGAAGTGCCCGTGCCAGCTTCTACCAATTGCAATGGGGTTTGTTCGGAGTTTAAGTCGAGTAACAAGTTGCATGACTCCTTCAAATGACCAAAATTGCCCCGGTTACGGATGGGGATCTTAATATCGGTGAACTTGTCATCAATGAATGCTCTGGGCAAGCGACAGTTCTGGAGCGCAGCAATAAGAGTGGAATAGCACAAGTCAAAGAGTGGGCCAGACCTTGAGATCACTTTCACATGTGCATAGAGCACGTAAGACCAGTTTTTCTTGGGCTTTATGATATCTTCATTTATATCCTCTTCAATGTTACCTTTCCCACTGTTAGATGGGTAATATATGTGTCCGTCAATCATGGTTCCTACCTCAATATGAAGCGACAGATTCAAAATCATTCGGTTGTGTAATATGGTTTCATACAATTTCTGAGACAAAATCATTTCTTCGTCTGTAGGTGCACCAGAGCGACCACGAGAGATCTCTACCACGGGGTAGACTGAAGTAAAATTATGCAAACAGGTTGGGTCTTGATCATTAGCATCATTATTCAATAAATGGTCCACCGAGTTTTCTTCAATGATCCCAACGGTGATCCCACATATAACTCTGGTATCGCCACTTTTGGCCACCGCCAGTCCTACCACTGAAGTTCTACCGCTGTTGTTTAGTCCGCCTTCTGCAATCTCTACCGGTTTGAATTCATTGAATCCTCGAAGCGATGGTCTTAATCCCACCGCGAGATGCCTCTGGAGCGATACATCTGGCGCTATACGTGCAAGCACATCAGGAGGAAATTCCATTTGTTTGGGGACATTTTGAACTACTTCAGCATTGCCGCTATCTATTTCCATCTCCAGCATCTTGTGATACAATCGTGAAAACTAGTATTGAGTGGTTGTTTAGCCTTTCTTTAGTAGCTGATTCAAGCTCTTCAGCTTAAGAGATGGTTCCGTAGAGCGAAGTGAATAATTTCTCACTGAGCGCACGTGATAATATACCCGTGCCGTATTAAATTTATATGCACCCCATAGAATTGCATATTCTTAATTGTAAATTTGGAAATTTCCATGGTTAGGAATCGACTTCCATGTACAAATAACCAGACTCAGATGATGCAACTATAGGAAATGGACTAGAGGAAAAATGTTACTTTACAATAGAGAAGTCAGGAAAATGAGAAATTCGCTCCAGATTTGTCCTGTCACTCACAATACCCGAGACTCTTGTTGTAACGAGTTGCATTGACTACTTTGTTAAATGCAAAATAAAGATAAAAAGCAAAATTATTCAACCAGAAACAATCTGGAATCACTATTTTTGGCTAGATAGACATCCAAGATCTCTAATTAATCATGTGCTATGTATCAATCTGAGTTGTGTTGCTTTCAAGTCACACAGTGTTTGATGTATCTTTAAAAGTTCAAGTTCAGAACAGTTAGGTTCGGTTTTGAGCGCGAATACAAGCAGATCAGGGTGACTTCCATTTTAAGTAGTTAGCATCCACTTGACCAGTGGAGAAACATCAGAATGAAGCGTGAATGAATCTAAATGAGAAACAATGCAGATGGCCGAGGACAGAAGCAATTTGTTAGGGAGGTTTTTGGTGTAACCAAGTGTTCATGCTGGTACATTTCACGATACTACAATTTCCTGCAAAACAATCCGTAACTCAGTGGTTTACTAGTACAATATTCAGTGGGATATTCAGTAGGTTAGTAGTTCACTAGTTCAACAACTCAATAGTCCGGTAGTTCATTAATAGAAGCAGTTCAGAACCACAATACCACAACTATCCAAGTTGAAAAGTTGACTCTCTAATTGAACAAAATCCAATTGCACCTTTTGAGTAATTTTATCCTCATGGTCAACTGAAAGAAGAAGATTAATCCGGGCGCAATTACTATCATTTCTCTCCAAAATAATATTCTAATCTTGAAAAAAAAAAAGACCCGGTTTGATGCGACAACTACACAAAATCTTCGGTGTAATCAATTATTGAGCTAGGCCCCTCTCATCAATCCTTAAGTCCAAATTCAGCATATTTTTCTTGCTAACTGTACAACATCACTACAAATTTTCCGAACAACCGGCGGAGATTAATTTTCACGTCCTCAGTATGACTCAATTTTTCATTCATATACTTGACTCAAGATCCCCACCTTAATTACCAAAAGAAAAGAAAGCGGCCCGATATTTCTCTAGTAATCACATTCTGCCGCATCATAATTGGCCGATTTGTGCACTGGTTCAAATCTAAATTTCAGAATCATCATGTTCCACAATCGAATATACGAGGCAGATAACAGCTTTGTGTAAACATGTGCCACTAGTGATTGGTCAAATTGCTGCCACTCTGCATACAGCGTAGAAGGAAGTTGATTATTTTTCATTATTTCGGCTTTAAAGTAAAAATGGCATGCCTTTGGTATAATAAGTCAAGCACCATTTTGAGGGGCTCACTGGATAAGTGGGGGTCCAATGTTACATATTTACTAGGAGGAGAGGAGCTCTGAGGTCTTACTGTACAGATAGGTATGCCGGTCACCGGAGAATAGAACTTATTAAAGATTAACTACAACTAAGGTTGATAAATTTTTTTTTGGTCAATTTCGTAGCTTTTCTTCCAAAACCTTTGAGCACTTGCTAATCTTTTTTTTTTGATTTCCTTTTCTTCTTTTTTTTTCCACTTTTAACCTTTTACTATTCTCCTTTCCTTATATTTTTTTCCGATTAACATTGTATTGGATTAAATATTTGAACTGAGTATAATAGTGGAAAGAATTATTAAGAAATATATATATTTAATTCTACCTGATTAAGTCTTTCAAAGAACAAAAGGCTACTTTTGATCACTCCATACCATTCAGTTACTTATTTTTCACTACAGGAAAGACCAATTGGGATATTGAATTTCCTTGTTGTCATATAATTAGTTATTGTTATAACTACTACCACTGCTATTATTTTTACTCCTTATCCATACGAATCATTCCCTTTTAAAAAGCGTCAATAGGTATGTACTACTATCTCTCTCAGATAACTCGTTCATCTTTTTTTTTATTTTTTGACTAAATTTTTGGACTTACTCGATCTTGCTTAATGCTTTGATCCATTGGCTTTTACTCCAAATTTCATTAAATATCACTGACTTTGTTCCCATCAACATAGATCAAGCTGTTCCAAGATGATCAAGTGACCGTCATGGTCGACTCTTGACACTTGACTGTTCGGAACCATGCAAGGCTGTCCCCAAAGGTTGACATTGCTTCATGGTTTGGCTGGTGACTAAACACCTCGGCCTTATTGGCTCTCTGGTGGTGTCACAAAGTCACCGGTTCTTGATAACACTTCCCTTAATCGAATCTTTTGCAACTGACAACATTTTGAACAGTTTTCTTTCTTTCACCTTCAAATTTGACTAGTTGGTGATTGGGGACTACTTTTGACTGGGTCTGATATTTCCATGCATCTTTCCAGCCATCTTGTCAATTGCTTCGATTATTCTTCAATTTTATCAAACCTTTCTCTAATCTCCTACTCAAGTCGTACTAACAACCGCAATAGAAATGGCATCCTACCTTCCTCAAGAAGAGTTTCAAACAAATATTTATAACTACGATGAAACTCCAGAAAATAAATCCTGGGCCTCAACTTTGCCAACTGCAAAGGGTTTATACAACCCAGAATACGAAAAAGATGCCTGTGGGGTTGGTTTCACCTGTCACATCAAAGGCCAAGCTTCCCACAAGATTGTGTCTGACTGTAAGAACTTATTATGTAATATGACACACAGAGGTGGTGAATTAAATCCAAAAGATGGTGATGGTGCTGGGTTATTATCATCGTTACCACACAAATTTTTGGTTCGTGAATTTGCTTACCACTGTAATGTTACTTTACCTCCTTTGGGTCAATACGGTGTTGGTAACGTTTTCTTTAAAAAGGATGATGCAATTTTCGAAAAATCAAAGCAAACTTTTGAAAGTATTGCTGTTTCCTTAGGATTGAAAGTTTTAGGATGGAGAAAAGTTCCTCATGACTCTTCCATCTTGGGTCCAGCCTCTTTGTCCAGAGAACCATTAATCTTACAACCTGCTGTTGTCTTGACTGAAACTTACGGATACGATGAAGACACTTATGGTAATGAAGTCTCCGATGAAGAATGGGAAGCCAAATATCAACGCGATTTTGAAAAAAAATTGTTCATCTTAAGAAAGCAATCATCTCATACCATCGGCTTACATAATTGGTTTTACATTTGTTCATTATCAAACAAGACTATTGTTTATAAAGGTCAATTGGCTCCAAATCAAGTGTATGCATACTACCACGATTTAGTTAATGCTGAATACGAGGCTCATTTTGCACTTGTTCATTCTCGTTTCTCAACCAATACTTTCCCATCTTGGGATAGAGCTCAGCCATTAAGATGGGCTGCTCATAATGGTGAAATTAATACTTTGAGAGGTAATAAGAATTGGATGAGAGCTAAGGAAGGGGTCATGGCTTCCAAATTGTTTGGCGATGAATTAGACAAATTATATCCAATTATCGAAGAAGGTGGTTCAGATTCTGCTGCGTTTGATAACGTTTTAGAATTGTTAGTTATTAACGGGATCTTGTCCTTACCAGAAGCAGTTATGGTGATGATTCCAGAAGCTTGGCAAAACGATAAAAACATCGACCCAAAGAAGAAGGCATTCTACGAATGGGCTGCATGTTTGATGGAACCATGGGATGGACCAGCTTTATTCACTTTTGCTGATGGCAGATACTGTGGAGCAAATTTGGATCGTAATGGGTTAAGACCTTGTCGTTACTATGTCACCGATGATGATAGAATGATTTGTGCTTCCGAAGTTGGTGTCATTGACGTTGAACCAGAAAAGATCTTGCAAAAAGGTCGTTTGCAACCAGGTAGAATGTTGTTAGTCGACACCAAAGAAGGACGTATTGTTGATGACAGAGAATTAAAGAAAACGGTTGCTTCTAGATTCGACTTTAAGTCTTGGGTTTTAGCCAACATGATTGACATGGCCGATTTGACTGAAAAATTGGTTTCTAGAGGTGTTTCTTTAGAAGACAAGACTGTTCAATCTAAGGATATCACTATTCAAACCGATCCAAGATTGGTCGCTTTTGGCTATTCTCACGAACAAGTTTCCTTAGTATTGGCTCCAATGGCTGAAGGTAAAGAAGCTTTGGGTTCAATGGGTAATGATAACGCTTTGGCATGTATCTCTGAACAACCCAAATTATTGTACGATTATTTCCGTCAATTGTTTGCTCAAGTTACCAATCCTCCAATTGATCCAATTCGAGAAGAGATTGTCATGTCTTTAGAATGTTATGTTGGTCCTCAAGGTAATTTATTGGAAATGAAACCAGATCAATGTAACCGTTTGTTATTAAAGTCTCCGGTGTTATCCACCACCGAATTGAATGCTTTGAAAAATATCGAAAAAGTGTATCCAAAATGGTCAGTCGCAGAGATCGATATCACTTTTGCCAGAAGTGAAGGTATTCAAGGTTACATTGATACCATCGATCGTGTTTGTCAGACTGCTTCAAAGGCTCTTGCTGATGACCATCAAATTATCATTTTGACTGATAAGACCACTTCTGCTGATCGGGTTCCAATTTCAGCATTGATTGCTACTGGTGCTCTTCATCATCATTTAGTTAGACAAAAGCAACGTTCCAAGGTTGCTATCTTGGTTGAAACCGCCGAAGCCAGAGAGGTTCATCACATCTGTTGTCTTGTTGGTTACGGTGCTGATGGTATCAATCCATACTTGGCCATTGAAACTTTGGTTCGTATGAACCAAGAAAACTTGATCTTGAAAGAAATCAAAGATGAAAAGATTTTCAATAACTATAAGTATGCTGTTGATTCCGGTATCTTAAAGGTTATGTCCAAGATGGGTATTTCAACTTTGGCTTCTTATAAGGGAGCACAGATCTTTGAAGCTCTTGGGGTCGATAATTCAGTCATTGATAGATGTTTTGCTGGTACTGCTTCTCGTATTAAGGGTATTACTTTTGAGTACATCGCTCAGGATGCTTTCTCGATGCACGAACGTGGTTACCCAACTCGTGAAACCATCAAGCCAGTCTCATTGCCCGAAACTGGTGAGTATCATTGGAGAGATGGTGGTGATTCTCATGTCAATGAGCCTGCTGCTATTGCTTCGATGCAAGATGCGGTTAGAAACAAGAACGAAAAGGCGTTTGATGCTTACTCTAAGAAAGAACACGAAGCGATCAGAAACTGTACTTTGCGTGGTTTGTTAGATTTTGATTATGAAAATTCTACCGAAGTACCATTGGACCAAGTTGAACCTTGGACTGAGATTGTTCGTCGTTTCTTTACTGGTGCTATGTCATACGGTTCCATTTCCATGGAAGCCCATTCTACAATTGCAGTTGCCATGAACAGATTAGGTGGGAAATCTAATACTGGGGAAGGTGGTGAAGATCCTGCAAGATCAACTGTGAACGAAAATGGAGATACTATGAGATCTGCCATCAAACAAGTTGCTTCTGGTCGTTTCGGGGTCACTTCGTACTATTTAGCCGATGCTGATGAATTGCAAATTAAGATGGCCCAAGGTGCTAAACCAGGAGAAGGTGGTGAGTTACCAGGTTACAAAGTTTCTGAACAAATTGGTAAGACCAGACATTCTACTCCTGGTGTTGGTTTGATTTCTCCTCCACCACATCATGATATCTATTCTATTGAAGATTTGAAACAACTCTTGTACGATTTGAAGTGTGCCAACCCCCGTGCTAGAACTTCAGTCAAGTTGGTCTCAGAAGTTGGTGTTGGTATTGTTGCCGCTGGTGTCGCCAAAGCTGGATCGGAAAACATTTTGGTTTCTGGAGGTGATGGTGGTACTGGTGCTGCCAAGTTGACTTCTATCAAGTACGCTGGTTTACCTTGGGAATTGGGTTTAGCTGAATCTCATCAAACCCTTGTTTTGAACGATTTAAGAGGAAGAGTCGTATTACAAACTGATGGTCAAATTAGAACCGGACGTGACATTGCCGTTGCAGCTTTATTAGGTGCCGAAGAATGGGGTTTTGCTACTACTCCATTGATTGCCATGGGTTGTATTATGATGCGTAAGTGTCATCTTAACACTTGTCCAGTAGGAATTGCTACTCAAGATCCTGAATTACGTCGTAAATTTGAAGGAACTCCAGAACACGTTATTAACTTCTTCTACTACTTGGCTAACGAGTTAAGAGCTATCATGGCCAAATTGGGATTCCGTACCATTAATGAAATGGTTGGTCGTGCTGAAAAATTGAAGGTTCGTGAAGATTTAAGAAACACCAAGAATGCCAATATTGACTTATCTCCAATCTTGACCCCAGCTCATACTATCCGTCCTGGAGTTGCTACTCATTGTGTTCGTAAACAAGACCACAAGTTGCACATCCGTATTGATAACAAGCTTATTGACGAATCAGAAATGACTTTGGCCAAGGGTTTACCAGTAACTATTGACTGTAATGTTGTTAATACAGACCGTTCCTTAGGAACTACTTTGTCGTACCGTGTTTCCAAGATCTTTGGTGAACAAGGGTTACCTCATGACACCATTCACGTCAACGCCAATGGTTCTGCTGGTCAATCATTTGGTGCATTCTTAGCCCCAGGTATTACTTTGGAATTAGAAGGTGATGCCAATGATTACATCGGTAAAGGTTTATCTGGTGGAAGAGTCATTGTCTACCCACCAAAGGAATCTACTTTCAACGCTGAAGATCAAATTATTGCTGGTAACACTGCCTTCTTTGGGGCCACTTCCGGTTCCGCTTTTATCAGAGGTATTGCTGCAGAAAGATTCGCCGTTAGAAACTCTGGTGCCAACATTGTTGTTGAAGGTACTGGTGACCACGGTTGTGAATATATGTCTGGTGGTAGAGTTGTTATTTTGGGTTCTACAGGACGGAATTTCGCTGCTGGTATGTGTGGTGGTATTGCTTATGTGTTGGATATGGCTCAGGATTTCATTGACAAGGTCAACACCAACACTGTTGAATTATCTCAAGTCACTGAAACGGCCGAAATTGCTTTCTTACGTGGTTTGATCGAAGACCATCGTCATTACACCAACTCTGCAGTTGCCGACAACATCTTGAACGATTTTAGCAGATTCTTGCCTCGTTTTGTTAAGGTTTTACCTCACGATTACAAGAAGGTTCTTGAAAAGGAAAAACAAAAACAAGAAGAAGCAAAGAAGAACGAATTGAACACTTTCTTGAAATCAATCAAGGAAGATCCAGATGCTGATGTTACCAATGGTGAAGCTGCCAAGATCAAGCAAGGCCATGTCCATCTCCATTCAAAGGAAGCAGCAAAGAATGAACCAAAGATTTTAGATGTGGAAGACACCATCACCGATGTTGAATTGGAAAAGAAAGCAATTGCCAAGTTGGACAAGGTCAAAGGGTTCATGAAATACAAGCGTCGTAATGAAAAATACAGACCTGCTAAAGAAAGAACTCACGATTGGGATGAAATGACCTCCAGGTTGAGTAAAGACGAGTTGAAACACGAAACTGCTAGATGTATGGATTGTGGGGTTCCTTTCTGTACCTCCGATACTGGATGTCCTATCTCCAATGTTATTCCAAAATGGAATGAATTGGTATTTCAAGACAGATGGTACGATGCTTTACAACGTTTACTAATGACCAATAACTTCCCAGAATTTACTGGTAGAATCTGTCCAGCTCCATGTAACGGAGCTTGTGTTTTAGGTATCAACAGTGACCCTGTTAACATTAAATCGGTCGAATGTGCCATTATCGATCACGGTTTTGAACAAGGATGGATTAAGCCTAACCCACCAACTTCTCGTACGGGTAAGAAGGTTGCTATTATTGGTTCTGGTCCAGCAGGTTTAGCTGCAGCAGATCAATTGAATAAGGCTGGTCATCTTGTCACTGTTTATGAAAGAAGCGACAGAGCTGGTGGTTTAATGATGTACGGTATTCCAAATATGAAATTGGATAAGCGTATTGTTAAGCGTAGAACCGATTTATTGGCTGCAGAAGGAATTGAATTTGTATTGAGCACCACCGTGGGTGAAGACATCACTGTTAGTCACTTGAAAGAGCAGAACGATGCAGTTATCTTTGCCGTTGGTTCTACCATTCCAAGAGATTTAAAGATTCCAGGTCGTGAACTTGGAAATATTAACTTTGCTATGCAGTTACTTAGAACCAACACTAAGGCATTGTTGGACGATGAATTGGAAGAAGTTAGAAAGACAATTGCTGGTAAAAATGTTATTGTTATTGGTGGTGGTGATACTGGTAACGATTGTTTAGGTACATCTACAAGACATGGAGCCAAGTCCGTCACTAATTTCGAATTATTACCACATCCTCCAAGTGCTAGACCTAAGGATAATCCATGGCCACAATGGCCTAGAGTCTTTAGAGTTGACTATGGTCACACTGAAGTTGCAGAACATTATGGAAAGGATCCAAGAGAATATTCTATTTTATCTAAGGAGTTCGTTGGTGATGAATCCGGTAATGTCAAAGGTATCAAGACAGTTAGAGTGGAATGGAAGCGTTCTGATTCTGGAGCTTGGCAAATGGCTGAAGTTCCAGGTAGTGACGAATTTTTCCCAGCCGATCTTGTTTTGTTATCTATGGGTTTCGTCGGACCAGAATCCGAGAAGCTTGAAGTTGAAAAGACGAAGAGAGGTACCATTGGTACTGTCAGTCCTGCCAGTTACCGTGTAAGCAACGATGACACTTTGTTTACTGCTGGTGATTGTAGAAGAGGTCAATCTTTAGTTGTGTGGGGTATTCAAGAAGGTAGACAATGTGCCAGAGAAGTTGACAATTTCTTGATGGGCTCTACGAGACTTCCAGGAAGTGGTTCTGTTGAACAACGTAACTACAAATTGTTAGAGGAGTTTGCCGAAAAAGTTTGAAAAAACTTCAAAAAACTTCAATAAACGGAAAAATGGAAGAATAGTCTTTTGAAAGGATAATTTTGAATAGTAAAAGAATAAAATGTATGTTAATAATATCGACTTGATGTAGGCGGTATCAGTGACCTTTAGGTGACCATTTGGTGACCTCCTAGTGACAGTTTTAGCAACAGTTTTAGTGAACCTTCCTGTAGCCTTTCCAGAGTTAAAGTGAATTTTCAGCCATGGTCAAATGATTGACTGAGGAGGGCCATCACACTATATCCGGGCCGAATACCCTCGAAATTGAAATTCTAAAAATAAACTTCCACATATGGAGTAATGCGAGAGAAAACCTTATTTTCAATTGGAAAGAATAGAAACTGGATTGTACAATTTGATTAGTATTGATGGAAAGACATGTAGGAGGAAATCAGTTGCAGCCAAAAACCATAAAACTTAACGTAGGGTCCTGTCGTATGTTTTCACAATTGCATGAAGATAATGGTATCAGTTGGGTTGGTCCCAATGTGACATGAATTTGAGTCTGCGCACGATGGCCGCTATGAGTTTTAGTAAGGATCGGTAATCACCAATGGCAGAATCGTAAATATTATGAAAACATGCTGACATATGCAGGTCTCCAACTAAAATAACAAAAATTGTGGTGTGTGGGAAAATAATATTTACATCCGAAATAGGTAACGAGGCAGGTGATGGTGATCAAATGATTATTTTAGATCAAAGTTGCAACACCACCCACATATAGTATTGTAACCATTCATGTATACAAATTTTTAATGAGTTCAATATTGCTTTTTGTTCAAATTAGTTTATAAATGTTCCCAACCAAGATGAAATTTCTACCACAACTGTCCCTATTAGTCTAGAGTAATACACGACCACCAAAAGATTGATCGTTTTGACTGGGGCTTGCATGCATGTCACGATTACTTTAGGAAAAAATGACACACAAACCGGGGTCTGTTATGAACTTTTGACAAGCACAGCCTTAACTGGAAGTAAAAGAGATCAAATCCCAAAAATTCAGATAATTGAAACAAAAGCAGAAGTTGAAAACAGAGCAACAAAAGTAAAAATGAAAAAAAAAAAGAAATTCCTGGAGAAGGATTCATACGAGTATTTTCTGAAACTATTTTCTCCTACTACAACTGGGTATTTCAGGATCTGGTTCCATTTTGGTAAAGAAGTGATAAGGGGACTATAGAAATAGAAATGATATTATAAATTTTATTAAAAGTTCAGGTTTTAAAGGTAGTTTTTTATTACATAGAAATAGATCCCAGATTATGGCATGAAAAATTCTGGATCCAATGCACAATAGACCTAATTTATGTCTTCAATTCCATCTAAGATGTAACTAACAAGTCCTAACAAGTTCCGAGCTATAAACTTAATCCATTAATTGCATTCTTATTATATTTCTTCACCCTCTTTCTATCCACTTTCTACCCACTCTTCACAACTCTCCACCCACTCTTCACAACTCTCCACCCATTATATATTCAATTGTTCTATGATGTAATCCTTCTTCAACACGGGCCCAATTTTGCACTCCTCTTGATGGCTGGCTTCGCATGTTTTGATTGTCCGGAACTGCAGAAAGTGCTATACAATTCCCACCCTCGGAATGGAAACTATTGCGATTCTAAAATTTTCACCCTCGAGCTGGAAATTTCCATAAATAAGAGCCCCCTTGCTCGTTGATCAGAATCGATTTTTTAATTTCTCCCCCTGTTTTGATTAATTTTTAATTTTTTTACATTCGTTTCATAAATAAAAAAATGCAATTCAAGAACTTCTTGGCTGTTGCTACCCTTGTAGGGTCTTCCATCGCAGCTTCCGGTAATAGTAAGTATTCATTGAGCTCGTTTTGTTTTGGCATTGAATTATCACCGCTTTAATGGATTTGTTGAGTTTAGTTTGACTTGAATATTTGATCCGGATCTGATAAGCAAAAATCAACTTGAAGTCGAATATTAATGGCGATCGCTCATGACTTTCTGTCTGATTTGACTACTTATAGTAAGAGATTTGGTTGATTGACCGAGTTTGTCGACTTTATTTTGGGTTTTCGAAATTTTAACTTGGCCGCACGTTGGTGGAGTTGTTTAAAATGAACTGATAAGTTTTGTTTTGATAGAAGATCCTTTCAATTCATGCTTAGAGGTCGGTCCAGAGGTCAGTTCTGGGTTCAGTCCGGTTGTCAGACCATTTATCAGACCATTTATCAGTTCAAATCAACTTCAGATCAACTTTAATCCACATTTTTACGGTTCCTTTACTCTCTTTCTTTTCGTCTCATCTACTAACACTGCTCTTTAGACTCTACTTTAACTACTGCCACTCCATCTGTCAGCAAGGCTTGTTCATTCTCAGATTTCACTGCCACTGCTTCATCCCAAGTAGCTCAAGTCGCTGCATGTGCTACTGCTGTTGGTGACATTGTCATTCATGGTGATGCTTTTGGTGCTATTGACATAACTGGAGTTCAACAAATTTTTGGTAATTTTGCTGTTCGTAACGCTACTCAAGCAGTTGTGTTCAACGCTCCAACTTTACAATTAGTTTCTGGAGAATTAAGACTTGATGCCAACACCATCTTAGCCACCTTAAACTTGGCTGCTTTAACCACTGTTGGTACTTTAACTCTTAATGCTTTACCAGCTTTAGAAAAAACCGGATTAACCACTGGTATTACTTCTGCAGAAAATATTACCATTGCTGATACTGCTTTAACTGCATTAGACGGTATTAACGTTTACAAATTAAAGATTTTCGATGTCAACAACAACAAGGATATTAATACTATTGACTCTGGTTTACAATCAGTTACTGATCTTATTTCGATTTCTTCAAATTCTGACAAAGTTGATGTTACTTTAGATCAATTGACTTCTGCTAACCAAATCTACTTATCATCGATTAACTCTTTATCCTTTGCCAACTTAACTCAATTGAATGATTCTTTAACCATTACTGGTTCAGATATTGATAAGATTGACATTAAGAACTTGACTTCAATTGGTAAATCTCTTACCATTAACAAGAATTCCAACTTGGAAGATATTGAATTCCCATCTTTAAAATCCATTGGTGGTGCATTTGTTATTAGTGACAATAATGTAACTTCCCTTAATGGATTCCCACTTTTACAATCTGTTGCTGGTACTGTTTCATTAAGCGGAGACTTCAACAATGTTACCTTTGAAT
Organism: Chernovozyma aurita; assembly: GCA_030566905.1. Taxonomy (NCBI): domain Eukaryota; kingdom Fungi; phylum Ascomycota; class Pichiomycetes; order Serinales; family Debaryomycetaceae; genus Chernovozyma; species Chernovozyma aurita. The sequence goes on from JAKUBO010000009.1 coordinate 334,263, forward strand.
CTTTAACCAAGGTTAGCGGTGGTTTCAACTTGACCTCCACTGGTGAATTATCTTGTGCTGCTTTCAACAATGCTAACAAGAAGATCAACGTTGCCGGTGACACCCACTGCACTGGTGCCAAGGATTCTTCCAATTCTTCTGGTACTAAGACTGCCACTGACACTAGTACTGAAACTGGTTCTTCTTCCACCGGAACTTCTTCATCCACCACTTCTTCTTCCAAGAAATCTTTTGCTCCAGCTAGCTCTGTTTCCAGATTAACTTCTCTTCTTGCTTCCATTATGGCAGTTGGTGTTGTTATCTACTAAACGGAAGATTTTGGGTAAATTATTATTTCTCTTTTTGGGTCGGACAAAACAAAAAAAGAAGAAAACTGGCAGTATATCTAGTGGTGGACTAGAATTCAATGATAATTTCCAACAAGTTGGAAAAAAAAACTATAAAATTTAAAACAAGACTTTGTTACTTGAATCATTTCGAGTTTCTTTAAAAAAATTGCCTCTAAAAAGTATCTTGAATATATTATTTCCGATAATTTTTCAACTAGAATACGATATTGATAACAAGCAACTTGAGTTTATGTATGTGTATAATATGAACCTGATTTTTAATAATGGGGAGTGTTCTATTGATATAGAATGTTTGGTGTTTAGAACGGGAAGTCTCACATCTCCAGTTGTTTGGAATTCAATTACTATATACTTTGTTAGTCTTCTGCTCGTTTTATTTCATGTTTTCAGCATGTTCTTTTTCTCACTCTTGAATTCACTTTAATGTTTAATGATTTGTAGGTGAGTAGAGTAAGATAGATTAGATATGAAAAGGTCAATGTAGAGCAAACCAGAGCAGACCAGAGCAGACCAGAACAGAAGAAATCAGATGCACACCATAAGCACCATAAGGAGATGTCTAAACATAAAGTAGCAATACATCAAAGAGAGCAAAAGAGAGCAAAAGAAGAGCAAAAGAAGAGGAAGTTATCAGTCCCTATCATAAACACGTGACTATAAATACAAACCAAGTCCTTGTCAAAGGTCGTGCGTCAGCAGTTTCACCATATCTTTAACAAGGAGAGGTCAGTCAACTGGCACCAAAGCACCAATACATAAATTAAAAGAGGTAACTCAACAGAGCCAATACATTTCAGCAAATAAACTCACTATGAAAGTGTCTCCTTTATTAATTTTAGCTCTTGCAAGCTCAGTTATGGCCAAGAATATCGTGGATCTCAACAAATTCAAAGAAGCGTATGAGAGTGAAACTACCACTCACAAAAGAAGTTTATCTATCGAACAATTCAAATCTTTACTTGACAAACTAAATCCTGACGACTTAACAGATGTGGTTGATCTTGGCGAGCTCAAGAAAACATTTGTGAACGATCAAGATTCCATTGATTTAAATAAGGATATTCCCGTGTTTGAAAAACTTACTAAACGTGAGCCTAAGAATGTTATCCCCTTAGATTTCTTAAAAACTGAAGTTGAAAAGGAGTTGACTAGTTCCAAAAAGCGAGATCTTAAATCATTTCTTAATCAGCTTCAATCCCAAGAATACTTCCAGAAAATTCCAGATTTGGAACATGAAAGTGATGGCGAGGATGATGGTTCTAATTCGATATTGCTTGAATCAGCCTTGACTCAAAATAAGGACATTTCTATATTTGCTAGTTATGTCAGAGATCAACTAGATATTGCTGCGTTAACTAACAACAAAGACCAGGGCTTGATTATTGTTTCCCCAACTGATGACGCTATCTCGAGAAAGCTTCTGGGATTGAAGCCTTGGCAATTTCCAAAAGATGTTTCCAAAAATGAAAAGAATGCAGCAGATAATTTATCAAATTACGTCAAGTCTCATATTGTTTCAATTCCAATCAACTCCCTTGAGTCTTGGGATCATTTTTTCCTCAATAAGGATGAACTGAACATCAATTTACACCAACAATCGATCAACAAGAACTGGGTTGAAATATCACGCCAAAATTATGATGTGTATATTAACTCGTTTAAAGTCATCCAAGCGATAAGAGTCGAAAATGGTTTTATATTGGAGATTGACGACTCCTTAGTTAAGCCATGATCTGGTTCACGATATTGGGTGACGGTTAGCTGGTTTAGCAGATATTGAGAGTCCATACCATGCTGGAACCCACGCTATTACTCAAATTTATTTCTCTTACATCCAAGGTTCATTTCTTCTGCTCAAGTGACATTGAAAGGGTTCTCCACCAGAACCCTCTTCTTGTTCTCTTCTTATTCTACTCAATTTATTTTATTTTTATTTGGCCAATAGTTACATAATTTGTTAGTGTGTGTTAATATACATATGGAAAGAATTCAGCTCATGCCTCTCTCTCACTCTCTCAACCGATCGCCAAAAGAGCTTCTAAATATGTTTCTACAGTTACCTGTAAACCAACCCTACATTCTTCACAAGTTAAACATAATTTACGATTGAAATCGACTTCTGAACGTCAACACCTCACCACTTGTCTACTATTTCAAACCACTTAACTCTAACTCGTCTAAGTCTACTCAACAATACTGACCCCGGTCTCCTCTTTGAATTCATTATTCAAAACGTATTCTGCTTTCCACTTGACTTTGAGCTGCTTTTTTAAACTATTTTCAATTGAAAACTCTTGTGAAACATTTTGAGAACTGAATCCATACAACACATCACTGGTCTGTGGTTTCAAGTTCAACTTGCAAGACTTTGGAACTGCAATAAGAAATTTAAACTGATTCAATGTTTGCGATTGAGCATTTGAAAACTTGGCTTTACCGTTGATTAGAGCATCATTGGAATTATTAAACAAATCGAATTCAATCTTCAAGTTGGGTGACTGGCTGATAATAATAGTCTTTAATGGGGTGTTTTGGATCTTAGCCGGAGTCGACGAGGGGAAGTTGAATCCAAAAGGATCTAAACCTGAGTTGGTGGTGGTAGTATTGGCAGAATTAAGATTTGTATTTGCAATGGAATTTGTATTTGACTGAAGTTGTGGAGATGGAGAATTCAAATCGGAAAGGAAGTCAAAATTCGAAGCATTGGAGTTGGAAGTGGAATTTAAGCTTGCAATATTTGGAGTTGGCAGCTGAATCAGTGGCTGGTAGGTATTGGTACTACCAGTGTTATTCACTCCTAGAGAAATAGAACCACCAAATCCAAATAAATTGTTGGCTCCGTTATTTGGAATCAAAGACAGTGAATCAGTGGTGAATGCCAAGTTGGATAAGTCGCTTATCAAATCGTTATAACCAGATTGATCCTTACCGGTTTGATCATTACTTATTGGCTGATCGTCGTCGTCGTCAAAATCGATCAAATTAAGAGATTTCGATGGATCATTATCACTACCAACCTTAATATCAATTTTAGAAGCTCCATTAATGTCTCCTTCTTTTAATAATTGATATTTATTCAAAATCAAATTGATGTTATCATTCAATTCCAACAAGTTGACCACCGTGTTCTCGTCACTTTCTTCTCTTTCTTCTTCAATAATCTTAGTTATCTTGGGCTGCGAACTCTTTATCGACGAATACAATTCAACTATAGCTTCGTTTGAATTTTCATTAATTTTAGAATTGGTTAATTCCAAATTATGAAGCATTTCATTCAAAATTTCAACTTTTCTCTTCAATCTTGATAAATCATCAACAATTTGCTGCTTATTTTCTTTCAAATTATCGTCTTTGAATCCAGCCATAATCTTCATCAACTTGTTTGCTTCTTGTAAATCTTGTGGTCTTCCTCTTCTAATTAACTCTTGTAATTTTGCACTATGAACCACCGATTCCTCCTTTTGTAATTCTTCTAACGATTTCAAACCATCACTTGGGTTTAAAACGGCTGCATCTTCAACCTTAACTTCCGGGAAGATGTATCCCTTCTGAGACAATAATCGATGCATATCTCTAATGTAACCAAAGTCCTCCTTATATTTCGATGTACGACATATAGTTTGATGCCATTCTTCAATCTGAGCCAATATAAGTCTATGAAGTCTTGTGTATCTTGGAGGAGGTCTTTCAGGAAATCTTTTGACCAACTCATTTAAGAATTCTTTACGAGAAATTTGCAATTGGAAAGGATATCCACAATTCTTGACCAAATTGTCCAAAAGTGCCACTGCCAATTCCGAAGTTTGAGGATCTCTCTGGGAAATCAATTTGGCAACGGCGATTGCTGCATCTCTTGGGATAGAGCCTTGTTTAGCGTTGACATAATCACAGATTTCCAAATTAAGCGCCAAATTGGGCTCTGAAAGGGTTGGACGACATGCTCTATCTGAAAAGAAAGGTTAGTATATGTAATTGTTAAATATTCAAGATGGTTAAGTTGAGTTGAAGCATTAAGGTGTTGGGTGTTAGAGTGGGTCAATGTTTTAGGATAGTCAGAAACTATCAGAAAGATATTCAAGATCTTTTAAAATCATTTATGATCCTTCAAGAGATGTGAAAATAGGACTCTTTAAACTTAGAAAACGACAAAACGATGTGGTTTAGGATGTGGCTGAAAACTTGGAAAGAAGTTGATGTAGTTGGGTCGATATAAGAATAGAATGGCAGCTAGTACCACCATCTTAACTGCTAATAATCAGCTATGATCCTCAGCTATGGTACTCAACTACGGACCTCAACTATGATCCTCAGCTACAAAGCTCAACTATGATCCTCAGCAAGTTCATCAACTTCGAACCTAGACTAAGATCATCAACTAAAATCAACAGCTATGGCCCTTATCTAAACATCACATCAACAACTCCAATAATTCTTAAAATCACTCTCATCTGAAAGCCAACACAATTTCCTTCCTCCTTAATGGTCAACTAAAGAGACAACGAAATCAACCAAAATCCACTCCAACTTGTTTAAATTATAACTGAAGTCATTCCCCAACCCACACAAAATGGTCTCAGAGGTCATCCAATCCACACAAAATGGTCACAGAGGCCATCCAATCCACACAAAATCATACTTACAAATCCGACGCAAAAGTTTAGGATTGATCTTGGAAAGAGAATATGAACTAGAAGAAGTACTAGACATGATCAATTGCTCGTAAGTCCACTCTTGGGGTCTTTCCTTCAAACGGTACAAGCGTTGGTTATCAAGGGCCAATTTACTCGTTCATTTAGGGGGTACACGACGCCGCAACGATAGGAGCCGAGCACGATTTGAACGATTGCGAGTGAGACAGTTTGGCAGTTTGGTAGTTTGGTAGTTTGGCAGTTTGGCTCAGAGAGCGAACGGTTTCAACAACAGCAAACTTATCTGATGATGTGGATTGTTTGACGTGAATTTAGACACTTTTTATTTGGTTTATGTCAGATCATGTCGGATGAAGAGGATCCTTTGGGACTTCGAGCTTTATCTATTCGATACGACTATTTGATGTTCAAGATAAACGACCGGTTGTCGGTGTTAGCAGAGCAGACGTTTGCAGCAGCTTGCGCGAAGGAAACCATCATTGAACAGGATTATATTGGAAGACAATTGGGCCTTGAGACCAAATTGAGTGAGATCGATGGGTTACTTAAGCGTTGCGACGAGTTGGAGTTGGAGTTTATGAAGCTAGACCAAATTGGTGAATTCGTGGACGACTTCATGTCTAGGTTGACGTTGCTAGAAGATGAATTTCTGAAGATGTAGTTAATACAATTGAATATAGTAGATGTAAGTAAGGAAAGGTGGAGACAATTGGTGGTGTTTGAGTTACTTAGTGTTTGAGTTACTTGGTGTTTGAGTTACTTGGTGTTTGAGTTACTTGGTGTTTGAGTTACTTGGTGTTTGAGTTACTTGGTGTTTGAGTTACTTGGTGTTTGAGTTACTTGGTGTTTGAGTTACTTGGTGTTTGAGTTACTTGGTGTTTGAGTTACTTGGTGTTTGAGTTACTTGGTGTTTGAGTTACTTGTTGGAGTTACTTAGTGGTTGAAGAGTCAATGAGGTTTCGGAGCTTACAAACAAAATAATAGAGTTAAAGGATAAGAAACTGTGGTTGAAGACGTGAATTAATAGAAAATTTCATCTAGAAACACATTGATCGCAAATATAATGAGACAATGATATAATGATCAAAAATATGTAAATAGTATAGAAAAGAAGAAATTGGTCATTTTGGTCAAGTTTTGGTCAAGTTTAGCCATATTCTGGCCAAATTTAGGTAGTTAAGAAAGTTTAAGAAGATTGTAACTTTAGTCGTAAAGCTAAAACACGCAAAAGTCCAGCAATCCTCTAATTTTAGATCTTCGGCTTGTTAACCGTATTCTTGCTATGTTTTTCGACCAAGTACTTTTCCAATATGATGAAGTTTCGTGAATTACATCGATATAATACATTAACAAGATCTCCAACAATCGGAAGAAGTCCAATTCCGAAGTCAAACATCACATTGGCTAGCATCTGCAGTCTAATATGCTTAGGTAATCCATCCTGAATCTTTTCTGATTTTTGAATAATTCGATATGCTAACCAAGTAGCAATAACAGTTCCAACCCAAGGAAATAACCCAATAATTGCAGCCCAGCCAAATCTAAATCCACACATACTCAATTGAAGATCTAATCTATAGGCATTATTCTTGACTGACTTTAAGATTTTCAAATCTGCTGGTGGAATAATATTCGGCAAGCTTCTCTTTCTTTTAGCACCTTTACGTTGATAGAAGTGGAGATCTTGTGCTGGTATTTCTTCAAAATAAGGATCGTCATTTGGTCCAACTTGAAGAATCAGATCAAGGTTTGTCTAATTGTTAGTATCAAGCGGATATGGCTCCAATATTGACAGATAATAAGAAACAGATAATAAGAAACAGATAACTAGAAACATGTAAAAGAACAGAAATTAAGAACTGTCAATGTTCATCTGAGCCTCTTCGATAACTAAACTGTATAGTGGTGTCACTGCTATAGCGAATGCTGTACTATTTCAAACAGATGGTACTTACCTTCTTTAAAAAGTAGCGATATGCAAGTGAAGACATTTAGTGATTGAGCCAACAGATAAGATTTTGTGATGCGAAAGAATGACGTTTGACGACCAATGCTATAACTTGCAATAACTTGAAATAACTTGAAATAACTTGAAATTCAATAACTTGCAATAACTGGTTCCAATTAGATTATAATGATCTTTTGTTCCGCGTAAATGGTTTCCACGTTGCTGAATGCAATAGCAATTGAGGAATGATCACTCGGTCGCATTCAACTAACTACATTACCTTCAGTTGCTACGAGGTCCTACTAGGCGAGATTTTGGTGCGCATCTAATCTTCAGTGGGGTTGCATCAGAGACATACTTAGAGTTGCATCTTAGCTTTGATACAAGTTACTGGGGCCTCTAAGGTTAAGATTGTTTCTGGCGAAACATTGAACAAGTATGGGCACTTCCTGAAGAGCTCACAGGCTCACAGGTCCACAAGAACACGGAGCACTGCTCACGGGTCACGGGTCACGGGTCACGAAACTTGTAGAGCTCAAATACCAACCATCGGCTCAGATTGTCTATTGCACCACATTATTTTATCAACATACTGAGATGTTACTTCTCTTACACTTTATCATTACGAAATACAATCAAGTTTATATATTTATCGTAAATTCATGAGATAAACACTGAAACTCATCTACCTCCACCTATTCACCCAGTATATACACATCTCTGGTGCCAGGTAGACACATTTTGAATTTCTTAAACCATTTACTCTGTTCATTATTGCTTCACCTCCTCCTGATTACGAACTCTTCAACTTCTTCTTTTGAGCAAAATATGCTTTACGAAGTCCTCTCAAATCTGGAGGTTGTTGAATCCCAATTTCCCGTCTAAATTCATCAATATCCTTCTCCAAGATCTCTTCCCAATAAACATTAATCAATGGCTTGGCATTAAGTCCACTATTAATGGCCCATGGATAATATATACTGTAAAGTCTCTGTTTTTGACTAGGTTTTAATCGCAATGGAGCAAATAAGGCTCCAAGCCCAGACATCGGAATTCCAATATTCATAAATTCCAATACTTTCACCGCTATTTCTCCTTCAATTATGATTGGCAACCCCGTTATTGAATGATAGAAATCATGGCATTCTCTATATCTTTGGTAGATGTATGCCAATTCCTCATCGTCAATATATTTCACTTGAACTCTAGTATCTGGACTAACTCCTTCCTTTTCCAACCAGTTAACATACGTCTTACCGATGGTATTATTGGGTAACAGCTTAAGATAATCTAAATTTAATGATGTAGAAGTGATTCTAGGTCTTTCTTGAAGAATCTTTCTCCCCACTGGATCACTTAACATTTGAGCTTGAAGTCTTTTCAACACTGGACGAAACGCAGTTGATTCTCCTAATCCAACAATAAATTCGTTTCTTTCAGGATGAAAGAAGGCTCCGATGGACAGTCCAGCGATCATTAATAGTTTTTCGAAATTGTACAATGGTATATGTTCGGGATAATTGGGTTGAGGTCTTTTGAAATATTGCTGGTCTAAGTTTTGCTTATTTAGTTGAGCATTTATGTCATCTTGTTCTGCGTTCTCTTTGACCAATTGATCTGCCAACCGATTATTTTCATTGTAGGCAAGTGATCCTAAAAGGGTTATAGCAGTAGATATAACAAATTGACGGGATGGTTGGATTGATGAGGATTGTTTAGAAATGGCAGAACCAATTCCCCTTGTTAAATAATGCATTGATAATGACCAATAAAAGGAATATAAAGCAAGGTAAAAGTGAAAAAAGGAAAAACAAAAAAAACTGGAATTGAGTGCTTGGCCAACGAACGAATTTATGTTACCACAACCAACAATAAATTCAAAGAAATCCAAACATCAACAAAAACGTGAGACAATCTACTGACAGGTGTAAAAACGCTCTAAACGAAGCAAAATGGACCGATTTTTCATTCGATGCAGTATTGAGCGTTCTATGGAGGACCGAAATGGGAGTTGAGAAAGAGAGTGACAGAGAGAATGAGTGGAGTGTCTTAGTGAGATCTGAGACAGAGCAATGGCACCTCAACAGTCTTGGAACAAGGAGTTCTGGTTGCTTGTAATCCGATAGTCCAGAAGTAATCCAGAAGCCATATATCTGAGACAAAGACTGATCAAATATCAAGACCATAGCTGATCAAGTACATTCTACTACTTGATGTTGTACCCACTTGCTCTACCAGAGAATAACGCGAATCCAGTCCTTAGAACTCGTGCTACCAAATGTTCAGGAGTAGCGTTTGAATACTTGACTACAAGATGGTAAATCTTACATAATATTCGTTATATGTTTTCCTATCTTGAACCCAACAAGATCCCAATAGTCCAAGTCTTAGTGAAGCTCAACTGTTGACAGCCCAGAGTTCCTTGATCCTTGCTCTTGTCTTGCTCAATCCAGCTTTACTCTGCCTCTAGTCGCATACCTCTGGTCGCAGCACTAATCCCAACTTTTTCTACGAAAATATATTTATGAAGTTCACCAATAAGCAAACCACAACTACCGAAAAACTCAATACAATCACCGCCTTGTAGGGGATAATCTCAGGTTTCTTCACCGAGTTTAACACCTTCAGATCCAAACCATTGCTCTTATTCGAGTTTTTGCTGGTTGATACGGAACTTTGCACTACCAATTTCTTTTCATCATTCTGTTCCGATTTAGAGTCCTGTTTTAATTTGGAATTATGTTGATCAGATTGTTCTACATGGTCTGGTTGCTCGTTCGCATTCTGTTCTTCTTCATCTTCTTCATCTTCTTCATCCTCCAATCTACCATTTCTTTCATCTTCAGACACCGGTGGAGTCACATTGACAGTTTCGTTGCCGCTCAATAAGCTTCCTTCATTGATTTCGTGATTATCACGACTTTGTCGAAAAATGTCTGGCAGAGGATGTAACAGATCAGATATAGCAGGAGGAGAAGTCAAAATAGAAGACAATATTCTGCTTCCACTGGTAGGACCATTTTGATTTGTAATTTCGAAAATGGCATTCGCTCTGTCCCTTTCATCAAAAGAGTCTCTGGTAACTAAAGATATTGGAGTGGATATTGACTCTGGAGAATTGGTAGTTATTTCAATCGATCCTAACATTCCTGAACTAGGCAAGGATGGAGTAGCGGCAGCTTGGGGACTTGTCGAGCTCGTAGAGACATTAACAGTAGAAGCAGCTGCGACAATAGCGGCACTGGTAGCAGCGGCAGCAGCCCTTGAGGCAGCAGCAGCCCTTGAGGCAGCAGCAGCTTTTTCAATTGCTATTGCCTTTTCAGCTTCTGCTAGCTTTAAAGCATGTTTACTAGCAGTCAACTGTAAATTGACTTTATCGTAATCCAGCTTGATATTCTGAGCTTTCGCTTCGAGTTCATCAACTACTTCAGCACTTCGAAGTCTGTATTTATCTAGCTCTTCCTTTGCTCTTTGAGTTGACTTTATTTCGTAATCGATTCGTTCTTCGTATATTTTCAATTTCTTTTCAAACTGATTATTAAGATACTCCTGGTTCATTTCATTCAATCGTGACTGATAATTTTGGGCAAAATCATCCAAGGACTTCAAAGTTAAGTTCTGTTGTTTCACTTTAAATAAGTTTGCAGTTAATAGATTTATTGTTTGTTCAAGAGTCGAAGAACTGGAAATCTGAGAATTGTTAAATATTCCACATCCTCCCTTGGGGTTTAAACCAAGCATTGTATCTTCAAGATTTGGATTGATATCACCGAAAAGAGCGTTATCAAATGATCCAGGAGCTTCAAAAGATGAAGCTCTAGGTTGATTTGCTAGTTCAACCACTGCACCATTCTTTGTTATGGCATTTTTAGTTCCAAACAACGATTGGTTTATTGCTGGAGCATTGTTGAATATACTCTGAACAAAGCTGTAATGACGATACTCAGGACTATCGATATTATAATTCAAATCATTAGTCGAACCCGATTTCTTGTGGTGGGTACCATTGATATTGGCACTAATCGCACCATTTTTGTTCCAGCATGAACCATTGTTAGCATTAGACAGAGTTTTCAAGTAATTGGGCATCATATTGATGTTTTCTATCTTTGCACTGATCTTCTTGTGGCTGGTATCAACTTCAATATTGAATCCTAAATAGATAATGTCACCAATTTTGAGCTCTACTGGTTCTTGACCAATTTTCAGTTCATTTACAAAAGTTCCGTTGGATGAACCAAGATCTTTAATCATAAGATTACCATTCTGAGGGTCAATAAACATTGCTGCATGGTTTCTGCTCAACACTCTGGAATCAAAATATCCATTATTAATCTCTGGTTTGACCTTAGAACCAGCTGGTCTGCCAAGTTTAATAGTTTCAGGAAAGTAAGGAACCAAGAGATTCTTCTTTATGAATGTATCATTTAAGGGAATCAAAGTTACCACGTATTGCATTTGTACTCTCTTTTCAGGATGTTCTTTATAAATTCTGGATAACGATAACGTTGTTGACGACGACGATAAAGATGAATCTAACGACGATGAATCTAACGACGATGAGGACGAGTTTAAAGATGATATGGAAGGTAAGGTTTTAGATGCAGAAATAGGAGGAATTTTGGACGCTTGATTTTTAGATGAGATGGATGATATGGAAGATGCTGATAATGCAGTTGATATGGGAGATGATGATCCAGACCCTCCAGATGCTGAAACGGATGCTGCCACTGCTGCAGCTGCTGATAACAGCAGCGAAGTTATGACTTGAGAGCGAGAGTTTGATCTCTTCCTATTACCGTTAACATGTTGGCCAGCGCTTGCATTATTGTTGTTTCCATTGGGATGATTATGTGTATTGTTAATATTATGTGTATTGGTATTATTATGAATCATGGATCTGGAATGAGTCGATTGATTTGGAAGATGGGAGTAATTGTCTGAGGACTTCGACTGGTAACGAACAGTTTGCTGATCAGACCCTTGCAGTTGTGACTTTTTCAGAAGATTGTGCGGGTGCTGGTTTTCTGAAATCCCAACATCAATCAGTATGGGAATATTCATGTCAACTCGGAATGGTATGATCACCAGTTAATTTTAGTTTTCAAATTCAATCTTGTCGATTTGTCTTAGATGGAAGCTTTATCGCGCCTGGCAATAGGAAATTTGTTTGGGTTGAGTAGTGGAATGAACTTTCAGAGCCTCGCTGTGTGCAGGACACCTGATTATTGGGGGTGATGAATAGGACACAACGGAGAAAATTAGGGGTTAGTTATTGTAGTAGAGGATACGAGAGCAGCAATTGGTTGTATGGAAGTTATTTAGAGATCTCTGTAAACTGTGTATTGAAAGTTATTGCAGATGGTGGTGTCGCCCAAGTTTGATGTGGACTGAATGCACAGAAGCTCCTTCATGCATTTGAAACTGCTGGGCCGGTTGTATGCAGGTGTAATAATTAGTTAGCGTAGGGTGATGAATCAGAACAAACCATTTTGAATGTTCAGTTATAGTGGTCTGTTTTTAAAAGATTAAGTAGTGTATATGCTTTCTGAGTGTCTGTATTGAGTATATCACAGTTATAATGACTAGCAAACATCTCTGAATATCTTCATTGGTCGTTATTCTTAGAGTTCCAGAGTTCCATAGTCCTTCTGCCAATGCTATATTTATATCACGTGATTCAGTGTTTACATGTGTAGAAAGAAATCAAAACATCGAACAGCCAAGCAGACAAGAAGCTAAATTGAAAAACAAACTGACAGACAATTTGACAAACAACCAAGCAAAGCAGCTTAGCAACCATTCAATCAACCAATTTATGTTTAGTCATTAAGGCAGTGATAAGTGGCAACTTGAACAATCAGCTCACATACTACCCTCTACTCCAATTGCACACTCCCCATTTCAGTCATGAGCTACAACAGTTTAGCAAGCTGTGTCGCTTCATTAAGTGCTTCAGTTGCAATTCTCGACGAATCGTTTAAGACTCTCGATGAAGCAGCAAGTGATCTTTCCCGACTCAAGAAAGTCCTCTCCATCAACAAAGTGTTTGGATTGGTGCCAGAACTGGATCTCGAAAACGCAAAGCAAAATATCAGGAACGAAGTGCAACCACAAATTGGCAGTGTTCTAACCAGAATTGTTAAAGAAATGAATAAGTTGGAGAGAAAGAAAATGAATTTGGCTAGCAAGATAGATTTACAGCATGTACGTTTAGAAGCTTCATTCAAGGGCAGTTCCAGAGATTCTTTGGGAATACTGAGAAATATTTTGTTCAAGAATGGGGTTGACGAACAAAAATTGAACCGTTTGAAGGTTTTACAGAATAAAAAGGAAAGATTAAAGTACAGTTTATCGAGACTCAACTTGCAAAACCAGAAGACAAGGATGAGTATGATACCTTCGTTACAACCAGATGATGATAAGCCAAGTTAAGAATGAGTAGAGAGAGACAAAAACAAAGAAAGAGTGTATGTGTGACACGATTACAGATACTACGTTTGATGACACTACCAAAACACATACAGTAATCCATATGTTTATTACAACAATTCTTCATACAAACTAAATACAAGTCTTCTCCCACCTATCACTATCTACTTGATTGTCTATAATACTAATTCTTCTCCACTCATGTGTTCAACAGTTTTAACATTCAATCTCCTTGCAATCTGTTTTGCATATTCGTCCGAAATATCCTTATTCGAAGGGCTTGTTTCCGGTTTTTGCTCTTTAATTGAAGTGGCAGTTTTCCCTGGAAGTCCGCACATGATATGAGTATTTAAAAACTTCAAATCTGGATTGACATTCATTGCTATCCCATAAGAAGTGATGGCCCTTTGAATGTTACATCCAACAGACACGATTTTCCCATCGTCTGGCTGAACCCAAAGTCCAGGGTTTTCATTTGTGAAAGATTTCAAATCGAATTTATTATGAATTGTTAATTGGGCTGCTTTGAGAAGAACCGAATCAACAAAACATTTGACTGACAAATTCAGGAATTTTTTCAAATCAAGGATTAAATATGCAACCATTTGTCCCTTTCCATGCCAAGTGGCTTCTCCTCCTCTTTCCAATTGGTAATATTTACAGCCCAATTGTTCATATTGGGCAATTTTTTTGGAGATATCGGGATCCTGTTTCAACTTTTTACCCCCGGTATAAACATTTTCAAACTCAAACGTTAATAAAGTTGGAAAAGGTTTCATTTGGAGAACTTTGTTCAATAAATCATCTTCGTAATCGGATAAACTATAACCCTGGCTATTGATTTGTGCTTTTTGCTTTTTGATTTTGGCTTCAAGTTTCTTGAAATCCAAATTGGCGTTGACAATTGAAGTCTGGATTTTCTGACCCTTGTCAAATGGTGTTATTCCCGGGAAATGGATATGACGTAAAGTGTTATAATTGTCTATCAATGGAATGAAGTTTGAGGATGTAGAAGAACATTTGAATCTTACAAAGTTAATGGGTCGCATTGGAAGATATTACTATTGCAAACTTGGAGAGTGGTGGATTCAGCTAGAATGCCAGTATGATATACGTCTATAATTCAAGTACAATCCCAAGTATATAACTGTAGAAGAACAGTAGGAGATGATTGTTGAACAGTTGTTGACCAGTCAAAGAAATGCTCTTGGGCTTGAAATTTGTAACTCGACTTTGTAATCCGTCGAGCTGCGCGAGAACAATCTCTAACGTCCTGTATACAAGTGCTCGATATTGATTGAATGATAAGCATGAGATGGTGTCTCGTTAGATGAACAGTGACTGGAAGTGAAGAATCAGATACAGAGAAGAGAGCATAATACCAGGGTTTTTCGGGTCGAGACAATCGATAACAATATATACCGATCTGTGTTAGTAAAACTGACTAGAAATAATTCTAGTGGCTGACAAATATATATGATCTATTACCTTTGACCCTCTAAAAGCTACTTGTTTGAATAATTGCATGTCCTGCGCATCCCCCCCATACATCATCACCGAAGGCAAAACACTCAATTAAACTGGTTTATGCTCCAAAAGAGGCATATTTTGGCATTTATTTTGACATAAACCCCACGACGATATAGACCAGAAGTTCATGGTGGATCTACAAAGACGTCCTGTTTCAGGAATCGGAGCGGTGAATAGAAAGAGAACTACTGCTACCACATCGATCAATGCCACCAATGTTCTCGCATCGAATGTTGTTCAGGCCATATCCGCTCCTACAACACCTTCACAAACAATCCCAAAATATTCTTATTCGAACTCACTTTCTTGGAAACGCCAGAAGGACTCGGGATTGTTGTTACAACTGTTGTACCAAACTCAAGCGTCAACCGATTCAGACTCCGAGCAATTCAATTTACTATGTAAGATCTTCTCCCCAACCAATCATAAGATTTCCAGAAAGAGATTACTTGAGCTTTTGATTATATTTATTCCCATATCTCCAGAAACAACCCCGTCGAAACTGGGCAATCCCAAGACTTTATACCCGTTATTGAACTACGAGATCCATTTGTTTTTGGCAACCATTACTTCGAAATACATCTACTCATGGTATTCTACAAAATTAAATACCGACAATATGGAGTTCATAAGATTGACATACTTCTGGTTATGTGAGCTAACCAGTGAATTGATTTATCGTGCAAGGCTGTCGATACTGCGAGAGCCATTGAAGTTTTTCAATCAACTAATGGCTATTTTAAATACCCATTTAAAGGATTTGGTCAGTGAAGATAAGAACTATGAGCTCAGAATTATCGAAAAAGAACTCAAAGAGCAGGTCTCTAAAAATTTAGTTTACGAAAATGATGTTGCAACCCACGAGATAGTTTCAACTTATCTTGCAAACAACCACGTTATATTTTCCATGGGGAATGGTAAAGGAAGAGATGTGGGTAAGAATCGAGAACTGATTTCCACGGCAGAAAATGAAAATTATATTTTGGAGGATGAATCAGACTCTGAGGACCATACCCAGTACATAAGTCCAGACGATTCCGCTATGATATTGGAGGTGAAGAAACAAGATAATCCTCTACTGCAGACATTGTACTTTCGGGTGGTGACCAAAAATATTCTACAAGTACTATTACAAGCGAAATCAAATAACTCACTGAAGTCGGTGGACTCACCGAACTCGGCAAATTCGACGAAGTTGTCTAAAGCACCAACCTCTAGTATTGCTCAATCCCGACCAAACTCTCCATTTAACAGTTCGCTATCCACTGCATTGGACTCAAATGTTCAAAAACATAATAAATATTCATCACCAATTGTAGAAGGGCTAATAATATCTATTTTAAGTGATTTAATTCTCTTCAAAGTTATGGAAGTCTTCTCGAACCCACAAACATTATTGGGACTCATTGGAACAGCCGTTGACAAGTTTACACTATCATCTAAAGCACAGAAATCAAGGTCGAAGACGATCAGGTCATCCAGAACAACTTCTGTTATTCAAAACTTTTTATCCAAGATATTTTCATTACTTCTGACGATCATAAATGGGATCTGGATGATTTGTGGCGTCTTGCAAACCTTTTTTAGCCGATTTCAAACATCTAGAAAAGGCATAAACTTGATAAACAGTCCAGTGTTTGAGCTATTTGATACTTTAACAAAATTCTCGGAAAAGAAACCAATTCTCAGTGGCATAATCCAATACTTGACCAGTACATTCTTCTTTGACAATATCGTCATCAGCAATATTGATGAGTATCTCCAATTCATGGTAGGACAATCAATACTGAGTCTGGAATTGCTTCACGATGAAAGTCTCTCGATCTATATATCCAGTTTCAGAAAGTCGATCTTCAATTTAGAAGAAGAGAACGAAAAGAACAAAGAGGCCCGAGGCCCTGTCAAAGACAACAACACACCAACAGACACTCATGGTGAATTAAATACGGGCCAATTGTCCAACAAGATAATGGCATTGGTCATGGATCGGATTCCAAGTTTTGTTCCAGAAATCAGATACAAGGGGGAGAGTAATGATGATATAAAGCAGGATATTGAGGCAATACTCAGAGTGTTTGACTACAGACAAGATTTAAACAAGTTGTTGGTTATCAAGTGGTTGGACTTATTGGTGGAGACACTTTTTCCGGAGTTAGTTGAGATGTAAACGTAGCGAAGCATATGACAGGAGAATAGTAATGCCGAATGTCCATGTTGAAGGAAACTTGAAGTGATTGGTAGAGCTGGTATAAGAGCTGGAATTGGTGCTGGAATTGGTGTTGGTATTGGTGTTGGTATTGGTGTTGGAACAACATTAGAGGTGACTTCGGCTTTGGCTCCGGAACATCAATAGCACTGGCTTTGGTGCAGGCTCATAACGGTTGAGTTCAGATAGCACCATCCTCCAACTTTTCAATTTGGGGCGATAAAATTCTATATAAGACATCAATTCACAGCTCATATGTCATTGCATACCAATGATACGACACATTCATGATGGGCATATCATCAAGTCCCATTGAAATATTACCAACCAGTGGAGCCGTCTTTATCTTTCTCTCTCTCCCTCTCTCTCTCTCTTTTCTTTATTTGAGAGTGTGGGGGTGAAAGTGCAGCCTCGGAGAAAATCCGCTTCTATCACGTGACACTTTATTTGAGTGGAAGATAGTAGCACCGGAGCAAATCGTTTGACTCTTTACCTGTTTGTTGTTTGTTCTACTCTAACTAGTTTATAGAGCAATTACAGGTCCTAGGTAACATTGGATAATTTTTTGAGCCGGAGCAATAGGCATATATAGAACCATATATACATTTGCATATACGTATGTTCTGTTCCTATTGAGGACACACCAAGAACCATTTTGATTAAATTGCCGATTTTTTCTATTTTTGCAAAATGCAATTATCCGAAAATGAACTAATTGAAGCTTTGAAAGACGAAACAAGATATAATTACTGTGATTTAATCCAATTACTTCATTTTGACCCGAATTCAAAGCTTAACATCGAATCTAAATTGTTAAACACTCTAGAACTATTCGCCTTTGGCAATTATCCTCATTACATCAAATACAAGCAACATTATATCAACTTGGACCGAGAGTTGTTGTTGAAACTTATAAAGTTAACCATTTTATCCATGGTTTCAGATAACGAAGGCTCGATAATACTGATAGGTGATATGCAACAGAACTACCAGCTCCAATCAGCCATAAATCACTTTACATTGATTGAAAAATACTCAAATGATAACCATTTACTAGAAAGTATTTTTTTCAGCATGATTGACGATTCTTTAATTAATATCAAAATTGATGATCTTCATAACCAAGTGCGACTAATCAAAGTGTTCAAGTTCAGAGACACTTATAACTCCAATGATGTCAAGTTGTTGATATTGAAAGAGGAAGACATCTCAAGAAACGCAGAAACCTCTTACGAAAAATTACTGATATGGTTAAAAGATAACATTGAGCCAGTGAGGAATGAGTTTATGGAAAAGCAGAAAGAGTTGATCAGAAGACAACATGAAAAGATTAATTAAAGAAAGAGTTTGAGACTTTGAAGGTGGATTTGGGTGTACAATATGAATCACAGTTACAAATACAATTACGTTGGTGGTTGTTGTAAAGAGTGAGTTTGAGGTTGAGGTTGAGGTTGAGGTTGAGGTTGAGGTTGAGGTTGAGGTTGAGGTTGAGGTTGAGGTTGAGGTTGAGGTTGAGGTTGAGGTTGAGGTTGAGGTTGAGATTGAGGTTGAGGTTGAGGTTGAGGTTGAGGATGAGGATGAGGTTGAGGTTGAGATTGAGGTTAAATTGAACTGTTCAAACTTGATTCCTGGTTTGGTCACATTTACCAATAGTTGTCTGAACTTGCGGGAAATTAGGTGGACATCCACCTTTTCATTCTCATACCACGTACTAATTGACTAATTAAGACTACCAAGTAGCAACTTCATCGTCTACATATATGGTCCATGTTCGTCTCATTCACCGTTGAACTCTCTAGATCCACACGAACCAACAGCTCAATATTGATCACTTTTCGCCAGCTAGCTTAAAACATAAACACTTAATCCTGTAATATTAGTATATACTCTAACATTCACGAACAGAAAAATTAACAATTACGATCTATTGCCTTTAATTCTTTGTTTAATACTTTGTAACTCCTTGTTTAATTCTTCACCATAGACGTATACAAATAGCTCTACAATTAGACTCACACTTGTCTCAGTTCTCAGGTCTCAAAGTTCTTGTAATTTTTTTTATTTTTGATCTTTACATAAAAATTATGATATTGGCCATACATAAAAATGGCATGCTACTTTTGCTTAAGCTTCCCAAACTTTTCCAATAACAGTTGAAAGACCACCTTCCTTGGTTTCAATTTCATATATACCGTAACCAGCAACAAAAGTACCAAAGGTCAATAAGTACATAGCGTAATTATGAATTGAACCATAAACTCTCTTTGGAATATAATCAGTAATACATGATTGGAAACCAGCGTAAGAATGGTATAATAAACTGGCAGATAACACGGTATCTAAAAGTGGGGTGGTACCGGTAAGGAAAGGAGCCAATACAAGAGGAACAAGACCAACACTTATAAGTCTATCAGAAGTCCAATGGTAAGATCCATGAGCCTTATGAGGTTTGGGGGCAACGTAAGCATCATTTACAGTACCAATGATACCACCTGGAGGTTGTGGAATAGTCTTGATTCCACGTACAAGCAATGGTCTGAATGAGCTTGAAACTCTTGAGCTGGTTATACCCACGCGTGATAATGCCAACATATTCTTGTTCAAATTATTTTAAATAAATCAAATAAATATGTTGTAACTATTTATTGATTGTCAAAACTAATTTTTACTACTTAGTATCTGACTTAAGAGAAAGGGTTGATGTTTGTTAGTTGAGCTTGACTCCGCAGTAGAATTACACTTAAAATGGCTCTAATTGGCTGAATAAATAAAAATAAATTCGGGTTCTATATACAGGACAAGACGACAAGGGTTCCGGGGTGGGATCAGAATGACGAGAAGCATTGAGGACGAGAGAGAGCTTAGACAATAAGTTTTCATTTGATGGAGTAAATACAAGGGAAATGGTAATTTGTATGGGGTGGTTGGTACCAATTGATCAATTGTCCAATTATTTTTTTTATAAAAATGTCTGGTTTGGAATGGTGGGTCCATGGTCTCTTCGATAGCAAGACGTTGTAGATGAAAAAGTTCCAGCCCACTCATCAATTCCGGAGACCGACTCGGAATTGCTCTCGGAAGTGCATTCGGAAGTGCATTCGGAAGTACATCTGATACTCTGCAGGTTATCCTTAACATGACAGAGGCACCAGTCACAGTATCAGTGATTAGTTGATAACTGTAAAGACAGGATGATCTCTGATGATTCAGATAGATGCAGAGCATTTTGATTTTAGTTTTGCCTTCTTTGGAATTGTTTGTTCAAAGTATTTTGATATACTTTGGGCATTTTATGTACTCAACTCTTCATAATGTTAGAAGAACATGGATGAAAAGGCAAATAGAAGGTGACAAGATAACATCCGTAGAATTTGTAGACGGCATGTCAAGGTACTAGTAAGATCTCTTCTTATGATTCGCTTGCTTCATCTCCTCTAGTTCAACACCTTCGCATCTTCGGCCTCTTCAACATCTAATACATCAAACTCTTCTAGACCGGGAACAATTGTTGACTGGCCGTATCTTTCGGTAATTGCCTTCTCAATGATTCCTAAAGGTCCCTTTTTGTACACGATTTTGCTAAATCTTGCCAAAGTTTCGTCATACCACTCTTGTGGATCATTATCAAATATTTCTATCCCTTGTAACATTCTGTTACATCTGTCTCGGTTATTTTTGTCTCCAATCAAATTATACATATTATTAAGATTTTTCAATGTACTTATAAGAATTGGCGCTGCTTTACTGTTTTCATTATAATCATAATAGATCGAATCAACAACTTCTTCACCCCATCCAATGGCATTTTTCTTATAACCCTTTGCCCATATAATTTCACTGATATGAGATTTGATTTCGGCAATTAACATGGTAAGATTACTTGATTTAATATCGAATAATGGGAAACTCTTTTTACCTAATTCACCAGATTTAACCTTTGATTTAATATCGTTTAAGACATTCAAATTAGATAAGTAAATGTTCAAGGATTTATTTAACAAATCCTTTGATTCAGAACTAGTAGATTTAAGAGCTTTACTGTGCTTGGCATAGACAAATGCCAAGGTATTCAAACACAATAAGAACTCAGTGGTTATTCTTGAATTTTCTTGAATCAAGTAATCTTTGTCAATTTTCAATGAAGGGTGTGTTTTCATTAACATGTCAATTGATCTCTTCAAGTAGTAGGTTTGATTATCCAAATCGCCAGAAGAATCATTGTTGCCAATAACTTTACTCAATAATCGACAAGCTTGGGAAAGTGACTCCGAATTACCAATATTGTAGAATAAATCATCATTATTCAAGATTTTTTGTAACACATGAATGGATGAGTCAATTTGTCCTCTTGAAATCAAAGCCTTACTATATCTTAATATCATATCAATATAGAAGTTGGCAAACTTATTTGATTTTTGTTCAAGTAATACATTGGACTTGATCATTGGAAAATCGTATTTATCATTGGGATCATAAGTGTCTAAATCAGTCTCTTCACCTTTAGATAATTCGTTTAAAAGTCTTCTATAATGTTTCTCGGCATATTGTGGGCTTCTTAATACGTCGTCTTTATTGATTGCCTTGACAGCAATGATTTGGTTATCGAAACTTATTTCAAAGGGAATATTTTGTCTTTCATTAGCATCGGAATACATCCAGTAGAACAGTCCTAGGCAGATCGCCAATCCTCCAAGGTATGCACCTCCAAGTATATTGATTACACCACCCCATCCTTTAAGTCCTCCAGCCAATTGAGCGGTATTGAGTTTGAACGATCTGGTAGAACAACGGTTTAAAGATACGTTTATATTGAGTAACTTGGAATTGGATCTCAAATGAGTGCTCAAAGCTTGGGAAGCTCTGGTATGTGAAATTCGGAACATTTGTATCGTTTAGGTGATCGTTCTAACTGTGGTAGCGCTTAGATAAGTGTTAATGACAGTGACAATTACTGATTAAGATTGATTCTAGAATTGAAAATGAAGATTTATGGTGTTCAAAGCAACGGATTGTATCAAATACGGCCTTATGGGTATCTTGGGTTTATTGAGTTGAGTTTCTCTAGTGTTTGGTTGAGTTCTTTGATTTCTTTAAATGAGGATCTTTTGTTTCTTTAGTTAAGTCTCTTTCGTTCTGGAAAAGTCTTCTAACAATACAGTTCTTTGTAGCACTATCCAAAGCGTATGACCTGATTGTTCATATATCTGTACGACCAAGCCCCGAATTCTATAAATGTACTCTGTGTACTGTGTTGCCTATCAAAACTGACTCTTCTCCATGCATTGCTTCTTTGGTTGACTTCATGTCAACCCACTGTGTGCACTTCCAACGCTTCTGTCAATGCTTCCCAATGCTCAAATGCTACACAAAAGTCTCTCAATTTGAGCATGCCATTGATTGATCCATTACAAAGCAGCACTGACACACCACCCATCGAGTTTGTCTGGTTATTGGCTGTTGGTTCGTTGTAATTGATATTCCAAAACCTGTTCCTGGTTAGGGTTTCTGCAAATTGAATATATTTTACTTGCCACTGTCGTCTCACTGATCATTTTAATTCCTAGAGCTCAGTACTATTCAACTTTGAGCAGCAACTTCAAGTACAACTTGTGAGTTGGTTGTATCCCTGGTGTTTTTTGGTCTGGGTCCATTTACTTGAATTATTAACTGCAATAATCCAGAGGATCTTCCAGTAATTAGATTAAGTAACTACTGCTGCTGCTGCTGCTCTATCCTCACATTATCTTGCTATCATCCTACTATCTTGACTGTATTCTCTCACTATCTTGACTGAGTCTTAAGTGTATCTTACTACTGGCTACACCTCACCACCACCTCCCACCACTAAGCTATGATAAAATGATTGGATCCAAATCGTCCAATCAACCTCCTCGATCTTCTCAGCCAAACCGAATACATCGGTTTGTCTATAATTGGCTAATAACAAACCCTGATCTACAATTCCCTGACAAGAACAAAAACTACCAAATTCAAAATTACGACGATTTCAATGTTTTATACTTTTTTGGTGGCCGTTTGAAAACCTTGAGAGGTGGAAACCCCCGAAACATATTCTTAGCAGTACTAATCATACTACCAGCAGTCTTGTTTTGGGTGGATGTGGCCAACTGGTTTTGGCATAACTACTCTCCTGCTCCGGTGATAATCTTTTCATATTTCTGGTTATTAACTCTCATGTTTTACATAAAGGGAAGTATTTCCGACCCGGGAGTTTTGACCAGAAATATCCATCTTCCACTAATCGTGAATCAAAACACCAAAGGCTTCAATCAAGAGGTGCCTCCAGATGAATATTCCAATACCATATCATTACCATATCTAAGGAATACAGTGGCCACTAATACCACTACTACTGCTACTACAAGTACTAATGCTACCACTAGTTCTGAAACAATGCTAAGCACTACTTCCCCAAATGATACCACCCGTGAAGATTCTGTTCAAGTCAAATATTGTTCAACTTGTCATATATGGAGACCACCAAGGGCCAGTCACTGTCACGTTTGCAATACCTGTGTCTTACATCATGATCATCATTGCAAATTCTTGAATAATTGTGTTGGTTCAAGAAATTATAAATACTTTTTATGGTTTCTTTTCTGTTCAATAGTGTCTTGCGTAATACTTTTGATTTTGTCGTTCATACAAGTGTTTCACTATCGGTATAACAGTTCTAGAACTTCCAATATAACTAATTTTGTTCAATCGATTACCAAATACCCGGTGTCGTTCTTTTTGATACTATATACGCTATGTGCTGTGATTTATCCATTTTTGTTGTTTGGCCTTCACTTATACTTGACAGCATTCAACTTGACGACTCGGGAATATCTCAATTATATATGGGGTAGGAAAGATTCTGATTATGACAATGTTTTCGACACTGACTCAATCCTTAAGAACCTTTACATATATTGGTTTGGTAAGCCTAGAGGGTTGACTCTCTTACAGTTATCTGATGCCTATGATCTTGGAGATTTGAGATTAGAGAAGGTTAACCCGTTACAGACATTTCTGCATAATAAATAATTTTTTAAGTGGGTAATCACCACTACACAGGTCTGTTAGTCGGACAAATAGTTTGAATCTGGACTTTTACTTCAGTATCGAATTAATGTGGTGAATAGATAATACAGGAAACACATCAAGCTGTACTACTGTGCTGGTTTGGTTCTCCGTACGAAGCTACAACGTGTAACTACAACATTGACCCAAATGCAATAGGTAAGCATAAGAGAGACAGTAACTGTAAGTGCTGTTCCTACATGCTTAAAGCAGGCGACAGACCTCAATGGAAGTCCAATGCAACGTTGCATTTTCATGTTCATCCATACTAAGACTGGATTGTAATTTATGGAATATTGTAATTATATCTTCGTACCATCATGTCTTCTTACTGTCATCTCTACATGCCATTGTCTCTTCCTCTCACCATCTTCCTCTCACCATCTTCCTCTCATCATCCTCATCTCATCTTATCATCTTCTTCAGGCCCAATGCCTGATCCAGACGCGCGCTCGAAAGGTCGCGAATCAATCTACTCTCTACTCTCTACTCTCTGCTCTCTCTCTCTGCTCTCTTAATTCTTCACCCAGGAAGAGCCATTACCTCTCAGAGATGTTACTTTAAGATCTGGCTGAAGATAGCTCGATTGGGTGCAGATTCAGCGTCTTATTAAATTTTTCTCACAACTGACACCATCAATAATATTCATCTTCACATCTCCCATCGTTCGTCTAATCGAATCCACTGTCGCATCACTTCCGACTTCCATATTCATCGTCTTTTCATATACTACAATTGCATCTAACCACTATTGACATTCATGAGTAAACAGAGTCGCCTAAATGACCTTGACTTAAAAGAAGGGCTTGCTGTATCTCCTTTCACAACCCTTATACCCATCCATGACATCGCTCCTATGCTATGTGGGTCCGGTATCGATACCAACCCAAATCAAGATAATGCTCTTGGACGTAGCCCCTGCTCAAATTTTCATAAGTTGTTGGCCATGGTGAACTCAAACCCTGACGCCCACGACAACATAATATCTTTAATTGCAACCGAATTTAACAACTTTAACGATCCGGAATTGGATGATATTGTCTTCAGGAAATACGGTCCTCGTAGTAACGGACCGGATGGAGCTCAAGGGGTAAATAATGATTATGGTGCACAAATAGATTTGAATTTGCTTCCTATAGAGCAACGAATATTTGAACAGGCCAAAGATATCCCCATAAGTGGCATAGTATCTCCAATCCCAAAATACACCCGAGAGAATATCATAAACCTGAGATTATCATTGACAATGTCTAAATTCAGTAACAATAAAAAAAGCCTGCCAGTTAATCCTCTGGGTACAGCGTTAGACCAAAACCAGGATCAAGATCAGAGTGGAGATGAAGATATTAACCTGTTGTTACAAATTAATTCTGCTACCAACGAGGAATCCGGTGCACGAAGTATAATATCTGGAGTGTTCTCTGAATCATCGCCAATGAAGAAGTCTGAAATACTACCAAATCATTCATCACCATCGGTTACAAGCACAATTCTGAACGCAAATAGTAGTAGAGCTGTTAACTCAGTAATTCAGGCTGATGCAAGTCTAGATTTCAGTACAGACACACTTTCAAACCACAACAAGCGGAGCTTTGAAGATCAAACCAACTCATCTCCAATCAAGAAACAAACGTTTTTGAAATCGGACGAATTGACTTTAAGAGCTATTCAAACCATCAGGACACTTCTTGATAATATCCCTAACCATCAACAACAGGATGACGATATTGCTCAACTATCAACTTCATCGCTCATCGTTTTGCTGGATAATTTGTTTCGGATCGTTCATAAATCGATCTTTTCTCAATTGGAAGTCAAATATGTACAACAGATCCAAAATTTATGTTTTAAAAATATAACTAAAGCAATTGAGCAAAATTGGAACGAGTTAGTGGTCAATGTGAGCAAAAACCTAGATCTTCCGAAGGCTGTGGAATTATTGACAATTGCTTCAGACTCCATCCTTTCATCCACAAATATTTTACTTATACTACAAGAAAGGACAGAGAAGCAGTTGTTTATAGGTGAATACTTTGAGTCTATTATAGATGTACTTTATAACATTATTGATCAATTGATCATACCGTATTCAAAACTGAATTCAAATTTGTCATTTTCATCAACGGCTTATTCTTCGACTTCCTTGTTAAGCAATAGCATTAATTCTTTAATTCCAAGTTTATCGAATAACATACAGTTGCTTTCTAATTACGTTGTGCATAATAACGTCGACGAGCACTTATTAACTCGATTGGAATATTTGTCTATACATGTCATATTCTATGATACTGTCAAATCAACTGCAAGATACAATTTGACTCATAATATCGATGATTTGAAATTCTCCTTAAGTATGTTGCTATGCACTATATTCAAAAGGCACTCGGATCAGAGACAGTTCATACTTGAAGAAATATTGAATGGTGCTGATAGAAGTCATGAAAGTTATGCCAATATAGACAGGAATGGTAGTAGTATTGGACCTCAAAGTCTAACCACTTTCAAGATATTCCGTGGCTCAAGCATTCAGATGATTTCAAGTTTATTGCTTAATATAATTCAAAGCTTTGATATTTCGAGATATTCCAAAGATGCAAATGATATTCTAAACAGCTCCAATGATAATGAGTTAATGGAAATAACAACGTCCAGTAAAAGGAGAATTCTAAATGATAATCTTATAAACTTGAACGAGCAGGCAATTGGCATTTCGAACGATATAAGTAATATCTTGATTGCAAAGTTGAATAACTCATCCCAGTCCCAATCCCAGTCCCAATCACATTCACCATCTCAAATTAAAGTCATTATTGAACTTTTAGTATCCGATTTGTTATATTTACTTCCATTTCCTGAATGGTCGGCTGCTGAAACTTTGTTGGCATCATTGATGAATAAATTTATATCAATACTAAATTCAACGAGTATAGGGTCTAACTCAGAAACGTATTTGATTGAGCTAATAGGAAATATAGGAATTAAGATTTTATTGCTCAAGAAGCAAAATGAAGAAAATGAAAACCTAGAAATCAAAGATATAAATGCATATTCAAGACTTTACTTCAATAGTTTTGCAATAACGAAAAGTCTTGAATATGTCCAATATCAAACTAATATAAATCCATATTATCTGCCAAGTTTAAGATTTTTATTATTGAAGAGTATAAATCAAATCCTACCTCAAATTAAAGAGATTGAATTAAAGTCTGAAGAGCTGAATGAACCTATCTTTAGGGCTTTGAATTCCGATATCGACAATACATCAATTGATAATATACAACAGAACAACTTGAGTGACTTGAATCAAAAATACCAGCAACTACTCGAAATATTATCCAACAACTCGGTTATTCTCAACCAATCCATGGACTCAAATAGTGATCTCAGCTCAATTCGAAATTATTCCGTTTTGATAAAGTCCCAAGCATTATTTAAACAATATGATTCATTTTTGGAGATCCTATTAAGATCCTTGGAAAATTCACGAATCAAAACAAGAAGCAAAGCAGTCAAGATTCTATCCAATATGATTGAAATTGATTCAACGTTAATCTTATCTACAAAAATTCTGGATTCCATCTCAAACAAACTTTCAGATAGTTCGGCGATGGTTAGAGATTCGGTACTTGAATTGATTAATAGTTACATTGGATTGAAACCTCAATTGATTAGGCAATTTTATAAACAGATATGTGAATGTTTATCAGATTCATCTATTCTAGTTAGAAAGAGGGTCCTTAAACTTTTAAAGGAGATGTACTTGAATTTGGAAGACAAAACGATCAAATCATATATCTCTATCTACTTATTGAAAAGGCTCGAGGACGAAGACGACGTGATTATAGATCTTACCAAGGCTCTATTAATTGAACTTTGGTTTTCTGAAACACTTGATGGAGATAAACTATTGGGAGTTGCCGAAGTGATGATGGAGATTGTATCACAACAACATGACATTAACACTGTGAATAGATTTGAGAGATTTATAATTGAGGTGAAAAATAGTAGTACCAATATCGATAGTAGCTTGAAGATGGTAGCCGAGAAAACGTTGGGGATTGTTATTCTTAATGACGGGATATATAATCGAGCTCAACAGCAGGGAGAACCCACCAAAAGAGAATTTGCATTAGAAACTGAAATCAAAAATGAAACAGAAATGCTTAGAATTAAACAGGATAATGGAATTGAGAAGGGTTTAAGATTAATTTCAATTCTAGTGAAATGTGATGGAAGTTTTGTAACTCAAGACCAATTGTTGAGTTTGAATCCTTTCCTAATAGATGATTATAAGTTGTCTCATTTACCTTCAAACAACTCTGCTTGCTTTTATGCACTTCAGATTTTGAATTATGCTTTTTCAGATATTACCTTGCTTAGAAAGGATTTTCTTGATACAATGGAAACTTCAATATTGAAAAAACTAACCAAATTCAATTACATTGAACTTAATGATGCAATTTCAAGTCTCTGGAAACTTTGCTCTGTTTCTGGAAATACTGCGAAAGTGGTCAATGCAACCATTTCATGCTTAAAACACATCAGGCCATACATTAGCAAATTAAAGAAGAGCAAAGAATCTATTTTAGCTGGTGATGAAGCAAAGGTTAAAAAATTGATTCATTTGCTTGGAAGTTTTGGGAAGTATTGTAAATTTGAAGACCATAGATCAAGATTCATTAAAGCAGATGTTGGACTAAAAGACAATGAAACTGTCATTAGTTGTATCACAAAGATTCTATTATTTATGTGTACATGGACGAATGTGTCTCTGTCTTTGAAGAAAACTTCAATTAAGAATTTGATCGGAATATGCTGCTCACATCCAAATTTGTTTATATTAGAAGTGATATTAAAGCTATTTGATCAAGAGTTTGATAACGAAAATAACGATAATATTGAAACCAAGTTAATAATAATTCAGGGAATCATTGAATTTCTTGAAAAAGAAGAAATTGAATCAGAAAGGAGACTACTGAAGCTTGCACAAAATTCTGTTCAAAATGCAAAAGTCAATAATGCTGATGGAGTATTTACGGAAAACTCGAAATCGCTAATCAACGATAGCATCTGTGTATCTATCATTCAAAGATATTCAACAAAAGTGTTGAAACTTTGCTTTTATGATGAGGGAAGCTTCTCGATGGTGCCTATCCATTACTTGAGACTAGTTGTTAAATTAGGATTTGCTAATCCCAAGATATTCATCACTTCAATCATAGCGCTTGAATCAACCAAAAATCTTTATGTGAGAAGAATGATGATTGATATTCATAAACAATTATTTGAAAAATATGAATCACTTACGAACGCGAGTTATATTGAAGCAATGAAACTAACAGTAGAATATAGAATGAGTTGTTCCAAAAATATGTTCAAAGAGAAATATTTCTTAAACAATTTATATTCTATTATATCATATAATAGACTATCAAGAAAAAGATTAATTTTATCGATTTGCAAGATCCTAAACTCGATATCTATTCAAAGTGACGGTTTGAGATTTCAAAGAAACATGATCCTTTACTTGTTGAATAATCTTTCAAGTGTCGCTTTTTCAAGTTCTGAAGATATATTCACCATTTTATACAATCTTGATAAGGTTATACTCCGAGAAGGCATGGATTTGTTCAAAGATATCTCTGAATTTGAAGCTGAACTCGTGAATCCAAAATTGAAGAACGATATGATGATTATTAATTCACAAACGTTCATTGGTATTATTGAATTCAGACAGTATATGTCCAACTATTACAATATCACTCCAGATCAACTTGATTCATTTGACCCGGCGAAACCTGATTTTGAACTTAGAAATGCTCCAAAGTTGGTTGCAAAGACTTCGGAATTTAAGTTAGATACTTGTGTGATTGAAGATGATTTCAGCAGTGAAGATACTCAAACGAGGATCTTGTCGACTTTGGTTGAACAGATCAACTCTTTTATTAACTGAATGTTATAGAAAACTGACCAGTTCTGGTAAATATGTTACAAGTATTACTATGGATGATACATTCAAATATCTAAATATTAAGACGGCT
The DNA here is from genome assembly GCA_030566905.1 of Chernovozyma aurita. Classification (NCBI taxonomy): domain Eukaryota; kingdom Fungi; phylum Ascomycota; class Pichiomycetes; order Serinales; family Debaryomycetaceae; genus Chernovozyma; species Chernovozyma aurita. The sequence goes on from JAKUBO010000009.1 coordinate 364,505, forward strand.
TTATTTATATGTACATACGTTCTGGGTTTATTAATGCAACGTCACTAGGGTATTGATTTGGGAGATCTTGTTGGGTCTATAATGCCAGTAGTAGTTGTCTTATCTATTCGTTAGAATTTTTCTCGAGACCTAATCTTGTAGCCGTAAATACTCAAGAATATAAAGGCTCTATCATTGGGTCTGAAAGAATCGCTCGTGTCTGAAAGGACGGAGTGTGTCAGTGCATTGGTTAACTCTCTATCGATGCTTTCTTGGCTTAACAGTTGTGTTTGGTTTTGAACTCGCTACCAATTTACCAGGACGAGATTTCGAAGACACCGGAGCAGGTGAAGGTGAAGCAGAAGAAGAAGTAGAAGTAGAAGCAGAAGTAGAAGCAGAAGCAGAAGGTGAGGGTGAATTCAACTTGGAAGTACATGGCGAGTCTATCCTAATAAACTCTGGAGCTCTGAACTGATACATCACCAAAGCTAAACCATTGTTGAGCTTTAATTTTATGGTACATCCATATTTTTTGAATCTTTCAGATTTACGTTTACTCTTCAACTCATCCAAGGTCATATTATACTCATTAGAAATGTTTTCCACATCTTGGTAATGACTATTATTATAGTCCTTTATATCTTGGGCCAATTGTTCTTCTCTCTTTTTCCAGCTTTCATATTTCTTAATTAGTCGACGGATTTCATACAATGTAAGAACTCTTTTATACAGTAATTCTTTATAATCGTGAGGGTTTTCTATCACAGTAATTTCTGGTAAGTGACGAACCCAATCGTATTGCTCCAATAAACTCAACAGAGTAGCCAAAGTGTCAACTTCATTAAGAATCCTTAATCTATCTTGACTAGTCATTTTCTTTTCCTCTCTCTTCATCTTCTTATGAAAATTGTCATAAATTGCATCATTAAGAGGGTCCAATTTGAGTTTAGACCTTCTAGGTAACAATTCGTCATTCACTTTCAAGTTCACCTGTTTAATCGACTTCAAACTACTATTGTCCCAAATGTCATCATTGTAGGTGTAGATATCTTTATCAGTACAGACTTTGCTTCTATTCACAACAATTGGCTCATCGCGACAAAGAAGTTTATTGATATTGTCAAAATTGAAAAGTGCAGGGTTCTTTTTTCGGATAACGTCTTTTGATCTCAATTTCCTTTCATTTGGCATTACCCACGACTTTATACAAGGTGTTTGATTCGGATTTATGGTGTCTCTTTTCTCTTCTATTACTAGATAATGATAATAGAAATTGAGATGGTTTGCATATAAATAGATGGTTGAGAGTGAAGACTTTGTAGTGACAAGATGGAGAAGTTTGAGGGTGCACAGTGCGAAGAGAGATAAAAAGCGTTTAGCGTCAATTGCGAACGAGGCTCTCTGCCATTACAAGTCTTTGGCAAGTCAATTTGCAAGCCAAGTGCCCGCCATTTGGAGATGAAATGAAACAGAAATGGTACAAAGTTTAATACAACGTAGTGGGACTTCCATGAATCCTCATTTGAGCCATGATGTGTATGGGTAGTTACGAATGTAGCTGAGGGAATGTGGAACATGGATTGCAGATGAAATATATCTTAATTGGAAGTTGTGTGAATCGAGAAATGTATGTCTTTAGAGGAGATAAGCAATAAGTAGGGTGAAGACAGAGAAATGCAAATGTTCTCCTATAAACCAATTCAATTGAGTCGGAAGCATATGTATGAATATAAATATATACATTTATATATATATATATATATATATTTGTTCTTCAAAGATGCGTCCTGTGTGATATAATTCAAAAAACAAGAAATGCAATCCATTTCTCAAGCAATAGCTATCAAGTAGTTGCCTATGCACATCACCAAAGTGTAAATTTTCTACAAATTGAAAGATGAATTAGGTTGAGTTGAGGTGCTAAAAAGTACGTTAAGAATAAGTTTCTAGATCTCAAGGAGTCTAAATCTCCTTTCTCTTGGCCCTTAAATATCCACGTCTCTAACTCTCTAACTCTCTAACTCTCCTTGTTTCTACATCTCCCTGTCTGTCTCTCATCTCCTCTACTCCACGTTTCTACCATTATTTCAAATTCCAGCCAATTGCGCCTTAGAACATTACACAAAATCATCATATTCTGGGTGTTTTAGTTGGAACAAACTTTATCAAAAACCAAAGATACCAGCAATTCTAGAAGCAAAAATTATAAACATCCTTCAACTATAACGATGCATTAATTCCACCCCAGAATTCATCCAACCCATATATCATTCATCTAACTTTGTTAGCATGTTTGTCTTGGATTGTTCACATTTAAAGAAAAAGACACCTAGCACTTTAAGGCTACTCAAATTTTGTTCATTTTTGGTCCGTTTGGGGCATCAGAGCCCGCTCCCTGCAGGTAGTTCTAAAAAATAATCTTGGCTCTGGCCTGGTATCCCTTATGTGACCTAAAGGAAAGGTGGAAAAGTGGGTGGGTTCCCCTTGCACCAGTACCTCAATTAAAGAATACGTAATCATCTATTAGTAGTATAACTTGAGGCAGTTTCGGTTTTCATTTTCCCTATCTCTTTTTTTCTTATTCCTATTCTCATTTGCAGTGGGTTTTGGTTTTTGGTTTTGGTTTTGGTTTAAAATTTCACCAATAGGGCTACTTCACTTTGTCTTTTAAGCTCTCTTGCTTCAATTATCCTGGATATAACCAACTCTGATACTTGTACTTTTATCTCAATCAGTGTGTGTTCTTTTATCCAATCCTGTTGATATACCACTTTTTTCGTTTTTTGATATAGTACAATTTCATTACCGTATATATTGGTTTATCATTGTCCGTCATTTATTAAGACTCAGATTTTTTTTCTTTCTTCGAAAACCATTTTACATTAATAGGAATGAGTCAACGCAGAAAGGAAAAAGAAGATTCATCTCTTCCTCTCTACGATATTCGAAATGCTGTTAAGAATTCCAATCAGAAATTTAATTACTACACCGAAAAGTTGAAGGTCAATGGATTTATTTCAGGAAACTTTTATTGGAAATTCTTCACATGCTTATTAATATCTTGGGTATTAGTTGTGCATTATTTTGAAAGAATTGTCCCCAAATTAACCATGAATGCTTGTCAATGGAGTAAATGGGAAACCGAGACTGAAGAATTCTATCCCCATAGAATTGCAATTATTGCAGACCCACAACTAGTTGATGGCAATAGCTACCCCCATAATCTGGGATTTTTCAATCACTTCATTGAAAAGATTAGTGATAATTATTTGAAACGTAATTATAAATATTTGCAAACGTATATCGATCCTGATACTACCGTATTTCTTGGAGATTTATTTGACGGTGGTAGAGATTGGCTGGATGATTTATGGTTTAAAGAATACAACAGGTTCAATAACATATTCCCCAAGAAACCAAATAGAAGAGTCATCAATTCGATTCCTGGTAATCACGATATTGGATTCCAAACACTTGATAGAAAGGTTTCTGATCGGTTTTCAAAATATTTCGGTGAACCAAATCAATTTATTGAGATTGGAAATCATACATTTATATTCATTGATACCATATCTCTTTCTTCAATGGATCCAAGCGTCAGTGCAAGTGCAAGGGAATTTTTAGAAACGGTTAATTCTAAAGTGAATCCTTCATTCCCAAAGATATTATTCACTCATGTTCCCTTATACAGATTTCCTGACAAGCAAACTTGTGGTCCATACAGAGAGAAGGGAGATCCTTTCCCAGTAGTTAAAGGTGATCAATATCAAACTGTACTTGATTATGAACTTTCAAATCAACTTATCGATACTATCGATCCAGATTACGTCTTCAGTGGAGATGATCATGATTTCTGTCACATTAGACATAGCTATCAAATTAAAAGTATAAATAAAGTTGCGCAAGAAATTACAGTTAAGTCTTTTTCAATGACAAGTGGTATTAATTATCCTGCTTTCCAACTCTTGACATTATGTCATAACTACGATGCAAATCCAAATATGCAAGGATTGCACACTGAAACAAGAGCTCAGACAAAATTATGTTATCTCCCAGCGCCATATTTTGCTCTTTATTCATACATTACCTTCTACGTATTATCATTATTGAGTTTTTTAATGATATATGTTTTGCCAGTTCAATTGATTGCTACTATTGATAAATTGGAAGCATTTGTCTTCAAACAAAGGCAAGAATTACCACAATTTGATCTTTCAAAATGGAAGCCCAAGGCTAAGCTCAGCGAATTTTTCCATGAGCATTTGTCTTTGGAAACAAATATTCGTGGCTTTATTTTTAGTTCGTTGATATTGACCATTAGTGTTTACACAATAATTGGATTGTATTACAGCACAGTGTAAAAACAAAAAATAAAAAGAGAACAAAAAATAAAAATTGAGAGCCATATTCTTCAACAAAGACCACCTGGAGACAACCTGGAGACAACCTGGAGACCACTTGGAGACCACCAGATAGATCAGTTTATACAACTCATTGAATGGTATATAAATAGACATGAAATGTTTGAATCCAAGCTTAAATAGTCAGACGAATGTAACAAGCATGTAAAATATAGTTGAGTTTGACATAATTGGAATAATTGTCATAATTTGCAAAATGGTGCTTAATGTGCTTTAACACTCCATCTTCATATAACGAGATAATGAAAAACTCATACAGACACTCGCAAATTGGAGAAAAAGTAATCGCATCTAATACATATCAACTATCAACTTACAGGTGGAAGTAGCCACTCTTAACCAGCTCATAAATACTTTTCGAAAGCATCTTCATTCCCAAAGAAAAACATACAAACAGGAGCACCAATCTTCATCTAATTAAAGCTCAGCTTCATTAGTCTTACAAGAATTACTTCCTTTGTCTTTGTTCTATAATATTCATTATTCATCATCTCATCATATTCCAATTTTAACCTCTGCTCTCACTTCAAACTGAAAAATCTCTCTATATAGCTTGGATTGAAATCTGTTCTTCTAGAGACATATTGTCTAATAGTGTAAGGTTTCAAATTTGCAAGTTGTCCTTCATGTACTAACGAGCTGATTAAATCCGGCTGAACAGTGAATAAATTTCCGATCTCCTTAAGAATTAAAAATTGCTCAGACAATTCGTTGATATTCCAGGTATCTATAATTGATTGGTATCTTATGACATCTTTAGTAAGAATAATACCACCAGTTGAATTGACTGGGAATTTCTTGTAATGTTCCAATAATTGGCTTAAAAAATTCAAACCAATTTTAATCAAAAACTTTCTTAAATTTAAGTCATTCAAGTATTTTATGACATTTTCGTGAATATTGATCAAAAACTCTGAGATTTCCTCACAGGCTAAAGTATCCTCTTCAGTGATGTTGTCAACGATAAAATCTTTCTTTTTTTGTTTTAATAATAAGTTTGAAATTTGATTCGAAATGATTTCTATTGTCTCGTTGGTTATGATATTTATTGATATTTCACATCTTGAAATATAAGTGTTTGTAAGATTACAAATTCTGTTTCTGATGTTTGGTGAGTTTATTGAGCATGGTAATATAACAGTTTTGATACACGATGATATCAAATATAATGCCTTAGTAGTTAACTCAAATGTTTTCAAATATTCAAAGCTAAAGAACTTGGTGATATTATTATTGGCACCGTTAATATTAAAATTATTATTATTGGATTTTAAATTAGAAATCTCTTGCTTTATAGAATCATAGCAAACCTCTAAACATCCTCCAATGTAGAGTCTACCAAAATCAATTATTAATATTTCCATGATTTCCAATGAAAATTCGGGAGTCTTATTCGGGGTCAATTCTAAAATCCTTGATGTTATTTCAATAATTTGTTTGACAACTACTTCAACAAGCTCCAAATTAAGTTGAGAATATTCGGCATAATCAGGTAATTGGTTTAACGGTATGTCATTTGAATTCCTACTATGCTTTTCCTTAAGTTGATTTTTCATAAAAGTCTTAAATTGAGTCAATCTCTTTTTTTCCAAAAAGTGGAAACTAAATCTGTCATGTAAACTTGTTGAGACTGAGTTTATCAAGTTGGAACTATTCTGGTTAGAAGATGAATTTGTAGACGATGAAGCAGGTGCATTCAAGTTTTCTGGGGAGTTGGATTCGTAATTGTCTAAACTCTCTAATTTTGCTCCAAGCTCTTTATTTATCAATTGATTTTCATGGAACGAATTGTACTTAGAAACAATCCCGTAAACGATATCTTCAAGATTTTTCTTTTCGTGATTGAAATAAATAGTTTCAGAAGTGTATTCTATGAATAAATCATAATTACATTGATCTAGATTATCCCCTAATTCATCATTTGGATCTAAATCATTGGCTATTAAGAATTCCTTAATATCTTTAGTGAAATCTCCAACAAGAACATAAAGGGAATATAAGATTCTAACGTGAGCTAAAGAACTGATCGTTAATGAATATTGAAGTAATGCACTGATTTTATTTTGAATTATTTGAGCGTATATTCTCTGAATGAATATTTTAAGTACTGGTGTTGAGTCTTCAAATACTTGTTGAACAATTCTAGCTTGAGCTTTGATTGAAATTTTCAACTTATTGAGTAAGTCTGAAGTTGACTCATCCTTGGGGTTTTCATCGTAATTTGAATCGGATATTTTGATCCAGAATGCTTCATTATCAATCATATTTGTATCATTGCTGCCACCATTGCCGTTTTCATTATTATCTGAGTCCAATATAAAGTCATTTTTATTTATAAATAATTGAATTACTGCTGCTCCTCCATTGAATTGAAATAAGATGCTGGCAATTTCTTTCATTTTTTCATACTCGTCATGTTCCAAATACATTTCAAACTTGATTAATAATTCCTTTTCAAATGTTTCACTAAATTTCTCAATTGTTTGCACACAGTTGTATGCCTTTGGAATGTCTGGAGAGACAATCTTTTTAGCCAATGTGAGCAAGTTGATAACTGTCTTGGCACATTTGACTTTATCTTCATATTTACTACTTTTCCTCAATACTTCTAACGGTTCATATTTTTCTTTGGTGTAAAATCCATGGTATGCTCGAATCAAAAATATGGTTTCGGTGGATCTATCCCTTGAATTTGTGATTTTGTTTAAAGATTGACCCAATGGATCAATTTTAGAAAAGACTTTGGAAATCTTGTTATCTAAATCATTAAAATTATTGGTTATGGTATCGATATTTGACGACAATGCTAATACATTCTCACTATGCCTTAATTCAAAAGTTTCCACGTCTTTTTCAACTTGATTCTTTCTCAACTCTCCCTCATCGTTAAGGGCTTTCAACTCTCTTAAAGTAGATTCAAAAGTTCTAATGTATGGTTTGGGATCTAAGTATTCTAGTTTATTCACTTCGGCTCCCTTCAAGAAATGATCTTTACTGAGTTCTTCAATGAATTCATTGACAGTCATACCGCCTAAAAAGTTCTCCAAGTTGAGAAGTTTTCTGATATCCTCATCTAGATCATATATTGAAAAACTCATCGCTTAATAGGGGTGGATATCCTTTGCAATATGCATATAATTAGATTAAGACTCTCGTTGTAGGATAAATTGTTTATGTTGTGGACCTCCAAAGATGATAAAAAATGGTGCTGTATATAGTCTTGAGATTATCTACTCAGAATCGGTACTGCATATAAATTATATTGTAGATAGTTTATATACAGTATATAACTTATCCTCTGGTTCTGTGGCTGGAGGCTCCGTGCTTCAATCGAATAAGAGTAAGAAAGTTGGCTGGTAAGGATATTACATATGAATTGTCCCTGAAATTCTTTAAGGAAGCCTTGGGAGTATTCACTAGTGGTGGTATAGATTGTAAAATGCTTGCAGAACATTTACAGCTATGGAAATGTTGTTTCATGCGCTGGTAACTTAAAGTAATTTTTCAATCCAATCGCAGCATTTGTAAGCTCATACCAATTAATCAGCTATGAACTTTTCTCTACAGTACATAAATTAATATCAAATTAAGACTAAAATATCATAATATTGTGAAAACTATCTAACTAAAAATAATTGATTGCAATACTAATCTACATTTAAGTAGCCTTGAAGGTAATGTGACACTTACCACAGTACTTTCTGTCACCCATGTTAGCCATGAAGACACCAGCACCACAAGTAGCTTGAGGACATTCTCTTCTTAATCTTTCAACTTTACCATCGTTATCGACCTTGTAGTAGTTTAAGACAGCTAACTTGTTCTTTCTGTGCTTGTGCTTGATCTTCTTTGGGGTGGTGTAGACCTTCTTCTTTCTCTTCTTACCACCACCTCTTAATCTTAAGACCAAATGGAGGGTAGATTCCTTTTGGATGTTGTAATCAGAAAGAGTTCTACCATCTTCTAATTGCTTACCAGCAAAGATTAATCTTTGTTGATCTGGTGGAATTCCTTCTTTGTCTTGGATCTTAGACTTGACATTGTCAATAGTGTCAGAAGATTCAACTTCTAAGGTAATAGTCTTACCAGTTAAGGTCTTGACGAAAATTTGCATTTTGGCTTGTCTGCAAGTATATGCTTCTTTCTTACCAAGTGGTGTAAAGAAGAAAAATCCAAACTGGTTGGAGGAACAGAGTGAGGTTGAAGGTGAAAAAAGTCTTCCTCGCGCCGCCACTAGAGCAGAGTAAGAGAGAACAGAGAAAGAAAGACAAAACGTAAAAAGTGGTAATAGAAATCACGTGCAATAGGGCTGTAGCCCTAGTTTTCTTTATTTATAGTGCTTTGCATCTAGCCAGACTAGGTTTTAGATTGTTGTTCGATTGGCTCAAAGGGTAGTATAGTCACCATTTTAATTGGTATTATTTGATATTATTGATCGACATTGTTTGGATAATGTTGTTCTGTATTTTACAAATAATCTATCTAACTTCACCTATCTGGTATTATTCCACTTCTAGCCTCTTAGAGTATTGGTGAGATCTACAATATCGTACCTATATGCACACTCGCTCTTCTCTTGCAACCCTACCCCATTTTGGTAATTAATCAAAGTAGCGAGTAAGAATTGTCATACTTGCTACCATTCCAATATTCAATACACATAATTCCCATGAAAACTATGTGTTTATAATTTACAGAAACTGTAAAATAGAGTTTACTTTAATTGTGAATCAACCTAATCTCTTTCTGTCAATTTGCATCTATACACCATTCTAGTTTCTTCTGTAAGTATCTCCAGTTTATATTGTTGGAATACTAATGCCTGCATATAATCTAGATTTCCGATTTGCAACTTCCGAAGTTACCATTTATTGGATGGAAACAACTACAAATACAAGGTAAATAGATGGTAATTTGAGTATATATTAAGGTATTTTGCTGAAGTTAGTCTATAATTTATGATTGGAGACGCTGTGTTGGCCAATAGAAGACGATTAGGTTTAGATAATGACATATACGCCATACCGAGCCATTTTCACCGTTGTTACGCAGTACCAAACCAGCTTCGGAACAAAGATATTAAAACAAGGGACAAATTGAAAGCCAAGTTAAGAAATAAAGCGAATCTAATGTCGTTGGTATTATGTTGTTTCAGATAGTTCAAAAGATGATTATAGATCAAGATCATCGTCGCAATCATACTTATTATACACCGGTTTTTGCTTTATCAGTTTCAAATTGATGGTTCTTATATTTAAGATTCCATGCATATATAACAATTGCTCCAAAGTTTCGATTTTAAAATCATTTGGATCATTTCCAAGTTTTTCGAAACCCAATATTCTTAGAACTTCTTTTCCATTTAAATATCCAACTAAAAATGGTAAGACTTTTATACCAAGTTTGGCTACCAAAAAAGGAGCATTTGAAGCATCGATAGATATGAATTTTACGGTTAAATGTTTACTTGCTAAAGTAGCCAATTTTTGGTTCATTATTTTACATTTAGAAAATTCAGGTTGTTGGAAGTGAAGTATTACTCTTTCTGTAGTTGTGACAACTTGCATCACTTCCTTTTCATCTTGTAAATGTATTAGTTCTCCAAAGTCATTGTTTCTATCGGCAATGTCGTCGATTTTTTTGAATTCGTTACTTAATTGTTGTAATCTTGATTCTCTATATTTTGAAAAAATTTCGTCTTCTTCATTTTCTAGTTCTTGCAAAAGCTCATCGTCACTTTCGGAGTCAATATCTTCTATTCCGTTACCCTTTTGTTTGGATAGAAGCTTTGAGTCTTGGTATTTTTCTATTATTTCTGATTGTTTGGTATTCATTGTATCAAGAGGATTTTGAGTTGGATTATATTGATTATGTGTAATGAATAATGGATAATGTATAATGGATAATGTATAATGTATAAGCAAGTTACTATATTGGGTAATGCTTTTTGATTAAGCAGATGGGTTGTTACTCAGAAGTTGGTAGCTGACGTGAGTTGGGAAAGTATTTCAAGATGATTAGCAAATTGTTTCAAAGGCAAATTCTAGAGCCACAATTAAGCTGCTTCGTTTTATAACCAGTTGCAGTGAGATTAAAAGGTTATATTGTGTACACTTCAAGTACAATTTGTAAGGTGTGCTGATAATACTTTTCACGCGTTTGGGTTTTAGAGCATCAATTTGACGCAATGTGCACATAAAGTGAGAGAATTAAGCAAAGGTTGCAACAGTTGAGACCAGGAGAATAATTACAACCGGAAGAAGTGTACAATGAAGGAGACATATTGTGCGTGTGTTGGACAACATAGCATGGAGTTGTTAAGTGTAATTTTTCGATTTAATGTTGTCTGGTAGGTGGCATTCATAGCATCCAATTCCGTGGTTTAGTGGGATCAAATTTACAACATTAAGACAGTTTTGATTTCCGTTGTTAAAACTTTTTACATCTTATTACAACTTTTTACATCTTTTTACAACTTTTTACATCTTTTTACAACTTTGCTACAAATTTTCACAACTTCTAACTACTTCTTACAACTTCCTTTCAATTTCCAACAGTTGAAGGGGGTTTGAATATCTACTATCACTCAGAACCTTGTCGACAAAGTCTCAGAATTTGTATATGTACAAATATGCATTTAGATATATCCTTATGTTCTATGTACTATGTAATATGTAATATGTACTAATTCGTACTTTAATACTCTATCTATATCTGTACTGTATCTTTATGCGATATCTTTATACGTTACGATATCATATATATGCTAGTTTGAATGAATCTTCTAATGATTCTTTTGTTGAATATTTGAGTTCATTTTCTGGGACAATTTCTTCTCAAGTTCCCTCTCGGTAATTATTTGAGTCAATAACTTCTTAAGTTCATTATTTTCATGAATAAGTTCAATTTTAATTTTTTCATTATCATTAAATTTTGTTAAGAGATAATTAAATTCTTTACAGAGTTTTAAATATGTTGACTTTAAAGTGGTAAAGGTGGAAATTAGTTTACTGGTTTCAACCATTGATTTTTTAACTGACTTGATTGTTTCTATGTTTATAACATCTGTAATGCCATTTTTGGTTACAGTAGAATTATCGATGTTCTCGGTGCTGACAATATTATTAGTGTCTGTCTCAATGTTACGCTCAGACTTGTTCTTGGATTGATGTCCAAATATACCCATTGAGTAAAATTCATCTTCATTGGATATTTCGCTCGATGAGGAAATGTTATTGGGGGAATCAAATGGCGACAAATCTTCTGGTGAAGATGTGGTATTGACTTGAATCAATTTAACAACGTTACTATCGTATTCGTTGATAGATTGTAATGCAATATCGATTTCAGCGTCAAGTAGCTCGTTGGCAACCTTGGCAGAACCTTTGTTTGTAATAAGGTCTTGTTTAAAATCAGTTAAAAGATTATTAATTATGGCACCATCTTGATTGGTAGAGATTGTGTTGATGCTATTATTGGGTTGTGCTTGAGTTAATTTTTGTCTTTTATGCATGGATTGTTCAAAACCATGGAGTTGGTGCTTATTCATTACGCCGACTTTGAGATGCTTTTCTTTGACTTAAGAAATGACCTGCTTTTGCAATTCGTCCTTTGATTAAATGTTCAATCAATCCGGACTTCCTTTTTGGGGTATAGTATATGCTTTAAGATGCTAATATGTGGCATAGATCTAATGACCTTGGACGTGATATGGCTTCGATATCAATCGAATGGGGTGTGAATTTTTGTTTTTTTGTTGCCTATGTGTGCAAATATACCGCTCAAACGTATATCTCGATATATTTACGTACTTGCGTCAACTTCTTGCTGTGTGTGATCTTCCGAACCCTAACTATCTGCTTCAACTGAGGTTAGAGGTTAGAAACATAGAGCTAGTCTCAAATCAACTCTTCCCTATTTTCTTAACCGATGAGATGAGCCCTGCATACAATTACTCAGCCGAAGTCCATCCGGAGCAGTCGCAGCGCCCAGTTTGGAACGGCAGACCAAGCTCAGATTGTCACGGAATATTCCATGCAAGTCAAGTCTTGGTATCAGACTATAGTACAGTCTATGGTTCAAACTATGGTTCAATCAATGGTCTCAGCCAACAGTTCTTTCCATAATCTCAGCCAATGGTTCAGTCCATTGTCTCGACCTATGTCTCCTCTATGTCTCAGTCCTGTTTGTGGCCTCAAGTCTTGAAAATTCAATTTTTAATTAACTTTTCAAATCTTTTAAGAATCTCTCAAATCACATTACATTCCTCTAAAATAATGATATTTAATAAATAATGCTATAAATATATGTAAATAATGTAAAAATCTCACAAACAACTAAAATGAAACAAGCTGAAACGCATCAGGTAAATGGTCCACCACAATGCTGAAACAGCTCTATCTCGAAGTTACCGTATGATAGGCAAGGACTAAACTGGCAGTAAGTTGAGTCTTAGGTAAAACTATAAACAAGAACAATATTGAGAATTAAAAATAGTATGCAAATAAAAAATGACTTGATATGCCGATAAATATTTCTTCCGGTCTCCCATCAAATTGTTCTATGCTAGTTTGCAAGAACTTTTCAAAACAGACAATCCTTCAAACTATTGCCTAACGGAAACCCTTTTTCAGATCTCTTCTTCTGACCTCTTCTTCTGATCTCTTATTCAAATCTTCAGATCCATTCCCCCAATTTTATTTCAAAATTTCAAAATAGAATTTAATTCCTCTTAAATGGATTTCCCAACTTCTTAACTTCCTCTAATACTCCTTGAGTCTTGTCTCCAACATCATGAATAATTGAATCTCCCACTTCATTAATGTCCTTTATTAATGAATCTCCAACTTCGTTTATATCTTTAATGATTGAATCTCCAACTTCATTTATATCCTTAATAATTGAATCTCCAACTTCTGATACAAACACTCCAGAAGCTTCCCATTTTTCGGTGAGAACTTTCAATACCGATTCAAATCCTAATTTACCAGTCTTTGCATTTTGTCCAAATCTTTCCACAGACCAATCTTCGATTTTTTCACAAATTTTTCTAATTGATCCAAAGGCAGTTATTTCAGCTTCTTGATTGAATCTGGTTCTTGAATTAGGAAATGATGGATCTGGACTATATATAACGGTTTCGTTCACTAATAGTAAATGATTCATGGTTAAGTTACTTGACTTCATAACTAATGTCTTGTTGATGAGATCTACTTCACTGACTTCTCTCACATAAGAGTATTGTTCTCCCCCGACAATAAACCTTAACCACAGCGGAATTGATTGTTTACAACCTATCAATCTTTCAGTTCTTAAAGTTTTATTTGGTACATCGATCTCTCTATTCAAAATATCAACAGACACCACATGAGTTGATAATTCATTTGGGTATTTTTGCCAGTTAGCGGCGGTTACTTGATCCCAAGAGTACTCAAATGAGTGATAAGTTTCAAAAAGCTTCATAACGTAAAAAAAAATGGATGTGTTTTTATTACTATGAAGTTTTGTTAATAATTGCCTATAAATCTATTATGTAACAAGTGCTGATTCGATTCCCTTTTCAAAAAAAAAAATTCTGAAATTACAATGAATAGGAATGATAATATCAGGCTGTAGGTGATAGCACAGCGTTGATCGGATTGTATAAGTCTAATTAAATATGATCGTGAAGTATAATCCTGTAACGTAGAGAAGCAAAAAGAGAATTGTGTGAACGGGACCTGACGGGTTATTTAACGATCTTGTGCCATCAAGTAGGAGCGGGTGGCTGAAAAATCCTAAAAAAAAAGAAAGAAAAAGAAGTGAGACACCAGCGAGAAAGCAGTGAGACATCAACCAGATAGCGAGGAGCAAAATGCAATTTCGGCGACACACCTGCAAAGAGCCGTAGATGATTAAGGGGTCTAGTAGCTAATGAGTGTACAGTTGCCGCGGGTTTCGTCACTGGATGAGAGAAATGATTGACGGATAAATTTAATGAGTGACTAAATGCGGAAGGGCTCTTATGCACATGCATCTCTCGTAACAACCAATAACTTGAAATTCATGTGACTTTAGTGATCGTTTAACGGTTTACCCTTGCTTTAACGTGATTGATAGGCTCATTCATGTCTGCATATTACTAACAGATTTTCTAATCTCATTTAATCTGCGCTCTGCATAATTTCTATATATATTATAGAAGCTCTATGTGACTTATTCACCTTCTGAATCCAGACTAAACGCTGACACAAATTTGCTTGCGTCATCGACTGCTTGAGCTGCAGCGGCCGCGGCCGCTACCACTTCTGCTTGAGTTTCGGCCACTGCCGCTGCTGCTGCTGCCGCTGCTGCTGCTTCCTCTTCTTCTTCTACTGCTGCTGCTGCTGCTACATTTTTTGCTGCTACTACTGGTGCAACTTCTTTAGTATGGGATGAGCCCTTTCTATGCGGGCTTGCGGTTGATAAGTTTTCCGACCCAATATCACCAATACTTGCAATCCTATTGTGATGTCCAATTGCCTTGTGAGATCCAGATTGTGATCTGTAGGGCTCATAGGGAATCGACAATAGCATTTTGGTATAATTATTAGGCTTGAGGCGCTTTTTAGAACCGGAATTATCAATACGATTTGGGTCTCGGTCTATAGTTCCACTCTTAGAGGAAGTAAATCTAATGTTCTCAATGAGGTTCTGGCGCTGTACTTGCCCTTGTTCTTGAGTTTGTCCCTGCAATATTACTCCACCATGGAGCCCATGATGCCCTATTTGTCTTGTAGAAACTTCTCCTTCATCAATGTTATCTCGATCGGAAATGTATTTATTCAGCTTAGGTCTCTTGTAAAACTTCAATTTCGCATCAATATGCTCCGGAACGGGGGATTGTCTGTTTGAGCTTTGCTGTCTGCTTATCATAATGCTATCCTTGGAATTGATATTCGCGGTATCATTAACATATGAGGTATAGAATTTGTTAAAGAGTTGAAATGTTTGTTCAGAAATTCCAATATTTGATTCTACGGAATTCTTGACTGTGTACGAACGAGTCAAAAATGGTTGGATTTTGTTCAAAAGTAGTCTATCAATCTCTAAATCTTCCTTTAAAAGTAATGGAATATCGCTTTTAGTTATGTCTTTAAAATTGAAATGTTTACGCTCGTATGAAATTAAGAGCTTGACATAACCAGCAATTGCAGCTACAGAATAGTTTTTGTTGAATTTTCTTTCATTTTTGCCCTTGGTGAACTCTCTTAAAAGGGTAGTTTGAAGCTGGGAATTTTCAAATTCTTGATTCACGTTAACCTTAACTGTTGCCTTAGTAATGTTTTTAACAAATTGATAAAGTTCTTGCTCGTAAGTTTTAACTATCAATTTTCTTGTAGTGTCTGAAAATTGAATTTTTGATTTCAATTCTTCGGGGATTAATGGCCGTACAAATGTTGTCAATCTTCCCAAAAGATTTCTTGAACGAGATTGTTCGATTAAAGTGTCATCGATATCATTATTTTGGAAATGCATGAGAGTTTGAGGATTTGAGGATTCGTAAGCGTAAATCAGCTTCTGAGATGGAGATTGCTGGAGAGGCTGATATTCAAATTGTTGTTGTTGGTGGTGCTGTTGATGTTGTTGTTGGTGGTGCTGTTGATGTTGTTGTTGTTGCTGATGTTGCTGTTGCTGATGTTGCTGTTGCTGATGTTGCTGTTGCTGTTGTTGCTGTTGCTGTTGCTGTTGCTGCAACTCATCATCAATAGCATATGTCAGTTCAAACAACCTAGAACCTTCAAATCCTAGTCTATAAAACACATTCAAGATCTTATCACTCTTTACCTTTTCTATTATTAAGTCATAATTGATCTTTACATTGTTAATAATTCCAATTCCATCGTTAAATACATCAAATTTATTGCTCAAGATTCGTGCATCCTTGTAGAACTTATTGAAAAGACTCATCTTGAGTTTAAACCTAACAAATCTTTCAAACCCAAGAGAAAATGGCAATTTTAGCTGCGACCGATGGAAATATGAAGTGGTCTGATCATATTTTGAGCTTATAAACACTAACTTGATGTTATTAAATCTCTGTAGCCGATGTTCTCCTAGTCCTAAATGACTCCAATGAGTGTCTAGTAATAAAGCAATTTTTTTGTTCTCAGCGTTTAGTTTAGTATCCCATTGATGTAAGTATTCACGAAATATGTTTCTGGCTTTCAAACCTTCAGGATCATAATAGTAGTACTTGTTATTAAAATTTTCAAACGGATCGTTCAAAAGATTTGAAATAATCAAAGGATTTGGAAAATCGGTTGCATTCATGTTACCAGCTATACCAATCGAAATAGTTTTATCAGTTCTAAGTTGATTGACTTGGTGAGAGTTGTTCAAATCTGAAATAGATTGATTAATCAATTCATAACCTTTGAGATTTGCAATAGTGCACAAGCTTTCAATATCAAAGATAATATCATTGAATTGGTATATATTTGATTCATTGTATAGACTGAATACTTTTCTTAATCTTTCCTTTTCATGAATCAATAATTTACAAGACTTATGAATTGAGTCTTGCTCAATTAAATTATCATGAATTGAATCAATTTGGTATTTGATGTTATTTTTGAACACGCTTGGCCATGAATCATTGTCAATCAACGTTCCGTTTATTAATGTGGCATCTTCTCCAAATAGCAATTTGAATTCATTGAACTTACTGGCAATTTCTTTATCCAATGGAGAGTCATTGGGGTTAACCAATAGATTCTGGGTATAGAACATCTCTAAACATTTGATGATATGATGATTCTGTTTAAAGAATTGTTCGATTTTGATAATTGAAGGTTTATGGCTTTTCCGGACCTTGGTTAACGATCTTGATTTACTGGATAATTTCAATGCATCTTCTTTAATTTTGGTTTCATTGGATATCCATCGATTCAAAGACGATCGAGAAATTGAAAAGTTTCCAACTTTAAGGAAGTGTTTGATGGTATCTGATTGTTTATGTTTGGGGTTTAATGACAATTGATAATTGTGATAATTCAAAACATTGGCCTTTTGGTTGAGATTAGCTTGAGGTAAAGCAATTGATTTGGATTGATTCTTGTTGATGACGTTGTTGTTGTTACTGCTCTTATCATCACTGTAAAGGCGGTCGTGATTGTGAGTGTGGTGACCCTCTCCGTCTATTTCGGTCCCATCCTCGACATCAATTGACACATCTATATCTTCGGCACTTGTATCAAGTATCATATTCAATCTCTGGGTGTAGTTTATATGGACCCAAACTCTTGTTTTAAATGGGACATGTTTGGAATTTGTAACATTTTTCTTCATTCTGTTCCGCTTTACGTAAAGGAAAATGTGTAACCTTCATATAGCCCTTGGTTGCATTCCTGTGTATAAGACACTAGCACCACTAGATTTTGTGAGCTTGTCATCTTCCAGACCAGTTGATGTCATTCTAATCATCTTTAACAAACATAGATCAACCATTCTTTTATCGTTGTTAGTCGTCTTATTGTGATATTTTGGTTTGACTTTGGAATAGACGGGGATTTTGGATATATATTATTGATTTCAGATCAACTTTTTAGTTTTTTGTCGTCTTTCTGCTGGTTTAAAACCGTTTAGCCTGTTACTTATTTACCTACACTTTGAATCTGTAATCACACCGTCAATAATGCTTAGATCTACTGCCCAATCGTTGTTCAGGAGTTTATTGAGCTCTAAGTATGTTGGTGCTGGTGCTGCAGCAGATTCTTTTGCTGGTGCTGCTTCCATTGCGTCCTACGTTACTTCGTCAGGGCCAGCAGGTGCTTCTCATGCTTCTCCTTATGGTGCTTCCGCTTCTGATTCTATTGCTGCTTCCGCCTCCGCATCTGGTGCTACCCGTGCTCTACTTCCTAAATACCAAACCTCAACTCTTTCAAACGGTTTAACAGTTGCGAGTGAGGTTATGCCCGGAACCAAAACTGCCACCGTCGGAGTGTGGATTAATGCTGGTTCAAGAGCCGATAACCCAAAGAGTAGTGGTACTGCCCATTTTTTGGAACATTTGGCTTTCAAAGGTACTCAAAAGAGAACTCAGCATAATCTTGAATTGGAAATTGAAAATATGGGATCTCAGATTAATGCTTACACCTCAAGAGAGAACACCGTTTATTACACCAAATGTCTTGAAAGAGATATATCTAAAAATGTTGAGATTTTAAGTGATTTATTAACAAAATCCAAATTGGATCCAAGAGCCATTCAGAATGAAAGACATGTTATCTTACAAGAAAGTGATGAAGTTGACAAGATGTACGATGAAGTTGTATTTGATAATTTGCATTCAGTGACATTCAGAAACCAGGATTTGGGTAGAACTATTTTGGGCCCCAGAGAGTTGATTAAAACTATTAATAGAGACGATTTAGTAAATTATATCACTACAAATTATAAAGGTGATAGAATGGCATTAATTGGAGTGGGTAGTATAAATCATGAGGATTTGGTAAAACAAGCAGAAACTTATTTCAGTAACATTCATAAAAGTGATAAACCTTTCCATCAAAATGGTGAAGATTTACCAAATTTTTATGGAGAAGAAATCAAAGTTCAAAATGACTTTTTACCTCAGACTTACGTTGCATTGGCAGTGGAAGGTGTCAGTTGGTCTGCACCAGATTTCTTTACTGCTTCTGTTGCCAATGGAATTATTGGTAATTGGGATAGATCTATTGGAGTTGGATCAAATTCCCCCTCAGCATTAACCATCACTGCTGCAACTGGAGGTGAAAACAGAACTCCTATAGTGAACTCGTATATGGCTTATACCACTTCTTATGCCGATACTGGACTTATGGGAATATTCTTTGTTGCAGAAAGTGACTCCAATTTAAAGCTTTTCACCGATGCTGTATTACTAGAATATGCTAGATTGAAATCTGGAAACATTACTGAAGATGAAGTTGAAAGATCCAAAGCCCAATTGAAAGCCTCGTTAGTATTGGCATTGGATGACTCAACTGCGATAGCTGAGGACATCGGAAGACAATTGGTTAATACCGGTTACAGATTGTCTCCAGAAGATGTGTTTGAAAGAGTTGAATCTATTACAAAGCAAGATGTGGTTAACTGGGCCAATTATAGATTAAAGGATAAACCAATTACTATTTCTGCGTTAGGAAATGTTAAAACTCTTCCAAGTTTGGCACATTTGACAAAGGGAATGAGTTTATAGTTGATATGAAACATTCAAGTGAAGCGACCCAGTGTTCATGTTGTTGAACTGGAAAGTTTTTTGGGTCTTTTTTTTTTTTGATTCCAGTTCGAATCCATAGTTTTGTATATATTTATAGTGGGTAATTGATATTCCATTAGTCCAAAGTAGTGTTCATTAGATGTACTTATAGCCTGGATCTAGATCCGCTCCAAGGAGGAGCCAAGCAAGCAAGTTCTTACATCGTACGCATAAAGTCTATTCATTCTCACTGTTTATTATTTGTAATAATAGACTCAGCAGCGTCCACTTGATCCTCTTCGTCAGCTTCTTCTTCTTCAGAATCATTACTCTTGTCAAATATCGACTCAGTTGGAGCTCGCTTCATGATTGATGCCGGTTTAAATAATTTCCCAATATTGTCAATCCATTTACATCTCTTGTCCAATAAAGCTGTCAATCCACTATTAACTGCCTGTTGAGTGGCTGGATTTGGTTCAGTATTAGATTTCTTCTTTTTATTTTTGATTCTGAGTCTCTTAAGGTATGCTTGATCCACTTGTTTATCTAAATCTTCTAATATTGTACAGTATTCCTGGTAAGCTAATTGTTCCTCTATTATAGGAATCAATTTCTTTTTATGCTGTCTGTTCCTTTTAGATGCTTCCTGTAGCTCTTTTTGCAAGGACCTAATCTCAGCACAGATCTCATCGTCTTCTTTATTCTTGATCCACTCGTCACTGTCAATAATGTTTTCTCCTGAATTTCTCAGCGATAATGATTTTCTGGAACCACGATTATCAGCTTTCTCACCATCAATACCTAACTCATTACTCTCTTCTTGAAGATTATTATTGAGATTTGGAAGATTCATAAATATTCCAATATACTTAAGTTCTCGTTTAAGTCTTTCTTCAATGGAATGGAAATCACTTTTTTCACTACTAACTTTGTAATCATCGGTGTTTAGATCCAATTGAGTTGCTACTTCAAGATAAGGCTGACTGTTATTGTTACTGGACGGAGAAGGAATATCGTCATCGAGCTCATCTTTAATTTCATTATTATTGTTTTCTCCATTATCAAGTTTCCCTCCTTCATTGTTGCATAATATTGCTGATAATAATCTACTTGAGAGTGGTCCACAGGATATCTCTTCGGTGTATAGCTTGTCATCAGATATATTATCAATTGAACCTTTGGGTAAATAGGAGTCCGTTGCTGGGTGGTTATAAGCAGGTGGATTTAATTTCGATGCTAAATTCAGATCCTCTGCTGTCCATACATCGGCATAAAATAGTCCTAACCTTGGAATAACATATGGAGTAACGTTTGGATCATAGTTTTTGTCAAATCCAGCAGGAATTATATTTTTTTCAGTTAAAAAATCTATATCTTCTGGAACAAATAATCTGAAAAATGATTCAATGTAGGTTTGGAAAGTGGTGAATTGAACTTGGTTTGTTGGAGGTTTATTCTTTGAAAAATCTATGTTGGGAACCGGTCCAGAAAGCAAATCTAAAAGATCATTCTCCGGATATGACGCAACTCCGTATTTCTTCTTGAGATATTCTTTTCCTTGAGTTTCAAGTCCATTGTTATCTTCAGAAAACAATCCTAATTTAGCAATTGCCTCTGCTGGAAGAGTTTGAGAGGCAACGAATTCTGACTTTGGATTCTTTAGTCTAGTATCATTCTCTTGAGTATATGAACCTTTCTGCTCAGGTGGTACAATATCTCTATTTTGGGATTCATTTGATTCATTTGATTCATTTGATTCATTTGATTCATTTGATTCATTTAATTCATTTAATTCATTTGATTCATTTAATTCATTTGATTCATGTGATTCATTTGATTCAATCTTAACTTTAGTATTCAACTTTCTTCTTTTTGTTAATCCAATATCATCCTCGTCATCTTCATGAATATCATTCTGGGTAGTGTTGTTTGCATTATCCGGGTTTGCATCGTTATCTTCTTTATTATCTGTATTCCATTTTCTTTTGGTTGCATCGTTCACTTCATTGTTCACGATTCCAGACTTCTTCTCTTCGACATCATTATCATTTTCTTCTCCTTCCTTGGCATGCTCGTCTACTGGAGGTTCTTTTTCGGTATCATTGATCTCAACCTCCAGTTTTGGTTCATTTCCATCGTTGTCTTTATCATTCACATTCTCATCCTTGAGCTTTCCATTTTGAGTTCCACTCCGTGACTCATAACTTTCATTTTCCACTTCCTCCTCAATAACATTCTTTTCATCCTGTCCAAGCTTTCGTGACACCTTCTTTAAAATAGTGGCATCTGTCTGTTCCACTAGTTGAAGTTGTTTGCTAAGATTATTGAATAGTTTGTTAAGATTGAGCAAAACATTGATCTTGGGCACTTTCTGAACATTTTCACCGTCAAGTAGTCCAACCGAGGAATCGTATGAAAGTTTGAGTTCGTTTATTATGTCATCAAGTGTGGTTGATGCTAATCGTGTGTCTTGACTCATTGGATTTGGAGTATAAGAGTAGAATGGAATGGATTGATGAACTTTGATCCGAACACCTTTCACAATCGCACAAAATCCTAAAAAATTTACTGAAAAAAACGCCGTGGGTACTTCAATGGGACTTATAGGATGGGCTAATGATTGATGAGTCTTAGATCTAAAAATTTAGATGATTATTGATGAGTTATTAGTGGGTTGGAGTAACTTGCAACAAAACGAAAACAATTTTGGGTTCAAATTGATATTCGAATGTGCGGACTGCATATTGGACGCGATTGTAATGGCTCTTTTAATCTTGATCATGTGACTAGACTTCATACAATACATGCAGAAAGATTGTGCTGCAAGTGATATGCAGTACTAGTAAAGGACCCGTTAGGCTTTCGATCTAAGAGAGCAACAGAAGCAGTTATTCAATACAGCATAAATCAGTTCAGATGGCTGGAATTTGAAGTGATTATCTGGTCGGTGTGTAAATAGCTTACAATAGTTTAAAACAATTTTTTCCAAAAAAATGTGGACATTTACATCGGCATTGTCTCGACAATGTAGAGCACTGCATGAAAAATTTCACTCTCTCAGACGCTCTCTCTCGATCTCTCACATCTCACCCGCTGGAGCAGTTTGAAAAATTCATTTGTTCACAACTATACAAACTACAACAAGTAACCAACAAATTCAATTATTTCGGTTATCTTTCTATTCGTAGTGAAATTTATTATATATACAAGAACTACCTAAATCCGTTCGATATCTCATATGTTTCAAAATTAACTTGATGATATCTTTTGAAGATACTCTTCGTCTTTCTTTTGCACAACTTTATCAACCAATTTTCTCACAATTTTGAATTTTTCAACTGGAGCATCTTCAGGTCTTTTCCAAGTTTCAGGGTAAGTCTTTTTCAATTTCAACTCTTGTTGCTTCTTTAAGTCTCTTTTAGAACTTCTAGTATCAATTGGAATATCAGCAAAATCATCAGTTAAATCCTTTGCTTCAGTTAAAAGTTTGTTGAAAGTTTCTACTAACCAACGAGCATTTTGAGTGGCTTCAGGATGATTAGAAGTAGACATAATGAATTGTTCTTTAACATGATTGAATCTTGAACCAGAAAGAATCTTGAATTTTCTTTGTTGAAGATCATTTAATTGCAAATCTTTAATTGAACATATTAATGATACTTTACGATTGAATTCACTATTTGAATTTTCATTAAAATCGTCACCAAATTTCAACGTTAATGCAGTTTTAATTTGATCCGATGGTTTATATTCTTGACGAAATTTGGCTAATAAAGGCATTTCAAAAGCACTCACTTGATTCAATATTTCAATTTTTCTTTTTAAATGATTGGTTTCACCTTGTTTAATTACTTGAAATCCAGTCTTACGTGGTGGTAACCCTCTTAAATTTGCTGGAGTGTTATTCATAACTCTCTCTTTAAAATGATCAAGAGCATAAACGTATTCTAATTCAGGTCTTGTTTTGGCACCCAATTCAGTCACGGTAGATAAGATCGCATTTCTTTCTTCATCATTAGGAACGTACTTATCCTTTAAAATTGACTTTCTAAGATTATGTAATTCGAATATTCTATCTGCTGGGAGTCCCTTCCATTTGTGTGGATTGAGGTAAAGTGGTTGTTGGTCATCAACAGTGCCTCCAGCCTTTTCCGCTAAGAAACGCTTGGCCTGAGAATTCTGTAAGCTCTTCACGCTTAACCTTCCCACTACTTTACTTCTGAGCATTTTGAAATGGTTTTGCAAGGTTGCAGGGCTGGAAGGTTGAATAGCTTTGGTGCACAACATTTGATTGACCAGTTTGTAAATTTTTGAAAAGTTGGTATTGAATCGATCGCACGCACTTTGGAAGAGAACTGCGGTTTGGGCACGAACTTATCACGTGATTTTGCTAAGACGGAGCTTAATCGGTGGCGGGTTGGTGAAAAGTTGGAGTCAGAGTGTATTAAATATAGCTCTAACTAACCTACAAAGGAGGTTGTGCTTACTGTAGATCTTGGGTAGATAGGTACAGACAGGTACTAAAAGTATTGGTTTAGTGGTTGTTCTCTACATGTTGGCACTATTGTGTGCATTTCTTCTAAGAAGTTGCTGTGAAAATTTGTTCCCAATTTGGTAATTTTTCACTCGAGGGCCGTTACTTGATTGACTCCGAATGCTGGAGAACATACAGAAGTATTGTATAATCTACAATTACAATATCGACTATTTTTGGTGTTCTTCACAGTATATGTGGTCTTTTATTGCTCCCCTGGTACCATATGGGCTAATCACACTCTTCCTTCTTTATACCATTATATTTATTGTGGTCTTGTTCCTGTTCCTCTCTCTGTTCTTGTTTCTGTTTCTGTTCCTCTCTCTGTTCTTGTTTCTGTTTCTGTTTCTGTTCCTCTCCCTGTTTCACTTCTCCCAACCTCTTGAAAGTAGACAAAATATCCAGCTTACCTGTTCCGTCCCTATTCTCCTGTTTAACTTTCTTAGGACTGTTATCCGAATCAGCATCTTCATTTATTGGTCGTTTAGCCTTCACTGAAGAAAAGAACAGAGTAATTGACTTCTGCGGTGACTTAACAACCTCCTTTCGCTTAATAAGGTCAATTCCCTCACTGTTGGTCTTTCCAACCGACTTGTCCACAGTATAACTCTCCAAATCATTATAAGCATCTGTATGTTGAGTCTCAAGTGCCAAGTTGAATAATTTCTCATCCCAATCTCTTTTAGGGTCTAACCACTCAAACCAGGCCTTGGTTCCAGGTTGGAGAAATATAGGTTTCCTGCTGTGTAGCCACGATAAGTCCTTTTTGTCACTTTTACTCGCAGGACCTGTCACTATTGTAAATGAGGAGAAATACTCTTCCCTTTTAACATTGTCATCTCCACTCTCACTATTATCACATACATAATATCGATTGTGAGAATAAAGTCCGGCTAGATATATCAATGAAGATTTTGTTGAATGCAAATAGTAAGGAACTTTTTCCAACTTATTCTTTGGTGCTTTGAGCCATTCAAAATATCCTTCAATTGGCACTACACATCTCGATCTTCTCCTATGAGTATTCCACACTCGTGACTCGTGGCTCGCTTCCAATGACTCTTTCCTACAGTTGAACTGTCTTCCTTCAAATCTCTGAAGCTCTTTGGAATACTTAGGTCCTGGCCTACCGTCCTGTAAAACTGGTTCAGGATTTGTTGGCTTGGCCCACGATGGCACCAATCCAAATGTCAGTGGCTCTATAACATATCTATAGGAAGAATCCTTACTTTGAGGTGTAACTTGATATATTATAATTGACAATCTTGTGGGTGGGATATTATATGAAGGTTTAAACATACGATTCGAATGGGGAATCTTGATACTGATTTCGATTCTTGAACTATGACGGTCCTTTGGTGGGTTTTCAGCAGTTTCTGAAGTCAATGCACCTTCTGCAAAGTCAGCACTCCCATCTGTAGTCGATATATATTCTGTTGAACTGATAGTCTGAAGATGATGTATATTGTTGTCTTCTGTACTGTTGGCATTGATGCCTGTTTCATTAAATACTTCGGGTAAATCAAATAGTTCCTTCCCGTTAGTCAATTGTGCTCTCAAACTGGAATCAAATTACTTCAAGCTCAGTATTTCATCGTATACGTACTACTGACAAGGCAAACCTTCCACACATCGCTTAGCTGGATAACTATTATAGCTGTCCATGAGTAATAAACAGTGCCATATGATCTTATCTTCTAATCCCTCACATTGCTCTGTGCAATGGCTCAAGCTGGATCATCTGTATGCAGGATTTTTCGCAAGCAGCTTCTAAGCTGGGGTATGATGCAATAGATAGGAGATGGATCTTTATCATTTGTATCGCTAATCACCATCACCAGTCAACTCACCATCGTAGAAGATTGGATACTCGGGCTCGTAGTGAAAGCTGTATTCTTCATCGCCATCAAAATAGTGAGATTGAGCATCTCTATCCAAGAATTCATCGTATGACTGTTCAAAGTTGTGACTGCAATCTGGATCGTCGGAGTACTCATCTCTTTCTTTCCTATCAATATACTGCGGTGGTTGGTCATCTTTCGACAAAAACTCATCGTAACTGTGTCTTTCAGATACTGTTTGCAACAAGTCTTCAGGGGTTTCCATACTTTCTGGGTTTTCTGGTTGTATTAGTCTAGACTTATCATGCTCTCTGAGTTGCTTGCAATCTTCTTTGTTGTCTGTATCGTCTCTATCCTGTCTGACTAATCTTGGTCTCTTTCTCGACCGCTCTATAAATAATTTATCTTTCCTTTCCTTTAACTCTCTCTTTCTCGACTGTTTAAACTTCTGATACTCCTCCTCTTCTTGTCGTATTGCCTCAAATTCTTCAGGTGTCACTTCAGGATCGATTGTAGTACCCAAATGGGTATCTTCAACGAATCGAACTCCCAGTAATTCTTTCGGTAAATAGCTTTGTCGAACTTTCCCGTCTTTAAAATCTGGGTTATATTTATAATTATTTCCGTACCCTAAGTCTTTCATTAGGCCAGTCGGAGCATTTCTTAATTGTAAGGGAATCGGTAATTTAAGTACGTCAGGATTTTCTTTAACAAGTTCCTGAGCATTCCTTAACGATCGGTAAGATTTAGTAGATTTTGGTGCTCTTGCCAATTTATTCACACAATGTGCCAATACAATTTCACCCTCAGGCATACCTATGAACTCTATAGCATCTTTGACTGCCACTGCAAATGGTAAACATGAGCTATCTCTCAAGCCAATATCTTCACTGGCAATCACAATCATCCTTCTTGCAATAAACAATGGGTCCTCACCTCCTGAAAGCATTTTAACGAGATAAAATATCGAAGCATCTGGATCTGAACCTCTAACTGATTTATGGAATGCACTAATAGTATCGTAATGGGATTCTCCCAGTTTATCGTACATTTGATGATAGTTTCTGGAACTCAACAAAGGTCTTAAGTTTTTCTGCATTACTTTGATGACTCCCAAGTCTTTAGGAATTTTCAAATCCAATTCTTTGGGTTCATATTCTTTAAAAATATTGTATCTAACTCCTGAAAGATACGCGTGAATTGATTCCAAGATATTTAATGCTACTCTTGAATCTCCCAAGCTAAGTTTAGCAATATAGTCAATTGCATCCCTTTTCAAATCAATCAAATGTAATCCATTTACTATCATTCTTGTCTTATTTATCAATCTTAAGCCTTTATTGAGAACTTTTATAATTGATTCATTTGTCATCGGTTCCATGACAAATGTGTTCATTCTAGATAGTAATGCATTATTCAAATTAAATGAAGGATTCTCGGTGGTGGCTCCAATGGCAACAATTGTTCCCTTTTCAATCACAGGCAATAATATATCTTGAGTTGCCTTGTTGAATCTATGTATTTCGTCCAAAAATACAATAGTTTTTCTTCCGGTAAGTCTTTTCTCATTTTCGGCCAATGCAAAGACTTCTTTTAGTTTCTTAGCAGTGGCATCGACTCCTGAAACTTCTACAAATTTATTCTTGGTGGTGTTTGCTATAATTCTTGCTAATGAAGTCTTGCCAACACCTGGAACCCCCCACAATAAGAATGACGATATATTATCAGAATCGATCATATTCCGAAGGATCCCATTAGGACCAACTAGCTTTTCTTGTCCATAAAAATCATCTAAAC
Source organism: Chernovozyma aurita (assembly GCA_030566905.1). Lineage (NCBI taxonomy): Eukaryota > Fungi > Ascomycota > Pichiomycetes > Serinales > Debaryomycetaceae > Chernovozyma > Chernovozyma aurita. The sequence continues at coordinate 392,276 of JAKUBO010000009.1, forward strand.
TCTTAGGACGAAGCCGTTGAGCCAATGGTAACTTGGATTCACGTTTTAATTGGTTTAGTTCTTGTATTTTAATTAGTCTTGTTGATTTCAAATTGGCTTCTTCTGATGGTTTAGGGTTCGGTATATTATTTGCAACTTTTGGCGTGTCCTGTTGCTTGTTATTTTCAGTTTTCACTGATGTTCGATCTGATATTTCCTGAAGCTGATTGTCAGAGTCCGTAGATTGATCTTTCATCACCTGCAACAGCGGAACATAGAAAGCCTCAGACAGCAAAGGGTCTTCTAACCCGGAACGATCCATAGGACCTTCTTCAGCAACATGCTCAGCATGAACAAGTTGTGACGATTGGTCGTGACCCGGTGCGATTCTTATACTGTCTGCTTCCTCCATCTTGACTTCGAAGTGGCTCTTCCCACCAGTCTCTTCCTGATATCTTCTTTCCTTTAATTTTGTTCTGCCATATCCATGTAGCTTCTTTTCTGCAATCAACATGCTCGTTAGCGATGGCCCGCTCTTAGCTTTAGTTTTCTGTGACCCCCTCTTACTAATCTTCTGTTCTAAACCAGTAGAAGATGAAGTAGCCTGGGAAGAGTCCATCATTTTGAGTCCTAGAGCAGCAAAGGCATTTTTGGAATGGGGCGTTATTTCCTTCACTATATGAATATCATCTTCAAACGACTTATTATGGCTCGTTTGCGAGTTGGAGTTGGAATTAGGTTGTTGGATTTCTTGAGAGGCGTCCAAACAACTGTTAACATGAAGCTCTATCTTATCAGCTGAGAAGGTCTTCAGGCATATAGGACAAGTTTCCTCCATTTATACGTCATAAATACTTGTACACAAAGATTAAATAATATATAAATGCCACGATCTCCTCCTCGAGCTTTATCTGGAATATTAACACTATATTCGTAAAAGTAATACCGATAAACGATACAGTCACCAGTGATTGAGCCAATTCACTTGATGTGAAGAGCTCGCTTGGATCTGTCTGAGAGTCTGGTGTAGATCACGTGCACTCAATGTGGAGGCTGCAGATTTGGGGTGCTGAGAAGAGGACACGTTGATCTGAAGAGAGACTACAGGTGAGGTATGATTGTCTTTTCATTAGCCATATCAGTTCATAGATTCTACCTATCCTAGTTGATATTGTGTAGATTAACCCAGACATTTAAATTCAAGTAATAGCTAGAAACTGGTTGAAAACTGGCTGAAAACTGGCTGAAAACTGACTCCTATTGACCCATATCTGATATCTAAAGCTCTTTTTTGCCTAAATGACGGTGGACATCTTTTGGAGAAAGATCCCAATTAATCCACTTGAACTTTCACTATCAAAGGTCTTAAGATGTGGTCAAACGTTCAGATGGAAAAACATAAACAATATTTGGGCGTTCACTATACAAGACAGAATCATTCTATTGAAACAAGATGAGTCCCATTTGCACTATTCGCATTTGATGCAAGTAGATCATAACTTACCCAAGTTTTCTAAACAATTGGAAAACGAGACCCTAGATTTTATTAACGATTACTTCAATTTGAACGTTAATTTGGGTAAGTTGTACAATGATTGGATAGCCCAAGATGACAAGTTCAAAACGAAAACTAAATCTAAAAAGTCTTCTCCGTTTGTAAATTTCACTGGGATTAGAATACTTAGACAAGATCCATGGGAAACAACGATATCGTTTATTTGTTCATCCAATAATAACGTTAAACGGATTTCTAAAATGTGTGACAATTTATGTTCAGAATTTGGAAATTACATAAATTCTTTCCAAGGTGTTGATTTTTATTCATTTCCTGAAGTCTCCAAATTAGCAGAATCTGCTCAAGTGGAAACAAAATTACGAGAATTGGGGTTTGGTTATCGAGCAAAATATATATATAAGACTGCCAATATCTTGAAAACCAATAATTCAATTGATGAGTTGAATTTGTTGCGTGGAAAAAAGTATCAGGAGGCTCATGATTTCCTATTATCCTTAACAGGAGTTGGTCCCAAAGTAGCAGATTGTATTTGCTTAATGGCACTTGATAAACATGATGTTGTGCCAGTTGATACTCACGTTTATCAAATTGCGATCAGAGATTATAAATTTAGTGGCAAGAAAGACTTGAAAACTTTGAATAAGAAGACTTACGAACAGATAAGGACATATTTTAAGGATATATTTGGACCTTACGCTGGTTGGGCACAATCTGTTTTGTTTACTTCTGACTTGGTAGACTTGAATAATGGAGCAAATTATGAAACTTCGGTTGAAGGAGACATTGTGAAGAGAAAAAACGGTCGCGATAAGAGCGCGATAGAGATTAAGGAAGAGATCAAGATTGAAATTAAAGTAGAGCTGAAGGATGAGGTAAAACAAGTGATAGAGCAAGAGGTAGGACTGGAAGTAAAGCAAGAGATAAAACAGGAGATAAAAGAACAGAAGGGGATAAGGTCTCGAAAGAAACATAGAACTATATAGACTTGAATTCGACTATAGATAGTATTATAATGGATATAATGATAACTGAAGTATTTGATGAACGACGCAGAAGATTTAAGTTATACCTTAATACAATACCATTTTTCTCAATTGTAGACATTAAATGGGCGGTTGGTGTAGTGGTTAACATTTTCGCCTTCCAAGCGGGAGACATGGGTTCGATTCCCGTACCGCTCATCTTTTTTTTATTTTTGTTCCGGTTTTTGAGTTGCTAATTGAAAAATATCAAGAATAGCTTATTCACAATCAATCCATAATTTCAAAAAATGCCTCTAATGAATGATTTTAGGTCTTGTAATTGTCTGATACCATAATAACTTAATTGAATACATTAATATAGTATACATCATAAATGCTGCTTTCCTAATATCAATTGGGCGGTTGGTGTAGTGGTTAACATTTTCGCCTTCCAAGCGGGAGACATGGGTTCGATTCCCGTACCGCTCAATTTTTTTTTTATTTATATTATGAAAGTATTTAAAGATAGTATCAACACAGGTAAATGTCAACCGTGATTATAGAATATTCTTCAATTTTGTTTTCATATCCTAAGACATTGGTAATTGAGATCGTTTCCTAATTTGAAGTTTTCCCAAATTGATCATTTGGCATTGTGTTTTCCTGTAGAGCGCTTTTTATATCAAACTTATCTGAACCTGTGCTCAAATCTCACTTTGGCGAGGCAGTAACCTGACCAAATGGCAATGATGGCAGTACCACTCTACAGTGAAGAGAATTCGTTTTCTTAATTCAATGATTAAAACACTGAAAATTGCTTCAGTTTGAGATATATACTTATCCTTGCTACAATTCTGAAGATATCAACGTTAGAAGGCATCATTCCTGGGTAGACATTATCAATCAGCAATGTACATTCTCAATTAGCTAGAGTATACTCAAATTTGCCACAGCGCTCACTCAATTTGTCTATAATTTGTGGATCAGAATAATATAAGATGGGCGGTTGGTGTAGTGGTTAACATTTTCGCCTTCCAAGCGGGAGACATGGGTTCGATTCCCGTACCGCTCAAATTTATTTTTTTGTTTGATTTTGCTAGACAGAGATGCGGCTTGATGTGATTTTAGGCCCTGCATTTCATCAAGTGACACAACCAATAAGACAAGTTTGAATGTTGATGAATATAAGACTTGTTGAGTAATACTTCAATTCAAGTAAAAAGTGTAATAGCCATAGATAAAGATAGTATTTTGAAATAGTTTAGCGGTACTATGTTTTGAGCGGAAAGTTGAATTAATCATATTTTTCACAATATTTGTTAAAATCTGTCATAAAATTATTTTTCTCAACCAAATCAAGATATCTGATTTCCTGGTATTTATTCAAAGAGAAGATAACAGAATAGTAGAATAATATAGAATAATATACTGCAATACAATAAAATCAAATATAATAAAGGCTGAAGTTTCCTTACTAAACTAATACAATACCAACCAACCAACCAACTAATTGTATAGCCAGATACAACCAGATCGTGGCATTTACTCTATATGCTATGCCCACGCCAAAGCATCAATTTTGATTGATGGGGCTGACAGCGAGCAGACAAATAACTTTGAAATTCGAACTGTCCCACCTCTTATGGCCATCAACATATTACCTTATTAACTGGAAACTGGTATATACAGGGATCTTCTTACCATTTATAATTTGTTTATAGGCCATTTGATCTGCCAATACGATTAAATCATCGGGCACAATATCAAAAGATGTATCTGTTCTTAACAATAATGCAACAAAAGAGTTGCTTGAATCCAACACCCTTAGCTTCACCGATGTCATGAACATTCCTATCTTTTTACTTGCTTCAATCCTATGAGTGGGCAACCATCTTGAACTGGTCTTGAGTCTCCGATTGCTGTCTGGTTTGATATATTTCTGATCAACTATTTTTCTCAATACTGATTTCTCATCTCTTTCCGAATCCAGATTCTTCAAGGTTTTTTCAATACCAGTGTCTTCAAATGTATCCAATTTTGAATTATTGGGCCCTGATACTATACCCTTGATCAAATATTCAAACCTGTTATTTTTCATCCATTCAATTATGGTCAATATCGATTGGCTGTTTATGGAAGAAAATAACATATTCAAAGACAATTCAAATGAGAACTGAGGAACAGATTTTAAAAACTCTTGAATGATTTTAGAATATCTCAATTCTGAATTATTTCCCCTATTATGCAACATTGAATTAAACAAGTTTTCATTATGAATGTTCAACAAAGCATCTCTTATTATAGATAACGGGATTCTTTGTTTATTGTCATCTTCCTTAGAAACCTTGTTACACTTAGTTACCTCATTGGCATGATTTGAGGTAGTTGATCGGTTGTTTCTAATTGCTTGGTCGAGTATTTCTGCATTTGTTGTGCCTGTTGCTGTTGAATTGTCAATCCCTTTAATTGAACCTGACACAGTTACTTTGGAGCCAAAGGAATTGACTCCACGTGGAACAACGCCACCATATTTAAATCTATTAGTATCAGTGGACAATTTTGTACCATCTACTGAATCTTTTGTTCGTGCTTCAGTTGATGTTGGCAATTTTGCATCGGAACTTCTTTTCAAATTGAGTTTCCGTTCCCGGATCATACGTTTTCGATTAGCATCTCTTTGTAGTTCATATAGTTTAAACGGATCCTGATACGCAATCTTCCTCTTCTTAGAAGTCATACGGCCAGATCAAACCACCTATCGATATTGTAATGCAAAATCTTTAAAAATCCATCGATTTGGGCCCTAATATAACAAGCGATTGTAGTCCTGGTGTTTGGGTTTTGGTGCTCGATTTGTTCAAAGTGATCTCTTCACGGTTGCTCACATTATTTTCTGTATTTTTTTTCCGTTTTGTTTTTGTTGCTAAGCGAGCAGACAAGGCTGTGAGGCAGAACTTTGGCTTTTAGCCTCGCCTTATGGCCGAAGAGTTTTACCTGTTAGCTCCGTCTGATTGCAGTTTCCGTAACCCATAGTTAGTTAATAGTAGTTCTGCATTGGTGATACTTTCAATCCTACGAAGCAAGATATGCACTTCAGGCAGATAACATAAACAACTGGAGAAGAAGGTTGCTAGATTACATGGTTATACCCATTCATTCTACTCGTATACCTCTAAATCTCTACTCCAGCTGATTCTCTGATTGATATGGCTCATTAGCTTATCTGCTATGCTATCTCCGCATTTTTTGTTGTCCTTGCATTCGGGAACGAAACGCTTAAATGTAGCCATGTTCCGCATTACTATTCTATATTCTATAGGATGGATTTGGACCTATCACCCAGTCAGACAAATATTTCATCTTTAGGTTTGAATTATTGGTTTTAATTCGAATTTGGAACCTTAATTTTCGTTTTATTATGCTAAGAGAAGCTTCAAGTTCAGTGTATTTATTATAATTAATCGCATCTGTTGTCTTACTTTTAATCAGGTGTTTGGTTTATTCTATCTCCAGGTTGTCATCTTTACCATAATCATAAACTCAAGTATTGATAAATTATAAAGATAAGTTGTATTGCATACATATAAAGAGACATAAAGATACTTAAGGAATCATAGAGTGCCATACAGAGTCATAAAGAGTCATAAAGAGTCATAAACTTATAGATACGGCTAACAGACAGCTAACAGATTACTTTTCAGCATGAGGTCTGAAACAGAAGAGTATTATAGCGATGATAATGGAAATCACGTATCAGAAACTTACAATGGTTTCAATGATCAAGCATCCAGGGAAATTCAAGAGATTGCAAGAACTTTGACTAATGAGTCCAAATCAAGTTACACGGGAGAGTATAAATCAACCGCAAATCTTGAATTAATGCGTACCCTTACGAGTATGTCACAAGTTGAAGGAGTTGTACCAATGAATAATGAAGATATTGATCCAAAACTTGATCCTAATTCTGACGAGTTCAACTCTAAATTCTGGGTCAAGAATATGAGAAAGCTTTACGATTCAGATCTTGATTACTATAAACCAGCCACTCTTGGACTTGCTTTTAAGAATTTAAGAGCTTATGGTACTGCCCCAGATTTAGATTATCAATCTACTTTTGGTAATGGATTTATTAAATACGCTTCTGCATTTTTAAGAAAATTTCAAAAATCCGATGCTAGCTTAAGTTTTGATATTTTGAAGCCCATGGATGGTTTAATTAAACCAGGAGAAGTTACTGTGGTGTTGGGTAGACCTGGTGCTGGTTGTTCAACGCTTTTGAAAACAATTGCCAATCAAACTTATGGGTTCAACATCGATAAGAATTCTGTTATATCTTACGACGGTTTAACTCCCAAGGAAATCAGAAATCACTTCAGAGGTGATGTGGTGTATTGTGCCGAAACTGAAAGCCATTTTCCTCAATTGAGGGTTGGTGATACTTTGGAGTTCGTGGCTAGAATGAAAACCCCTCACAATAGACCCGAAGGTATTTCCAGAGAAGACTATGCTAAACACATGGCTTCGGTGATGTTGGCGACTTATGGTTTATCTCATACAAGAAATACCAAGGTTGGGAATGATTTTATAAGAGGGGTTTCTGGAGGTGAAAGAAAGAGAGTTTCTATTGCTGAAGTCGCTTTAATTCGTGCTGCAGTTCAATGTTGGGATAATTCAACCAGAGGTTTGGATTCTGCTACTGCTTTGGAATTCATAAAAGCTTTGAAAGTTTCTGCAACGGTTTTAGGTGCAACACCATTAAATGCCATATATCAATGTTCTCAGGATGCTTATGATTTATTTGACAAAGTGATTTTATTATATGAAGGCTATCAAATATATTTCGGTAAGGCAACCGATGCTAAATTGTTTTTCCTTGAAATGGGCTATGATTGTCCTCAAAGGCAAACCACTGCTGATTATTTAACATCATTAACAAACCCAGCAGAGAGAATCGTTAGAAAAGGATATGAAAATAAAGTTCCAAGATCCCCTAAAGAGTTTTATGATTATTGGAATAATTCCAAAGAGAAAAGAGCGTTGGTGGAGGAAATAGATGAATATTTGGCATCTAGTAACTCTGTTGAAAATAGAAGCAAATTTAAATTAGCTCATAAGGCAAAACAATCGAAGTATTTGTCTTCGTCATCTCCAATGACAGTATCATATGCTATGCAAGTTAGATATATTATGGGCAGAAATTTAAAAAGAATTGCTGGAGATCCCACCATAACCTTGTTCAATGTCATTGGAAACATTGTATTGGGATTAATTATCTCATCGATTTTTTACAATTTAAAAGCGACTACTGCTTCCTTTTATTCTAGAACAGCAGTAATGTTTTTTGCAGTGTTATTCAACGCATTTGGGTCCCTTCTTGAAATATTTTCTCTTTATGAAGCCAGACCAATTGTTGAAAAACATAAAACTTATGCTTTATATCATCCATCTGCAGATGCTTTTGCTTCGATTATGACGGAAATGCCATCAAAAATCACGGTTTGTATTGCATTTAATTTGGTAATATATTTTATGGTTAACTTCCGTCGTGATCCTGGTCATTTTTTCTTTTACTTGTTGGTGAACTTCTCTGCTACATTGAGTATGTCACACTTGTTTAGAACAATTGGATCTGCTACTAAGTCAATTTCTCAAGCGATGACCCCGGCTGCAGTCCTTTTGCTTTGTCTTACCATTTTCACCGGTTTCGTTATTCCTACACCTAAAATGCACGGATGGTGCCGTTGGATTAATTACATTGATCCAATTGCTTTTGCCTTTGAAGCTTTAATTGCAAATGAATTTAGCGGTAGAGAATTTTTATGTTCAAGTTTTGTTCCATCAGGTCCAGGCTATCCAACTTCTGGAGACGGAATTATATGTTCAACAGTGGGTTCAATTCCTGGCTCTAATTTAGTAAGTGGTTCAGAATATATTGGACTTTCCTTTGAGTATTATGCAAAGAATAAGTGGAGAAATTGGGGTATATTAGTCGGATATATTATATTTTTCCTTGGTGTATATATTTTACTTTGTGAATATAATAAAGGAGCCATGCAAAAAGGTGAAATCCTTTTGTTCCAAAGACGAGCCTTAAAGAAGCTTCAAAAGCAAAGACGTTTAAAAGATATTGAAATAGGACAATTGGAAAAAGTTGCACCAGAACCTCATAAAGAGGATTCCACCGCCGAATCTAATGAAATTTCTTTAAAATTACCAACCCAAGAAAATATTTTTCACTGGAGAAATCTAACCTACGAAGTCAAAATTAAGAAAGAGCATAGGGTAATTTTAAACGATATAGATGGATGGGTGAAACCTGGACAAGTAACTGCATTAATGGGAGCCTCTGGGGCTGGTAAGACAACCTTACTTAATGCTTTGTCAGAAAGATTGACTTCTGGTTCTATCACATCAGGTGTTCGTATGGTTAACGGTCATTCCACTGATAGTTCATTTCAAAGATCAATTGGTTATGTTCAACAACAGGATTTACACTTGAAAACTTCTACTATTCGTGAAGCATTAAAATTTGCTGCATATCTACGTCAACCAACACATGTGTCCAAAAAGGAAAAAGACGAGTATGTTGAGAATATTATTAAATTATTAGAAATGGACAAATATTCTGATGCAGTCGTTGGTGTTGCAGGAGAAGGTCTCAACGTTGAACAACGTAAGAGATTAACTATAGGAGTTGAATTAGTTGCCAAGCCAAATTTATTGGTATTTTTAGATGAGCCAACTTCTGGTTTGGATTCTCAGACTGCTTGGTCAATTTGTAAATTAATCAGAAAGTTAGCTGACAATGGTCAAGCAATTTTATGCACAATTCATCAACCTTCAGCAATTTTATTGCATGAATTCGATAGACTTTTGTTTTTGCAAAGTGGAGGTCAGACTGTTTATTTTGGAGATTTAGGTAAAAATTGTCAAACTTTGATTGATTATTTTGAAAAATATGGTGCACCTAAATGTCCTCCAGATGCAAACCCAGCTGAATGGATGCTTGAAATTATTGGAGCAGCACCAGGATCTCATGCAAGTCAAGATTATTATGAAGTTTGGAAAAATTCTCTGGAATATATCGAAGTGAATAAAGAATTAGATGAAATGGAGAGAGAATTAATCAAATTACCTTTAGACAAAGATCCAGAACATCTTAAAGAATTTGCAAGTTCATTTATTGTGCAATACTTGCTGGTGACTAAAAGAGTTTTCGAACAGTATTGGAGAACTCCATCTTACACTTACTCCAAGATTCTTATGTCTATATTTGCAGCATTATTCAATGGATTTTCATTTTTCAAAGCCGATAAATCATTACAGGGATTACAGAACCAAATGTTTTCTGTTTTCATGTTTCTTGTTATATTCAATACTTTAGTGCAACAATACTTACCTCATTTTATTTCCCAAAGAGACTTATATGAAGTTAGAGAAAGACCGTCTAAGACATTTTCCTGGTACTCGTTTATCTTGGCTCAAATTACGGTTGAAATACCTTGGCAAATTGCTGCAGGTACTTTGTCATTTTTCTGTTGGTACTATCCAGTTGGGTTGTACAATAATGCAGTTCCAACGAACTCCGTTCATGAAAGAGGAGCAACAATGTGGATTATAATTGTTTTGTTTTTCATTTACACATCTACCATGGGGCAGTTATGTATTTCATTCAACGAACTTGCCGACACTGCTGCAAACTTGTGTTCGTTATTATTCACAATGTGTCTAACGTTCTGTGGTGTTTTAGCATCTTCAGCAAGTATGCCAAGATTCTGGATATTTATGTACAGATGTAACCCATTTACCTATATTGTCTCAGCAATATTGTCAGTTGCATTAGCAGATTCAGCAGTTGAATGTTCAAGTACTGAATTGTTAGGCATGCATCCACCTAGTGGACAAACATGTGGAGAATACATGAAAAATTATATTAATCAATTTGGAGGCTATTTAGTTGATCCCAATACTATGGGAGCATGTCAATATTGCTCGGTATCCAACACCAACGTCTTTTTGAGCAGTGTCAATTCTGTTTATTCTAGAAGAGGTAGAGACATTGGAATTTTCATTGCTTTTATATTTATAAATGTAATCGGAACAATTTTCTTCTATTGGTTAGCTAGAGTTCCAAAGGGTAAGAAACACTCGATGAAATAGAGATTACTGCAATTGTATTAGTTATATGAGCTACATTATGTTTGTATATTATAATAGATATAACAATTTATTTCTTTCCATACCTTGATCTGAATCTTTTCAAATAAAGAGGACTGTAGTGCTTAAGGAAAGATAAAAAACCGATTCAGCAATCATTTACTAATCTAGCAGTATTGTGGAACCCTAACATAGACTAAGCATTCATATGGACTCTAACAAAGACAATGAAAATGATACGAAACGTAAAGTGTCTTGGTGCCATTACGTGATCAGAATTATATATGATGACGTAGAAGTGCCATCTTGACGGAATTATTTTCTTTTCAATTAAGCTTTTAATGTAAGTTCTGGAGAAATTTTCATTAAAATTGAATTAGTGGGATAACAGTGATTACCACATGAGGGGCAGAAGAAGGCTGTAGTTTCGCAAAAAAATCTCTAAAAAAATGAGCTAGGTGAATTTAGATCCTTGATCAATTCACCGGTATACATAATGTTGGATAGGGTCCAAAAAATGTAGAAGAAAGTTAGAAACCTACTGCTTTCAAAAAAAAAGTAAAAGCGGTAGAACTTTCTGCATTTTATTTTTTATATGCATTATTCTCTAACATGTTATGTCATTATTAAGTTGTCCCGCATTGAACAATTCGGCGTAATTTGCAGATCATCCACTTGATAAGTTGGCCAAAGAACCTTGTCGATAAATCCAGTATTGTTAAGTTCCTTTTGAACGTTTAAAAGTTTTATAATCTACTTTATTTTGCTTGTTGTTGCTTTTTGTTTAAATCTTCTTGATTAACTGCACAACAGAGCAAATTATATTCTGCAACTACTCTTTAACTGGTACAACTAGTACAAGTGCACTAGTACAATTATTTCTAGTCTAAGTTCTAGTACAATTATTTCTAGTCTAAGTTCTAGTACAACAATTACTACCAGTACTATAACTGCTTCTGGTACTACTACTACAACTACAACTACTACAGCTACTTCTGGTGCTACTACTACTTCCGGAGCTACTACTACTTCCGGAGCTACTACTACTACTTCCGGAGCTACTACTACTACTTCTGGAGCTACTGCCTCTACTACACCAAATACAATAAAAAGCAATCCCACCAATACATCTACAAAAATGTCTTCTTGGGATCAAGTCAAATTCTCCCTAACTCCTCGCTCAAGAGGTTCATATCTCATTACAGATGAAATCCTATCTAAAATTCCACAACTAAAACTGTACGAAATTGGTCAATTACACTTATTCTTACAACATTCATCAGCAGGTCTTACCCTCAATGAAAATTGCGATCCAGATGTTCGTGAGGATATGACCAATAGTTTGAATAAATTGATCCCAGAAGGAGATTTCTATATCCATTCTGATGAAGGGCCAGACGATATGCCTGGACATATCAAGTCTTCCCTTATTGGAACATCGCTTACGATTCCAATTACAAACGGACATTTGGCCCTTGGAACCTGGCAAGGAATATGGTTATGTGAATTCAGAGATTACAAGCATACCCGTAAGATAGTGGCTACTATCAATGGGTTGAAGAAAAATTGAGTTGGGCACCTTTTATTTGGTAATTATTTAATTATATGAGAACCATACCCAGATGCTGTCACATATTTATGTTCAACAAAAACAAAAACGTAAAACTAATTAAAGAAATAGGCAATTTGAATACGATCCACCCTGGACATTTTTATATCACTAATTCAAAATTTCATACACCAGGATACTGTATTCCCTTATCAAATCAAACTTATCATTCTCTAAAATTTTCAAATCCTCTTCATAATCATACATTTTCTTTAGTATTTCATCATTAACTAAGTTCAACCAACCCCCATGCCTGACACACTTTCTTTTATCATTTATACATTGCACTTGTTTAAACCAGTTATTACCTTCCTCTCGTGGAGAAAAATAAAATTGCACAATCTCCTCTATCTCTGGTTGAAAGTCTTCATATATGGTGGTTGTCTCGATTAATTTTGCAATTTGATCCTTGTTTGATTCGTAAAAACTCAGCCATTCCTTGTCGTCATAGTTGAGACACTTCAAATAACCACAAATATCAAATTTTTTCAGTTTCTTTGATTTCAGTTTCTTCTCCACCGACACTGAATTGGCATCGTCAATAATATTCACTTCTGCTCGGGATAATTTCTCATTAATCACTTTGATCATGTCTCTTGTTTTCAACAAGTAGTCTAACTTGATTTGACACAAGTTTAGATTCGTATTAAGTTCCTTTATAAGATTATTGATATTGTTGTATTCAATTTGGAAATGTTTTGGAAAACTTGTAAGTGAGTGGGTTGGATCTTGCAAAAGTTCACGTATTTGTAATAATTCTGGGAACTCTGAACCTAAGAGTCTCAATTTTTTGTAACTATCATCTTCCTCTGGTTGGTTATTGTCAGTTGATGGATTTAACAGACTGGAGTCGGTACCCTTGGCCACACAGTAGCTGATTATTGATTTAATCTCTTCTAGCTTTAAATCATGAGTCAGGATTGGTCTTCTATCCAATAATTTTGTTTTAAAAAACTTGATCCCGCAAGCTTCTGAACAATATTTAGAGTTGCCTTCATTCAGAATCGGTTGCAAGCAATCCAGCAATCGGCATTTCCGTTTCCATTGAGTTCTACCTTTTTGTTGCCATCGACAGAATTTGCAATAGAATTTGGATATTAGTTGTTGATACTGAACGTTCAATTTCATACATTTGAAATGGAACCATTCTTCACAACCATCACACATCACCATGAGCTCTCCTCCATGGTCTGGCTTTCTGCATATACAATATATTTCTTCATTATTAGTATTGAATTTGGGAGAGTTGGTGAATCTTTTGAATTGTTTGGCGATCTCCTCTGACGATTCGAGTTCCTGATCGAAATCTTCCGGAACTATGACGATATCTTTCTTTTGAGACGACTTTAGCTTTTTAGACTCATTAACTAGTTTTGGGAAATTTTGGGACTCTGTATCTTCTCTTAATCTCTTCTTTTGATGATCGGTTTCGGAGTCTGACACGAACGACTTGTCAGTAGAAAGTGCAGACAGCGGATGGTCTGTCTCGTCACTTGATCTTACTAGATTATTCACAGATTGATCTATAGCAATGGAGGTCATTGTTTTTGAATTCAATATATGCTATAGAGACACGGTGTTAGATGCCGCTAGCTATGTGAATCAACCTACTGTTGTGTATGTCAACTGGGTTTTGATGATCTTCAGAGCGCGCAGGATTGAAAATTGTGAAAGGCTTGAGAGGCCGTCAGGCTTTCAGAGATTGAAAAGAGACGAAGAGATAGGAAGAGATAAGAAAAGATAGGGCCAGCAGAGTACCGTTTTTATTAGGATGCTTTGGCACTTGACTTATACTGCGGGAAATACTAACGCATCCCAAGAACTACAGAGCTCCAGATGATACGGTTCAGTCCCAGCTGGATAACTTTAGTCCTAGTAGAACGAATTTTAATACCCTGACAACTATACATCGACTGCTTTCAAGATCTAGCACAATGTATATTCACTAACAAGTGATATTGATTCCATTTTTCTATTTAATATTACATTACTCGGTCATAACAGTATCAGTAGTAGATCCAGCCTGATCGACTTTGACATCTGAAGTACTTGCAGATTTATCTACTGCTGAATCTTCAGTCTTTGGCTCAACTGTGACATCGTTTTTTCCATCTTGTCCATCATTTGCTTCTTGTTCTTCTTTTTCTTCCTTAACACTGCCCTCTTTAACTTTTTCTTTTTCTTCAACCTCATCAACATCTGCATCAACTTCAACTTCCTCAAATATGGTCTTGGCTCTCCAAACTTCCAAGAAATTATCATTTCCACAACTTGCAACAAGACCTTTGATTTTAGGATGTAAATCAATATCATTTACTCTACCCGTATGTCCTCCATGAATAAATTTTAAACATGGATCAACCACTTTAACATTCTTTTTTCTACTACTGCCACTTCCACCACTAATAGTAGTAGCAGATCCGTTTCCTTCACTGGTACCACAACCACTACCTCCACTACCATTACTACTTTCAAAATTGGTAGGATAAGTAAATTCTTCATCAATAGAGCTTATATCCCATTGTATGACTCTTCTGTCCAATCCCCACGAATAGAAAACACTTGGATCATTAACAAAGTCCCATTTCAATCCAATGACACTGTCGTTGTGTCCAAAAAATACTCTAATTGGTTTCACAGGATTTCTTAAATCGTAAAGAGAAATGACATTGTCCTTACCACCAGAAACGTACAATGTTGGAATCTCCGGATGAAACTCAATTGCGTTTTGTATCTGTTTATTGTCAATCTTTATCACTGGGTTTGCTGCACCACTAGCATCGTTATTGGGAGTAACCGATGGGGTTAAGTTGAGATCATGGATTTGGGTAGTGTAATCATCGGATGTTGAAATGAAAATACTCTTGCTGTTTCTATTGTATGAAAGATCATTGATGGCTGCACCATGGGTTTTGAAAACTTGGATTGGAGTTGAAGGTTTCGAAATGTCCCACAAGGCAATTTGGGAATCGTTAGCTCCAGACAAAAACAAATTGTCATCAACCCATTCTAAGGCATAACCTTGTAATTTATGGTACTTGAAGCTTATTGGATGTTGTTGTTGTTGTTGTTGTTGTTGTTGTTGTTGTTGTTGTTGTTGCTGCTGCTGTTGCTCTCCTTGATTCAAACCCAAATCGTATAAATGGACAATCCCTTCTTTATCAAATGTAATGGCCAATTTTCCGTTCGGACTTAATTTAATCTTATTGATCTCTCCATTATGTTCCCAACTTTTCAACAATTTGTAATTAGTAGTTGAATTTTCTAAATTTGAAAGAGGAATTGGAATTCCTTGAGAATTTGGTAAGAATGAATTGAAATCAGGTGCTAAAGTGCTTGGTAAATCAAACTGTACCAATCTTAAGTAATCCTGAGAATGTTGGGAAGTATTGGTTCCGATTAAGAGCTTAACAGAAATATAATTTTTGTTATCTGAAACGGTATAATCAGGAAGCCATTGCACGGATAACGAAGGAAAATCCAACACGTGAGTATGAATGGTATCATATAAAAGGGGAACAGTCTTTTTCCAGATTTTGTATTCTTCATTGATAAGTATTTCAAACAGTTGATGTTCTCTAACAACCTCAAGCTCTGCTTGAGCTAGTTGTACCGTAGTCATTATTGAATTATGAATCTTTTTTGCTGGAATGGAATATGCACTTGGTTAATAAATATCAATTATTCAGTTACAAACTTGGTTAGGAGACAGAAATATGGAGACCCCTGGTCAGTAGGGTAGTCAAAACCTAACAGATGAGAAAAAGAATAGATACAAAAAAAATAACAACTCAGCAACGGCTGAAGAAATAGAAAAAGTACAAGAGAAGGTGCTAAGGTGGGTATCTGAAGATTTGAAGATTGGTTCAGAAATGGAACAAATGCGAGACAACATTAACTCGCACGAAATTTACGCGGGGTGTATATTTGAGTACAGCTTAGGTCAGTAGGTCCACGTAGGAAGCCTAGCCACTGTCAGAGGCTCTACATAGGAAGACAGGTCATTGTCTGTAAGAGATATGTTAATAGTTGATTGTGACATTGAAGAAGTGGTTTGACGGCTGACATCATTGACTGAAAGTTTTTCAAAAGTTTTTATTAATAAGGTAGATCATTTAAAGTAATCAGATTAGTATTAGGTATGTACCTGGTTAGTGGTGGGTTATTACCTTAATTTCGGAATAGGTAGCAATAGATTTGGTAGTAGTAGCATTATTATTAGTAGTAGCAGCAGTAGCATTATTATTAGTAGTAGCAGCAGTAGCAGTAGCAACAGCAGTAGTAGTAGCAATAACAGTAGTAATACTAGTAGTAATACTAACACTAGTAGTAATAGTAGCACTAGTAGTACATTACTTGACTAACAGCAATAGCATTATCAAACACACTAAGAATGAGCTGATCCCAGCTAACTGCTGTATGAACTCTCTTCAATTTTCATATATGCCCTTCAAGCTCAGCATTCCCTCTAATCAATCCAAAATAAAATTTGGATACTAAATGCAACAATTTGGAATGCTAGGAACTGCAAGAACTGATCAAATGACACCACCTCCTAACCCATCCAAGTCTTCGGTTTCTTCATCTCCAAAGAACAGCGTAAATGTGTATACAGTTCCATATATAAGGGTGCCTCCAACAACCGTCAATACGGTACTTGTAGTTGAAAGTATTTTGGAATGATGAAGGACAAGTGGTAAAGAAAATCCTGAAGCAACTAATATGGCAGATATAAACATCCCTACTTCTTTAATTACATTGCTCAGTGAAGTCGCTGCAGGATCAAAATTAAAGTCATAATCTCCATTTTCCGATACTATTTTGGTGATAATTATGGGGAAATGTGCAACTGCAAATAATATCCCGTTAATAATTGGGAACCAGTTACCAGATATACCTGCCAACACCACGAGAAGGAATCCCATAGACAACACTACGGATAGTCCTATTATTTTGTTCAAGGGATTACCCTTAAATGAAGCAGTTGAGTTCATATGTCTTCTGGTGGTATACAATGGCAGTAACACGAATAGTTAGTGCCTCTTTTGATTTATCATTAAAGGATGAATGACGGAGATTCTGTCAAAAGTTGAACGGGATAACGATCTATACTGCATACAAACTGCGGCTATCATTTTGCGAAATAAGCGAACAAAGCGACTCGATTTGAGCAGTTAGACCAAGTCGAGTTAAGCCCTGTGATACAAGAGGACGCTTATCATTAGTTGTTACTTGTGAATAAAATACACTGATTGTTTATAATGTCTGACTTTACCAATCCTTCTATTTTTAGAACACCCAAATCAGTCAAGCTGCCTCCGGGCTTTGAACTTGCCAAAGATTCCAAAAAGTTGACTGGCACTGTGTCTTCAGTTACTCCAAATGCTGCTCAATTATCAGAGCTAAAAGTAAAGAAAGCATGGGAAGTGGCCCTTGAACCGGCCAAGGCAATTCCAATGAATATGTTTATGAGTTACATGACCGGGAACTCGTTACAGATCATTCCAATAATGATGACATTTTCTCTTTTATGGAATCCAATTAGAACCATATTCACTGAAACCAACTTGAGATTCAGTCAGTTAACAACTCCTGAAAATGAAACCAGTATATTGTTAACTAAAGTTATGTTTGTTCTCTGTCAGCTCGGAAGCATGTCAGTGGGAATTTGGAAGTTGAACGGTATGGGGTTGATTCCCAACAGCAGAGGAGATTGGTTGGCATGGGAAGAGATAGTGAAGATCAAGGAATGGAGTTCTATAATTTAGATGCGTAACACGTATGTGTCATCAATTTTCTGTGATTCATCACATATTCCTTAATGATGGGTATAGTTTTGGAGGTAAACAAGCTGTAAAATAGAATGGAAAAACAAAACTTAAGATAAAATCGAAAAAAAAAAAGGAAAAAGAAGCATTTAAAGGGAGTGATTCAATTCACAATACAACTGTGATGACTGACTTTGGATTTAGATCAAGTTACTCCAAGAACAGGCAGCAAGTTAGAACCAAGCTGGAACTTTTCTCGTCACTGCATAATTATTGGTTGGTTTATTGCATCTGGCACATTATATCTAGCTAACTTCTGTCCAACCTGTTAACCATCTGATTACATAAATAACGTTAGACTATACTATAATTAATGATAAAGATATCGATATGCTATAACTACTTGTGTTGACAAATAATACTTACGTTTGATATCATCTTCAAGTTGTTTCTGAAAGTGTATCGATCTTGGAACTTTCTTTGTCTGCGTTTTTGGCTTCTTCCAGCTCTTTCGCAGGCTCAGATTGTCTGGAATTGTCTTCTTTGTTCTCACCATCATCATATTCCAGTGGTCTTTGCTTTTCTTTACTATTTTTCACTCTTGAAAGACCTTCATCCTCTTTATCTCCCAAAGTCTTATCAAAGATTTGCTGTAAATTGAATTTATCGAATTTTTCAAAATTGTCCACCACACTCATTCCAATGTTACTCTTATACCCTTCCACCATGATCAACTTATCGTAATTTTTCAAATCCACCGAATGTCCGTTGTCTCTGCCAACACATTCAGCTATTCGTTTGATGATATCAGTTTTATTTAATGCATTGAAATTTCTTTTCGACACTTGTATAGCGAATTTGTGCGGTTTCTGGTTTGTTTCGTTATGGAAATGAGGTTTTAAGACTCTTTTAGCCAATTTTACCAACTCTTCAATAGTTGGGGTGGATGAGAATGCAATTGGAGTCAATCTTTGAGTATATCTGGTCGTCTTTAAGGACAGATTAGAACATTCTTCACATATTTTTTGTACTAGAGTCTCAGGATCAACTGGTTTTCTTGTTTTGATGAAAACGAGACATTCACAGCCCAATTCAATAGGTTTGAGGAACTCTTTCTTGGTGTCTTTGACCTCTTTCAATTCAGAAAGCTCTTTTTGGATTTGCTCTTCGATGGATAAAGAGGGTTTGGCATTTGCAAGATCACCTTTAGATTGTCCGTCATCCTGTCCATCAGCATGACTTTCTTCCTCGTCTTCTTCAGGCACTTCATTCAAGTCAAAATACTCTTCGATCTTCTCTGAAAAAAGATTCATAAGTTCTTTTCTACACTGCTGCTCTCTACCCCGATTACAAGTGGCATAGACACCACTGGTTCCAGGGTCAATGAACCCTCCAACTTTAAATTTCTTGCTCTTTCCTCCCTTAGAGCCTCCATCTGATCTTCTTTTACCCATTTTTATCGGGTTTCTACCGATTATTCTTGGTAATTAAACAAGAACGTTTATGCTCCATCTCTGGTCAACCATGAAAAAACTCTTTCCGTTTTTGGCGAGGTCTCTCCAATGCGTGCAGCACCATCGCAAATGGCTTCGATTTCTCAATCACTGAGCCACCGATAGCAAATATTGGTGGAGGGTCTGATGAAACATCAAACGACCCCGAAATAGCATTGGAGCTTTCTATAGACAGTCAGTAGACTTTATCACTCATGCGATTGTCTTCTATCCATGACCTTTCGCTAGACATCTGGCTTAGGATCATAAACCAAGGGTCTTTGGAGGTTCAGGATGTGGTGAATATGTCCCAAACCAATCGAGCATTGAACTTATCATTGACTAATGATTATGTATGGAGACATATTTGTTATACTACTTGGTTACATATATTGGTTGATTATGGGCTAGAATCAGGTATACAGGACCATGGAAGTCATATACGGAACGGTTCAGTTGGAGATAATGTTGATTACGAAAGAGCTGCTCAAGTCAATCAAGCAGACAACTCCAGCACCAAGTCCTCCACAAACACCAGCACCAGCCCCCATATCGGCTCAATCAATTTTGGGGTGTTATCCTCATTGCTAATACCCCAAGACTCTTCATATATAAGATCATTAATCTTCCTTCGCAAGACCACCAAATTCTTGAGTGCTTTGGAAATGTACAAACCTCATGGACAGTACAACATCCTCCAATTTTTGGACCAATTTGGTATCGATACCGACTTCATTCCGATATCTATACTCTATCTTAATTCCAACAGCCACTACAAACCAAATCTAGATCTTTCAAGGATTGCCCTTGCCAATAATTTACTAATAGCTCAAAATTATAAACTCGGCTTTCATTATTTATTACATTACAGTACAGACAATTCAATGAATCATTTATGTGATTCAGAGACATTTTGGTTGAGATTGAGTTACTTTGATAAATCGTATTATAGACTTATAGACTCTAGGATCAATACCCTTAGAGAGATACAAGAACTTTTGCATAAACAGATTTATATTAAGGGAATGGTCAATAAAGAGTTGAATTGCCATTACGATCATAATCTGGAGACGCTCACTTTCAAAACGGAGCTGTCATACGTCAATTTTATGACTAAGATTATAAAATTAGCGTTAACAAAATTAGCAATTGGGAGTGGAGATGGTGGTTGTGTCCCTGATCATGATTTGGTGAGGTTGGATGATTCTATAGAAAGATACCTTGAAACATACTATTTAGAAGATTTCAGCCTTCTAAGAATATACTCCAGGGAAGTGATGGGTCATGCGTTACTTGTCAATTCAATCATTTTACGGGTGATTAACAACTTTGTTCAAAAATTCAACATCAAATTTCAGTACCGTTCAACAACCGATACCAGCTCCAACTTGAATATTCATTATAAAAAGCATTTCATACAAATTGAGAATTATTGCATATTTATTGACAGCAAGAGGTCTATCAATTCATATACAACAACGATATTGAGACGAGATAAATTCGTCAATCATTTAAGAATTAGACATAACATGTCAACCCCAGAGAAAGTGTCTTCCATGATCGGAGAGGCAACTATTGAATCCATGTTGCTGTATTACTTTGAATTGGAAATGACTGGTTATGCCAACTCACTAACAAGCTTCTTGGAAATTCAGCAACAACAGCAGCTGCAAGACCATAAATGGAATCAGTTGATCTTGGTAGAAGGATGGTTCCCAAGATCCAGAACTGGGTTTGATTATGAGACATTCAAATTTATCAGAAGCTCATTCAAGCTAATCAATGGAAACAGAATTAGTGCTGACGAAGTAAATAACCGCAGCCTAGGTGCTGTTAACAATGCCAATAGTATCATTGATCAAAATGTACTCGCTGCTTTTTCATACGGGAACAATTTTATTCATTTCAAGTCATTATTTGATATTGTTAGCAGAATAGAAGGTGGCAGATACTCAGTTCCGGGATATTTTGACAAATTAAACGATTTGTTAGCATCGAATATCTCCTGGAGTACAATCCTTCAACATTACAACATAGCTTTCAGTTCAGGAACAAACGGTGACCCGGATTACAATGGAACAACGAGTAAGAATATGCCTGACTTTAGGATTGGTGATTCTGGAAGAACTTCTAGCTCTGGAAGTAATATTTCCATTGGCTCCTTTATCTATAACAAAAGATCAAAAGTGTACGGAATTGTTGTACGAAATCCCGAAAGGTCAAATTACTTTCAAGTGTTTAATAATTTTGGTAAGGTTGTGAAATTTGACAAAAAGAATCTTATTGTGATACGGGATTCAAGGACTATAGAGTTATTCTTGAGAGGTGCTCAAATTGATATATTAGGGTTGATGTTTTGTAAGGGATTCCGAGGTGGACAGTTTGAAGTCTACTCATACGAAGCAGTGGATGATGTGCCATTGATACCGAAAATGAAGGGTGAATAAGGGCCATGTAGAGAATTGAGTGGAGAAATACCCTAAGCAATGTAAAGAAACAGAGATAAGAGAAGGGTCCATACATGCACAGTGTGACTTTGCCGGTGCCTGGGGATAGAAAGAGATGTAAACTACATAGGTACTATATAGAGGTAGTGATAGTTCACCAAAGGTAGCCATAAGTGGCCTAAAACAGCTTGTGATAGCTAGTAACGTTATAATGAATAAATCAGAAAAAGAACAAAACATAAGATGTGTAATTAGTGATACCATGAGGAGCTTTCATTGCGTTTAGTCTAAACTTACAAAGTATGGTTCGTAGGCGGTGTCGAATCTCGATTCCAACCTTGAGCCAACTCAATGAAGACCCGTTCGAAAAGGTCTCAGACCTTACAGATAGGTCCCTTAGCATTGAATCAAAGAGAAAGTATATACTAAGCCATGACAGGATCAGCCATGAGTGGATCATACCATGATTAGATCAGCCATGAGTGGATCACACCATGATTAGATCAACCAGAAGTCGATCTTACCACGAATTGTAGCATTGTTGCTTTTCCGGATTAGAAGCGCCTACGAAACATCCAGAGCCTCTAACGATTGCTCCACCGGTAGCGCCCCAACTCAACGAATCCCACCAACCTACCCATACAAATTTGTGCGCCTGAAGAAAGTGCAGACTTACCAGCGGACTGAGCTTCTTTTCGAGTACCAAATAAATTTGGAGCTCAGTACTACCAGAAGTGCGAAGAAATGCAACCTTGATCAGAAAGACCAGATCCAACTAGTTTCGATTTACAAGTCGTTTTCCTTTCAGTTTGCTTCTTCTCCTTGTATAGTTTTCCCCTTGACGAACGGAACAATTTGAGGTCGTGATCTTCCACAACCGCAGCACAAGATGATTATTCGATCATTAATACCAAAAACCAGTCCAGTCGTGACCCTCCTAGCAAAGAGATCCCAACATACAGTGATAGGAATTGATCTTGGTACTACAAACTCTGCAGTTGCCATAGCTGACAGAGACGGAGCCAAAATCTTAGAAAATGAAGAAGGAGCAAGAACAACTCCTTCAATTGTAGCATATACCAACAACAATGAACATGATATCTTGATCGGTGCTCCTGCTAAAAGACAGGCAGTGGTCAACCCTCAGAACACTTTCTTTGCTACCAAGAGACTCATAGGAAGAAAATTCGATGATGAAGAAATTCAAAGAGACTTATCAACTTTGCCATATAAGATCATACCTCATACTAATGGAGATGCCTGGCTAAGTACTTCTTTTGGTAAGAAATTCCCCCCATCACAAATCAGTGGATACATTTTAAAGAAAATGAAAGAGATTGCAGATCAAAATCTACATGAAGCCAAAGATGGATTGATCAGTAAAGCAGTGGTAACAGTGCCAGCATATTTTAACGATTCCCAAAGACAAGCAACGAAGAATGCCGGTAAGATCGTTGGATTGGATGTGTTAAGAGTTATAAATGAACCTACTGCTGCCGCCTTAGCTTATGGTGTTAACAAAAGAGAGAAAGATGGAATTATTGCAGTATTTGATTTAGGAGGAGGCACGTTTGATATATCTATTTTGGACATTGAAAATGGAGTATTTGAAGTCCGTGCCACCAATGGTAATACTCATTTAGGAGGTGAAGATTTGGATATAATCTTATTAAATCATATTATCGAGGATTTCAAATCCAATTCAAAGGACAATATTGATCTTTCGGACAATAAGTTGGCAGTTCAAAGAATCAGAGAAGCGGCTGAAAGGGCTAAAATAGAACTTTCTCATGTAAAGGAAACCGAAATTAACTTACCGTTCATTTACAAAGATCAACATATTAAGATGAAATTGACTGAAGATCAATTAGATGAAATGGCCAAAGATTTAATCAACCAAACCATCGAACCAGTTAAAAAATGTATTAGAGATGCTGAATTGAAAATTAAAGATATTGATGAAATCTTATTAGTTGGAGGAATGACAAGAATGCCCAAAATAAGAGATACTGTTAAAAAATTATTCAGAAAGAAGCCAAGTTCAGCTGTGAACCCTGATGAAGCAGTTGCATTGGGTGCTGCAATTCAAGGAGCGGTGCTTAGTGGACAAATCAAGAATGTTGTGCTATTAGATGTGACTCCATTATCACTTGGGATCGAAACATATGGTGGAATTTTCAGTCCGTTGATCCCAAGAAATAGTGCAGTTCCCATCAAGAAGGAACAAATATTTTCAACTGCAGTCGATGGACAAAATGGAGTAGAAATCAGAGTATACCAGGGAGAAAGACCTTTGGTTAGAGATAATAAGTTAATTGGAAATTTCAAATTGTCTGGGATCCCCTTAGCACTTAAAGGAGTTCCCCAAATTGCTGTTTCATTTGCAATTGATGCAGACGGGATAATCAATGTCAGTGCTACCGATAAGACCCCCTACAAGGAAGCTGAAGGTAGTACCAGTGCAGACCAGAAACCTGATAATACCGTTTCTATTCAAGTATCTGCAGAAACTGGTTTAACTGAAGAAGAAGTTCAACAAATGATATTAGATAGTAGTAAAAACTCAAAGAGAGACGCTGAAATTCGAAGTAAAGTGGAAAATGCTACCAGGGCAGATATACTTTGTGTCGATACCGAAAATGCTTTGGCCAAGTTTGGTCATTTAATGGAGCACCAAGAGCAAGACGAAATAGTTGATAGAGTAGCTAGGTTGAGAATAAAAATCAACGAAGTTCGAGAAGGAACCAAAGATCATTCCAATGCCGACATCAATAATGAAGTCAACAAAATCCAGAAAGTATGTCTTGAGGCCATCAAGAAAGTTGCAGCTAAGCAACAAGAGACAAGCAACTGATTTTGCTACTAAGCGACAAGAGATAAGCAGTTGCTGTCAATGTTTCTGTTAAATAATTAATGAATTTGAATGACTCTTATAGTTCTGAGTCTACTTTGTACATGTATATATAAATGTATTATGTTCCATGTTACATATTACGTTTCTGTAAGCAATTTGCTACTAAGTTGTTTATTTTCCATTGTGTATTAAGAGATTCCTAAGCTAATCATCTGTTTCCATTCTATCTTCTGAGTTAGTAGTATCAGTTGTTGTCTCGTTAGTACCTTCAGAAGCCCCAGTTTCTCCTTCTCCAGTAGTAGACGCAGCAGTTGCAGTTGAAGCAGCAGCAGCAGCGTCATCACGGGCTTCAGTGGCTTCAGCTGCTTCGGCATCCGCTCCAGTAGCCTCAGAATTATCGTCACCATCACCAGAATCATTACCACCTCTATTTCTATTGTTGGAAACAGAATCTAATTTATCCAACCATTGTTGAACTTCTTCATCATCATATAATTTGAATTCAGCATCTTTCCCTACTATACTAACAGAAGTATTTTTGAAAGTCAATTCGACATCTTGAGCTAAAGTATCTCTTAAGGCATTAAGTCCATGAACTATCAATTCTTCAATGGTATCAATTTCACGGATAACCTCTAAATTTCTTTCCAAGTAAGTTCTAGCTGCTTGAGACCTTGCTCCAATAGCAGCTCCATAATATTCCAATACTGAACCTGAAGGCTGAAATTCATAAAGATGTGCTCCAGTTTCATCATAACCAGATACCAATAAACCAACTCCATAGGGTCTTGAACCATAAGATTGAGTATTCTCTTGTGCTTTATCAGCAATTGCAAATACTGCTTTTGAAGTCAGCAATGGTCTATTATAAATCATTTTGGAAGTCATTGCTTGTTTTCGAAGAAAATTAGATAATACCCTTGCATCAGGAGCTAAACCTGCCAATGCAATTCCCATATGATCATCAACTTTAATGATTTTCTTTTGATATGAACCCAACTCTTCGGCATTTCTCTTAAGGGCAACAAGCACCACATGGTTTTTAGAAACAATTCCTACCGCTGCACTCCCTTGCTTGATCGCTTCTAAAGCATATTCCACTTGAAACAATCTTCCGGTTGGTGAATAAGTAACGGAATCGTTGTCATAGTTATTTCTAAACATGTTTGCTGAATGTTCAAATCTGAATTGAAATTGAGTCAAGAAAAAAAGGGAAGCAAAAATGGATAAGATGCTATGTAGTGAATAGTGATTCCAACAATATAAATTCCTCCTGATTATCTATAAAGACTCTTCCTTTAAAGATTTAGTACTGCCCTTCAGTTATAGAACGAGTTGGTTTTAGTTTGGAGGTATAGCCCAAAACCAAAACGCCACCAATCAAGCACTGCATATAGAGACCCAGCGAAAATCAATGGGGAGCGGTACTGCATATATTCTAGTGCGACTTGTCAGAGAGGACGATGGGAGGATGTATTGAAGTCATAGAGGAAGTTCCTACAACTGCTACATCAGCTACATACTAGCTAATTTTCAACTGATAATGTTTTGTTTCATATCAAGAATATCCTCGAGAAGCAGACCCATCCTTTCCATAAGGAATTATGTTGTCAAATTTCCACAGGAAGCCAAGTCCATTCGCAAACCGCAAGATCCTAAAATAAGTCAATTCAAGAATCCACTTTTTCACTGCTTTTTGATAGCTTCAACTACTTACATAGTGCTTCATACGATTTGGTATGCATTGGAGTATACTCATCGAGAAAAAGATCTTATTAAACAGGCAAAGGAATTGGAGGACAGAATCCAGCAATTGGTTGATGAAAAGAAGAATAGTGTGCAAGCTGTTTCCAAGCCTAAATGGTATTCATTGTGGAGATGAAAGAAATGGATTGTTCAGTTTGCAAGATCTGGGGGTCTATTGCTAAGCGTAGATTATTAACTCATGCTGCCGTTAACTAGTTACCTCCACCACAAATACTGGCCGTAGTGCTGATTGGCTCTTGCTTGAATCAAGAACATCTCCACGACCTCCCCATCTCCCCATCTGTTCTGTTCTTTCTCTCCCTACTAGCATTTGTAATGCTCACTTTAGTGATGCTCACATTGGTGATGCTCATTTTGAAAGTACTCAATTAGGTGATACACCCACATACATATGCACATATATACCTGAGCAGGAACCTGAATACGAATCTGAACTCGAATACGAACAGAACCATGCCTCGAATGAAGCGCTCACATTTGCTTCACTTATACAAATTTAATGAATGCATCATTCATTATACCTATAACTCATTATTTATTCTAAACTTGCTACTAAACTTAGCAAACTTGGAAGCGGTACTGGTAGATATCACCAGCTGACTAGGCAGCGCAACTCGTATTGGAGCCCCTGAACCACTAGAGTTATCTGCTAGAGTTGAAGAAACATCATTATTTTGATCAGGTAAATACATTTTGGAAATTAATTTAAGTCCATCTTCATATTTCACCCTATCGAATTTACGCATTCTTAACGATGGATTCTTGATAAAATCGTCGTAATTATCCAATTTCAATAAATCAATACTTTGTCTTAATTCTGTAAATGTCGATTGTAATGCTACTGCACCACCTGCTGCTTCTGTTTCGGCCACACCTGGAGTTCCACTTCTAGTTTGACTTGGTGACGAGATATCACCTTCGTCTTGGGTATGACTCAAGTTGGTTGGTTCTTGACTTGTCACATCTTCTTCGAGCAAATGTAATGTATTCATAGATTCTTCAAGATGATGGATATCCAAATCAAAATTCTTGATTGCAATTCGATTATATTGTGGCACGTTCTTCAACATTTCCAAAAAGTGCTCGGCAACAAAATCGTAACTTCTAAACAATCCCAAAGTTCTGAATGTCTTTGGTAAATTGGTGAAAATTGAAGTAAATAAATTTTCAAGAAACAAAGCAAAATCTTTAATTGAATAATTTGGTTCCAAATTTTCCTTTGTGGGCATCCAGTCATCATATTCAACCATATCAAGCAATTCTCTGATCTTAGAGTCAACCATCTTAAAGATTGCATCTTCAGCAAATTTCCTAACTTTGATAAACGAATCTATCGATCTTAAATTGATTTTACCAGTAGAATCAATATTATTTATCCCTAAACCAGTATGAATTCTCAATCTTCTATTCATTAACTTCCCAATTTCATAAAGACTATAAAGGTAGTATTCCAAATTTGTATAATTCTGGGCAATGATTTCTTTATTATTTGAATTTTTGCTGATAAATTCTTTTATATCGTAACTGATACCTATATCCTTTGTTTCTCCCAATACTTTCTCAAATATCTCATTGATGATAATATTATTAATTTCTTTCAATTCATATCCGTAATGCTTACTTATGAACATTATTATATCTTCTATTAAAGATCTAATTCCGAGACAATAATGAACATAATCTTCACTAAAAGGGAAACTTATGGGCATGGATTTGACATTTTGAGGTGCAAAACTTGATCCGGGCTTATACCAACAGATTTTCATAACGTTTTCATAATCTTGTCTATCTTGGACAACCAAGGGCATGTAATGATCAGATTGAATCAGCTCTAAGAAATCGATTCTGAATTGATAGATTAATTCTGGGGCATAATAATCTCTGAAAACCACCATCATTACATCGTATAAATTATTAATCTTATAATTATAATTCTCCATAACCTGTAAAAAATCTCCAACTAAGATCTTAAATGAAATCAATTCTTCGAGATCATTCTTGCCATGAGTTTTTAAATAATGGAGTAACACTGCCTTTAATTTGACCGAATAAGAATCCCAGAGGTCATTTGAATTGATTTCTGTACGCAAGTAATACTTGGTTGCTCGATTGATTTTTTTATCCATAATGAAGAATGCTGAAATCTTCTTTAAGTATTCATTCAATACTTTAAGATTCACAAAAGAAGCAACATTTTTATTCAGATTTGAATTTGAAAGTTTGGTGGGCGAAGCCAAATGGATAGTGACCGAATCGATGGAAATAGTTGAAGTTAGTGGATATATGATTCGATTATATTTTTTAATCCACTCCTTATAATACAATTTTGATAACAAATCATCTTCTCCAAGGGTTTGATATACTAATATTGCATCGTATAAAGTGGTCATAGAAATCTGGAGTGACTCGTCTTTGAAAACGTCATAGTTAGATGAAGGGTCACGAAGAGATAATTCAATTGGTGAGTTGATCTTGTTAGGGATCAACACTGTTGAGTTAGATACTTTATTAGACTTCTCTTTCTTGTATTTCTCCCAATTATCTTGTAATGTATAAATATTATTGAATAAAGCTTCACCAATTGCATTTAATTTTCTTTCCAAATTGATCGATAACCATTTACCTAGATTATCAAATGATTCGTCCTGAATCATCTTTGTCAAGTGTGGTATGGAGTCATAAATCTTCATTGCAAAACTAAAATTGTTAACTTTTGGTAAATGGATATTCTTAAGTTCGTCAATTAATTTTAAAGCGCTGAAGTACTTGTGCTGTTTGATCAATTCATGAATCTTATTGGTAATCTCTAGCACTTGCAAACACAAGTTAAGCACCATATTGGCTTCATTGATCTTTGAAGAAACTTCTTTACATTTTATTAATGATTTTTTTTTACCAATAAGCTCAAATACCGATTTATTTAGAGTGATCAGTATAGACAGTAAAGATTTGTTTAAATCAGACGATTCTTCATGTATATTGTCAATGGAATCAATGCAGGTATTAATGTCTCTAGTGGAATTCAAAGACAAAGTATTCAATTCTTGATCTTTGTCGTTAACGATTTCATTTAGTCTTTGAATTAACGAAGATAACCCATTTGACTTGAGTGAATCCTTTATAATTGGAGCAAGACTTTCAAGGTAATCCTCTGAATTGAGCGACGTTTGAAAAATATCTTCATCACGAAGAAGAAGATTTTCCAAGTGAAGATTGTCGGAAGGGTTGAGTTTGGAGAGGTCCCCGTTAGAATTGTCTGCTGAAGGTGCCATAGTGAATACAAGAAGAACTTGTTGATTATATATGAATGCGAGTCCAATTACAGCTCGGAACCAGAAAACAGAAACAAAAACAGCTGAACTGTATATTTCTGTGATTTTTTATGCTTGTCTGTCTTTCCTTCAGAATAAAAGTTGATTGTCTTCTTCTGTTTGTTTGTTTGTTTCTTGTTGCTGTTTAGTCCAGGAGTTAGCGGTGTAAAATGGGCTGCATCCACTTGATGAAATCCAGAAATCCCAGTTTATTATGTTGACGCTCTTTGGTCAATTCAATTAATAACCAGAGCTGAATTAAACAACAATAAATACCTGACTTGTTGTTGTACTAAATCCAACTGTTCTCCAACAGAACGATTAGCGTTCTTTGAAGTTTCGGTGCTTTCTGACGTACAAAAACATCCTGCACACAGTTGATCAAGCGCTAGCTATAAATAAGTGGGACTGGGACTAGCAGTAGGAGACACTTGAACGCTGTTACCAGATCAACTTAGCTGTGCAAACACTTCGAAGTAGTTTCAACAGGATCACGGATGCTTCCTAACCATGTGTTGATTATCGGAGGTCCTCATAGCGGAAAGCTCCGAATATGCAAATTTCTAACTGACTTGCTTGATGATGTTTCAGCTGAGTCTCATAGTGGATTAATATTTGGAGCCGATTTAACAACTAAGTATTACAAAGTAGCCATCAAATTGTTAGTGGACGAATATCCTGAGAATAGAAAGACCGAATTAGAGGATGATGGTAAACTTGAAACTTTTAAGGAGTGGAAAAATGATTTTGTGTCTGAAGATATGAAGGAGTTGCGAGACGTTCTTGATGGATTCATATTCTGCATTGATGTCGAACAGGATTCGTTAGATCATATCGAATTGTGTTTGAACGAAGTTAACCATGTAAGGGAGATATTTGGAGAGGATTGGTCCGGATTTATAGTAATTGCAGGAACCAAACAGAATGTTGAGGTTGAAGACCTTTCCATTTCCAACGGATTTGAGTACATTAGCATAGACGAAACTGGAAAGAATGAATTTCAAGACAAGATAGGACGAGATAGGCTCATTGAAGTATTTGAGACCCACGAGTGGTCTCAATTGCTGAAAATGGGTAAATTCGAAGGTACTGGTGGTACATCAGAATCTGCAGTTGATAGTCAAGAATACGAGAAAAGAAAAATGGATAAAATTAATAATCTAGGCATGACTCAGCCGTTATTGTCAGAAAATGACGAAGATAAAATTGATATCACTAGAATATTGCTGAAATTACAAGTTGCAAAGGAAGAAATTCAAGGAATGGATAATACAGAAAAGGAAGAGCATGCCAAAAGAATTATTGACGAAGTAATGAATTATTTATAAATGAGCGACTACAGAGAAACTTGGGATTGGAAAAAATCGTTTTTGAATTTGGTAGTACCAAAAATAAAGTAGATCTGCAGTCTACCCTTGTATTTACTAATAAGTGTCTAATTGTATATTATGTTGTGTACATGTAGAACATACACATACACCCCACGTAGTCTATAACTTGATCTCAGAATCATCGTACTCGATTGTATATCCAGGTTCGAAGTAGCATTCCTGGCAGTCCTCAGATTCAACCCCGTTCTCATGAATAAGTACTGCGAAGTCAATGTATGGCACCAGCTCATCAATTACAACCATGGGAGCATGCCAAGTCCCCACTCCATAAGTAATCGATTGGTTCCCTTTGCAAACAAATGCTTTCACAGAAGAGACATCGGGATAATTCACAGGTGATGTGGAGGAGTCAGTTTTGGCAACTATGACCAAAAATGATTTTTTCGATAAGTTTTGACCCATTGGAATAAATGTCTGGGTCGAGTATGGATGTCTTTCCAATACTTTTGAAGTATATGTTTTAGTTGAACCATTTGTAGTGATCAAGTGTTTAGGAGCAGAGCATCTGAATATGTTCCAATTTGCAGTCGCTTCTATTCCACTACTTGAGTCTTGATAATTATTTATTATGGGTGCTACTTTATGAATCTTTGTTGCCGTTCCATAGTTTGCTGCAGAACTCTTGACTTGTTTGATTTGATGATCGGCACTTATGACTCCTCCAAAGGGAGCAAACGCTTCTGGAGTCAAAGGCTCTGCATCTATTGTGGGTACAGAGTGAACGTCGAATGTTTTCAATGGCATTCTTAACTTTTGAATAGATTGTATTGGAGTTGAATGGAAAATGTATGAAGATAATATTCTTCGATCGATTCTCCAAATCAATTGGGCAACATTTCATTTTCTCACGCACGAAGCATTTTCTTATCGGCTGGTAGATTGTCGGATAAGGCCGAGAACTGAAAAATAAAATGGAAAGAGCAGAGAGCTACTCATCAGAATGACTTGTGCTGGAATAATCACAGGCAAAGTTAATTTGTGGTTATCAATTTGTGGCAGATGAGTCTGTTTAACTGATTTCTTTGTATTTCATTTGGGGGATCAGACTCTAGGAAAAGTAAGGCTACATTAGTCAGATTCAATGGCTGATGGAGTGTGTAAAACTTCATTCGCTGCGAACAATCCACAATTCAAAAAGCATCGCACCAGAAAAAAAGTATGAATCATGGATGAATCATTTCTACAGCCGTTTTTTACTTTTTCTGATATCTTTCTGACACATATGTGACACAATTAATGCAGCCCTAATACAACTGTAACATATTTACAAGAAATAGATTAGAACCATTAACGAATAATGGAGTTGGGGTCAATTGCGGAATTCTGTAGCTGGCTAAATGTATTTTCATCTCTTCGTTCTGTTTAGCGTGTGCCACCCACACCCATCTCTCTATCTTTCTCTCTACTTAGAGATATTCTTGCATCCTGCCGACCTGTATACGAACTAAATCTGACTTCTCATTTTCCCCAGAATCCATTTTTGAATGAAAAACGGTCAGCTACCCCAAATGCAAAACATTCTGCGCATCAATAGAGAAAAGTCACCAAAGAACTGGCTATCACCAAAATAGGTACCCATTTACAACATTCATGGTGTAAAACTAGTGAAAAGGCAATAACCAAAAGAAATGGACATCAAATAGTCACTAACCATTCATCAGATTCAGCTATAGCGGACCACATTCTACCACCGAACAACACGGAATTGATGGTAGTTAATCTATTTAATCCCCATTTCGAGTAGAAACTTCGAGAATATGAGCCGTATCGTAGCTAACCTTTTCCCTTGATGCAGTGCGGTACTGTGCGGTACAGAGCTGAACAATACGATGCGTGCGCTTGGCAACCTTAAACGGACTTGCTGGCGATAAAAGAAGCATTTAACTAAAACCTGAGTCATCGATGTGCGACACGATTGGTCTAAACATAAACAAAATTGCTTTCAAATAACATTCCATAATCTATTGATAATCAACACCAAACATCTCTTCACACTAACTAAACCAATCTTTGAGTCATAGAAAATATGTTCGAAAATAATCAACCATTGTGCACACCTATGAGTGTGCTCTTTTTTATGTTTTTTACTCCTCTTCCACCTTATATTTTTTTTTCGTTTTTTCGTGCTTGGCAGGGCTTCCACTGATATTTCTGTCTCTCCAATATTTAATCATTTGAATCAGTTTGTTGTGGGATGTAAATCTCATAGTTTTAAGGAATTAACCTTTGTAGTGATCTACTTTTGGATTACTAAGATTTTATTTCTGACCCTCCATCTCCGACTAGCTCGATTCAAGAAGTCTAATTATATCTTCAATCGGTTGACTGCACTTGTTGTAACATATGACACCGCTACTGTTTCGGAACTTTGATCTCAATATACCGATCTTGATGAGTAATGGGAGCTTTTCTTGGTATCCTCATTTGAGGTCTTACACCACTTATTTTTCAGCCTTACATTGGTGTGTTGCATTGTGAGACAGATTTCGTATTTGGATTACCGATCTGCGGTAGTCATAATTTATGTAGTCATATTATTCTAACGTGCTGCTAAACCATTATTTATATACTGGAGCATATTTCTTTATTTTCCCTTTTACTTTAAATTTTTTGTAAAAGCTTTTGACTTTTTTTTTTTTTTGATTTTGTTTTGCAACTCCATAATATATTCAATTAACCTCTTTATCTATTCAAACCTTCATTGTCTTATCAATTGATAATGATATCTGAAGACTACCCATACAGTGGATCCGGATCCTCAACTTCTATGGATGACTCACCTGAGAATAGAGATACACTGTTTACAAGCTCTAATGGAGACTCCCAATTCATATCATTGTCTTATGACACTCCAACTCCTCACAACTTACCACTCTATTCCAAAGATGATCATAATCCAAACAATTCAAGGAAAAAACTGAATGACCCCCAGATTTGGAGTATATTACCTCTGTACCATATGTATACGTCCCTAGTATCAAAAAGTTTAGATCCTTCTCAAGATAACAGTGATACGGCCCTTATTCCTCCAACTTATGACGATATTTCAACTTTATCTTCCGCCAATTCTAACACCAATTCTAACTCTAATTCTAACTCTGCCTTATCCAATACTGGAAATAGTGGCATACTAAATCTGGGAGGGGCCCACGATGGAGTCTTGACTCCAAGTACAGAACCTGCTGTTTCCACCAGAAGCTCAATTGAAAATTCCAACTTTATCATTGCCGATGAGAATACCAATCAATGGCAGTGTACGATTCTAGACAACATTCATAATCTTAAAAATCTTACAAATTCAGAAAATGAATTTGCCAAAGCAATTAAGATCGATATATTTTTCACGGAAGATGTTGGAGATATAAACCAAGTTCCAAAGCTCATTGATCCCCTGATATATGAGTATACTCAAGGTGATTTGATAAACGGATATATATTGGTTGAAAACTTATCAGACAAGACAATTACGTTTGATATGTTTTATGTTCTATTTGAAGGTAATTTCAAAGTGAAACAAAATGGGTTAGTAGTTACCAAAAAGTTTTTAGAAATGTTCGATTTTAGTGCTTCATGGCATTATGGACATGTTAATAGATTACTTACGGAGTACACTAACCCTTTCACCTGTCCCGATGCATTTGACCATACTGATAATACTAGTCTATCATTTGGTGATAACCGATTGATCCAACCCAAGAAGATGTATAAGCGTTACTTTACGTTCAAAATTCCCCAAAACTTATTGGATTCTACCTGTGATCATACGCTACCAAAGCATACTGAACTTCCACCAACCTTGGGAAGATTGGACAAGTCCAAAGAGCAAGTTAAGGATTTTGGATTTATTGATTCAAGTGTAGGTTACAGTGTATGTGCCAGATTTATTGGTAAAGCATCTATGTATGGAGAAAAAGTTATTACCAAGAACGATGAACGTAAGCTTATAAACACGAGTGGTGATGAGTTTTTGATTCTAGGAGATACTCAACAATTCATAAGAATTATTCAGGAATCTAAAACGTTCACTGATGAAGAGAAATTTCAATTTAATAGACAGCAACTCTTAATGTATGAAAATTTGAAATTAAGAGTTGATAATGTCATTGAATTATGCGAAGAGCTTGTTGCAAGCAAGAGGTTAACATCGATTGCTTCGGTTAATTCTAGTTCTTCAAATAATTCCCAAAATTCTGTTCACTCTTCTAACATATTATCATCATTGGTGTCTCCGGTGCTAAATAACCATCCATTCGGGAATTGTTCAAGTTCATCAAGTTTATCAAATGTTACCAATCCATCAAGTCAATCAAACTCAACTAGTCACACCAATTCAGCATCTGCTACAATTGCTAACGAGATTGCTAAATGCCGTCAGTTATACAAATCTTGTTCTGGTTCTGTAAGTAAATCAGGAAAACATAACTTATATAGCGGGGCATTGTCAACTTATAAGGTATTCTTCCCAGTTCAAAAGAGATCAATTACCGGAGCTTCAAAGTATTTGGGTACTTTTGTTGTATCGACTCCAAAGGTGTGTTACAAGATCAAATATATTCCACCAATACAATTTAGAAGTAAGGAGAATAATTATGAGTATGATTCATGGAATATCGAGTTACCAATTGATTTAGAATTTGTGTTACCGGCATCTTATTCGAATTCAACTTTGCCAGAAAAAGCTAGAGAAAAGGAAAAAGAGAGTATTAAATTTCCTGAAATCAAAAACATATCTGCTGAGTTGGTATGTTTAAATGTTCAGTCAAATTCATTTCCAATACCAGTAGAATTCAATCATGATATGATTTTGGATGAAACCACTCAAATCAATAAGGTTTACAAGCTGGCATATGAGTATGACATTGATTATTTTGCTAATAAGATCATTAAGCCAATGAATGAAAAAGGAAATACCATTCAAAATTTTGCCAAAAAATTATCCACCGATGATTTCAGAATGGAACTTGAACTAGCAAAGAGTGTCAAGTCAATGTGTAAATTACGAACTAAATACATGAATTTGAGCATTCCAGATTTAAGGATTAATTCATGCCTTGGAGGGAATGGATCTATTGAATCATTAAAATTGACTCCATGGACAATAAAGGAGGACCAAAAAGAAAACTCAAGCGACAAGCAACAAAAATGTGTAACTTATACTAAGAGTTTCTCATTGCCAATAAGCTTATCAAATTTGAATATCAAGGGAATGAGTTCTGGTAATAAGAGTGATTGCAACAACTCTACCAAAGCATATGATAAGTTTTGTTTAATTCCAAATTTCCAAAGTTGCCAAATGGCAAGAATATATTACTTGAAGGTGATAATGACCCTTCAGAAAGGAGAAGTGATTTTGTTTAACGTTCCAATTGAAATTGAGAAGTAGTGAAGATGAAAATGCTATAATAGCTATTACCTAAGATGATATGGCTTGAGAATCTAGCTAGCGACCTAATTAATATTAATATATGAACCTGTAAAAAATAATTTCTATGAATATACTCCAATAGCAGTGTAGAATTATAAGGCAAAGGAAATTGTAAGCGAGGAAGACTTTAAGGTAAAGATATTTGTATTGCATTGCACTAAGAGAACTAAATGTAGTATAGCAATCATAGATAGATCAGAATCTGGCACAGGATCTGGAATCCACCTAAATCTGTCAACCATCTCGCAGGATGCTACGCAATTCTGCGTTGTCATGGCCACCATAAACTGCCATGATTCAATTTTCTGAAACGGTTGCTGCAGCACAATCTTGCGTGAATCGGTAATTTCGCAGCCGTTTAGAGAGAAAGTTTAGGGTTGACCTCAGAGCTCAAACATATTTTCCTCACTTTTGAACTGATATTGCTAACTTACACTTAGAGCCATAGCAGAGCTCAAACTCAGCATGGCTATGATTAAAGCTTAAAATAGGTGGGGGAAACAAAGTTATCAAAGTTTGCAAATTGTAATATATAAACGCAATTGTCTCCACTGGTTGATTGGGAACTTACCAGTAAGTATTACTCACTTATTTAACTTGATATCGATTTTAATCCAATATCACTTTAAATATTTTGACATAAACTCACTACTTTACTCAAAACCTCTTCACCATGGGATTAGCAGATAAAATTCAAAATAAACTTTCCGGTAACAAGGACTCTTCTGATTCAGAGATCCGTAAAGAAAAATCTCAGGGTAGCCATTCCCTTACCGACCTTCAGAAGCAATATACAGAAGGTAAGATTAGCAAGGAACAATATGTGAAGTACGCTAATGCAGCTGATAAGCAAAGAGGACAATATATTGGTCGCGATAACTTTTCAGGAACAACTGATGGTATTGGTAGTGTCTTGGGAGGGAATAAGCACTCTGGCAAGACCGAAACCACTGGAGCTTCTAGTGCTGAAGACAAGGAGTATGGTTCTGAAAGACAGAGTAGTAATAAGGACTCTGGCTATGTTGATGCTACTGGTGTACCAGCAAGCTCTGGTTATGGCCATGGTCAGGGTCACCATTCCACCCACGGTAATGATCCTATTCATGGAAGCACTAATGCCACTTCGGTTGGTGACAGACATGACAGAACTTCCGCGCTTGGTTTTACTGGCGTTACGGGTGTTCCTAGCTTTAAGGGTCCTTCAGGCGCTACAGGTGTTTCTGGTACTTCTGGTATTACAGGCACTAGAGGTACTTCGGGTGCTACAGGTGCTACAGGCACAACCCACACAACAGGAACCACCACTACCATTGGAGTTGGCCCAAGTGCTGGCGCCTCTGCTTATCAATCAGAGAAGTCCAATAGTGAGACTCTTGGCTCAAAAGCTTACAACTCTTCTCTGAAAGATATCCTGTCTTATAACCATGGAACCGAAAGCTCAAGAGTCCTTTCAAAGTCTGCCAACACGTCTGATCCCAACATCTCCCATGGATCAATTGACCCAGGTTATACCACTTCTGCTGGCTCCCATATCTACACCTCTACCTCAGGAGAACCAAATCATTTGTCTGGTTCCGCAGCTGATCACCACACCAGAACCGGCACCGCCAATGCCTCTGGAAACTATGGCTCCGATGCAACCAACTACTCATCCACAACCACAGGACACCACGGCAAATCCAGTATTGGTACTGGAGCCGGTGTACATGATTTTACTACTGGAAATGCAGAATTAGACAAGAAGATTGCTGGATTGGAACCAGCTCTTCGGCAACAGGCTCAACATGCCTTTGAAAAGGGCTACAGCGATGCAAAGAAGAGTTTTAAGGCTTGAGGAGAAGTTCTAACCATTTTTATATGACCAATTTATGAATTATTTAAATTAATTTCAAACTGTAGAAGTTGAAGAGTATTTGTATAAAGGATTCACTGTAAGTTGTTGACCATTCATATTGTAACGTTTATACAAGAAGCTGCGGCGTAAATGCCAACTGGATAAATTTCTCACGAATAGGTCCAGAGCAAAAAGTTCAACAACCCAAGAGGTTATTCTAATCACTTATTCTATTCACTCTTCAACTGGAGCAACTGCATTGCAACATGGAATATTTATCTCCCATGTCTCCCTGCAATAACCATTTCTCTTCAACTTCTTTTAACTCCGAACCCCAATTATCCTTTGAAAATGGATACAAACTCATCTTTTGCAATTTTTCAAGTAGTTCAATATTCTCACCATTCAGTTCTTCGACTTGTTCAATAACTTGATCTAAGATCCAATTTCTAGGTAAAAAAATTGGATTATACTTTGAAGAAAGCTCAACTCTCAGTTTAATCAAGTTTGTAGCTCTCAATGCATATCTATTGTAAATTTCAAGCCAATTCAATATATTTTCTCTCAATTCATTATTCAGGAAATCATTCTCTTCCGATACCAGCAGCAAAAGTGACTTAATAATCTTTTCAAAATTGATTTCCTCTCCTGTTTCTTTCCTTGCACTGTCTTGTAGTATAAGGAAGAATTTGTTGTAATCACATTGTAATTTACGTAACATATCAAGCATTGGCACAATTAATTCATCGTTCTGTATATCAGGATTCAGGAGATCAATCAAAGAACTAGGTAATCCTAACCTGTGAAACATCAACTCCACATATTTCTTGGTAAATGAATATTTATAGATTTCCCCTCCTATTTCGATAATCTTGGTTGCTCTGGTGATAATTTTCTCTTCTAGATGCTTTTCAATTCCCTCATTTACAAATTTATCATCACTTATTAATGTTGAACCTGCACCAATAAGTTCTGCCAAATTTTCTCCAAGTCTTGTTAGATTCCACCATATAGCAGTCGGGGTGTTTTTGTAGCCATATCTGTTTTCATGGTCTTCTGAATTTGGAGTATAATTGGGATTAAACTTATCCATAATTGAAAAAGGTCCAAAATCCATCGATAATCCCAACACCGACGTATTGTCAGTGTTCAACACACCATTAAGAAATCCGTATACTTGCCACATAGCAGTGGTTGTGGCATTTCTGATAATAATTTCATAGTACATTTTGTCATAGTCAGTCAAATCTCCGACTGAAGCCTTTGATGAATTGAAAAAATCTTTCTTTACTTCAATTATTTTATTAAACTCTTTGAATTTTGTAGACGTGGTGGCTGCCAGCAAACCAGGGATTGTGAATAATTCTTGTATCACATATTCTGAAAGTTTCCTAATTCCCTTTCGATCTCCTCTCCATCTGTATAAATCAAAAGTACCAAGCCTTATCCACAGCTCGGCAAATCTTGCAACTATTGCACATTTCTCGGCTCGATGTCTCTGAGCGTAAGTCTTCGGAAGGTAAGTTAATGATAATGCTCTGGTTGTCGGGATTCCGATT
Organism: Chernovozyma aurita; assembly: GCA_030566905.1. Lineage (NCBI taxonomy): Eukaryota > Fungi > Ascomycota > Pichiomycetes > Serinales > Debaryomycetaceae > Chernovozyma > Chernovozyma aurita. The sequence goes on from JAKUBO010000009.1 coordinate 432,348, forward strand.
GCATTGAGATGTTCTGATATTAGATATTCCCTTATTGAAGATCTTATTACTGCCTTCCCATCGGCAAACCTAGAATATGGAGTCTTTCCTGCTCCTTTAAGTTGAATCTCGTAGACATTTCGATCTCTTGCATCTCTTTTGGTATTTGGTTTCTCAATTTCAAAAAGATTTATCACTCTACCATCTCCCAATTGACCGGCAAATTGTCCAAATTGCCATCCAGCATAAGCTTGTGAATAAGGAAACGGATAGTCATAGTTTGGATCTATCAATTCTTTATTGTCAATGTAGAACTCTCCACTGACCAACTTTTGGAATTCGAGATTTTGTGGTTCGTAAGGATCTAATCCCAAGTCGTTAAGGGCGGTTGGACTTGAAGTCAAATATTTATATTCGGGACGTTTTTCAGGAACAGTCCAGGAATAGGAACCCAGTTGCAATATTCTGGGTATGTTTATAATTCCATCTTCATTTTGGAGAGCATCTTCTATAGTTGGGATTCTTGCATCTGGGTCTAAGTACTTTACAAATGAGCAACTCTTGGGAAGAGACGAAAGCTTGGCCATCCTATGAGCAAATCTCTGCGATCCAATGGTTTTAATAGTAAATGGCATAGTAGAAAAAGAAAAAGAAAAGAAGAAAAGAACTAACAGAAGCAGTCCGATAAGATAAAGCCAAGCTGGTTTAGGCCTGAGCAGAGTCGATGGAGGTTTAATAAATCTGTATGCAGTATATTATTAGACAACGAGGTTGTGGGGGAACGATTTAAATTTGGAATTGGTTCAAATCTTATTGAGACCGAAGGAAACAGTGATGGAGTTGAATGTAATTGAGTTGAGTCACAATGAATTCATTGTAGGAGATATTCAGTCTATATGTAGATACACCGATACACATATGCACCCACACACACTGATACGATACACATATTCTTCCCCATTCATTGACTTTCTTTGTAAGCATGCAATGTGATGTAAACTCCTCTGACCCCGACTTGTATAGAAGTATTATTAGGTCATCTCATAATGCGTGCTATCAAAGGCTCGGAGTTTGAAGCGTTGCATTTTGAATTTCTGTCCCATCCACCTACACAGAAGCATTACCCACACAGCAAACATGTATACTTAGAGATCCATTAAGCTGTAAATCCAAGAAAATAGTTGAAAAATTGCCTACAACGGTTCCACACTCTGTGCCTATACGAAAATGAATGCAATGTTATGTGAATCGTATCGATCTTATTGGGATCGGAGAGAAAAAGAGAGAGGAAAAGGCTTTAACAGAATTTTGCAAGACAAAATGAAGTGGAAGTGAGATCAGGAAAGACTCTATGAAGCTGCGACGGTTTTTATATACAAGTTAAAGAGAAGATGATATCGGAAATGATATCGGAACGATATTGACATAATACTGACGTCATATCAGTATTACACTGAAATTGTTATTGTACGACAGTTGAAGTCTCTGAATCTGTCATATAAGACGAAAAAGTAGTTGCCTGGGCCCCTTACCCACACCCCTAAACCAACCATATTAGAATAATGAAAAAGCGTTACAATAAATTTAAAAAATAAACTAAAGAGCAACAATGTATGCGAGCAAATATGACCATAAACGTTTATCTCAACTCCACATTTGCCAATGCGTCGTGCTTGAATATTCTGTTGAAAAATGAATTCACAAGAAATCGAAAATTGGTAGAATTTGTAGAAAGCTCAATTCGTATGCAATAGTAAGTAATAGTAGACAATTGTAGGAAATAGTAGACAATAACAGACGACAACAGACAATAATGAACAATAATAGACAATTAGTTGAGTAACCAGAAACCGATGATAATTGTAATTGCTCAAAGAACTACAATCATAGCCAACATTCAGTCCAATTCACACTTTTTCAACTTGTCATTTGTTGACCTTGCCAAGTCTTCCTCTAACCATTGCTTTCCGATTGGATCGTTGAATCTCACCCCGCTTCTTCGCGCACGATAGTTCCTATCCAAAACGCTTAATTAAGTTCAGCTTGCTCACCCTCAACGCGTCTTGCAGATGAAAATATTGCGCGTCTTAAGTTAAAAAAATAACAATCACATCTGGGCGATTACAGGCCTTGACAACATCTGAAAAGAAGCAAATCAATTAACAGATACAGCAATAATTCTAGGTTGGACAGTACTGGTTAGTAGTGTATTTTATCTTGTATTGTGCTACTGTTCATTTGTGTTGCATCTAAAGGTCCTCCTCTATTATTGATCAATAAACGCAACTGTAACAAGTCAATACGAGACATGTCCCCAAGACTTAACAAACGGTCCAGGATCAAGATTTTATCTATAATTTTGGGATTTATCATATTATACTATTTATATCATAGTCCTGCTAACACTTTGAATACCAAAATCAGTGGTAATGCTGACGATTCAAGTTTCGTTAATGACATATTCAAGGAAGAATTGGAAGAATCGTTGATTGTTCCAGTTGACAAAGAAGAACCAAAACAACCTTCCAAACCAGAATCATTCAACAAGGAGCTGTTTCAATCAAAATACATCAATTCAATAAGAGATTATACAGTATTTTTTGACAATTTAGAACAATACAACCCTGATATACCTTCATTGAAAGACAATTACAAGACTGAAAAGGCAAGAGAAGATTTCTCGATTCAAGACAGCTTTCTTTTCTCAAAGGAGTATTTGGAAAACGTTTTAGACGTTCCTGAATCTTCTGTTTTGAAATTAAAAGAAAGTCACACCAATTATATTAATAAGCATATCAACCATTTGATTGGGGATGTGAAAATTTCTACTTTTGGTAATATATTGAAAACCGATCCAGAATGGGATTCATACAAAGGTTCTTCAGGTTATGTGATTATTGGAGGTGGTTCTTATAGTTGGATGGCTTATCTTGTTATCAAACAATTGCATAAGACTGGATCGAAGCTCCCCATAGAATTATTCATCCCTAGCCATTTGGAATATGAGAAAAATTTCTGTGAAAGAGTGTTACCAAAATATAACGCTAGATGTAACGTATTTGATGATAATTTAGCCAACAATTTAAGTGATAGATTCAATATTGGCGGTTATCAATACAAGATGCTTGCATTATTGAGTTCTAAATTTGAGAATATATTATATTTAGATTCTGATGGGTTCCCCACCAAGAATCTTGATTATTTATTTGAAAGTGACTTGTATAAGGAGAAGAATATGATCATTTGGCCCGATGTTTGGGCTAGAACAACTAATCCAAAATTCTTTGAAATTTCAAATCATGAAGTGAAGGAGAATAAATTAAGATATTCAAGATATGATGTGATACATGCACAAAATGAAGGATTAACTAAAGTTAAGCCTTTACTGGATTATACTTTTAAAGATTCAGCATTCCATGATTTTGAAGGAGCAATTCCAGATCCAACTTCTGAAACTGGAATCTTGATGATTAACAAAACATCTCATTTGAAGACTTTATTGTTATGCTTATATTACAATGTTTTTGGACCTAAATATTACTACCCATTATTAACTCAAGGATCTGCAGGAGAAGGTGATAAGGAAACATTTATCGCTGCAGCATTGATAATGAATGAACCATGGTACCAAACTTTGAAACAATTTCAATTTATTGGATATTACAATAAAGATAAGAAAAGCTTTGATTCCAAATCATTAGGTCATTTTGATCCTATTGAATCGCTGTCATTGACCGAACAAATGATATTGCATTCCGACAAGGAAACAAATGATATTAGCTTAGTGTTTATGCATTTATCTTATCCTAAATTTTACCCATCATGGCTTACTGATAATCATGAATTGATCTATAAGGATCTGGATGAACATATAAGGATGTATGAAGCTTCATATGACAACGTGGGGTATGATTTTGATTTAAGAATTCTTCAATTTTTCACTCAAGCTTTATGTAGCAAATATTATGATGAAGATGGTAAAGCTATTGATGGATCTGCAGCTACTAGGGACACTGAATACATGGGTCCATATTTGGATTATGTTTTACAAAATGAAGAAATCGACACCAAAAGATGTTCGGAAGTGTTCCTTCCTCATTTGAAATGGTTAAAGGAGACAACCAAATTTTCAACTGTTTGATTCAGATCTTTAAATGGTGGGTTGATGAGTATAACATGGGTCACAATTTTAATTAACTAATATGTACTGGTTTGTAGTATAATAATTCAACTTTTGGAAAAAAACTCAGATCCAATGTGATTGCTATCAGTATATGTAGCAGTTTTGGGTTTACTTCTGCTCTACAATCTTACCTTTTAAAGAGCAGAGCAGTGATTACGGTGTTAGTTCATGACGAACTTCAAAGTCTTGGCCGGATATAGAAATGGACTTACTGCGTCATACTAAATGTGCGTGTGTACGTGTACGTGTATGTGTATGTATACGTATATATATTTATATATGAGTTTATTGTTGATTGTTTTCTTCTAGAGCAATCACCAATCACTCAATTTAATTTTTCATTATCTAATATCGGCATGTATAAGCCTACAAATGGTGAATAGACAGAACAGGAGTAATAAAAATTTCAAATTCGTCATTCTAGCGGTGCAAAGTACTCTATCTATACGTATCCTCTTCATGGCCATAGTCAATCGGTCTGGCGGCCATCCGGTGCCAATACCCGCCATCGATGTAGAACGTTCTTCGTGAACTAGCAGATAGAGATCTTCTATTAGATGCCGGTGCCGCTAGCAGTTCACTGTGGCGGGAGCGTAACGGCGCTCGCAATTTCTGACCAACTCAGACAATGTGATTACGAGAGACAGTCGATTTGGTAATCTTATTTATTGTCTTTACAGTGACTCAGAATAAGAAGTAAACTACAATTTCAAGATATTTTTAATATCTTATTGTCTTCAAGAAGCTAGCAACAAGCGTTGATCATTTGGATAAATTTCTGATATATTGCTTATCTTTTTCAACGAGTTACTGAAAAGATTTGCTACTCGAACTATAATTCATTCACAGTTCCACACCCAATTTTCCACAATGAGTTCAGTATTAAAGGCTCCATTAGCCAAATCGCTTAAGATCGCTCTTATTCAAATTAAGGCTGGTACAGACAAGTCTGCCAACTTGGTCAAGGTCACTCAATTCATCGATAGAGCAGTTGAGACTTCAACCATTGGGAAACTTGATCTCGTTATGCTTCCTGAATGTTTCAATTCACCTTACGCAGTTGATCAATTTCGTAATTACGCTGAGCTTATCCCCACCGGAGAAACCACCCAATTATTGTCTCAATTGGCCAAAAAACATCAAATTTTCATTATTGGAGGCTCAATTCCAGAATTAGATCCTAATGAAAACGATAAGATTTTCAATACCTCTATCACTTTCAATCCATTAGGAGAAATCATTGCTAAACATAGAAAGGCTCATTTATTTGATATTGATATTCCCAATGGAATCAAATTTCAAGAACTGGTATCACTTAGTGCTGGTAATAAGGCCACTGTTTTCAAATTGGGAGACTTTGGCAATGTCGGGTTAGGTATTTGCTACGATATTAGATTTCCTGAATTGGCTGCTATTGCTTCCAGACTTCCATATAATGCATTTGCAATGTTTTATCCTGGAGCTTTTAATACAACTACTGGTCCTTTACATTGGCATTTACTTGCCAGAACAAGAGCTGTTGACAATGAATTATTCACAGTGTTGTGCAGTCCTGCAAGAGACGTTGGTGGAAGTGGCTATCAAGCGTACGGACACTCTTTGGTTGCTGATCCTTCCGGTAAGGTAATTGCTGAAGCTGGTGAAGGTGAAGAGATTGTATTTGCCGAGTTGGATAAAGATTTACTTCCGAAGGCTAGAGAAGGTATTCCAGTCCATTACCAAAGAAGATTCGATATATATGACGATGTTACAAAGACGGCCAAGGTTCTGGATAAATAATGAATGGGCATGTGTATGTTGAGTAGAATCTGTTAGGTAATATAAATTAAGTGATATATGACCAGTGATACTACTATATTTGATACTACTATATTCAGTAGTATCACTAGCAGTAATCTGTCTAATATTTTATATTCAGTAGTATTCTAAGTAATATACTCAGTAATCTAGTCGTATGACTAGTAACAATGTATCTAATGATACGAGCAACAATGTAATGTAAATGTAGCAACAACATGTCCAGTACTGGAATTAGAAGTAATAGTCAGCCCAGCACACGATTGTCGAGTAACCTTAGTGAGTATTAATAATCAGAACAAGTAAACATTCCTCTAAAAGTCTCTATATAGCTAGAGACAATCCACAGCAGTCTCCGATTCCAATTCATGGTATTCAGCGATCTTAGGAACACGTCTTGAAAATGTCCTGAACAAGTTCTACACACATTCTATTCATGAAGCTGATTGTAGTGGTTAGACACCATAACTCAGTGGTTCATACCTACTACATGGAAAAATCGCCAATGTCTTACTGACCAACTCACTGTTCTCTATGACCGAAAATGTTATTAGATCCACTTTCTTCATACCATTCATCCTCTTCCTTTCTATCAATAAATTCACTTAAAACCTCTATGAACACTTCCGGCTTCTCGCTAATCAACCAATGGCCAGCCTTTATGTCTTTAACTTCAAAATTAGGGAAAAACTTGCCAATGTCAGGAATCACTTCGTCCGGGACGTAAGTTGATTCACTTCCTCTAATGAACAAACTGGGACCTTTGGACCACCGTGAAATATTTGAATCGTATGGCCAACTGGCGATATTCCCAGCATCAATAGCCTTCCCAATGATATCAAGAGGGATTCGAGACCTTATTGGATCATCTTTTTTACCTCTAATCATGTTTGTAAGCAAAAATTGTCTAATCACAACATTAGGCTCCACCTCTTTAAGTTTGATATCAACGTCTTTAATGTTTGTGAATTTCATTTGTTCGGTAGCAATTCTTAATTGACGAATATATTTGGAAAAGACCGATCCGGAGGAAGACCTAACATCAATAGGAGCATTATCAACCGATACAATCATTTTGGGCAAGTGAGGACGACGTAAAGCAACTGCCATAATCGTTTTAGCTCCCATAGAATGGCCCACCAAAATTGGACGCTTGCTGAACTGTTGTTTGATTATAAATGCTTCTAGATCTGCTGCTAGTGCCGGATAGTCCAATCTGTTATCATGAGGAGAGTCACCAAAGTCACGTAAATCAACGCAAAATACATCTCTGGAGAGGTTATTAGCCAACTGTTTGGCCACCGTTTTTGAATTGGATTTCGATCCAAAGAGTCCATGTAAAATGATAATTGGAGACAATTGGTTAGCCTGGGACTCATTGGAGTTGGTGGGAGAATGTTTATCAAAGGACAAGGGAACAGTGGGTATAGTTAAACTTAAGGCATCTCCTAAATATGAAGAATTGTTTTGAGCTAATGAAGATAGAGACCCATCGTAATGAGTAGAGAGGGACCGGAAGTAAACACGATTGGAGCAAATTGACCTCCATGGAGTTCTTAGAAACATCGTTAGATTAAAAACGGTGAAAAATTTTGGTGATGCAAGTGGATTGGAAACTTGTACTGCGCCAACAAAGTTCGTTTCTATAGTGTTCGGAACTTCAGGTATGGACCCTTTTTAGAGTTGATGTGAAGAGAGACAGAGCACTTGAACTATGGTTAGGTGTGGGCTGGGGTTCAGAGTAAAGTCTGAACTAGTGTTAGAGTAAGTCTGGGCTGCGGTACTCGCAAAGAAAGTGCGAGAGGTTCTTATGGGTCGTCTTGCGCTCTTTTTGCGCTCTTCTCAATATAATTTCCATTACTTGATTAGTCTATAGAGCTGTACTCTGGATGCTTTGAAGAGGTGTTACGTAGGTCTAGTAATCTCTACATGTAAAGACTCCACCATTGTAGTGGACACTATAGTGGACATAAGTTTCCAGTCTACAATCACTACCGCTATTGAACCACTCAAGCTGTCTTGAAGTTCTTTCGAAGTGCGTTTGGCTTAATTTTGGCCCACATTAGGCCTGCTTTGGCCCGCATTAATCCTTGGTTTCAGCTGAAGCGAATTATATATTACAGAGTTTTGATATCATACAAAATAAAAAAAAGGTTCTAAAATCTCACTATCACAACCTTATTGCTACTACATTGCTGCATTTTTCCCTGGTTGTATCGTTGCTTTGTTGTACTGTTGCCGGTATGGATTCTGATCCAAAGCAAGTATTGACTCAATCATCTCACTGTTCATTCTAAAAGTTTAACATAATTAGAAGGACAAATACCAACCTGTCCATTGGCTTTTCTTGCTTGCCACCACTTTCCATCTATATCATCAACTTCCAAGATCTCATCTTTAGTAAATGATATTTCGTTTATGTCATCAGGATTAGCTTGGTAACTATATAAAGCTCGAGCTTTGTATCTTAATTTAATGACTGGTGCTTCACTATGATTGTCATTATAAACCGTTAGTCTGTTACCATTATTATTGGTTAAATCTCTAGTTTTGTTGACATTGGAATTTGAAAAATTTTCTAATCCGTTCAATTGTGTAGATGACATATATGAAGTCTTGTGATTTAAGTTTATCACTTGGGAATTCCTGGCATTACTAGAAGAAGTATCAGGTAATCTTACTGGAGATATATATTTATATTCTTCTTCTTCACCTTCTCCGAGTCTAGTACCATGACGAGATGACGTTCTCTGGTCATCTGAAGATGGTAAATGTCCATGATTATGACTATGACTCTTGAGAGAAAATGAATCAATAAATTGATTAGTTGGAGATTCTGGATGTCCACCAAAATATAATATCCAGATTACATTAAGCATCGATAACATGATATTACCAGCACCACAACATAAATTTGCAGATATACTTGAATTATATATCATCATATTGGTTGTATTTGTCGAATAAAGGAATGCAACTGATATGAATCCCACCAAGGTGAATTTATATAATTCAATGGTATTGTAAATGTACAAAAAGAAAATTCCAATAGTAATTAGTATTTGATACACCATACCCCACCAGGATAATCTGGGGAAGTTTGCTTGAGGTGAAGCTGCTGCACCTGCTATAGCGACAATCCAAGCAATAACTCCAAACGATACGCTTGAAACAGCAAAAGGATCACCAAAGAAATTTGAAATTCGGGCACCCATATTGTGATGTTTTTCCACTGATTTAAGTAATAAAGTGTTTAAGACAAGTTTGGATGTACTTTGACTTTATGAAAAATCGGATTCGATTAGATATTGAATCTAATTTTGATCTAGAATTTGATTTGGAAATAAAGACCTTTGTTGTCTATATTTTGAATCCTTTGATGATTTGAATTTTATTTCTGATATAGAGTCTGTAAATGAAGCAAGTTTGACCTAATGTTTGTTCAAAACAAAACCAAAAAATAAACTAATATAAAACAAGTCAAAAGGATCAATCTTCAAATGGTTCGACTTGAAAGGATGAAGGGTATTGAACAAGTTCTGTGGTTGAATCGAACTGAATATCGAATTCTTAGAGTATCGGTGAATGTATGAGTCGAAGTTGGTCCAGTATCGAACAAAATTTTACAGAAATTAGGTAAAAGTCGTCAGTTCTTTATTCTGGTTCTCTTTTTTTTTTACTTTCTCAATAAACGGGGAAAGGAGGAAGATGAGTTTTTGATCTCAAAGGAAACAGTTTTGATTTGGAAAAGGAGTGGATCTTTACTATGGAATCAAAGTAAACGACAAATGCTAACCAACTAATTCCAACCTATGTATGTTGTAGAATCGGCTTACCAAGAGATTCAAATGATAGTTAGCAAGTTTATAACAAGAAAAAAAGATAACGAATAACGAATAAAAAAAAGTTAATAGTTTCTATTGATATGATTTCTTGACACGAATTAAGAAACGTTACATAAGGGTGCTCTGTAAATTGCCAGAGTACGTGGTAGTGTAGGAGACGATTTGGAGAACAAATGCGAGCAGTTCTTGGAAAGAAAAAAAAATAAGAATCAAGGCGCAACCGAAATGGGACATATTTACGATTTCGGGGTATGGATATTGAGTTTTTATAGTTGATGGTAGTTATAAGTGGGATTATTTGAAAAGATGTGGTGCATGAGATATTTTTCTTAGTTTTCTTGTCTTATTTTTCTCAATTCTCTGCGTTAGAAGCATCTTCACGTAATATGACAATTGAAGGCAAGCAGAATCGCGTCGCGACGCTAGTCTATAACTGAACCGAATTGAATTGAACTTAACTGGTTCCTGAAGAGAGGTACACTAGAGGAAAAAATAAAAACAAAATGATTTGGATCTCAGAAGAGATTTGGATTAAGAAAATGGAATTTAATTAAATTTAATACGATTTAATGAAATCTAATCATTAGAGTATTCAGAGGAAGACAAGTATGGAAAAAACTCATGGAGTGAAGGAGGGAAACTAACCGTATTTAGTAGAAACAGAAACAGAAACAGAAACAGTTGCAATATTTTCTCTATGAGGTACGGAATTTTTAAGAAGACATCAACAAACACCTCTCTGTAGATCGTCCTGTTTATGATAACCGTTTTGTTCCAACTAATGGTATAGAAGCGGTATGTGACTCTATAATCCTCTCAATTCGTGCCGACCAAGTATTTTTAAATCATAATAAGTGGTACAGTACTTCCAGCTCACGACTGAGTACAATAGAGTGCAATACAATCGCTACATGAGAGCGTAATGAAGACTTTTTGTTTTCGTTTGTTGTTTCGGATTTTTGTGTTCAAAGTTTCACACCAGAATTCGCTGTGCAAGTAATAGACACTTTTCATGCAAAGGAATGAAGTAACTGCTATAATCAAAATATATGCTGTGGTAAGTTTCTGTCGTAAGTCTATGTATAGATTGTGAACAGGAACCTTACTTAACAGAGTTTTCTTCCCTGACACTAAAACAATGCCCCAGCTGAAAAATGTGATGTCCCTTTTGCAACAATGCCACTGGCAGTCCCAATATGCAAGCGAAGGTGTTGTGAAAGGTGAGTTTTAAGAGACAAACCACCAATGTAAGTGAACTGCGATTTTACAGATCCAAGTCATTACCTCTGTCACGAATGTAAATTGAACTAGTCATGTGCTTTAATAGTGATTTTCTATCACATTCAAGTTTTAAGGTTAATATCACTACGCATGTCAACAATTTCTTGATTTATTTTAGGCTCAATTTTTTTATGGTTCCTTTCTTTTTTATTTCTCTTTACAGCTAATACTTTGATTCATGGGGGCAACCACCTTCAATCAGCACCCTTTTAATAATCGTAACCTAAAATTTCTAGCCGTGATTTTGCCCCTTACCAAACTCTAGGTTTATAGCGGATCTATCACTAGCTTTATGTTGAACTAACAACCACACACCATTCAATAGACAACACACAACACGTACCCTCATAATTCTTATCTTTTTAATATATCCATCTAAGCGAAATCTAAGTACTGTGAGCAAATTGTCTTGCAGATGAATGGGCATTCATGTCCCGAAACTCCGTGAAACGGTACCTTTATGGTCATCGATTAGTAAGATATACTGGTCTGGATGATATTATGTGGGAATCACGAAAATATCCTCACATATTTTATTCAAGTTTATTCTAATTGATTCCAAACCAAGTATCGTTCAAAGTTATGGGATTGTATCAACATGGGTCTCAATAGATGTCCGCTACTTAAACTGTGGCTTCATCAATAGGTATATAACAAGCGGAGGTAACCGCACAAAAGAGGAAATTGTACGGAAAAACTAATGACAGAATTTAGCGGCTGTCACAGAAAATGAGGAACTTTGAACTAGACTTGATAATAACAGGCAACCGTGCAGAATAGACTTCCGCTAACCAATTACATCTCAGATGTTTATGACATCGTGGGATCTAAAACAAACAAGAACGGGTTTTAGCAATAAAATATACCTGATCTGGCCCTACGGTTGCTGAATCATCTGTGTCGGACATTTATTTGCGCTCCGGTATTTTCCTTTGAGTTGGTCATTTAAACTGTCCGCCTACCAATGAGAGCCTCAATGATGCTTCAAAATATCACATTCAGTAGTAACTTTTTTGTAAAAGGGTATTCAATTCATGCCCACTAAAATACATCGTAATTTTATTCACTTGTCAAGTTCTTCTAGAAGAACATACGTCTAGTAATTTATTGCAGATATTGCTGTAGTTGTCATGAAAGGTGATGCTCACTCAAAAAAGAATCGAGCCGCTGAAAATTACTACTAATGGTTATAAATTGTTTCTGATGTGCGTAAGATAAAACATCTCGCAGAATGGAGGACCAGGACGCGAGCCCTTGTATTATTTTAGCCGTTTGAATGTGGATGGAGACCTGTATGACCTTTGATTGGATAATTAACGTTTGCAATCATGCATCCTTCAGATTGCAAAAACCATGTATTAAAACAGACACAATAGAATTTGGTATTTAAATAAGACACATATCCAATAGAATTCAGTCAGCTACAGTCAATCTCTTTTTTATAAATTACATACATTTATGTATAATCAAAAGTAATAAATTGATTAATTTAACAAAATCAATTAAATATGTTGTGCACTTCTTTCAAAAGTTCTCTTCTCCTCTTACCAAGGACTGCTATAACTTCGACTTGTTCTGGAGCAACTCGTTACCTTAGTATCGGTACAAAAGTTATTAAGGAAACAGATATTGCGAAACACGATGACCAAGAGTTTATAACTCATCCCATATTCCCCCATCCGGTATTCACTACTGAAGAATGTGAAAAAATTGGCTATGATCACCGTCCTCCTGTAACAACAGGAGATAAAATTGCATTCAGGGGGATCGGATTGGTTAGAGGAACTTTTGACTTGGTTACTGGCTATAAGAAGCCAAAGACTGCTGCTGACTTAGAAAGTGGGTTCAAAGGTACAAGATATGAAATGACACCTGCCAAATGGTTAACCAGATGTATTTTTCTTGAAAGTATTGCAGCAGTTCCTGGAATGGTTGCAGCTTTTATTCGTCATTTACATTCTTTACGGTTACTTAAAAGAGATAAAGCTTGGATTGAAACGTTGTTAGATGAAGCATATAATGAAAGAATGCATCTATTAACTTTTATTAAGCTTGGTCAACCTTCATGGTTTACCAAATCTATTATCTATGCTGGTCAAGGAGTATTTTGCAATATTTTCTTTTTGTGTTATATATTAAACCCACGTTATTGCCATAGATTTGTTGGATATTTAGAAGAAGAAGCGGTTTCCACTTATAGTCATTTCATTGAAGAGATTGACAGAGGCAAATTGCCTGAGTTTAATCATTCCAAGATTCCAACTATTGCTGTTCAATATTGGCCAACTTTGACTGAAAAATCAACCATTAGGGATTTGATTTTAAGAATTCGCGCTGATGAGGCTAAACATCGTGAAGTTAATCATACTTTAGCCAACTTAAACCAAAAGACCGATAGAAATCCTTTCGCTTTGCAACTTGAAACTAATAAACCTCAACCTGATTATGGATTAGAATCATCAAGACCTCATGGTTGGGATAGAGAAGATTTAATTCTTACTGCAAGCAAAACTGACCAAACCAAGTAAATCTCCGTTTACCCCACGCTTTTCGTTGGTCCTGCATAACTAGTTAAATTGAAGTTAGCTTAATGGAGTATCTCCTCGGAAAATATTTGATGCCCCAAAGTGAGTCCAGGTTTGATCACGTGGATTACGGAAAATTAGATTAAAAAATAAAAAAACGAACCAAAGCAAGTTTGAAAGATTTCAATTCAGCATTACCACGTCATGACAAGATTTCACGATTATACTATTAACTAGTTATTCGATTACGATAACACTCAGTTCCATTAGCATTATAAAGTATACGACTCTTATTTGTACATAGCTATTTTTTTCATAATTCATGTATATATTTTAATGTTAATGATGTTAAGAAAATTAATGAAAAATAAATAAAGAAAAGATTTAAAGACTTCTAAAGACTTGATTAAATATTGTAGAAGAGATTAGGTGCTTTAATTGAAGTAAAGTAAAGTGAAGTGAGGTGAGTTGATTTTAATGAAATTGTTGTCTATGTATACAACTAAGTGTTGTCTATGCATAAAATTATTCTTAATGGGTAGCACCCAAAAATATAGTAGCACTTAAACAAACAACCATAACAATGACACCCCATATCGCAAGTGCAAGACCTCCATACTTACAAAATTTCTCCTTTGCAGTCAATTGATCACTACCATCAAGAGGCTTAATTAACAAATAACCAAATAAACCTGGCAATATGAAAGAAATTGAAGTCGAACCAGTGGAACCAACAAATGCTAAAACATGTTCCAACGATGAAACAGTTACTGCAACCAAGTATGACAATATTAAGATAGTTGTAGTAATAATATAAAATTTCTTGGTTGTCAATGGTACAATGATAGGACTATGACCATCGGTATCTTGAGCACCTTCAACAGGGGTTGTAGAAATAAATGATTCATCAGCGATAGAATTGGATTCTATATCCTCGGTTAACGTTTGAGCTTCACTTAAAAGTTGGTTTCCGGAAGAGATATTTCTTAATTTTGGACCATTTTGTTTGGATATTCCATTGGTGATATAGAATAAGACATGATTCACCGAGCCTCTGCAAGGATGACATTGTAAAGGAAATGATAAACTTACCATAATAACAATTGACAATCTTCCAATTAAAGACAGAATAGAATCTTTTGGATACATCGTAATGATATTACCATTAACCGAATTTCCAAACGTTAAATAACCAATTATACCAACTACCAAATAAGAAATACATGCTACTGAAATAGCATTTCTAATAATTAAATTGGATTGTCTTGTCTTAGAACCAGCTTCACCTACACCCATTCTTGGTTTTAACTCATTAATAATTGCAAACATATTCTGATGACAAGTATAAGCAAACACAAAAATAGGAAAAGATGAAAAGGTTGATTTGAAAGATATTGGACCAAACCAATCAATCTGTTTATTTTCAATAGAAATATCTTCAAGTACATAATGGAATATAACAAGACATATCAAATAAACAACTGAAAATAAAGCGATAATTGAAGTATATCTTAAAGAGTCAAGTTTTTTCAAGTATGATAAAGGAATGACAATAACAATCATAAATAAAGTGATCCAAAAATTTCTATGCATTAACATGCCATTATCTTCACTAACATTCAAAGACTCCATAATCTTTGGCATTAAGTCTCCAATGATAACCAAATAACTTATACCCACACCAAAGCATTTAATAGCGATTGCTGAATCAAATATAATTGACAATTGAGGATAAGTCAATTGAGCCAAACTGAAATATGAAACTGCTTCTGTTTGAGCAGTGTATTTAGCTACTTTACTTTGTAAGTATAACCCCATGGTAGAAGTTAATGAGGACCATATGATAAGTAGAGAACCAAATAACAACCCATTACTCTTCAAACCATAAGGCATGGCCAAAATACCAGCCCCAATGATAGTGTTGAGTAGATTAATGGTCCCTGATTTAATTGTAGCAGCCTTCCCCATTATTGAATCTTGAATACGAGGTGAATGTTAAGGTGATGATGTTAAGTTGATTTTGCAGTAGTCTCGTTAAACAAATCAACAATAGTTAATGTGAAGTATAGATACAGAACAAAGCAGAACAAAGTAGAACAAAAGTTGGCACAACTAGTGGAATTATTGTGTAATAAATTCTATAGCAAAGTAGTGTTTTATGTACTTGTAGTCACTTTTTGCTTGCAATGTTGAGTAGAAGTCCAGTAATCCACCTTTTGAATCAGAGAAAGAGGAGGAGGTCTTGTAGGAGAATGACTATTTCTTCAAAATGATATTGTATAGCATTCAAGTAAAAGATATAAAAAGATGAGTCGATGTACGCTGATCACCTTGTTACAAAGATTTCCTCTCTTCTAAATCTATACAAGTATTGTGTTTGTTGAAGTTGCAATACTCTTTGATTGCTCTACAGTATCAGGAGGTTCGCTTCAGTCAATGTCATCCAGAACAAACTCAACACCATCCAAATTAAGATCACGTGATGTAAAACCAAAAGGTCAATTTGGCTCCGATAGCGTTGGCCATGCCAGAGTAGGCCCCGACACACAATAGACCGTATCTATTGGGATTGTTTCCTTGTAGGATACTACTAGTCTATTCACAACTTTAAAGCTACATAATTAAGATGATATGTGAATGTTCAATTTTATCAATTATTGAACCAGTGTTTGAGTTATAAAGTTATAAAAAAGGGGAAAGATTGCTCTCGTAATACTCAGTAATAAGAGCAACTCAAGGACGAAAAATTAAGAGCGAAGAAAAAGAAAATGATAAATGAAAACTAACCATAGGACAAGCAAACTAGAGATGATAGTCAATCAAAAACGAACAGTTACTAGGATAAGCCAGACTGTAAGTAAGCGAACAAAATACAACCAAAATTTCAAGTGAAAAAAAAAAAGATTTCTTAATAATTCAATACAATACATCCTATATGATGCCATAGTCACTGCCGTACTCTCGTCTTCTTCTGGCGCCCTATTAATCTCATTCTATTATTTTTCACAGAAAATAATACAGGTATATACTACAATGTCACCCATGTACGCTGATTTCTACCTACTATTTTCTTCATCCCTTTTATAAAACAAATAAAAGAAAATAGAATCTCGGTGTAAATTTTCTCAACATTTCTCCAGTCATACATTCACCAAAATTAAAGAAGTATCCATCCCAAAATAAAAGCAAGAATAACAAGAATAATAGCAAAAGGAATAGAAAACCCACTCACTTGAGCTTCTTGAGTAGCGGTATTTGAAGAGGAAATGGTTGAAGCGTCTTCGGATTTTTCATTGGAGTCCAATTTTTCTGATAAGTCATTGATTTGAGTGGTAGATTCATCAATTTCTTTTTGCAAATGAGAATTTTCGTTGGCCTTTGATTTGATTGGAGTACTAGAAATAGATGAAAGATTAACTGAACTTTCTGGTTTTGATCCAGTGGTTTCACTATCTCCAAGAACGTAATTCACTCTTAATTTTTTCGACACAATTTGGTCTTTGTATTTTGATTCTAAAGTAGTCCAATTTTCAGAAACCTTGGAAGTATCGTTCAATTCTGGACAAGGTAAAGATACGAGAAGAAACTTATCTTTACATTTGTAATCAGATGGTAAAGGTTGGGAAAATCCTTGAAGAATGATCGACACTTTTACGGTAGCACCAGGTTCAATGATACTCGCATTTGGACGAACACAATACAACTTTGGAGCGGTGGTCTTAACTTTGTAAGCAAGAGAAGTATTTGATTTATTTGTCAAAGAAAGGTATTCGGTTGTTGGTTGAGTAAAAGAGCCTAAAATTGGTTAGTACAAGGATTTAAAATGAAATTTTTTTTTTGGAAAATTTGAATAGAGATCAAGATATTTCTGGCTGTTTCGGACAAATTGTATTTTGGAGAGACAGAACCAAATCCTTTAGGTTTATGATAAACCACATATTATAAATTAGCAATCACAATAATAAGGCACGTTGACTGTATGTGGTAACAACAACAAGAAAGGTATTATCAAATAATGCACAAAAATAATTGGGATTGCATTGATGGTTGTTCAGCTCTTTGGATCGTGATTTTTATCCCTTCGCCCCTCTAATATGGTTTAAACGATACAAAAAGGACACGCCAAGTTGTAACATCCTCTATTACGTAAAAAATCAATAACAAAATAGTATATCAGCTGCTGACAGGGTCAACTTAGTAGAATACAATTGATATGTAACTAAGAAATCCATTGTTAGAGGGTTTGGACTCGATCGGCATCAATTCTAATTGACAGCATAATAGCGTATAGCACAAATCAAAGCAAAAAACCAAAACAAAACGGAATAAAACACGAAAATCATTCACAACATCATCAATTCACCCAAGAATTTTAATTTCCAATACAACCATCTTCCCGATCAATATATACATACCTGAAAACTCCAATACGCTAGGGGAAATTTCCATTTTGACTACTTGGTTATTGGTGATGTATTCAAGGATGGGTACTGAATTTTGAAGTTAGATGAACATTTAATCACAAGAGTGGTAGCGGCACTACCATCAGGAAGTTGGAATCTTTTCTGCGGTAATTCCTTCGCAGGAACGTTAGTCATGGTAGTAGTGAGAATCAGGAAAATATGTGAGTGGATTTGGGGCTGGGGTTACGGAATTTTAGTGAGGAATTATCTGATACGCGAGAAAGGGGGTAGACTACAAGTAAAATGGTAAGCCAGAACTGGAAATAAAGCAAGGACGCGGATCTTCATACTTTAAATTGCAAGCTGGAGGTGTATAGAGTTTGGATGGACCGAGAAGAAGTTAGACTATGTGGGTAAATATCTTGAATGGAGACGATGATAATGTTGGGTGTATGGGACTCCATTTGGCTCCATTTGGCTCCATTTGGCTCCATTTGGCTTCACTTAGCTTCATTTGACTACAAACTGGGTGAAACATCTGTCAGAGTAATGTTTGGAGGGATTACCGTGTGAGAGGCTGTTACGCTTCAATGTAGCATTTCTTACATGTACATGCTTGGATCATACGCCAGAATTGCACGTAGACCGTATTGATTGGAGTGAGACGTTGAATTCTCCGTGACTTTAGAGAAGTGTGCTTGAAAGACTGGCAACTTTTTTGAACAGAAAACTTTAACAACTGCCATACATAACCTTGCCAAACTATCTTGACAATGACCTTTGCGATGACCTTAACAACGACCTTAAAATGACATTAAATTACGAACCTTCTACGAAATTCCAACTACTCCTAACTAATCACCTCTAACTATGGAAGCACTCCATTGAACCGCTGACCTTCGATAACAGAGTTTGACCTACATTGACTCACATTGAACCGCCCTGCTGAAGTCCTGCACTTTTTATGACTTCAATCTTGAATCGCTATCTTCATCAAAGACATTCATAACTACTCGAAAATTTCAATTCTCTCCAAGCCCTCTGCATATCCCTCGTACGATTACTATACATTAAATACGCCAATATGTATATATATATATATATATTCACTAACTCACTCACATTCAACTGAGTATCTCTCAATGTCCTAATAATCATCTCCACGAGATACAACCTCTTTTTTATGTGGATGAAGTAAGATTGTATGTTCATATTGTGCAGTGTAACTTCCCTTGATATCAAGTAATGGTAAATAATCTTCAACAACGCCTGCTCTAACCAATTGATTCAATGCAAGCAAATACTTATCAGCTCCAGCTCTTTCAAGGTACCTTCTACACCAAGGTAAGGTTCCAAAATTGTCATTGATTGTATGATACAAATTCTGAGCTCCTGTTGGTAACAGTTTTATATTGAAATCCCCTTTATTTAAGGCATAATGAGAACATTCTCCTTGGGTTACAACATATCCTGCTCCAGTGGAACCAAAAGTTTCAATTGCAAACACTTCACCTTCCTCCATCTTAGTCATATCTCCATTTGGTACAATTGGAACAGTTTTACCCGAATGAATTTGGAAATCTCCAATATTATGACCATTAAGATTCTTAATACATTTGATAGGATAAGTCTTACCATTAAGTTCTATCTCATATGATTCCATTACTTCTTGTACTGCCTCACCGATATCGTTAAGTCTAACATCTATACCCGCGGCTTGTACACCAGCATTGGTTGCTGCCTTCACTGATTCCAATAATGGGTCATATTTATCATCAAATGTAAGGGTAAATGCACTATCAACAATATGACCATTTACATGAACACCAATATCAACTTTCATTACATCTTCATAATTTAACACCAATTTATCTCCACTATTGGGTGTATAATGAGCAGCAACATGATTTAATGATAACCCGGTAGGAAATCCAATACCTGATTTCAATGTATGATTGGAATTGGTGTAGGCTCTGGTAGAATTTTCAATAAGATCGGCAATATCAATCATGGTCATTCCTGGTTTTATACTTGATTTTGCCTTTTGACGAACTCTTCTATGAATTTCAGCCCCTTTACGGAAATCTTGCCAAAAATTATCTCTTTGTCTATCAAGGTATCTTTTCTCTTCTGAGGTAGTACGATAAGAATTTACTTCAAGGGGGTATTCTTGCCATTCACCTTCAGGGAATATTCCATCTGGGTAATAGTTATCGATGCCAGTAATCTTCTTCTTTTTATTGGACTTCTTTTTCTTCTTCTTGTTTGAAGATGTAGTTGAAGTAGTAGTGTCTTCAATTGTATCTGCTACTGCTACTGCTGCATCGGTTGCATCATTGCCAGTTCCGTTTGGAGCTTCATCTGAAATACTTAAGTTTGAAACTTCAGGGATTGGTTCATTGGTTACCACCTTCTGGGAATCTAAAGCAGTAGCCTTGCTTGCTTCTAAGTTCAAAGGTTCCGGCATTCTGTTAATATACTAATTGCCGTTGTTTCTGAGTGTAAAGAATGAATGACTAAAAATAAAAATTTGTGCTCCTCCCAATTTCGCATCTTAGACACTCGTTTGGCCAGGAGAGATCGAAGTAGGAAAGGACGAGATTAAGGAAAAATTGAGAATGTTCCAGGAACAGTTAGATGGTAAATGTGGATTGGCGCAGGTTATAGGAATTGAGAGTTGGCGGAAATGTGCGCTAGAAGCTACCGATCGGTAGAGTTGCGTATTCTGTGGTAGATGTGGTACAGTGTGGTAGAAGTAGTAAATAGTAGTACATTGTAGTAGATGCGGTAGAGGTGGTAGAGGTGGTAGATTGTAGTACTTGTGGTAGACTACAGTAGACCATGGTAGGTTGTGGGAGTGTAGTGTCTCTTCACCGCTAGTTACATTCTGTTCAGTAGAGTTCTGATACTGGACTGGATTCTGCGCTAAATGAACGAGCTCTCTGCACTGAAAATTCTAATGCGATTGATTACTTGTGGTGACAGGATGACGGTCTCTTTCTCTCTGTCAAATGGTACTTGTACACATATAACTCTCTGGACTACACATTCTACAAAGAACAAGCATTTTAATCAAAATGTAGATTCCTGTCTATCAATAATGTCAAATCACACAGGAAATTGTTGTACCTTCTTTCAATCGGTGCTTGTATGCTAAATCAAGTATCACCATCCTTTCTGAAAAGGCATGATACCTATTCTTCTTTTTATTTCTATTCCTTCTTTGCTGCTTTTTTTCTTCTTTTTTTTTTGGATCTTTTTTTAAAAAAGGTTTCTTGTTTTGGTTTCTTGAAGACTTAATATAGCTCTGATACCAAGCTCTGGACTTATTTATATATTTCTTCACCACAATATCTCTCCCTCTTCGTCTTCATTACTCCTTGTTCTCATTGTTGAAAAGTCCAACTTTGTCAAAATTTATCATTTTCCCGTCAACGTTCTGCTTAATACTATGACTTAAATTAGAATTTCCATGTCCATGGGAACCAAAATCGGGAGTTTTCAAGAAATTCTTATTTATGTTATGACCAAAACTTCCACCAGGCAGTGGAGTGAAAAAATTGAAATAATCACTCATGTTGAACCCGGCAGGAGTCAACATTAACCCTGATGATGGTAGGCCATTATTCAAATTAGAATTGATACTACTGCTACCGTTACTTGCATTATTGTTAGCATTGCCAGAAGTAGTTGGATTTGAGCCAGAAGGATTTAACGAACTATTGAAGAGATTTACCAGCGGGGTTAATCTATTTTGAGGAGTTCTTGCCGTTGTCACAATCGGACGTTTTGGAGTTAAAGGTGGAGCTGGTGCAATAAAAGAATTTGAAGAAGTCTTGTTTGTTGATGAAATACCATGATCTGCTGAACTTTGTGCCGAACCATTCGAATTAATAATAGAAGAAGATCCAGACGATCCTATTATTGGATTACCATTGTTTATATTATTAGTGATTCCAGACCCACTATTAGACGAGCTAGAGTTAGCTCTTGGAGTACTAAGAAGTCCTGGGTTGGGCCTGGCAGGAGATGGAGATGTGGCCAAATACATTAAAAGATCAGCTCCTTCATTATCATTTGAATTTGAAGATGCTACACCTGCAGAACCCCTTGTTGGAGTACGAAGCAAGTTCGTTTGCTGAGTATTAATAGATAATGCTTTTCTTTGCAGCAGAGTTGGAGTGGTCTGTAAAGACGGTGAAGGACGTAAAGTATTAACAGATGCTCTTGGAGGGGTCCTTGGAGGATTCAATGACTGAAGTACCATTTGAGGTTCTTTCGAGCTTTCATTAGCATCATTTCTGAAGGTTATAGGAGACGAGTTGACGGAATCGTCATCGTTACCACTTCGCTTATTGCGATGGCTGTTGCCAGCTTTTCTTGAAGGAGAATCTAGGCTGAATTCGTTATTGTCATTTACTGAAGTAATATTTTTCAACGGTGAAGACGACAAGAATACTGTAGCGGGAGTCTTCATTTGCGTAGGAGATTTACCGTTGGGTGAAGAGCCTAATAACATGCCCTTTGAACCCAATTCCTGCTGTTTTCTGACCATATACTTCAATGGACTTGTCCGGGGTGATGAGTTTATTCTATTTGGAGAGAGTGATTGTTTAGCAGCAATAGAAGCCTTGGAAAGTTTATGCTTGAGCTGTTTAGCTATTTTCTCCAACTCTTCCTTTTTCAAAGGGGTCTTTATTTGTTTTGAGGATGGTAGAGACTCATCATTTTTAGGTGAGGACGAACTAGACTGGGTATATGTCATATTTGAAGTGTTTGTACTTTCCCTGAGAGACATTTGTGGAGACAGTAAAAATAGAATTTTTCCTTTCGTTTTGAATTATTTCTGACCTTTCTTCCTTGTGTTGTTAGCTGTGACTTTAAGTAGTCTGTCCGTGAGCAGCAAATAAGCAGCAATTTATGAGTAAGTTTCTTCAGAAAGACTCTCAGAATTTGAAGATTGACAGTCGCTTTTATGCTTATCAGTCTATGGAGACTTCTCCAAGAGCAACAAAATGATGTTGGTGGTGTCAAGTGGGAGTCCCAAAGTGGGATAGGGAGTCAGAAGAAATGTAGTTCCGAACAACGAACTGGTTTTAGACGTGACGTGACGACGGGGTCAATGACTATAAATAAAGATTCTTTGAAGATGCTTCGTCTAGTAACACTCACTTAAGTGCAAACTTCAAGAATAGAAATCTTAAGCAAAATTTTAGCGGTTGAATTAGGGGTAGTATTGATCTTGTCAACTTGATTTTAACAGACGATGATTCTCAGATATAATCACTCAATTAAAATTTTTTTGAATGAGCAAAATTTCAAAGTTCGTATTGACTGGACCTGTAGAACTTAAATTATCGTTATTGTATAGCTGGATGCAGAAGCTAAGACTTCCTACTGTAGAATGCTTTCAAAATTAGAGATACGATACCGTTCAAACTTGACAAGTGGTAAATGGGATGTGATATGTGTGTTCTCTAACTTTATTCAGAAACCAGCTCTAAGGTACGCGTATGTAATTTATCCCAATTGGGAATGATGTAAGTAAATTGGATGCAGCACGTGATGCAAATTGATATAGTACTGAAGATTATGCGATGGCTGACGGGGATTGGAAGTTTGGCTGAATTGGGACGGATGGATGGATTTGAGCGGAGAGATATAAGGTATGGTTAAAAGGTCTACGGTAGTGTAGAACAGCGCTCGAGGTCATATCCAGTTCACTTATATGGTTTTCAGAATTCAGACTGAGTAAAAGTTCAGTACCCTCAAAGTATCTACTTCTTTCTTGCTTTACCTTATCGACAATATTACAGCCATTACAGCTACGTATCAATCCCATCCCATCCATGTTAGCCGCTCCGAAGGCAGCCCATATACACTACAAACTAGGAGCACAATGGCTTTAATATGGGTGTATGGGTGTATGGGTGGTGTGCTGTTCTATCCAAATTTGTCTTTTCTGTCTTTCCTCTCTCCAGTTTATGGCCTAACTTGTAGACTGGAATTAGAAACCTGTAACATGGGGTCGGGAATACCAAATAAAATCATACTCACTACTCTTCTCCAAAATTTAACTACGACCCAGCCTTTGTACCTCATCGTAACACCTTGCGGCTCATTTTACTTGTCATTGCCTCCCAAATTTTCTCGACTTTCACTTCTAGCCACTCTCTTTCACTCTTTCCGCTATCTCCTATCAAAAGTTCTCATTGCCCATAAAACCACCCAAATCGAAATCAAAAGATGCTTATCTCGGCAAATCCCGAGATTGCGTCACTGCATACAACCCTTTCTGCGATAACATTTCTTTGGCAGTGAACAAATTTGGCCACAGAGCATAAAACGATCAAACTATCCATCCATTCAATTTATTCTTTCAGTTTTAATTCCTTTTTTGTTTAATATTTTTTGTTGGTTGTGCTATTATTTTGCAACTATCATTCTGCAACTATCTTATTGTGTTGCATTTTGCTGATAACCGAGTGTGGAACCGATTTTGTTGCTCATAGCCGAGTGTTAAACCGATTATTTTGCCAATATGTTTCTGGTTTTGTTTCTGTTGCTGCTTCTGTCTTTAGTGACATTAGGAATAATAATCTATGCAATTGTACAAGTCTTTACTCAAGCATTGCCGCGTCTATTTCTTGTACCTCCCCAGAAATGGAAGGAAAAGATCATTAAAGTGATTGAATATCCCAAACCCATCTACCTCAATGTTGGTTGGAAGAGATCTAGTTATAGAAGAAGACTCATATTAGCATCATGTCAACCATCATTCTATACCAATTTTATTAATAATAAAATTAAAATTCAACCACAAGACTCCAAAAATGAAAATAATAAGTTTTTGGATGCAACCAAGCATAGAAATGCCCAGGATCCTCAGCGTCCCTTGATCTATGGGTTTTTCCATCCTTCGGCAAATAATGGTGGTGGAGGTGAAAGAGTGTTATGGGAAGCAGTCCAATCAACTTTACTATTGAAAGAAAATAATATTGTTGCTATTTATGTTACATGTACCGACATTGAGCCACTTAAAATCTTGGAAAATGCAATCAGAAAATTCCAAATTAATCATTTGGATTCAAAAAGAATTGTTTTCATCTATTTAAGAAGATTTGGTAAATTAATTGAAGGAGAAACTTGGAAGTATTTCACTATTGCTGGACAATTGCTTGGACTGGCATTATTATCACTCGAAGCAATGTTTGAGTTATCTCCGGATGTCTTTGTTGATACCGTAGGATTACCAGCTAGTTATTTCTTTGTTAAGATTATACTTAAGGTTCCAATATTGAGCTATGTTCATTATCCTGTCCTTCAACAAGACATGTTTAATAAGTTATCTTTTGCAAAATTTGACTCTCAACTAATTCAACATTTCAGCATTTCTTTAAGATATCTTAAGGATGTGTTCAAATTAACATATTGGCTGATATTATACTACGTCTATGTATACTTAGGTTCATTGGTTGATATTACATTAACAAACGGTACTTGGACCCAAAATCATATGAAATCCATTTGGACTTTGAATTCTCTTGCTGGTAAAAAGTTTGAGATATTATATCCTCCATGTGGAGATTTAACAAATAAAGAAATCCAGACCCAAGCTCAAACAGTTTCTAGAAAAAGAGAAAATAAAATGATATATATATCCCAATTTCGGGAAGAAAAAAGGCATTCATTGATCTTAACCGAATATTCCAAATTCTTGAAAGAAAATAAGAAAACTATTGCCGTGAAAGATATTCCAACATTGGTTTTCCTTGGATCATGTCGTGCTCCTGATGATACTGACGTTCTTCAGAAGTTGCGCAAACAAGCCACTGACCTTGAAATTAATATTGAATTTATAGTTGATTGTCCTTACAGCACCATCTTAGAGTATCTCTCAAAGGTAAAATACGGTCTCAATGGGATGTGGAATGAACATTTTGGAATTGGTGTGGTAGAATATATAAGTAATGGTGTCATTCCAATAGTTCATGCGTCTGCTGGACCATATTTGGATATTGTCACTGGAATTGACAATGATTCAAGTGCATATCCAAGTTGGAGAAATGACTCTGGTTTCTTCTTTAAAGATAAATCTGATCCTGATTTCAGTGGAGAAATAGATGAGAAAACTGGTTTCTTAGTATTTAAAGATGAAGAAGTATTTCCAACTTTTTCACAATTATTGAAAGAAATTCTTGTCACGAATCCAAACTTGACTCTGGACAAAGAATTAGATCAAATGCGTTTTGATTGTTTGAAACTATCAGAGAAATTCTCAAACCAAATATTTGATGAAAAATGGATGGGCTATTTGGGCGAATTGCAATATTTGGAAATGGCATATAGAGAATCCAGACCGACGATGGAAAGTGTTTATTGAGAGTTTAGTGTACGAGAGATTGAGACTAAAAATTGATGGATGGAAAGATTGAGACTGAAAGATTGAAACTGAAAGATTGAGACTGAAAGATTGAAACTGAAATATTGAGACTGAAGATTGACCCATTGAGTGAGAGATCGAAGATTGAGAGACACACTCAGAAGGACTCCATTGACAGTTGATATTCGAGTGACTTCAAGCAGGATACTAACTGACGTCATTCATCTTAAGCTCTATATTTAAATGTATGTATTAACATATCTTTGAGAGATTGTAAAAAGAATTCAATTGAAGAGAGCAATAAGGTTACTCGGATTTACATTTTTTCAGTCGCAGCATCGGCCCTCTTGAAATATAAAGCACAATTCAGATTAACAACCATAAACAAAAATATTACCATAATGTACGGCATAATGTATGGCATCTCTTCCCAAGCCCTTAAAAGATTAATAACATCAAGATTATACTCTTTTCTATCTCTATTGTAGTGGTTCTCATAACACCATCAGCTTCAACCGTAACTCACCAAACATCACGTGCGTCTGGTCGTGCTCGGGCAAAACGATTCGTGTTCAAAAATATTCAAATTGCAGTTCACGCTGGTGTCCAAATCAACATAGCCAGTTCTCACCCTTAATAACGATTCAAAGGGCTTTGATAATTCGATAACAGATTTATCTAATATATTGGACATTGTTTTTGAAATCAAGCACCATCTGAGGAATGAAATTGGACGTGATTAAACAATTTTCGACGCGTTCAGATCGTGTGAAGGGAATTGATTTCCATCCTCTGGAGCCATGGATTTTAACAACATTATATGATGGTAAAATTGAAATTTGGTCGTATGCAACTAATACCCTTGTTAAATCAATTCAAGTTACTGAACTTCCAGTAAGAACCGGTAAGTTTATTGCCAGAAAAAATTGGATAATTGTTGGATCTGATGATTATAATGTTAGAGTTTATAATTATAATACTGGAGAAAAAGTTACTCAATTTGAAGCACATCCAGATTATGTTCGTGATATTGCTGTTCATCCTCTGAAACCTTATGTTTTAACCTGTTCTGATGATCTTACTATCAAATTATGGAATTGGGAAAACAATTGGAAATTAGAACAAACTTTTGAAGGACACCAACATTATGTTATGGCCGTAAATTTCAATCCAAAAGATCCATCGACTTTTGCTTCTGCATGTCTTGATCGTACCGTTAAAGTGTGGTCATTAGGTTCTAGTCAACCAAATTTCACTTTGATTGCTCATGATTCAAGAGGAGTTAATTGGGTTGATTATTATCCTCAAGCAGATAAACCTTACCTTATCACAACTTCTGATGATAAAACTATTAAAGTTTGGGATTATCAAACAAAATCTTGTGTTGCTACTTTAGAAGGTCATTTGGCAAACGTTTCGTTTGCAATTTTCCATCCAGAATTACCAATTATTATATCTGGTTCCGAAGATAGTACGATTAAATTTTGGAATTCAAATACTTTCAAATTAGAAAAATCAATAAATTATGGCTTAGAAAGAGTTTGGTGTTGCAGTTTATTACCAAAATCAAATATAATCTCTATAGGTTGTGACGCTGGGTTTGTTATCTTGAAATTAGGTAATGAAGAACCATTATTTTCAATGGATTCAAATATGAAGTTAATTTATGGAAAGAACTCAGAGATTTTCCAATCAGTTATAAAACCAAATTCAACTGAAGGTTTAAAAGATGGTGAAATTTTATCGTTACTGCAAAGAGATTTGGGTCTGATTGAAATCTATCCACAATCATTAAGACATTCTCCTAATGGAAGATATGCAACTGTTTGTGGGGATGGTGAATATATTGTTTATACTGCTTTATCATGGCGTTCAAAATCTTATGGGAATGCTTTGGATTTTGTATGGAACACTCATGATTTTTCAAATTCTTGCACATTTGCCATTCGAGATTCAATTACTTCAGTCAAGATTTATAAAAATTTTGAAGAATATTTAGTTATTGATTTAATATATCAAGCCGACAAGATATTCGCTGGTGCTTTGCTAGGAATTAAGCTGGAAGGTTGCATCTCATTTTATGATTGGAATTCTGGTAAACTTGTGAGAAGAGTTGATTTGGACGATTATATTCAGGACGTTGTATGGTCAGATAATGGAGAACTAGTTGCTATTTTAACTACATCTTCTGGATCTGGTGACAATAATAAAGGTGCTAACAATGGAAATAACGCTTCCGTTAGCACTGGAGGTGACAAAAGCTCAAATCTCAATTCTACCACTAAAGATGAAACCTACTTCTTGAAATATGATCATACCATTTTTGAGGATGCTTTAAATCAAGGAGCAATTGACGTTGAAGAAGGTGTTGAAGATACTTTTGACGTCTTGTACACCTTAACGACCTCCGAATCGATCCTTTCCGGGAAATTCATAGGAGATGTGTTTGTTTATACTACTGCCTCATCAAACAGATTGAACTATTTTGTAGGAGGGGAAGTTATTAATTTGGGACACTTTGATCACAAGTATTATATAATTGGATATAAAGCAGGCCAAGATGGTAAGTTATATTTAATTGATAAGTCATTCAATGTCATATCATGGTTCATCAATGCAGAAGTATTAGAATTGCAGACTTTAGTTATGCGTGGTGATCTTGAACAATACGCCACAAAATATTTAGAGAATAATGAAGATGAAAATGGTGAAAAGATTCCTGATTTATCTTCTATAACATTGGAAAACTTACTGGAAGAATATTCAAGTTTAATATCAGAATTTTCCAAAACTGAATCCAATCAATTGTCAAGATTTTTTGAGAAATTAGGTTACTTGTCATTATCTTATTCATTATCACAGGATTTTGATTCCAAGTTCCAAATTTCTCTTTCCACAAATAACTTGAAACAAGCTTATCAGTTGCTTATTGATAGTCAGAAGGATAACATGTCATTGGCATTAGCTAATGCTAATAAATGGAAAAAATTGGCTACTTTGGCTATGTCCAAATGGCAAATTAAATTAGCTCAAGATTGCTACTGGTTAGCTAGCGATTATTCTTCATTATTATTGTTGTTATCATCAACAAATAATCAATCAGAATTAGTAAAATTAGCAAAAGCTGCAGAAGCTCAAGGTAAATATAATATAGCATGGCAATCTTGGTGGTTAACTGGTAATGTTGATAAGTGTTTTGAAATATTGGTTACTAGTGATAGATTACCTGAAGCAGCATTCTTTGGTACCAATTATGGTGCAAACAAGGAAAGTTTGCACAAGGCAGTTGAGGCTTGGAAGAGTAAGTTGGTGAAGAACAACAAATCTTTCATTGCAGATAGATTACTTGAGACCCATCATGATGTTACTGAAGAGCAGTTGATTGATTTTGACGATAAAGTCGAAGCTGCTAACGGAGAAAAGCGAGAACAAGAGAAGACTGTCTTAGACGAAGAGGCCACTCCTTTAGAAGTTGAAGAAAAGGCTGAAGAAAAGGCTGAAGAAAAGGCTGAAGAAAAGGCTGAAGAAAAGGCTGAAGAAAAGGCTGAAGAAAAGGCTGAAGAAAAGGCTGCTGAAGAAGAAGAAGAAGATAAAGAGGAAGAAGATAAAGAGGAAGAAGATAAAGAGGAAGAAGTATAGAAATATTTCCTATGACGATGGAAGATCTCCAAATGAAAGAAACAATATCTATTGTTCAGTATTGCATTTTGTTATGTGATATATGTCGTTATATACATTCAATAAAGTTACATGGTTTAGATACGATTGTAGGCTCTTATCAACTAGTTGTAGCGTGACCAAAAGGATTCATTGTATTAGCAGAAATGGCAATCAATAAGATGAAAGTCTATGAAAAGAATTGACATCGGTTCATAGACAAGAATCTGGAGCATGTTTTGATGTAGTGGTGTTCTAATGTAGTGGTGTTCTAATGTAGTGGTGTTCTAATGTAGTGGTATTCCAATGAAGAGCATCTTCCACTGATGTTATGCACCATTAGATTACCATTCGTGGCATATTTCTCACGCATTAAATGTGAACTAACTATGGTTTGGAACTTCCATTGACACTGAATAGCTCAACCTTATCTATCAGATCCAACTTTCCCTTGCAAATGTAAAAAATCTCGTGGCCACTGAATGAAGATGTCTGGCCACATTGAAAAACTTCTCTGAATAATTTATTTAGCCTTAACTCGATCAAGTCAAGTTCGGCATCTCCCGGTTGTATGCCTCCTAGTCTTAAGACCAACGATCCTTCTGGCCTTAAAAGATCTACCGAATACACCAAAGTTGCGTCTGCATAATCAATTGAAGGTTTAGGAGTGGATCTGGTAGCAGTACCTCTCAATTCGGGTGATAAAAGTCTTTTGATAGGCTTTACTAGAGTATTATTCCAAAACCCTTTGTTAGTAACAGGGAACGATAAATCTGATAAGATAACGTCTACCTTATAGTCCAAGTTTTGGTCATTTTCAACTCCATTCTCGTCAGACTCCAAATCCTGATCCTCTACCAATGTATGCTCACTTTCGTTGGTGTGGATTGCTTCAATGACGGCTTCTTCCTGTTGTTCCTTCGTATAGTATGAGTTCTCATCTTCAACACCAATCTTTGTTTCCGCCCTTAGCTCATTTTGGAGAAGTTCTTCCTCAAGTTCACTCTCATCCAGAAATTTTTCAACTTCTACCTTTGATTCGCTCTTCAATAAATACTGCCGATACGCAATCTCCTTACAATGATTAATTGTGCGAGTTTTAAGATCGTCGGAAAGGATATTTCCTTGAAGTGTTGATATCCCCATAGTTGAAGGACTGGTGCTTATGACAGATATATCAACACCAACGATAAATGCATTTTTCCGGAACTCTAGGTCAGAGTATCTATGTACATCGATTATCCTACTTAATGAATACTTGGCCCAATTCCCGGGGGCTGTTCCTAAATCTAGCACTCTATACACCTTATCATTGAATATGTTGTATTTCTGATCGATATCAGTTAGATTGTTCAAGTACTCTTCCTGTTGGACTCTGCTTTTTAATGCGCTGGGTGACTCTCTTTCGAGTTTTTGAAGCACCGATTGAGTTTCGGGATCATATTTTCTCGGTTTGTTGGCATCGACTGCAAAGAGTCTTTGCAACACCAACTTCGCAGACCAGTTTCTAAAGGGCATTCGTATTCGTGATGAAAAATGAATTATTGGTGACATGACTGAATAAAATGAAATTATGTATGTACAAGAACAAAAAAAAAACAACAAATGCAAAAATGACAATCTCTAGACCACGATTATATATTAAAAGACTTTTAAACCAACAACTAAGGGCCTCTACTATTGGTGGTAGCACTGGTGGTAGCCATTGGGATGTTCGATAAGACTGTTCTGTGCGCGTATCTCTCCAATGGAATCACCATCGCACAGGATTCCTTCATATAAGTACATAAATAAATGCCAACTTGATGGTAGTCTTATGCAGGTACGGTTTAAATGTATATATCTTAATCACGTGTTCTTACCAAGGGCTGAGCCCTTGGATTCTAAAAACCCAAATTATTGCAAGGCTTTGTGTAACTCCTTCTCTTCTCGTTTCCTTGTCACCACCAAATTTTTCAAATAAACCAATTCGAGCAGAGGGCTTGACCCAGTTTCTCTTTTCTTCTTCTTCTTTATCGTCGTCGAATCAGTTTACTTTACCAAATACCTTTTTGGGAGACGGAATTAATTAGTTATCATGTCTAAGATTACTAACGCTCACGTTCGTGAAAACGTTCACAAGTTATTGACTTTCTCCAACGAAACTAAAAAGAGAAACTTTTTAGAAACCGTTGAATTACAAGTTGGTTTAAAGAACTATGATCCTCAAAGAGATAAGCGTTTCTCTGGTACTTTAAAATTACCTCAAGTTCCAAGACCAAACATGACCATCTGTATTTTTGGTGATGCTTTTGATGTTGATAGAGCTAAGTCTGTTGGTGTTGATGCTATGTCAGTTGATGATTTAAAGAAATTGAACAAAAACAAGAAATTAATTAAGAAATTAGCTAAGAAATACAATGCTTTCATTGCTTCTGAAGTTTTAATTAAACAAGTTCCAAGATTATTAGGTCCTCAATTATCCAAGGCTGGTAAGTTCCCAACTCCAGTTTCTCACAACGATGATTTATACGCTAAAGTTACTGATGTCAAGTCAACCATCAAGTTCCAATTGAAGAAGGTTTTATGTTTAGCTGTTGCCATTGGTAACGTTGAAATGGAAGCTGATGTCTTAGTTAACCAAATTATGATGTCTGCTAACTTTTTGGTTTCTTTATTAAAGAAGAACTGGCAAAATGTTGGCTCCTTAGTTATTAAGTCTACTATGGGTCCATCTTTCAGAATTTACTAAGTTATTTAGAAAGTATTATAGTCAATACTATTTAATGCCTTTGTAATTATAATTGTAGCAAGTGATGAGGAGTGTAGTGATAGTGGAATGTGATATATGTATATATATATTCATGTATACTTTGACCTGAACTTAGAGTGTTTCAGCTGAAGCTCTGTCCTCAATATTTGTCATTCCAATTGCTGTTCTTGACTTGGTGAATTCTTCAAGACACTCGAATAAATGGCTCTATGCTAACACCATCTAACTACTCAACAAAGAAGATAGAGAGAAAGTCTCAAAGAGACTCTCTAATTTGACTTTATATAATTCTTTCTGTTTTTCTTCATCACGTTACATCTCATCTCATCTATACATTATATGTATTGGTATGCTCTATATCGATCCAGAAAGTTCTTCTACATAAACATCTAATATCCCACCACCCTTGTCTTCTTTTCAGATTTCTTATTCTTTTTTCCATGTTTCTTAGAACCAGATGCATTATCAGGTTGATGGAAAGGAGTACTGAATTTGCCTCGAACTGCATTCATCTTAAAGAATTCTTTATCTAAATCATTTCCAGCATCTTCCAAAGTTGCCTGTTTACCTCCATAAAATATAGTCTTAGGTCCTTTATAACTTAAATTATCAGTCGAAGCTTTATTTTTCGTTAAATGTGACGATTCTTCACTTATATGTTGAGAGAAATTCAATTTTGATAAGTCTGATGATAAATCAAATTGATCAACATCAATTCCCTTATTATTTATTGCTTGAAGAATTTGAAGTTGTCTGTTTTCTGGTAAAGAACTCAAATTATAAATTGATTTATTGAAGTCATTCGATTCTTCGATCGTTGGTAAATCCCAATCGTTCATTTCTTTTCTGAATATTGGTGGAGGAACAACAAATAATAATTTCCCATTAACATAATCCTTTAAGATATATCTACTGGCTCTTGGTTCATCAGCACTACCAAAACCTTGAGTCATGTAACCTCTAGCTCTAGCATAGGCATTTAATAATTCACCAGAAGTTGGAATTCCATCTCCACCATCTTCTATCGATTTCGTTGGAATATGAATACCATACAATGCTTCTAAGTAAAATTTGGGAATTCTCTGACACACCAATGAGATTGGTGGTAAATGTTCTCTTAATTGATCAATTGGCAATACACCATTACATACCAATTCACCATTAGTATATGCAAAATTTGGGAATACTAAACCGGGACAATCACATAACATAACTTCTTCAGAAAGGTTAATGGTTTGGAAATGCTTAGTTTTACCTGGAGTAGCAGAAACACTGACTTTCTTAGATCCTACTAATGCATTAATGGTGGAAGATTTACCGACATTAGGATACCCTACCAACCCAATTTGAAGTTTACGATCTGAAGTGGCAGATCTTGGAGATTGGGTCATAAAGAGAGATTCAAGTTCTTCAATCTTAAGAATTTTGATTTTTTCTTGGATGGATTTGGAAAGAACTTTGGAATTCGATGTTGGAAGTGCTTGTTCGTCATCAGGAATGTTCTTGGTTTCCTGTTCGATATTGGATTGGACCTTTTCGTCATCCTTACTATTGTCTGTTTCATCTGAGTCTTCAACATCTTCTTGGTCTTCTTCTCCGTCATCATAATCCAGCTCATCAGATTCGTCTTCTTCCTCCACAGGACTCTGTTGTTTTGGTTCCTGTTTTGGTTCCCTTAATCCCAACCTAGATTCTTCTAATTCCTCTTTTTCCTTCTCCAATAACTCATTTGCATCAGCTGCTGAAAAGAAAACAAAATTAATCTTTTTCTCTTCAAAATATTCCGCCCATGCAATTCTTTGCTCACTTGTCAATAAATCAGACTTATTAACCAAAAGTAAATTCTTTTTGATATTACCGTCTTCACTCTCGTTACTAAGACTATTAACGTAATTTTCCAAATCGACCGATCTAAAGAATAAAGGATTTCTGGCATCAACAATTTGAACAATCAAATCACATCTTTCCACCACTCTCCATAACTGTCTCCAAACTTCCAAATTTCTTTCAAAAGGAGTTAAAAGAAGATCATTATTTTCAGTAAGTTGAGCCAAATCTCTTCTCCAATTTAAAAATGATAAATTTTCTTGTCTTTCTAATTCTAACTTCAGTTGACCTTTGAACCATTTTGGTCTTTTTGGAATTGTCAATTTATTTTCAAACATTTGATGCTTTCTCTTTAAATCCTGAGCCTCTTGCTGACTAAGTAATCCACTTTGGTTGATAACCGAAGTATTACCAACTTTAATAATCTTCACCTGTTGCGCTCTATCGGCAGTGAAATCAGTGTCTGCAAGTTGAGCGGTGTTTAAAAATTCATCCAAAGCATTTTCTTGGGTGACAGATCTCAACTTAACCCAGTCTGCTTCCTTTTTATCGGTTGTAAATCTCATTTCTCCATCTGGTAAATATTCAATTTGATTTTCCATTCTTCTGTGGTTAGCAATAGATCTACCTAATCCAATAAGATTCTTATTCTTATGATGAATTGGTTTAGGACCTTTTGGAGCTTTCCATTTTTTTTGGTCTGGATGAAGTTGCCCTTTGTTTGCTGGAGGTGGTACGTCCATTGTATCCGATGTGCTAATTCAATTCAGTTGTTTAATGCTAAGTTCTAGTTGCTATGTTCTAATTGCTGTCTAGTTGTTACAATGTGTAATCTTAGTCTTATAAAAGATGTAAGTTGGCGTGAAGATGGGGGTCCAGCTAGTGGTTGAATAGTCTTCGTAATGCCACTAAACAAACAAACAAAATATATGCTTAACAACTATTTTGTAACTATATTCTATTTTAGGATATTAATATGTATCAATATGCTGAATAATATCTGGATTAGGGGTCTGGTAAATGATTAGTAACGCAGCAAAATCTCTTATATGGCTAAGATTTGGCATTTTTTTGCTTTTTCATCACACTTGATGGGGTCCTGCATGAAGCCTGTAATGGAGTGTATATGCAGGTGATTTGTGTAGCAGTCATGGGCAAGATGAAAGGTTGCTATAGAGAAGAAGATAGAGGAGTGACATAGTAACGTAGAGCGTAGGAATATCGTCACATTCTAAAAGTCTTCAACAATTATAAAATTTATAATTTAAAAGTTGGTGAGCTACAAGGATGGTTTAGAGAAAAAGGCTGAATTGGGTACATTGTGGTGATCTTTTTTGTAGTACAGAGCGTTCTCTTTGGCAGCGAGCTGTATGCGAACTCCAGTAGGCTAACATCCAGTCGCCAAGGTAAGGCATCGCTATTTTTATTGGCGCACTTACTCTTCAGAGGCTCCTGGAGTTTGTAAGCCAGGGGGGTCATATGCCTGATTTCCCATGAAATGGTTGCCAAACGTATCCAGATTGCTATTAGTTGCTCTAGCTCACAAGTAAGATCTCCGATCCCTATGTCGTACTCGATCCTCCAAGACCGATGAAAATCCCATTACAACGTCTCTTACACATGTCCTAACGTCGTTACTATCTTGTTAATATTTAAATATATTGTGACAACCATTTGAAACCATCTCCATATCCCATTCTCATAACAACAGAAACCATGAAAACTTCAATTGGTCTTTGACCTTCAGGCAATTTGGATGCATCTTTACCAGTAGTATTGAATAAACCTAAAGCGGATTTTAATTCCATTTCACCAACTGCAGTGTTTGCATCGATTTTATTACCTAAAATTAAAAATGGAACAGCACTTAATTCTTCAATTTTGAATAAAGATTCTAATTCAGCTTTTGATTCTGCAAATCTTTCAGGATCAGCAGCATCAACTAAAAATACAATACCGTTAACTTCAGGGAAATAATCCTTCCATAATCTTCTGGCTTGTTGATGTCCACCTAAATCGAAAGTTGTGAATCTTACTGATCCAATAGCAAGTTCTTCGGATGTTGGATGTAAAGTTGGTTGAAGAGTGGCAAGACGATCGTTCTTAAGCATATGAAGAAGAGTAGTTTTACCAGCATTATCTAAACCAAGGAATAAAAGTTTGGCATGCTTATTCCACAAACCAAGGGATGATAAAACGTCTTGAACTGTTGGGAAAAAAATGTTAGTATAATGGGAGCAAGAAGAAAGGGCGAGTTGTGGAAAATCAGCTATGAAATTGCTAAGTCGGTTTCGATTTGCAGTTGTATAAATTCCACTGGCCCCCACTGAGTGCCATTTTAAATAATTCACAAATACTTACACCAGTCAAATAACCACATGTTGCTTAGTAGGTATGTTTAAATTATATATATATATGTAGTTGTTTTTGTTGTTGTTGGTCGTATGGACGGGCTACACGAGAAAAGCTCACCTTTTGATTCTTCGTGGCCCAAAGCGAACAACGAATGGACACAAAATTGATTGTATGCAGACACAATTTTCACTGTAGTTGATTGCCATCTGAGGTTGTGATCCGTGGAACATGCGAGTTTGGGTCTTGCGAAGAGCCTAGGGACGGAGGCTTGTTGTGGTTATAGGTTTTGGAAGCATGTCTTCTGGAATTGGGGTATGGGTAGTGATGTTTGTACTTGGATATGATAATGTTATTGTATTATGGATAGCAGAGAAATAAATTTTCTGAAGATGCAAATTCATCCCACTGAGAGTACAGAACTAGTTGTGACCAGTGCAGACCTGTCATCACTGAAATGCTGTCAAAGCGCTACAGGCAAGACAGCGACAGAGGAACCACGGGGACAGAGGAACAATTGAGCTATAGTAATCGTATTGTTGTAGTGACAATAGCTTCTAGTGGTACTATTCAAGATACCATTTTACTCTTGTCACCTTATTTGATCTAATCCCAGTATTCTGGTCCCGGAACTGAACTCTTTGTGTTGAAACTCTGTGACCTCTACCCCAAGATTGCCCTACAGCGAAGCCTGTCATGGCATTCACCCTGCATACTGTAATCCAAGTAACATGTTCTTTATGTGAGGGGGAGCCCGCACATATCTAATGTTAAGCCTTACGTAGCACCACCTCACCCCACGAGGCGTGTTAAATAGACATTTAAATGAAATGACTGGCTAAAGAAGGGGAGGGTTGTCATGCTAAAGTCTCTCAAAATTAAACTAATATAAGTTTTGGGGAATTACTTCTTTTGTGTTGATATTTAGATTGATTCAAATTTGATTATTCTCATCGTTCTAAACCTTTAAATTAAAGTGACTAGGTTTATTTGGATACTGTGTTCTAATTGAGGCTAAGTTCTCAATTCCAATTACTAATTTGCTTATTCTAGAACTGTCAGTTTTATTGCTGGCAATTCTGGCTAACTATTACTATTGAACCATTGCTGTTACTGTTTATTCAACCGCTGTTATCTATTGATAGGTAAACTGTCTGTCTAGAGGAAATCAAAGGACACATATATTTCATTATACTTAAACTTGTTCAAGTGGTATCAGGCGACTCGGTATCTCACTAACCAACCACTTTATTAATCCTATTTCAATAATGACACATCTTCCTAGAAAATCATCCATTTCCAATCATAATAATCATCTGGTTCATGCTGGTAGATCCAGATCGGCATCCATAGTGGTTCCAACTGTTGTTGCACCAAATCCGCAAAGAAACCACTCGCTGTCAATATCATCCATAACCCTGACTGAGTCTGTAAACTCCGATTCCATCAATAATCTTATACAACTGGATTATCCTTATAAATCTACCAAAGGGAAAGTCAAGCTTATGGACGATATAGATTTGGAGAAACAACTTATACTTACTGCAGGCGGTAAACGAGAGTATGTCTGTGGGTTCATATTAAAACTTTTGCTTCTTACTTTTGTAGTACTGGGATGTTCAGTGTTGATATTCTATGCTCTATGAGCTTAAGGTTTGGAGAGTGATTGGAGTGGTGTAAAGCGAAAAAACGTTATGGAAATTCAAGAAAAGAAAAGGAAATAAAAGAGATAAAGGAACATTAGGAACATTAGGAATATAAGGGTGTTATAAAGGTGATAAATATTTAGATACACTGTGGCATATTGTGATAAAAATTGACTAAAAATTACAAAAAGTGAAAAAAGTGATAAAAATGGTGAGAAGACAAAGAGAAAGTGAATATGAGAAATTGTGTTAAGTGATTAGACCTTGAGGAAATATTGGATTGTTAGAAGGTCTAACAAAGCCAAAATTGTCTTAAAATGAACCATTACTGTATAAGTGTAGTTCTAGATGAAATAATATGTAATATCTACTCCAAATGAGTCTTAGACGACTCTCCTTGTATGCTATATATACTATGAATAGTAGATATCTGTTAGGTCGTTCGGTAGATAAGCCTTTGCTGTTTTTGAATGCTGCATTAGCAGTCGAGCTCGCTACGGCTCAACGACAAGCACCGTGAAAAGGAGCCAGAGACCGATTTGGGCCCTTTTGGGTGCTCATGTGGTGCATGTAAAGAATATGTCACAGAGTGGGGTCTCCAGAGCACTCAATGACTTGATCCGGTTGAGTTTTAACATCCTTCTTAGGTTTCTTTATCTAGTTTGAAGTGGGAACAAAACTGTTTTTTCTCATAGTCGGTTGTTTGAGGTTCTTTCTTCGAGAACTTGGATCGACTTCGTTTTAGCATTAGAAAGATATGGACTAGCGGCAGAACGATATATTCGAAGAGATGTCTAGAGCTGCAACCACCACCTCCAGTATTCAATATGCTCTGTTTTGTATCCCATTGAGACCACGACCCTTCAAACAACTTCAAAGGTTACAATTAAATTCAGTGAAATGTTCTTCTTTACGAGGCCGTTATTCTATAAATGCATTTCGAACAATTCAGAGCTCTAGTCAAAACACACTTTCAGAAAACAAGAACTTGACAGAGCAAATGTTTGAAGATGAACCTCATAATGAACCTCATAATAAAACAGAATCTAGAGAGACTGAACTGGCACTTCACGAGCGATTCACCCAGATTCTTGAATCCCAACTCGATTCATCCACAGGCTCTGCTTTGCTGAACAATCCTGAGATAGCTAAGATATTGAATAAATATGGTGAAGAAGCTACTTTTCAAAACAAGTATCAGTCCCAAATATCTTATCTCAAGCTGGAACCATTACTTGCTAGAAATAAACATGCCAGAGATATTGCTGATACTCTCATTAATAAGCCGTGGACTGGTACTGAATCTGTCTATGACTCGAACTTAAGAATGATAATGGATACCACCCCCAGGAAAAAGGCCATTATGACCCTTCCAGTTCCGATTAAAGAAAGAATACATAATGCTAAAGAGGGCAGTTTAGACTACAAGTTGTCCAAAACTAGTTTAAGCGAGAAAGATGGCGAAGCTCAAGAACCCGAAAACTTCAGAGAACTATACAAAGAAAGGCTCTTGGGTCCTCTTATGTTTATGAATCCAATGTCATCGTCATCAGGTTTGGGATTGATAACCACCATGGCAGATGCCAGAATCAATGAGAAAATAGATAAGACTTCTGGAAAATTCACTGATCATGCTGAAATGGAATCGGTTAGAGGAAAACCTTTAAGCAGAGAGCATTTGGCAAATTGCAGTGATACCAATTATTTTATGAATCAAATCCTACAGAAACAAGAGTGTTTACCTCCTTGGGTAGAGAACCAAAAGGGAGTGAATGGAGATATTGAAAGGCTACGTCTTGATCTTGATAGAAGATGGAGCAATCAAATATTTCATAAGTTGAAAATCAAGCATCCGAGTGGTAACAAGAACCAGCTTGTATCATTGGCAAAGTCAGCATATCACCAAAATAAGTATTTCTTATTTGATCAGGAATTCAACCTTGACACAATAAGATTCACGGAGCCAATTATAAAGGACATAAACTCCAGAATTACCACCTATAATTTGTCAAGTCCATCGCCAGACTTTCATAAATGGAAACTTGTACCAGAACAAGAGTTGAAGAGGCTGTATGAAAGAGTAATGGGTCGCCTAGAGAGTGTGATTGAGCAGAATATGGTGATCAAGAAAGCTTCTGGTTCGGATGATGATTCATCTACAACTACAGACGTATCCAAGTTGCGCTACTCGCCTAAACTTGGGTTCTTTGGAGCCCTCAAATCGTTAGTTGGGTCTTTTTAGGCCATCCTCGTATTTATATATTAATTCTTGAATGTACGTACAGTCCTTAAGGGTATACTGTTCTATAAATGGTGATAAATGCTACTCCAATAAGGACAATGAACAAATGTAATTTCCAAAGCTGTAGTGAGTTGAATACCACTCCCTTATGAGACTCTTTTACCAATTGTAGATTTTTAACAAATGAATTTGTCATCTCTTCTCTCAGAAATAACTGTTGTACTCTTCTAAATCCATTTGCTCCTATCGTCTTCTTATCATCTGAACTAACGTCAAAGTAGTGCTTTATGAGAATGTTACTCCATTTAACTGGATCTGGCTCACATATATAACCTGTGGCTGATCCCAAAGTTTCTTCGGTGAAATCGTAATTTATAATGGTCTCTAATGGTCCACCATTGTTTGCAGCTATTATGGAGGTTCTGGATAACATTCCTTCAACTGGTACGATACCAAAGTGTTCAAAAGATGGAGTATATAATAATGATTCACATTGTTTAAGTAACGAAGTCTTGATTGAAGACTTAATTGATGGTAGAAAGAGAATATCAGTAGAAGGAGGTAAAGCAAGTAATTTCCCTCTAATTGTGAATGCTCTTAAGTTTAGCTTCTCTGCTAACTGTGAAAGATCATGCAAATATTCCACATTCTCTGAGACTCTCAGATCAAATCCTCCAGCAATAATCAACCTTGGTTTCTTTTCATTAGCGGCAGTAACTGTACTTGGCTTTGATATCTGGTTATCATAGTATTCCTTAAACTTGGCAAACGCCTTGATGGCCAAGTCGATGTTCTTTTTACGTTCAAACCGATTAATAGATAAGAAGAATCTGCTGTTGGATATAAAGTCTCTAACTTCTTTATCAGAGTCCTCATTTGGGATTGAGCTCGTTTCAATATCAACACAAGGGTATACTACCCCAGGGTCAATGTTCCGAAGATTTTTAAAAGTATTATGGAATACGGACTTTGTGAATTTAGAATTAACCACCACTTTATCACTCAACCCAGTAGTCCATTCTTCAATGGCATCAAAGGGATAACGATACAAAGTTTTCACAAAACTACCCTTTTTGGCAAGTAGTTGATCTGGGAAATGACAGTAAAACAAGACAAAGGAATCCTCATTTCCAAATAGTTTAAGCAATGGGATACAGAATGATAATTGATCCACAATGAAATAGTCAAATTTGTTGATTTCACCAGTAACAATGAGTCTGATGGTTAAATAGAATTGTCTCAAAATGGCGAAAAGGATATGGAACTTGCCTAACAATGAAATCGGCAAAAAGTCACCGTACACTTCCACTTGAAGTTGGCTGCGA
This sequence comes from Chernovozyma aurita, assembly GCA_030566905.1. Taxonomy (NCBI): domain Eukaryota; kingdom Fungi; phylum Ascomycota; class Pichiomycetes; order Serinales; family Debaryomycetaceae; genus Chernovozyma; species Chernovozyma aurita. Next base: position 474,545 of record JAKUBO010000009.1, read on the forward strand.
CTTATCTCTTCAAAACAATGAGATCTATCACAATGGGAAGTGAAGATGGTGATATCGTTATCGATCGATTGGAGTCCCATTGCTGCATCTACCACGAGTCTTTCAGCTCCTCCGATCCCCAAGTCAGGATGAATAAACGCAATCCTGGCCCCTTTTAATGGTTTGGTCATATTAGTTGGCTGTGGATATGTTGATATAGACTGCTTCTAGACAAGGTGTTGTGTTGTTGATTGTGAACTGCAAGAAGACTCTCTCTCTCTCTCTCTCTCTCTCTCTCTCTCTCTCTGAGCATACGCCAAACTATTTATAAGGCGCGTTTGTGAGAGATTCAGCGCGAGACCATTGCGCTTATATGTCAGAATTTTCAGCCTCTGCTTCTTCCAGTCTTCTATGAATTGAAGCTGTGGTGGTGTTGCTATTGTAGCTGTTGCTCTTGTAGATTTTGACGTTGTAGTGACTTGACGTGCTTGTAACTGTTGCTGCCGCTTCTACTGCTGCTGTTACATTGACTATTTCTTGACACCATTCGCTAATAATTCCACTACTGTCTACGCTCTTCTCCGCGCTACAAAAATAGTTCTCGATCTGGTTCTTAATATGCAAAGACTACCACTCATCTTGACTACCTTGACTACATAGTTGTAAGACAAAACAAGAATAAATGGTAATAAATAATTCATTTGGCTGCAACCAACCATCTATGTCAATTCTACATAAAAAAACTCATACACAGTTAGAATAGTCTTCTCATTCGCCTGAGTCAGGCTCAGCTTCTGGCCCTGGCCAACTCTTCTCTTTCATTTTTCTTTCTGAGCTTATCTGCCTTCCTATCAAATCTGGTATCGTCCGGATTGAAACCTGCCTCGTAAGAACCCCATACTGCCCAGTCTGGAGTTGGCTTGACATAGTCCAAATCAATGAAATCTTCACCACTTTCCAATAATTCAAAATATTTTGGATAATCTATATGAGTATGCCATCTACCATCAATGAAAAATTTCTTCTGGGCCATGAGTATACAACACGAATGAGCATGTTCAGCAGCCAATTGATAATCAAGATTTCTGGACTGTAATTCCTTTTCCAAATTTTCCACAAATGTCTTACATTCTTCATAAAATGGAATGTTCTGCATTGTTAATGGATTTCCATTATCATTTGATGATCCACAGAAAGTTGCTCCTTTGATTTCAATTTGTGATGGTCTTGCTCTATCAATCATATCTGCATAACTCTCAATATCTGTCATATTGAATCCTTTCACTAATGTCAATCTGAACACAGTACGTTGATGAGCTTGAGTAGTTCTCAAAATATCCAAACATGCCATTAATCTTTCCCAAAAGTCACTATTTAATGGACGATCAACTTTCTTCAAATCGGTCTTAGTTGGTGCATCTATACTAACATAAAGTTGGGTAACCTTGTTTAATTTGGCTAGTTGGTCTGGATGTTGAGCATTACATACTAAGAAAGATGAAATGTGTTTCTCATGAAGCATTCCTACTAATTCATTGATATATGGATAAAAGATTGGTTCTCCAACTAATGATAATGCACAATGCTTCACTTGGAATGCTTCTTGAAATCTATCTATTTGGATTCCAGGCACTCCTCTCATTTGTTTAATTTTTTGATAATGTCCTTGTAATGCACCTTCAACAACTTTTTCTGGGGGATCCAATTCCCATCTCCAGTTCAGTTTCGCAACTGGATTAGTACCATGACGCCAGCAAAATACACACTTGTTCGAACAGGCCAATGATGGAGTAGTTTCCATACATAAATGTGATTTAATACCATAAAAGGCAAATTTGTAACAAGAACCACGACCTCTTAATGCACTTTTAGTCCAGCGACAGATTTTAACTCCTGAATGTGATCCCACTATAGTATATCCTTGTTTGGTTAATGTTTTATATGTTGGGGAGTTTTTGGCAACCATCTCTTTGATTATTGGTTGACGCTGCTGTTGAGAATCTCTTGTTCCTTTTCTAATGACATCACCCATGTCTTCAACATCAACCAAGGTGTCTCCATCTTCACTATTTTCTGCTCCTTCTTCAACATCACTATCATCAAATAATTCATCGTCATTTTCATCAAAAAAGAAAGGTTCGTCATCGGCCATAAGAGTGGAAAACCCTTGGATCCATTCGTTGGTTTTAGGTTCCCCTTCATATTTCATGCATATATTCCCCATGGGGAAAAGTCTTCTACCTCCTAATTTACCTAACCATCTGTCTGCAAGTTTGGCTTGGTAACAGAACTTCTCAGATTCACCCCAAGACTCTGAATCACCAAGACCAAGCACCGCAAATCCCAATAATGATCTCAATGGATATTTATCTACTCTGAAGTCTTGATAAGTGTCTTCTAAATGTTCCAAAAAATAATCTATAGGTGAGTCAATTTCATATGAAGGCAAAACCAAGAGATAAACATTTTTAATGTTAGCATTTTCTGTTGAAGGAGTCTTTAAGAAGTATTCTTCAAGGTCGTCAACATCATCATCGAGACTCAAAAGTTTTGGTTTAAGTGTCAAGTCTGGTAACGCGGATAATTTGTCATGCAAGGCTTTTGCAACTCTATGCGAAGAGCCGGTTAATGTGGTGTAAAAAATGTATACCTGAGATTGTAACAATTTCACTGATGATTTGGTTAATGATGGAATTCGAGAACTTGTAGTTGCACCAACTGACGATATAGGCTTACCTCCTTTAATTATCATTGGAGCTCTTTTGGCTCTTGATCTGATTTGTTTCAAAGCACCTGCTGCTGCTGGTTGAGCTTTGGTAGAAGTTGAAGCTGAGAAATCCGATGATGTGGTAAAATCAACTGCATAAATAGGTGGTTGTTTCTTGTAGACCTTTCGTTTGTCAGCCTGAGATGAAGGCTTATGCTGAGTCAGTAAATGAAAACCAACACCGATTCCTAATGCCAACACAAATGACCATCTTCCTCCTGATACCAAGTAAAGTACACAGCACACTAAAAGTATGGCAACAGTATCCAACATTTTTGTTTAATATCGAGATACGCTAAAGGAACTTGAATGGTTGCAGTAGCAAATGTGATCTTTCAGTATGGAGATAGAGAAGAAACGGTTGAGAAAGATTTTCGGCTCTATGCAGGATATTTTATTATGATTGGGATGAGAGATGAGTTGCAGCCATTTTGGAGATACGAGAAGTGCTGCAGAAGGTTACAATGCACATTGATATTAGTAGATGAGGACGGCGATGCTATAAGTCTGAACAGTCAGTTTGTTCCAGAGTTGAAGTGTTATTTGTTTGAAGTATTAATGGAAAGGGATAAAGAAAGAGATATTCGATATTAATGCTTTTGTATATTAAGTATGTCTTAATACTAAGTTGATCGAATTTTTTGTGAAATTGAACGATTAATAGAAAGTTCAATTCTGAAATTTTAACAATTCATTACGATTCATTATGAACATAATGAGACAATTAGAAGTAGTCTACAGCATATAAATACTCTTAATATAGGCATTAAAATCATACTCCAAATGATACACCATTGGAAGAATTACAAGGATACAAAACTAAGATCAAGCCATTCATGAAGAAAAGAGATTGCAAGATACGTTTTGAGACTGCACATTAACGATTACAAATGTTTCAGATCCAGCTTCTGAACCTAACCTTAAGTTGCAAGTTGCAAGTTTTAAGCATTTTCAAATTCATCCTCAGGGTTACAAACTAGTACCAATTCCCAATAGCACGTTTTAACATTAAACTTGGTTTGTTCTCTCAACATCTTTGCAGTATTCATTGTTGAAACGGAACCCCATCTCCTCAACAGAGAAGCACCCAACCGCATGTCGTCCTGCATATACTTTATTTAGATCACAGCCAGAAATCGATTAGAAGTCGACCAATTTTGGGTCTTTTATCACACTGCTACAATTTGTTGTATTTCTAACTTCGTTTTACCATAACCACATAAGCTGGTAAGGGTACATATGTTCTATCGCCGAGCCAACAAGCTTAGATTATCAGTCAATAGCCTTTGAATATCCGTCTATAAGGTGGGGAACAAAGTTGTGAATCTCCAACTTTTGAAACCTTGCCGATTAACCGCCAAGTCATGTGCAGTCATCGCGGATGTGGGAAACCGCGAGCCAAAGAGTATAAAGACTCCGCAATTAGGACCAACTTTATTTTAAAAATCCAAAACTTTCATTAAGACAGAATAACTAGACTGGATCTCATTCTATATTCACAATTGAATATATTCATATCTATATATATATATATATATATACAATTCCATTCTTTCTTTAAGATAAATTTCCTTTTTTTCCCCCTTTCAATCGTTCCATAATGTTACGTCGCACTCCAAGACTCAATCTTACCAGATTTCTTAGTACTATCAAACTTTCAAGTACAACTACAAATTATCCAACCGCTCATATCGATGCTTCAACAGAACCTTACATCACTCCTTCATTTATAAATAATCAGCTTGTTAAATCTGATTCCAAAGTTTGGTTTGATGTTCGTGATCCTGCTACAAATGAAGTAGTACTGAAAGTTCCTCAATCTACCCCGCAAGAACTTGAAGATGCTATCGATGCCGCGCACAAGGCTTTCCCAATATGGAAGGCTCATTCAGTTATCAAGAGGCAAGGAATAGCCTTTAAATTTGTTCAACTTTTAAGAGAAAATATGGATAGAATTGCAGGAGTTATTGTGTTGGAACAAGGGAAGACATTTGCAGATGCCAAGGGGGATGTTTTAAGAGGTCTTCAAGTGGCAGAAGCTGCTTGCAACATCACCAATGATTTGAAAGGTCAGACTTTAGAAGTAGCAGCCAATATGGAAACCAAAATGATTAGAGAGCCTTTAGGAGTTATTGGATCAATTTGTCCTTTCAATTTCCCTGCTATGGTTCCTCTTTGGTCTTTACCACTTGTTTTAGTCACTGGTAATACTGCAGTTATAAAGCCTTCAGAAAGAGTACCTGGTGCTGCCATGATCATCGCAGAATTAGTTGCAGAAGCTGGTGTTCCTTCAGGTGTAGTCTCAATTGTCCATGGTAAGCATGACACAGTTAATAAAATTATTGAGGATCCAAGAATTAAAGCCATCACTTTTGTCGGAGGTGATAAAGCCGGTAAATATATCTACGAAAAGGGAACATCCCTTGGTAAGAGAGTACAAGCCAACTTAGGAGCAAAAAATCATTTAGTCGTCTTACCAGATGCTGATAAGAGTCAATTCATTAATGCCATCAATGGAGCTGCATTTGGAGCTGCTGGTCAGAGATGTATGGCAATTTCTGTTTTAGTCACTGTTGGGGAAACAAAAGAATGGGTTAAAGATGTTATTAGTGACGCCAAAAAATTAAAGGTTGGTAGTGGATTTGACTCAGAGAGTGATGTCGGTCCTTTAATTAACCCAGAAGCTTTGACAAGATCAAAGGAAATCATTGAAGATTCTATAAAGCAAGGTGCTGAACTTTTACTTGATGGTAGAGAATATAAAGGTAAAGGCAAATTTGCCAAGGGAAATTTCTTAGGACCAACTATCTTATCAAACACAAAGCCAGGAATTAGAGCTTACGATGAAGAAATCTTTTCTCCAGTCTTATCTATTGTTAATGTTGACACTTTGGAAGAAGCCATTGAATTAGTAAACCTGAATAAATATGGTAACGGTGTATCATTATTCACTAGTTCTGGCTCTGCAGCTCAAGCATTTACTAAGAATATCCAATGTGGACAAGTTGGTGTCAATGTTCCAATCCCAGTTCCATTACCAATGTTCTCATTCACTGGTAATAAAGGTTCCTTCTTGGGAGATTTGAACTTTTATGGTCAAGCAGGAATCACCTTTTTGACTCAACCGAAGACAATCACCACCTTATGGGCTCAAGGAAAGGCTGAATACTTGAAGCCATCCACAGCAATGCCAACTCAACAATAGATATATAAGGCAGCTCAACTAAGTGATTTGGAAGATGATCTCAACAAATTAGCCAATATGCGCTTACCCTGGAGGAGGAGAGATTGAAGAGTGATTTAGAAAACATAACAAATTTGCAACAGATTCAAAATTAACGAAAAAAAGTCAACAATATATAAAAGGAGGTGACTAAAAAATCTGGGGTATGGTGTACAGTCCCCATTTTATTCTTCACGCTAATCACGTTGAATGAGGTTTTTTGGCAAATTCAATAAGAAAGAAAAAGCTATGTACTAGGACTGTATATAAAGATTATATAGCTTCTAGGTTGGCTTCTCTGAAGACTACACAATGCTACTAAATTAAGTACTTTTTTAGGTTCATGATGTAGAATTTCCAACAGACGTGGGGTGAAAAATTTCTGTCTCAGGGACGAGGCCAGGCTCGGAGTATATGAATCGGCGTTTAGCTGATTGGAATTTGATTTCCACTGGTCCAGTGCCCAGTTTCCAACATTATTATCTGATAATAATAGACACGTATATAATTGAAAAAAAAAAGTTGTGTGAGGCTGAAACAGGGAGGAATTTCTATTTCCTTCAAACACCTCTTCGAAACAAGTTGAATCTAATTTGCATCTTCTTAGGTTACAGCCCCACAAAATAGTTATTACCCCAGTTTCTGAAATCCAGTAGGTGAGAATCGACCTGCATGTTGAAAGTCATACGATTTCGTAACTGCTATTATTATTTGAATATTTTTCACTTCATCTGGTTTCTACTAGTTGAGAGGATGTAACCATGGTGACACTAGAAGGATTATGAAACGAGCCCTGGGTGATCACTAAGTAGGGGTAGATAAAGTGTCGTTCATTACGATAGACCAATACCTAATTGGATCTTGCACACTTGGAAAACTCAAAGGTGCCAGCAATAGAGAAAATTGGGGGACTTATCGGGACTTAAATTACACAAAAACGATAGTAATCAGAAGAGTAGCGATTCTTTTACACATTTAAGAACTAAGATTGAGAGCAGAGATCAAGGAAATGAAGTATTGATGATGGTATTGGACTCCTGCGCAACCCTGACTAAGGCTTAATCTTGATAGAGGTTCAATCTTGAAATTACTATTTACTCAGAAAAAAAAATTGTACTACGGAGAAAAGCAGAGCAAAGATGTGACAAGAATCGTAATTTTGTAGATGTATGCGCGCATCCCCTTGAGAGACGGAGAACGGAGTATAAAATCCCGTTCGGTGAAATGCTCAATTACGAAAGTAAGCGATACATATTCGTCTACACATCTCGGTAACAACATAAGTTAATGGAAACGGTGCAGTCGGCAATTCTGGAAGAGGTCTTCGTCAGATTAGAATTATTATTAATATTGTAGAACTCTGTAAAGATTGCTGTTTATTACTTCATTTATATGATCAAATCATGTATTGTGTTAAGTTCTAACCAGTATGCAACCAATATGATCGATTTGGAGAACCATTTCATCGCTAAATCTCATCAATCAAGCTCGCTTGGTTGAAATTGACACTCATTGTTACAGCTAATCAATTACATATCATAGCTTTGCTATGACTCTCTACTAGCGGCTTGGGGTTTTAGGATTGAAAATAAAAAGAAAATCGCTCGCGAATGGTTCTATATATTTCCTCATCTGAGAATGTAAATTTAGAATCTCTTCTGATTCTGATGCGACGCAAATGAATTTATCAGAAAATAATCCCTGACTGAGGACAACAACCAACTCATTAAATTTACCAATACCGCAATTAGAATAACACTATAGATGTTGTTGATATCCAAATCATTGGAATATATTCTGGTGAGCGTAGTCAGTTCAACTCTATCTGTAGGATCTTCTCTAGTATCTAAAAATAAAAAACCAATCAAGGAGTATTGACTTCAATATGGCTAGCGGTCACATATTTTGTAAAATTCTCTTGCTAGTCCCATCCAGTAGTCCGGGGAAGAGACTTTAACATTTTGGAAGTTCGAAAGCTTAAAAAAAAAAACAAACAAAAAAGTTCAATTCTTAACGCCGCTACATAAAATATGGAGAGGAAAATAACTTTAGATACGGGTGTCTGGGTGTATTCTTTGAATCTCTCTCCGTTTTTGTGTCACAATGCGGCAAAAAATTGGATGGTTTTTTTCGTTTTTCCCCTTTGATCAAGATCCACGACCTCAATTTCACGCGGATTTGGAAAAAATTCAGCCAGTAAGATCAATTCGGAAACAAATAATGAGTGCCGCTGGGGAATCTAAAGGCTGAATACAGGATTCCATAGTTGCCATTGAGAGAGAATCAATGAATGCACCCGAAAACAACCGAACTTGGCCGTGATCCCAAATTTTCCTTATAGAGAGCCCACGATCTATATTAGGATGGTAGGATGAGGTTAGAATTGATTTTTCACAAAAAAAAGATTTAAAAGAAAGGAGTCAAAGACCATTTAATTGAGACAATAAGGCCAGCTAAAACGAAATATTTCAACGATTTTTCATCAATTAACTTCTTTACTTTGCATATATACTTTCAATCCAATTGTATTCCTTTTTGAATTATTAACTAGGTAATCCACTAAAATACCTTGTTAATTGCTTTCCATATTTCATAATCCATTTCTGCTACCACTTTCATCATTTTTTTTTTATTTTTCCTAAAATTTCAATCCAGTCCAAGAATCCAAGTTTACTTTCCCATTGAGTAAATAAATTTAATTCAAAAGTGTCACTTTATTGTCTAAATTGCTTATTTATATTCATTATTGCAAATAGGTGTCAATTTTTGATAATTCAATTTATATTACATCATTCAGTATATGAATCAATTATAGATTGGCCCTGAATTTGTTTTCTTTTTTTCTTTTTCTACCAACTTTAACAGACAATCCCTCACACTTTAACTTTTTGTTCTAGTTCCATCAATTTGCTTATCAAGTATCATATATTTATTGCTTATATTTATTTTCCATTTCATTGTTGAACTATTTTTTTCCCCATTTTCCATATTTGCATGTACAGAAGTTCTCATTAGATCCAGTCCCACACACATCTGCACCCCACTACAAAACTCCTTTTAAAGCAATTGATCCAATTTGAAACAAAACGAAAGGTAATTTAAATGATTCCACAAATGGCTTTTAAAGATTCTGATGTGAGTCTTGAAGACAATGATTGTTTCCAAATCAAAACTCCATTGACCGTGAAAACCTCCAAGGCTTGGGTATTACCTCCTCGTCCGAAACCAGGCCGTAAACCAACACTGGGGATTTGCGCTGGTAAGGATAAGAAGAGGAAGCCTAAAGAAAATAGTAAAAATGGACAATCTCAATCTCAATCCCAAATACTGACGTCAGTACATTTACAAGAGCAATTGCAGATCCAATCTACAAATTTGGCAATGGTTGAAAGTGCCAGTCCACTTCATAATAAATCATCAAGCTCTAACAATACAACAAATGGAAGATTCAACTCGCCCGATTCCTCACTACCACTCGATAACTCAAAGTCTCAAACTCATCTGCCATCAGTTTCTATTCATTCATCGTTGTCTCCAGGATTCAGATCCAAAACTTCGTCATCGTCACTCCAACCAGTTGTTTCCAATATATCATCCAGTTCAACGGCCGCTATTCTCAATAGAAACATTTCATTGATCGATGCCGAGAATTCTATTCTTAAAGATCAGTTATTATCGCTCATTTATGATTACAAGCATTTAAGAAATTCAGTATTGAAGCAAACAAACACCAATACTGATATGATTATTACCCCACATACTGCCAGAAAGAGATCATTCACCGAGTTGTCGCCAAGTATAGCCAGTGATCCTATGAATGAACTAATTAACAACATGAACGATTTATCCCATAACCCTCCAACCTTATTGTTGAATACATTTGACGAAACCAATTTTGATTCGAAAATCAATTATGAAATTCAATTAGAAAGAGAAAGAGACATTGAAAAAGAAAGACAAACTAGTCAAGAAGAAAAGGACTTATTCAACTATATAAATCTTGATGATGAAGAAGATGAAGAAGAGGAAGAGGAAGAAGAAGACCATGCAGTAATTGATGATCATGACGAATCTGAATCACCTTATCTTTCAAGAACAACTTCTCCTTCAGAAACCGATTGTGAAAACTCCCTCATGACATCATTGACCAGATCAACAACGGTCTCCACCAATAACTCATCCTTTATGTTAACCGAACCCAAAAAACAATCTTTACCTATGTTCAAACACCAGCCTTATAATTTCTATAACTTACCAAATTTCAATTCTGTTGATGAAAATTATGAATTTAGTTTTGACACTTTAAGTCCAAATGAAAAATTTGATTTTATGTTAAAACAGGATCAGTACAACATGGTTACCGATATACTCGAAGAAAAATTTATTGATAATGACTTGAACTATTATGTTCAGAACCAAAACGAAGTTTAGACAATATTTATATACTATTTATTTACGATTTACGAAGAATGTTGAACACTGTAGAATATTAGTGAGATGGAGATTGTAACTGAAAAAAAAAACACCTGCTGACGCATTTATGACCACCACCTTATTTCCTATTCACTATAGGGCTCATTGGTGTGCAATAACTTAAGCAGATATACAGTCACGAGCAAACTTCTGGAAAGCAAACTTTTGGACAAGCAAGTCTTCGCGCATGCAAGTCTCTGCGCAAGTTGAATTTGATTTTCGGAGACTCAGGAGTGAAGTATTAGGGTGAATGATGGAAGGATGAATTCGAACTCACACTTTGGAACCATCGCTTCAGGTTGAGGGTATTATTTTCGTATGTAACTATCTTTTCTTATCTACTAATTTCAATCAACGCAATAACTCCTAGTCTGCTACTTTACATGAGATGCATAAGCTGCATTCGTTAGTATGATCTGCTCGTCTTTTTTCTGTTCCGTGCCATGTTTACCTCTCTGATATAAAACCATGTTACAATCTGCTTGCAAGTGAGATAACATAGTAGGATGCTATGAAACCAGTATGGCCACGCTAACTTCTGGCAAACTTCTTACTAACTTGTAACCAAGTGGTAGTCAACTTCTTATTAGTTTGTAGCTAACTTCTTTGTAACCAACTGGGCTAAACATCTCACACCATCTCACTAACTGTCACACTAACTCTCGCACTAATTCTCGCTAACACTTTCACTGACCTCACATTTCTTTCTCACTTTATTCTCAGCAACTTCCCCAACTCTCTCCAACACAACCAAATTTCAGTGCTCTACGAATCCCCCACCCTCATAAGCCATCCCCCACACGAACCTCACGTGTTAAGCATTTTTCATGCGCTTAGTCAACCCACTCTTTCACTATCATCCAATCGACCAAAATACAAACCTGTCAAAGCCATCAAAAGCAACTGTCAACAAATCAAACTCGTTTATACTCTGTTTGACGCGTATCTACATCATTTTCGAGTGACAACCTTGCTGAAAGTATTGATATTTGTGCGAGAATTTTCCTTTGCTTGCTACTATGGACGAAATACTTCTGATTATTGAATTGCCAATTGACTTCAAGGGCCAACAACTTGCTAACCATTATTCGACTCATTTGTTAAAACTCACCGTTGTTGTTTCAGTACTTGTTGGTTTTTTATTACAAAAAATTGATTACGTCTTATACACTTTTGCTGCTTGTCTTGGGTTGAACTTCTTATTGGTGTTACCTAATTGGCCCATTTACAATAAGAATCCTGTGAGTTGGTTACAATTGAACTTGTTCGAAACAGAATCAAAAGAAAAAGATGTCAATAACAAGCTCTGAACAATCGCTTTTTTTGGGTTTTGATCTTTCTACTCAGCAATTGAAAATTATTGTCACCAATGAGAAGTTGAAACATTTGCAAACTTTCAATGTTGAGTTTGATCAACAATTTAAGGGCAAGTATGGTGTTTCGAAAGGGGTGTTGTCGACTAAAGAGACAAGGGAGATTGTATCACCAGTTGCAATGTGGCTAGAGCTGATTGATTACTTATTTGCAGAAATGAAGCTGAAGGGGTTCCCGTTCCATAAAGTTAGAGGAGTTTCAGGTTCTTGTCAACAGCACGGAAGTGTTTATTGGTCCAAACAAGCTGAAAAATTGTTACAGAATCTAGATCCTTCACAGGATTTGGCGGATCAACTTTCTCCAGGGGCGTTTACTCTTCCAAACTCACCCAATTGGCAAGATCATTCCACTGGCAAAGAAATTAAAGAGTTCGAGAATGTAGTTGGTGGTAGTGATAGCTTGGCGAGGATCACTGGGTCCAGAGCTCATTATAGATTCACTGGTTTACAAATTAGAAAGATTGCTAAGAACAGGCCTGAAATATATAAAGAAACAGCCAGAATTTCGCTTGTTTCTAGTTTTGTTGCCAGTGTATTACTCGGTGAGATTACTAACATTGAAGAATCCGATGCGTGTGGGATGAATCTTTATGATATTTCTTCAAGCTCTTCTTCCTTTAATGACGAACTATTAGCATTAGCAGCCGGTGTTCATAAATCTGAGGATTCAATTACCGATGATAATATCACAAAAAATGGAATCAGCGATATCAAGCTGAAATTGGGTGAGATATTACCTATAACATACAAGAGTTCTGGGTCTATTGATCAATATTTTGTTAAGAAATATGGATTTAGTCAAGATGCAAAAATATACTCATTTACTGGGGACAATTTAGCAACTATAATCTCATTACCCTTGAACATGAATGACATTTTGATATCTTTAGGAACGTCTACAACGGTGCTTCTTATCACTAAAAATTATATTCCTTCACCTCAATATCACTTGTTCAAACACCCAACTATGAAAGACCATTATATGGGAATGATATGTTATTGCAATGGATCTTTGGCTCGTGAAAAAGTCAGAGATGCAATCAATGAAAAATACCATGAACCTAAGGATTCTTGGCAGAAATTCAATGAGATATTGAACAAGGATAGACAATTTAATGAAAAACTTGGAATATACTTTCCCTTGGGAGAAATTGTTCCGAATGCTTCAGTTCAGACCAAGCGAGATAAATGGGATGGAGAAAAAATGGTTGATGTAGACCAGTGGGATGTTGATGAAGATGTTAGTTCTATAATTGAATCTCAAAGTTTAAGTTGTAGATTAAGATTAGGACCGATGTTGGCTTCAGGTGAACAAGAACAAGGTCAGCAACTTGATAAAGATGTGAAAGCGAAATATGAAACATTAATTTCAAACTTTGGTGATATATACACTGATGGTAAGAAGCACACCCTTCAATCGTTGACTTCGAGACCCCACAAAGTTTACTATGTTGGTGGGGCCCTGAAAAATTCGAGCATTGTTAAGAAGATGGGATCAATATTGGGATCTACCGATGGGGATTATACAGTAGACATTCCGAATTCTTGTGCTCTTGGTGGAGCATTCAAGGCCAGTTGGGGTTATGAATGTGAACAGAAGTCACAATGGATTGATTATAATGAATATCTTAATCAAGAGTTTGATTATTCTGATCTTGAAAGTATACCAATTGAAAATAGATGGGGGGATTATTTCGACGGTATTGGAATGTTGGCTAAGATGGAGGAACAATTGAAGACCGATTAGTTAGAATTTAGATTATGACATATTGTTAGTAATTAAACGACATATATAAACAACATGTTAACACATTGAAGTCAAGGCTACACTAACTGTTTGGCCCGTTGAACTCGCTCATTGAAATCCTTATATTTAAGTAACCTATTCAAATTGTTTAGTTTGTAATTCATTGAATGATCATCCGGTCATCATCTTGATTCTCTCTTAAGTCATCTCGAGTCATCTTGGCTCTTAATGACGAGTTGGCGCGATCTTGGCTCGTATCAGACCGATCGATGAGCCCAAGCAAAGCCAAACCGATCTGATAAACCAAACGTTCTGTTCTCACTCTGGTGCTTTAACAGCTCTGATTTCGAGTATTTAACCAACTTTGGAAGATGATACCTAGACTCAGGCTCCATAGATACAACGGTATTGCAAGATTGTATTCGTCGATTCCCAAAAAGTTTGAAAGCTTGACTAGTAATGAAATATATACCAAATTGCCATTAATATTGCAAAGCCTTGAGTCAGAAACTGAAAATACCATTGAAGAATTACACGACATTATCAGGTCTGTTCAAGCAAGTGAAGTTCTTGACCAGTTGGAGAAACACGAGATCACTAACAGGTTCTTGACTAAGGGTTTACCTTATGATTTTTCCTTGTATCACACTCTCAATAGAAGTAACCAATTGGATCATGTTTGGTCTACTGAAGCACTTGCAAAATTAATAGAAACCAATCCTGGTCGTGTAGACCAATCGTGGGACTTATTAATTAAACATATGAATCAATATAGTCTGGAACTATACAAGACGGTGCTACAAAAACTATTATTTGGCGAAAAAGTCGAATTAAGAGACAACCATGTCGAAATGTCAACTGATAGAATCTCAAAGGCGATCTACTTAGTTTCTAAATTACTAGATGATACCCCAGAGGCTTATTTAATAAAACTAGTTGAGGTCATGAACGAAAAGAATGTCTTATCCTGTTTGGATCTTGCTCAATTCACAGACGAACAAATCCTCTTAACTCTCAAGTCACCAGAAATCGACGATAAGTTGTTTATGAAGTTGTTTTCTATGGCATTCAAGAACACTCCAGAGTTGATCGACGAAGAGCTTGTGGGTAGAGGGCTACTCGCGTGCCAAAAGTTTAGGGATTACGTGTGGAAGGAAGAGAATAACAAATTACAAGAAATCAGACATAAGATTGCAACTTTGAGAGGTTTGGAAACGAAATTTATGGATGTTTCCCATACTGTTGGATCTGTACATGTACAAGAGCTGAACCAACTACTTGAAGATATTCTTGAGTACATAGAAGCCAATAAGTTGGATACCAGCAAGTCTCCCAACTCTTTATTGATCAGAATCAAGCTAATTGAGATCTATGGTATGGATAAAGATTATATTCAGTTAGCATTAGCCAAGTTTCATCATTATCAAACCCACGAAAAGTTTGGAATTGAATTGATTCAAAATAAACTCATAACTGCTTTCTGTTATCAAGCAATAAAGGAACACAATATTCAATATTTGAAGATTGCCGAGACTTTGTTGATCATGGAAAACATTCCAGTTAAAACACTTCAGAACTTGATATTGGCAAAATCAGAATTCGACTCTTCAGAGGGTTTAGAAACTTATAACGAGTATATAAATCAAGTTGGCAAATCCGTGTATGAAAATACTGGAAGATCAGGTTCAGGTCTATTGACTGAAGCCATGATGCTTTCAAGCTTGTACAATAACGAAAGAGAGTTTGCGTTTTTACTCTTTGATTTAGCAATTGAAAAAGGGATCGTTACTGATGAAAATGAACGATTGATCATAAAGAAGTTGTTCAAAGTATATGGAGATGCGTTTATTGAGGATACTTGGGAAAGTGCAAAGAAAAACTTAAGAAGTTATATGTTGGAATTTGTTAGAGGAGTCAATTAGTCGTATTGTGACTGGTATAGACGGCATGATTGGAAAATGCAAGAAAACTTTTAAAAATAGTGGAAAAAGCGTTCACACTTTGTAAATAAGTAATCAATAAGAAATCAATAACGAGATGTGAAATTAAGACAAATGAGCAATATGGCTGAAAGGGTCACTACAAAATTGTGAATAACCATGAGATGAAATGTCAATAATTGTTATCGTGAATGCGGATGTTGGCCATTGAAGAGCTGGAAAATTATGTTAACTTGAACGAAAAAGAACAAGAACTGCTACAAGAACTTAATGCAAAGACTGAATAGGCAGTAATACGAAACAAAGCTATTGGTTATATACTTCAAGCATTAGATAATATAAAAACTCATAATACTATATCCAGGATTATAACGAACATACTTTGTCATTTACGGTGGGGTGGGAACGATCCAGAGATGAATGGTCATTCTATACGTCTGTAAAAATTAGTAGAGGGCGAAAGTAAAGCAAAATGTAAAGCAGATTGAAAGAAAATTCAAAGAAAATTCCAAGAAAATTGAAAAAATATTCTAACCAATATGACAATATATTCATATTTCAACTACTTTGCAGTAGCTCAATAATTGTGGAGTTCTCTCTAATTTGCAACTCCAGTAAATAAATAACCACGTGACGGTAGTCAGTAGTTATGTCTCCATCACTTAAGTTCCCTTATCTGCTATTACTCATTGCTAAGTGCCGTGTATTGCTGGAGTTAAATGCGAGTCATCTCATACTTTTCGAGACGAACTTTTCACTTCCAATACTTCCAATGTGTGGGTCCTACAACTTTAGGTCAGAACAACTCTGCAACCTCTTTTTCCGCGTTTTTGTTCAAACTCTGCAAACTAAACATAATCCCCATTATAGCAGTACCATCCACCTCAATTAGTCTTGTAGTATACTCCTCATCTAATGACTCTACAGCAACAACAGTTGTTATCCATCTTACTTTCCTCCACATTCTATCTAATCTGAAAAATGGTTACGAGCTCCGCCAATGACTAACAAGTTCAATGAGTAACCTTGCCATAGTAATCTGCCAGTGAATTGCGAGTGAATGGGAACTGATTGTTGATCGTTGGTGCGAGCGGTGGAAATTGTATAAATAAGAGGCAATAAACGTTGGAACCAAACACTTTTCAAAAAGTTTATACCAATTTCTTTCAGTATATTGAAATATCTACTAGTTTTTTCAGATTTGCAGAGATAACACAGTATCTCTTCCTTCAAATTAATCAAATAAACTTGTTAAAATGTCCAGTTCCCCAGTGATTCTCCATTTAAGGGCTGAAACCAAACCATTAGAGAAAAGAGCCGCCTTGACTCCAACCACCGTCAAACAATTAATCGATGCCGGGTTCAAAATATATGTTGAAGAATCATCTCAATCTATTTTCGATATCAAAGAATACGAAGGAACCGGTGCTATTATAGTTCCTGAAGGTTCTTGGAAACAAGCTCCAAAAGAAAGAATTATCATTGGTTTGAAAGAACTTCCAGAGAATGAAACTTTCCCATTAATTCATGAACATATCCAATTTGCTCATTGTTACAAAAATCAAGCTGGATGGAAAGATGTGTTGAAAAGATTCCCAGAAGGTAACGGTACATTATACGACTTGGAATTTTTAGAAAATGACCAAGGTAGAAGAGTTGCAGCCTTTGGATTCTATGCTGGTTTTGCTGGTGCTGCCGTTGGTGTTAAAGATTGGGCTTTCAAACTTTCAAACTCCGATGACAAAAATCTTCCAGGGTTAAGTGCTTATCCAAACGAAAACAAATTGGTTGAAGAAGTTAAGCTTGAATTGAAAGAAGCTGTTGCCAAAAACGGTGGTAAATATCCAACTTGTCTCGTTATTGGTGCTCTTGGAAGATGTGGTTCCGGAGCCATTGATTTCTTTCAAAAAGTTGGAATCCCAGACTCTAGTATAATTAGATGGGATATGAAAGAAACTGCCCCAGGTGGTCCATTCAAACAAATTGTCGAATCTGATATTTTCATCAATTGTATTTATCTTTCAAGTCCAATTCCTCCATTTATCAACTACGATCTTTTAAACGATGAAAATAGAAAATTACGCACCATTGTCGATGTCTCTGCTGACACTACCAATCCTCATAATCCAATTCCAGTCTATGAAATTGCTACTGTATTTAACGATCCAACTGTGTTAGTTCAAACCACTGCTGGTCCTAAATTGTCAGTATGTTCCATTGACCATTTACCATCATTGCTACCAAGAGAAGCTTCTGAGTTTTTCGCTAAAGATTTATTACCATCTTTGTTACAATTGCCAGAAAGACAAACTGCTCCAGTGTGGGTTAGAGCCAAAAAATTATTTAATAACTTTGTCCCCAAGTTATAGAGAACAGACACCAAAACTGACCACTTTTGAGAAGTAAAGAGTAGGTGGTGAATACATAATTGAGTCTTAAGTGCATTGTAGGTTGTTGGTATTGTTGTAGTGTCAATTGTCTTGTAAGTGTTAATTACATGTCAATGTATGTCGATGTATGTCAAATGTATGTCTTGTATGTACATATATATATATATATGTATATGTTCTAATGCTAGAAAGTATTTTTATGGTAGATGAAGTCTTCGCTCTTAGCCGTCACAATGTAGTGCAGTGTCAGAGACATTTACAAAGGCACATATCAAGTTAAAGTTGCTTACCGATTTCTCTAAAGTCCTACAGGGGTCCATCTAACTCTCCAACCAGAAGTCTTACAACCAGCAATCTCTACACCGCAATCTCTACACCGCAGTCTCTATTACCATTGATTCTATTTACCTCAAACTAGTGAAGCTAATCTAAAGTAACACTGATTTTGCTCTTCTTCTTCTTGTTATTCTTACCCTTTTTACCCTTCTTAACCTTTCCTTTCATGATGTTTTTGATTTCTTCTCCGTCGGTTTCATATTCGGATCCACTAGCAAACTCATCAAGATCTTCTTCAAGTTCAAATCTTCTTTTCATAGTCTCCAACTTTTCAACTTGTTCAGGACATGCGGCAACACAGTTCAATCTTTCACCAGTATCATAAACAGCAACTTGATCTCTTACAGACTCACGGAGATCCCACACTATGATCCTACCGTCAGATGACACCGATATCAAGTAAGGTATGTCGTGTGTAGCGACTGGATTCTGGAAAAATGTTAAATCTTTAATTCTATTGGTGTGGCCATGCAATACAAATCTTGGCTCTACCGTTTCAGGTTTAGTTTCCCAAATCTTATCTTCTTCGTTATGTTCACCCTTAACAAGAATTTGACTCTCCATATCATAGAAGTGAATCTTACCGTTACCATGTCCAGTAATTAACATCTCTTCGCCATTAATTTTGTGAGCTTCCATTTTCATCAACGTTGAATCCAATTTGATCTTTTTTATGATTTTGGCATTCTCTGTTTCATAAACAAGGATTTGATTTAATAATCCAACCACAAAGTATTTCCCGTTACCAGACCATCTGACGAATTCTCCATATTGTCCCAAATGATCTTTACCTCTGATTTTCAATATGGCAGCCTTCTTAGCGGTCATTAAGTTCCAGAGTCTGATAGTCTGATCTTTGGAGACGGATATGGCAACTCTACCGGTAGGGTGAATAGCAATATCATTAATAACGTCTTGATGTCCCTTCAAAGTACCAAAGATTTCCCAATCTTTAGTTCTCCAAATAATGATTTTCCCATCTTGGGATCCCGAAAGTAACCATTTCCCCGATTTTTCATTACTTTTCAAATCTTCCTGAGAGAATTTAAGACTGGTGACGGTTCCCTGATGACTTAAAAGAGTACCCAATTCTTTTCTTTTCTGTAAATCGTATATTCTGATATGTTCATCGTTGGATCCAGTTACCAAATACCTCTTGGCAAGATCGATTGATTTGATTGAAAGAGTATGAGCCTCAAAGTGGAAAATAGGCTGAAACACGGCTTGGACGTCTGGTTTGATTATCACCGATAAGCACAAAAGATTGTGTTCGTAGGATCCAACTATAATTCTAAATTGAACTGGAGATGTGGATTCTTTTTCCTTGGAGGACGATGTAATGATCGATATCGTTTGTTCTGATTGAGGTTGAGGTTGAGGTTGAGAATGAGTTTGAGATTGGTCCAACTCTTGCTTTGGCTTGTCTTGTAACAGAGACCCTTTTATGGGTTCATTAGTTTTAACGCTTGCACTAGCACTTTCCTTCTTCTTGCCTTTCATGGCACTCTTCATAGCACTCTTCATAATGTACAAACTCAAGAACTATCTCCTTATCCGTACCACTAACAAATTATCAGTTAATCAAAGTGAAGACCTTCTCGCACTCGCTCTGAAGCCATCGCATCTCTTCGTCTGGAGCAGAACTGCGAGAACCAATATTGGGTGGAGAGTGCATATAATCCCAATGTGGACTGGAGAGCGGATCAAAGACCGTTCAAGACCAAAACATAGAGATAGAGTGAGTTGTAGAGTAAAAGAAGAGGATCCAGTGAAGAAAACTGAATTAATTAGATATCGTTGACGATTGAACCATTGACGAGATTCTGGGATATAAACATTTGACTTGATTATAACAATAGTTGAAGAGTAGCCTAAGAGTTCTTAAGTTTGTTACCATTTGTATTGCTTGACACTAACGTAAAGGGTGTTGTACAAGTGAATATTGATCGACACTGGACTTAACAATATAGACAAAGTCTATATTTTTTCCCAAATACAGTCCAGCTACAGTCCAGCTACAGTCCAAGCACAGTCCAAGCACAGTCCAACTACAGTTCAACTACAGTCCAACTACAGTCCAACCACAGTCCAACTACAGTCCAACCACAATCCAACCACAGTCCAACTACAGTCCAACCGCAGTCAAGCTACAGGCCAATTGCACTTTGAACGCACTCTGAATACAGTCTGACTACAGCCTGAATACAGCCTGAATACAGCCTGATTGCAGTCCAACTACTGGCCAACAACAGCTCAACAATACTCTAGCTACTGTCCGACTACAGTCTGACCTTGAGTCTAATTACGATCTGACTACAGTCCACTACAGACTACATTCCAACTTCTAACTGTCATTTAACACACCTGTAACAAGACAAAAACCTACTAATACCTACAATTTAATCAATTACAACCATGACCAGTCACAAAACTCCCTCTCAGCACAATTCAACCCTCTACATATCTCCCGTGATCAACAATCGACGTCCAGATATGTTTGTAACTCCCCCAAATCCTGCTACGACGTTGTTTGATACTCCAGGATCAAACCAATCGCTGTTCTTTGATAATTCATGCAAGGCAAATGCCAGACTACTGGGAATAACCATCACCAACCCAAATGGGCTAACTCAGGACATTGTGGCGGGTGGGTCCGAGTTTAAACCTGGTAAAACCTTTGGTGCCCATGAAGCTACCCTGTCAACCAAAGGACCAGGATCATCACTTGGGACAGTACCTGGACAAATGGGAGCATCGACCGTGCCTCAACAGAACCCACAGCAGAACCCTGGACAGTCTGGTCTTTCAGGTTTAATGGGCCAACAGGGTGCCTCTGTACCACATGCACAAGCTCCACCACCACCTCCCCAATCATCCACTGCATTTGAAGAACCTCTCACCCAAGCAGAAAAGTTACGTTTATGGCGACACGATGCCCTAATGCAACATCACTACAAAACTGCTGAATACATAGGTGATAAAGTACTATCTCTAACGCAAGACTCTAACGATGCATTTTGGCTTGCCCAAGTCTATTTCAACACTGGCAATTATCTCCGGGCCAGACAACTTCTCTCCAAATACGACAAATCAGTTAGTTGCAGGTACCTTGCTGCTTACTGTTTGATCAAGTTGGAACTTTGGGACGATGCCATGGATCTTGTGGGAGAAACAAATCCGTTCGTAAAGGATGATCTTTATCAGGTGAAGAATTCAGATGGAGGGATCAAATTGGAAGCTTCGATGTGCTACTTAAGGGGCCTAATCTACGCCAATCAGAATAACTTTGAAATGGCAAAGGAGTCTTATAAGGAAGCAATCTTAATTGATGTTAAATGCTTTGAAGCGTTCAATGAATTGATTTCAAATAATTTGATGAACCCAAGCGAGGAATGGGAGTTTGTTTCGTCTTTGAATTACCGAAATGCTGACGACAATGCAGATTTGGTAAAACTTTTATACACCACAAACTTGTCCAAATATTTGAATGCTTCCAAATTCAACGAAGCTGAAGAAATATTAACTGAAGAATACAATCTCGGAGAAAATTGTGATATCTTATTGAATAAAGCTGACTATTTGTATATTCAGTGTAAATTTGATGAAAGTTTAGCAATATGTGAAAAGATCTTATCAAAGGATCAATACAATTTTGACATCATCCCGATTTATTTGAGTTGTCTACATGAATTAGGAGGCAAGAATAAACTATTTTTAAAAGCTCATCAATTAGCTGAGAATCATTCTAATAATCCAATAACCTGGCTATCAATTGGTATATATTACTTATCAATAGGCAAAATCATTGAAGCCAGAAAGTTTTTCAGCAAGGCAACCTTGTTAAATCCAAATTTTGGTCAAGCATGGATTGGATTTGCTCATACTTTTGCTGCAGAAGGTGAACACGAACAAGCAATCAGTGCTTATGCATTTGCTGCAAGGTTATTCCCCGGAACCCATTTACCGAATCTATTTCTTGGGATGCAACATCTTCAAATGAATAATCTTAATTTATCTGAAGAGTATTTGTTGGCGTCTTATCAAATTTGTTCCACCGACCCATTATTACTTAATGAATTGGGAGTGATTAACTATCATAAGAAGAAATTGGGCCAAGCAGAAATATTTTGCCAGGAAGCTCTTGGAGCTGCAAAACATCTCAATTCAGATTCTAAAACTTGGATATCTATCCATACTAACTTAGGACACATCTCAAGAAGAAGCAATCAACTATACAAGGCATTGGATTGCTTCAATCAAGTTTTGAAAATATCTAATCGAGATGATAGCAATATATTGGCAGCAATTGGCTTAATTTATTTGAAATTGGGTGATTATGTTAAGGCAATCGACATTTTGCATGACTCGCTAGCTATTACACCTTCTGATCCAGTGTCATCAGATTTGTTAAAAAGGGCGTTAGGGGCCAACATTGACAATAGTTTGAATTTCTTTAAACATACCAGTAGCACTATATTGGAGTTGAATCTTCCTACATTGCAGTACAGAAGGAAAATGAAAAATAAGAATGGCAATAATAGGGATGATGACTCATCTAAGAGAGATAACTATCAACACCAGCAACATTTAGCAGACATCACTACCATAAATAACAAATTTGTAACGCCAAGTAAGAAGAATATTCTTCCAAGACGCACGCGGGATCGTGAACTTGATGATAATGATGTCAACTTTGCTGCCAATGAACTAAAGAGAGGAGAAGAGTCTAGTGATGAAGATGAAGAGGTTATGGATATCGAGAGTGATTGAAGATCTGAGATAGCTGCCATATTCACATAGAATGTGAATTCTAAATGATGACACTCTTGCTAAGTTTTCCTGTTCATGTAACCAATTCCTACTATCGTTCGCTATAACAACAACCATTGCCTGTCCAATGGAACACGCTAGCAATCGAGAATAATAATATTCTCTGGTAATCTCCAACATCTATTTCCTGGGTTGTCTTCTTCTCGAGTGCAGCGAGCCAAGCTCCACGCAGTGGCTCTCCGCGAGCTGCGGCCAGCGGAGCGTCACCACCATCCCACGCTCTCTACCGCTCCGCTAGGGCCACTTCGTGGAGACCCCTGCGGGGAGCAGCTCCCTGCGGGAGAGAGGTTAGCGGGCAGCTTCTAGCGGTAGTAACATATACATAGATAACAGGATAATCGTCTATGTCACTAAGTCCCAGCCACAATCATCAGAATTTGTAGCAGAATTTGTAGTAGCATTTGTAGAGTGCAGAGCCTCAACTTCTTTAATGGCGTAAGCTATGGTGGTTTTTAATTCGGTCCCCCCTAGCCTATATGGCGTCAATGTCAGCAGTAGGGAGTAGGCTTCGAGCGCTATGATTTTCAGTTACCGCGCAGAGGATCTTACATAGTGCCCAGAGGAAATGGCTGCACAACGCATGTTCAGTCCACAATCTTCCATTTTAGGAAATTGGCATCGAGAAGATAAGTGCACAACTGCTCCATAGGAAGACATAAGTGAAGACGAGCAGAAGAGAAGACAAGAAAAACTGGATAGTTGCCAAAAAGACAACAAGATAACAAGACCTTGAATAATGATACGGTAACATACATATATAAGAAGTAGAATAGCAAATTTCCAATCTCCTCATTAGAGCTCTAGTCACTACATGTACTCATCTTCTCCCTAAGTTCCACAGCTATCATTTTCTGGCAGCCTTTGTGGGCTTGTTCGCCTTGGTTCACCATGTTTAGCCCTTGTTCGCACTTGTTTTCTCTCTTAACAGCCTTAAATCAGCCCTAATGGCAGCTTATCGTAAGTTGTGGTGGCTACCCCCCACAGATTTGGGTGCGAAAGAACAATCCTGGCGCGCCCCCTCCCCCTCCTCCTTTACTTTATTTCCAGCCGTTCACTTTCGCACCGCTGCTTGCCGTTGCACCGTCTCCTAACAATAGAAAGAAAGATAAACAAAAGCTAAACGTCTATTTATAATCTGAGACGATCATATATTTCCATTAGTTGTATTTACAGTGGAACGAGAATTTGGACCGTAAGCCGCTAAATTAGCTTGAATTTTTTTCTCTCTCTCTTTAATTTCTTCCTGCTCAATCCAAACTTGAAACTACTATTTCTGTGGAATAGTTTCATTTGATACATATTTGCGGTATTAAAGGGGGGGATTCTTACTTAAGTTCAATTAATCAAACTTAAGGATAGTCAAAAAAAGAGTCATACACAATATTTTACTTAGGAAATAAGTCACCTGCAATCTGAAAAGAGGCCATTTACCATATACATATACATATACATATCCAACTATTTCTTTACAGGACGCTTCACTCTTACTCCATACTCCATACTCCGTACTCCATACTCACTAATCCATACTCACTAATCCATACTCACTAATCCATACTCACTAATCCATTCCCCCATATTCCATACTCCATAATTTCCCTTGTATTCAGATCCAGAGAATTATATATAAATCCTTGACCACTCATCCTTCTTCCTCAACACCACCCTCCTTATTTCTTCCTGATGAATACCCACCAACCCATCGCTCTGCATAAATCAAAAGAACCCAAAATTCTTGATATCAAATTCAATCAGGATCAGGGATGTTTTGCCATAGCCCATGAATATGGTTTCCATGTATTCAATACAGATCCGATTGATTCACGAGTTCAAAGGAATTTCAATAAATCAGTCTCCAACCAGTCTGCTACCATGAACAACTATAATCCAAATTCCTCTAATGGGACTAGTTCCAACCCATTGACAAATACCAATACCAATAACAACACCAACAACAATTCCCCTTCTAATTCCACTGCATCTCCAGCATCATCTTCAACTTCATCTACCCCTGGATACGGTATTGGACATATAACCATGCTCCATAGAACAAACTACTTGGCTTTGGTTGGCGGAGGTAAGTATCCCAAGTTCTCAAATAACAAACTTATAATATGGGATGACTTGAAACGTAAGACAAGTCTTACGTTGGAGTTCATGAGTCCAGTTCTTAATGTGTTATTATCAAGGATCAGGATCATTGTTGTACTTCAGAGTCAAGTTTTGGTGTACGGATTCTCTTCTCCTCCAAAGAAATTTGCAAGTTATGAATCATTCGATAATGAATTGGGATTGGCTGATTTATCAGTCAACTCCACCAATTTCCCATCATATACTCCAACAAACACAAACGGGATAACTGCCACCATATCTGGAGGTGATGATAAAGGTACATCGTTATTCTCTTCTACTGCATTGACTACAACGTCAGCCGCCTCCATTTCTTCACTTCTGACCACTTCATCTTCCACTTCATCCAAACTCTTGAGAGATAAATACCAGATTCTTGCATTTCCTGGCAGATCGGTGGGCCAGATCCAATTGGTTGACGTTTCCCTTACTGGACAAGAAAAGAATCTTGTAAGCATCATCAAGGCTCATAAATCCAGAATCAGATGCTTGACTTTGAACAGATCTGGAACCCTTATAGCTTCAGCCTCTGATACCGGCACCATAATAAGAGTCCATTCGACTTATAATACTGCCCTTCTATATGAATTCCGTAGGGGATTAGATCGGGCAATCATTACTTCTATGAAGTTTTCTCATAATGATTCAAAGCTAGCAGTTCTTTCGGATAAAAATACCATTCACGTATTCAACATCGCAGTGGAGGATATTTGTCAACCCGAAACCCAGAATCAGCAACTGCAATTGCAATTGCCAAAATCGACTTATTTGAACAATGGTCATCTTCATAATTATCCAATCAACAGACTGCATTTGTTCAGGAAACTCCCTATACCTGTTCCTAATTATTTCAATTCTACCTGGTCCTTCTGTTCTGTAAATACAAATAAGTATCATACTTCGTTAAACGAGACCGATATAACACTGGATGTGGGGGTCTTGGGATGGTCTGGAAATGATAGCATTATAATAATATGGAAGAATAAAAGAATTTGGGAAAAATACGTGATAGTGGAGAAAAGCAGGACCTTACTGGGAGAACGTAATACTCAATGGGAGATCGTAAGGGACAGTTGGAAGACTTTGGATTTATAGAATTTCAGTTTCCAATTACTGAAGAATGCCTAGTGACTACTACACTCCTGGTTGATCACCATTCTAACTACTACACTCCTGGTTGATCACCATCCCACTCCACCTTTTGTTTGATCCTGACATAGCTGTCCAGTCATTTATTATATATCGTTCTAGACACCTCTGAGGTTTATAATATGTACATTTCAATCTACTATTTCGCATAGTATTGGTTCGTAGAGCTTCTTCTCCTTTTTAGATTGAACCGATTCCCATTGGCGTCCATGGAAGTTTCTTATGAATCGCTTAGCATTAGTATGATTGGCGAACCTAATCAATATTATGTGCACTTGGCTGATTGTGTCGTTGACCACAGTGGTGAAGCATTGTGAAGTTCTAGGAAGCGGAGCCAAATCGTAATCCCATAGCGCTCGAGGTAAAGCGTGTTTGGATAACCCAAACGGAAGATTTTTCACAAGAACGGTGCTGGTTCTAGAGCCTATCAGAACAAACTGCACCACTTTATTGTATGACAGTATCAATTCTGTAGCACGGGCAGTGTTGGACTCGTCCAATAGTTGCACTATCAATTCGTGCTTGTTTGGAGAACAGCTATAGAGACTGTCTAAGTCTTCAACTTCCAATGCTTTGCCCTGTATCTCTGGGTTGATTGACGGGTCTAAAAATGGAGATGAAATATTCTTGAGTTCAGGTTCTGACAATTTCACAAACTCTAGTGTTAGATCAAAGCCATTAGCCATCTTACCCATGGTCTCTATCCAATAAGCACAAGCATGAGTATAGTTAGGGAAGATAAGATAGTAGGCACCAATAGGATGGAGATCGATCGGATCTCTGCCCTTCACTACTTCAAACTCCAACCCTTTGGACAAATTGTTAGGAAGTTGGTATCTGCGTTCTCGTTTGATTGGATATAAGTTGTGGAATGTATTAGAAGATAAAAAGTTATTTTTGCAGGAGAATTTAAGAATATTCGATTTGATTTGGGTTGATGGTATCTTGGGAAGATCCCTTTCAGCTTCAATAAGAGGAGCCTGGTTCCATTCGTTCTCCATTAGTTCGTCCAAAATTGACTTATGGGGCAATTCGGACGGATTTATCAGTATCTGTAAAGGCAGTCTGGGATGTTGTGATAGCAGTGGTAG
Source organism: Chernovozyma aurita (assembly GCA_030566905.1). Lineage (NCBI taxonomy): Eukaryota > Fungi > Ascomycota > Pichiomycetes > Serinales > Debaryomycetaceae > Chernovozyma > Chernovozyma aurita. The sequence goes on from JAKUBO010000009.1 coordinate 501,973, forward strand.
CGATGAATGCAACGATGGTTTTAATGGAGGAGTCTTGGTATTGGGTACTAGTTCATCATTTGAAGGTCGATTTCGTCCTCCATCATATAGAAATCTTGTAACTAACGGAGCCTTTGAGGCCACTTCCACCAGTGCAGTTGAGTACAATAGATTGAGAAGCCTATCAGAAGCACCTTTGGATAGTTTAGGACCGGTCATGATAGCCCAAAGTGCAAGATTTACTGAAGAAAAGACGGTTTAAAGTGAAGCAAAGCTTCGGTTTGACATCAAGTCATTTTGCGGGCTCATAGTCCAATTGTAATGTTAGAACTGGATGCAGGAAATGGATTGGTAGCATTTTGACAGGGTAGCAGTGAGGGAAACTGTGTTGCAGCTGCTGAGGTTCATTGTTAGGCACTAATTGAGCACTATTAGAGGGAAACCTCATTTGTAAAATTGTGATTTAGGAGGGCCAGCATCGCTAATGTTGGCACATTTGTTACTAATATTCAATCATTTCCTGAACTTGTGTGCTTCTATGCATTAACACATTAATGTCGAACAACCACGCCAACCATAATCCTAATAGCCTTATGCAAACCAATCGCCTCTGTCTCTGTACATCTTCTAATTTCATCTAGACTTCATTACCTTTCTAATTGAACATGCATTCTTGATGTCTTATTAGTCTGCATACTGGATAGTCTTCTATTCTACATTTTCACTACTACCTTACTACAATACCTCTACAATACCTCTACAATACTTTTACAATACTTTTACAATACCTCTACAATACCTCTACAATACATCTACATTACATCTCATTACATCTCATTACTTATAACCTTCTTCTGTTCTTCCTCCACATCTCATTACATCTCATTACTTATAACCTTCTTCTGTTCTTCCTCCACCTCCACCTCCACTCTCAATTCTTCCTCCACCCTTTATCTCTCAACCTTTGTTTTTCCGTTATCTCACCCAAATACCCTTTGGCTTCTAGGGATTGCCTCATCCTCACTATCCCAAATTGCGTAATTTTCTCCCTTTAAGCTTTGCTCCACTTGCTTTGAAATTCTTAATTGCACTGACAACCTTACAAGTCTATAATTGGAGCCAATTTGGAATAATTTGTAATTCACTCCGGTTTACCTTCTGTTCTCCAGTTCTTTCTCCTGAGCTTCAAATCAGCATTATCAGAACAGAGAATATCGGTTTTTTGACTCATCCTATTCCATCATCTCCATCATCTCCATCGTCTCCATAGTCAATACCATCACCTACTTGTTCTCCCTCTACTGGAATCTGGTACTTCCCATCTCAAACTGTCTTGGAGCTCCACAGCTGATTCGAATTCGAGCCGCATGCTCTCCCAAATATTTTTTCTTGCTTGAGTCTCTGCAATTGAGTAGACGGACATATCACTCAAATATTTCGCACAGTTTCTATAAAAAAAAGAAAAGCAGAATCGATTTGATCCATTTAGAAGTGTCCTTTGCAGAGTTAAGTCAGTGTTTCTTTTTTGGCACGTTACCTTTGATCAAATTTTGGTTCAATAACACACTCCAGTAACCATCTCGTGTTGTGACCCGGTCGAACTACAACTTACGAACATCTTTACTTCCTTACTAATAATCGGTGGCAATACAAAAATTTTGGTAACTTGACTGGCATTGAGTAAATCTCGGACCCCAAACTGAAAATTAGTGATAGGAACTCGAGAATATTTTGAGTACAACAAGAGCCCTTTCAATCAGTTTTTTGGTCTCTTTTCTTCCATATTGCATCTACTGGAACTGTTGCATTCTTCAACACAGTATTCATCTGTTGGCCCAATCCATTTGTTTTCCCTATTATAAAATTTTTTTTGTTGGTTTGTTTTTCCTTTTTTTTTTCATTTGTTATAAATCTTTTGATTGGAAATAATGCCTTCAGAAACTATATGGTCCAATAGCTCCAGCAGCTCTAACATACAGGGCTCGGCTCCGTACCTTTCAGTTCTTGATCAAGTGGACCCTGTGGTTGCAAAATATTTCTCCTCTGGTTCAGATAATCAGAATTTGAATATTGGTCCTTCTTCTGCTAGTGATGGTGGAAGAAGATTCTCGTTTAATGATGGCAGTGATATCGATAACTCTCTTTTTGGGTTTAAAAAGGGCTCCCTCCTGGCCATCACCGCTCCTGTAGTTTCCACAACTTTCAGCAATGGTAATGTTGTTGTTGGTGGTGCTAATGGGGTGTCTCAAGGTAATTTAGGATCTTCAGCAATCGGTGGTGCTAATTCCACTGGTGCAAATGGTTCGGGAAACAACCTCCAACATCAAAGAATCAATTTCGGAACTGCTTCAATCTCCGGTGGGATTGCCAGTAGACACCCACCTCAGGATAGTTTCTTCCGCAAGTTTGCCTCGGTGGCAGATGCCACTAGAGATCTTGAATTTGCTGGTAATTTTGGTAAGTTGGGATTGTCTAATGGTTCCAGTACAACCAACATTCAACCACCAACAGTTGGAGAGATGGCTGGTTCTAGAAGAACAAGTTTTAATAGTCATGATACTTCTTTAAAGCCTCTGTTGACTTCTCCTCATGGTTCATTAAATGAAAATTTAAATATTCCTGGCTCCAGAACTTCAAGACATCAATCGATTTCGGAAAAAATCGATAATTATAACAACAGTTCTCCCATCCAAGCTACTGCCGTGTTATCAACTACTTCTGATTCAACTCCTCCCCATATACAAGCCCAGATTCACTCCGAAACTCCATCGACAAATCAAGACCCTCCTTCCCATGGAAACAACAACTTTTGGAATCCTGCCACTGCAACTTCTTTTATTCCTGGTAACGCTTATAATTATTTCATGGATAACAATGGATTGCCCTTCAATAACTATGCTAGAGGTGGCCAATCTCCAATTAGTCCTCCTCCTTTCATGGTACCTTCTCCACCTCCCCAATTCATGGATCCAAGAATTTTAGAAATGATGGGTTATCCAGGAGGAAGCATGATGATGCCACCACCTCCAATGGATCCTAATGGTGACAGTGAATCGAAGGATGAAAATAAATCTGAAGACGAATCTGCTAATAATAAGAGCAAGCACGGATCGAAATCCAATGGACATGGCAAACAACAAATTCCTGGAGGCATTGGATTGATGAACCGTCCAGGACCAGGATTCATGTTTTCACAATTCAATCCGTATGCAGTGTACCAACATCCTGCTGGTGTAGCTCAAGCTCCTGGTGGAATGGGCTCTCCATCATTGGACCCTTCTGGAGCCAGCATCCCCCCTGGAGTACCACAGCCTCAGAGATCTCCTCCAAATTCTTCTAGTAACGGTAACAAACGTAAGGGTCAGGCTAAGAACAACAACTCTTCTTCAGGTAATGTCAAAGGTGGAAATCATATTTATCGATCTCCACTTCTTGAAGAAGTCCGTTCCAACTTCAAAGGTAAGGATTATTACTTGAGAGACATCTACGGACATGCCATTGAATTCACTAAGGATCAACATGGATCTAGATTTATCCAACAACAATTACCAACTGCTAGTGAAGAAGAAAAGGAAGCTATTTTCAATGAAATCAGAGATATCTCATACGAATTAATGACCGACGTGTTTGGTAATTATGTAATTCAAAAATATTTTGAGCATGGATCAAAGACTCAAAAGAAAGTATTGCTTGAGTACATGATTGGCCATATATATGAACTTTCATTGCAAATGTATGGTTGTCGTGTTGTCCAAAGAGCATTAGAAGCAATTGAGGTTGAAGATCAAATTAGAATTATTGAGGAATTGAAGGATAATATCTTAATCTGTGCTAAAGATCAAAATGCTAACCATGTTATTCAGAAATCGATTGAAAAGATTCCTTTCCAACGAATCACTTTCATTTTGGAATCTTTGGATAATCAAATATACCATTTATCGACTCATCCTTATGGATGTAGAGTTATCCAGAGATTGTTAGAATATTCTAGTGAGGAAGACCAGAACAAGATCTTGAATGAATTGAACAGATTTGTTTTCTATTTAATTCAAGATCAATATGGGAACTATGTTATGCAGCACATTCTTGAAAGAGGTGTAGCTAAAGACAGAGAAGAGATCTTGAAAGTTGTTTTGGGATCAGTTGTGAATTTTTCAAAACATAAATTTGCATCCAATGTCATTGAAAAATGTATTAAATTCGGTACTATCAGTCAAAGAAGAAGAATACTTCACGAGGTTATGCTTGATAATGAAGATTTGACTATTGAGGTAGTCAATGATAATTCTGCTTTGGCATTGATGATGAAGGACCAATATGCGAATTATGTGATCCAGAAGTTGGTCGAAGGATTCGATCCTAAGAGTGAAGAGAAGAAGTTACTTGTTTCCAAGTTGAGACAGTACTTAAAGCAAATATCTTCCAAGAATAATTACGGTAAGCATTTAGCTTCGGTCGAGAAGATGATTATTGTTTCTGAAACTGCAGTTATTGAAGAAGAGACATCCTAGAGATGTTGTGGAGATGTTGAGTTTCAGCTGCTTTGTTGATGTTGTGGAGTTGTTATGTTGTGTTATTATGTTGTGTTGTTGATGTTGTGTTGTTGCTGTGTTGTCGTTGCTGTGTTGTGTTGTGTTGTTGATGTTGTGTTGATGTTGTGTTGTTGCTGTGTTGTCATTGCTGTGTTGCTATTGTCGTTGAAACCCTGTCATAGCTGAGCTCTTCATCAAGAAAGATGTTTCGTACCTTGCTCCAGGACAATGCTATAAGATATGTTATTCCTTGCTATCGCCCCATATATTATTACCTTTCTATATATTTAATTTCCCCTGTTTTTATGTGACGATTCGTTGCAGGGTTTCCTTTTTATCTTGTCTATACTAAATTGTCTATAGTTTTAGTTTCCTGTGTTTAAATATAAATATCCATATATACATATACATATATGCCTAAATATATACAATAGAACAACTAAATCGTAAAAAGAGAAGTCTTAAAAACAATTATCTTCATAATAAAATTAGGGGAGTTCATAAAAAGTTGTCAGTAACTAAAGTGATCAACTTTAAGTACATCAAAAGTGAAGCATAAGACGGTCATATATTAATAAATGCCTCCAGAACATACGAAACGTCCCATTTGGAGTCTTTGAATTTATTATAATTAAGTCGGTAGTAGTATTTTATCTTGGAGCATTGGGCTCCTTTGGTAGATCCAGCATCATTCTTCTGTACAATGTAATCATATAAAGTGATTGCACGAAGTAACTTATCTTCCGTGTAGTTTTCAAACTCTTGCTCAGAGAGAAACTTGATCGAATTATTGCTGTTTGCTATATGAACAGCTAACGAAGCAGAGCTTGATTTTAAAGTGTTTGGAGTTGCTTCGTCATCAGAAGACGATATCGAAGTAGAATTGGAAGTAAGTTCAGTAGCCTTTAGACTGTTGGTGATTTGATTGAGGCTCAATAAAGACGATGAGCTCAACTGAGTAGTAATAGACTTCTTCGAATCTCCTTCTAATAACGATAAAGGTTTAGCTGGCGTTGCGATCGCTTGTGAACTGACAACCAATGGATGAGATGCTGATGGTGAAGTGGATGTGGACGAAGATGTGGACGAAAATGAAGATACTTTTATGAATTTTGGTCTGGATGGAGCACCAGGAACCACCAAGTTGGTTCCACTTTGTTGATTGAGTACATTAACGTTCAAATGACTCAAGCTTTCCCCAATAGAACCACCAGGATGATTCATAGAGAACAAAGTCTTTCTCTTGGACACATCCTCTTCCAACATTTCTGAAAGGGCCAAGATGGTGGCATCAGCTAGTGCCAATGATAAAGTAGCAGAAACAGTGGGAGCAGGGATTCCATGGATTGCATCTTCTTTCAAATGTTTTGGTAATTCAGCATAAAGCAAACTTTTGATCTGGGGATGTTCTGAAAGCTTGGATTCCTTATTACATGTCAATAAGATTATCGGTATATTTACTGGAATATGAGGCAATAATTGCAACAATTCAGAAGTATTTCCTGAGGCAGTAACAAATATTATAACATCTCCTTCACGAACCATCCCCAAATCACCATGAAGGGCTTCAGAGGGGTGAAGCAAACAAGATTGAATGGCGAGGGAATTTATGGTTGCAACCACTTTACTGGCAATCTTAAACGATTTACCAATCCCACATAAGATGATCTTACCTCTTAATATCGAACATTGAAACAAAATGTCCAAAGAATGAAGTAATTGGTTCTGTGAGAATTCCGAGTTCTTGTATTGATCTGAAAGTATGGTCATGGCTTCCTGCTGGTACTCCAAGGTTCTCCTGGTCGACAAAATCGCCCTCTGGGATATATCTGAGTCTAACATGGTGAGGATCTGTCTATAAAGTGATTTTTATGCTGATACTTTGCTGGAAGTTTTGGCTCTGGGGTGTGTGCTGTGTGCCTTGTCTCTAATACTTATACTAGGCACAATCTCTTAAAGTAACAATTAAGATTTTTTTCTTTAATCTGAAATGAAGATTGTTCTCGAGATCGAGGCTGAAATTTGAATAACAAAAAATGAAAGAAAATCAAGTTCCGTCCTGGTGATTCATCCGCAAAATAATAATCTAAAATCGATCCCAGAAGTGAATGTTTGTATCTTATAAAGAGAAAACAAAATCCAAGATTAGTAATGACTGTGAAATGGAGAAAGTAATCAAAAAAAAAAAAAAATTAGAAAAGCCGTTTATGTGTAGGAGGGAATCGCTTGAGTAACTACATCTTTATAGCCTTGCAGAAAGGTGCTAGATTCGAGAGAGAGAAACTTCGTAAAGAGTAGGTCCGGGGAGCCAAAAGACGCCAAAGTATGTAAAAGGTAGCAGTCATACAACAGGGTTACAGGAATTGCATGAAACAATTATACAGAATAATAATAATTGATATATGCGGTTGTTGGCTTATCTTCGAGTGGCAAAGGAGTCTTCAAACAACCAACTGATGAATTCTGTTCTGGTTCAAATTGATAGGTTTTACTTTGTCCTGTTCAGTTGATTAAACCCGGAATTGGTAATTTTAAGAAACGAAATCAAACGGAAAACTAATTAAGTTGAGGCGCTTATTCCCGGATCAAGATTAAACTCCGAGCAAGCCAATAATGTGCTCTTGTTGTGCAGAAACGTTTACGTATCCGGCTGGTGTAACTTAGCTCTCCAAACTCACATTGGTCAACATCGGTCGCCTTGGTCACTTTAGCACTTTGGCACTTTGGCACTTTGGCACTTTGGTCACTTTTGTCACTTTTGCCTTTTTTTGGTTACATTGGCCACTTTGGTTGCCTGGATATCAGCGGTAATGTTTCACCACTAATTGCAATTATAAGCCACTATTTTCAATGAACTTTGCTTAGAATGGAGTTAAAAAATACGATGACGAAATTGCTATTTTGTTTCTTTCTTTTTTTTTTGTAGTTTCCACGTTTTCTCTTTGCCTTTGATAATCTCCAGTTTTTTGATTCCTTCGACGATATCCAATCTCTGGCCCAGTTTTCAATTTTCAAATTCTAATCATTATAAAGGTTTAGTTTAGTACATTATTCATTTGATTGCTTAACTTAGTTTTATCTTCTTGAATTTGTTCTCTTCAATGGTACTGTCCTGTGCTTTCATCTAATCAGTTGCCTCAGTGTGTGGCTTTATTTCGCGAACTAATTAACCATCTATACGTCATCGGTCCCTAATATTCTCCATAACTATTTTGTATGGTCGATATATGCATCCATACATCCACCTACTGCTGATGCAACTGTATGCATTAGTTTGGTTTGGCTACAAATTGACTTGTTTGCATAATCTGGTAAAGATCTTCATGTGAGAAAGTCAATCTTATGTTTGTCGCTTCAGTTTATTTTCAGATGATGTCCGTACGTAACGATTATGGGATGTAGTTGCTATACAACATTTTCTGGTTGTAGACATTTTGCCGTCCATGTTTCCTATCACACCAGTACATACGTCAGTCTCCATACATAACTGATCAAGCATTCATTTGATGTTTAGCGCAATCGACGTTCTGATCTGGAATGTCTCGCAGAATTCCGAGTCCGATCTTGTGCCATCTCTTATAATCCGTTCCCACAGCATAGTAATTATTATGGTTAAGAGTGATGTTTATTCAGAGTTTGGACTGCTTCCTTTTGGGAAGGTCACTCTATTGTGTGGGCTCCATATCATTTTTCACCTTTCAAAGAAACCAGTGGCGATTCTAGATCTCCAGTCTCCTTCATTTGTTTCCATTTTTCAATTTTTGTTCTGCATTTTTCATTTTCCATTCTGCACTTTCCATTCTGCACTTTCCATTCTGCACTTTCCATTCCCTACTCGCCAGTGAACAGACTTTTATCTTAACCATTGATCTTCTTTGAACTATCTTTACAAGCTTCATTTCACATCTCCCCACTTTATCTTGCATTATTGATCTTGTTTTCTTTCACTTCCCGACTCCACTTTATCATTCCACTTTACTTTATCTCACTACACGCTACTTCACTTTCCGTTATCTCACTTTCTCACTTCATTTTGCATCATTTCACTTTACTTGTAGGTACGTCTATAACTATATACAATCTATCGTATTACCCAAGAAGTCACTGTCTAAGTATATCTAAGTATATGAATTGAATTCCAATGCAGAATAAAGCACGGTATCATCGTCTCCAATATATTCATATTTGGTAGAATCAACATTCGAACTACTCTGCACCGGTTTGATGTCTCTTAATTGATCTAGAAATGATTTAGTGGTGTTAGACCCAACTCCTTTATTATTACCGATCTTTTCCCTCTCCTGAGTTTTCTCCTGTTCTTCTTTCAAGTTTTGATGATTTTTGAAAGTTTTCTCTTTTAATATTTTGATTTGCTGTAATCTGTGTGCCCAATTGGAAACATACTCTCCAGGAGTATGCCAAATAGAAGCAAATTGATTGGCAATAATTGACAAATTTCTAACATACACTGGCAATTGTTCTGCTGAAATAATTTTGAAATGCGAAGTAGCGAATACTCCAGGAACCCCAGCTCTGCGATACATTTTCACTTTGAAGAACTGATTACTTGTGCCATTTAATGTGGGGTCATTCTTGTTGCTATTGTTGTTGTTGTTGTTGTTGCTACCTCTATTGCCATTATTGTTATTGTTATTGATGCTGCTGCTGCTACTATTAATATTATTTCCATTCCCATCATTGCTATTGGTTCTAACATTTGTGCTGGTTCCAAAGCTCGAGTCGTTACCTCCCATTTCAAATCTTCGAATGACTGAAACAGGAAAATGGTCTTGTGATATTGTATGAGGCAGAATAACAATATTCAAAAAGTTAAATTGTGATTTGATAACATTAAAGTTGAATGGTAAACCAGATTCATCGTAGAATATGTTAACGTAGTTGTTCCCAATGTGACGCTTCTTGTAGTCATATCTTTTATCATTTTCATTATAGGGCATCATAGTGGTTGTATGGAATATCAATTGAAGTATTTTCGATTTCCAGAAAATTGCATATTCTCCGTCCAAATTGTTTTCATTGTCTAGACCTCCAATGTATACTTCTCTGCAATTCTGAAGTTTTATTAGACTGCCCATATTTTCGAGGAAATCTTGATACGATGATGAGCCAATTTTATTACCCAAAATTTCTATTTCGTCTTTTTGATTCGGTCCGATGTATATAATACCGACTTTATGGAACTCAACGGTTGGAATTCTATCAAATGTCGATATGGCTCTGATAGTAATTGGATCTTCAATTAAGGGCAATGGCTTCACTTTGTTGTTTGGATCTAAGTTGTTGTAGAATTGAAGAAATAGATGATTGGAATTAAGTAATTCAGAATTGGATCCTGAATTTGTAACAGAATTATCGTTCGATGATGATGTAGTTGACGAAGATGCAATTCCTCCATGGACTAATTGGATTTTTAAAGTGGTTGCACCAGTTGATCTTCTAATGACCATTTCGAAATACCCATTCACTTCTGTAGCTGATATGGAGACAATCACGTTACCAATAATCCAACTATTATAATTTGAGTTTTTGTTAGGTAACGAGATATCAAGACTTAAGTCTGAAAATGTGAATCTTGTTACAAGATCAATGAAGGACATTATTTGGTTATTCTGATCAGGGTCAATTGCTGAACGAAGTAAGTTTTTGATAATGAACGATGACAATTCTTTTCTTTCTGAAACATTAAGTTTCAAGTACCAGCCAGAAATCACTGAGTATGCAAGACTCAGCACATACTGAGATAAGATAGATGAAGATTGGGTAACAGTAGAAGGTGTCTGATCAACGATGGCGTCTACTCCGTGAGTTTGGATGTGAATGTTTGCAACTTGATCTTCCAAAGAGTCGCCATTTCTCTCATTATACTGTTGAATGTACTTAAAGGCTATGGCAAACACTCTTCGATATTCGTCAAAGGTGAAATTATCAGTCAAAGTCTCTAAGTTGCTTAATGAAATCAAAAATTCAAGTGTAGGGCAATTGGCCAAGGGAGAAGATATTCTTGTTTGTAACTTTGACAATATCACCGCTAAAAATTTCTTTATTGATAAAGGAATCTCGTAACAACAAATGGTCAACATGTGAAGACACGGAATTGCGGTTTTCTCCCAGGAACCCAATCCAAATATTAATGCATTGATAATCAGATCCTCGTCATGCTTTGTGAAATACGCATGGTACCCCAATAAGGCGGATAACGTCCTTACGTACATAACTTGTAGATCACCTTTGGTTGCAGGCTGTACAATAACTAGCGATGCTGGAGTGTTTAGTGTTAGTTGATCACAAACGATAGACCGAAGTCGAAGGATCTGGTTTGTATTGTTTAAGAATAAGTCCATATTCGATAATTGAGAACAAAAGTGGGCCCATATGTAAATATAAATTTCCCAACCAAAAAAGTTGTCCATGATATCAAGTACAATATCGAGCCAAAGTGACATATCAAGATTGTATGTATTACCAAAGAAACCTACAAGTAACTGAGGTTGCTGGCTCCTGTTAATCAATTGTCTGGATGGCCGGTTGAAGTATTCTTCTGGAAGATAGGTTATCACTTCCGGATATGACCAAGAGTAGTTGCTATTGGGAATGAAATTGGAATCATTCTTATTACGTCCTATTGCAGAAGTTAACCCATCTATATCAGTTGGAAACCCAAAATAGAGGTATCCTTCCTGAGTAGTTCTTATTCTAATTAGACATCTTGAAATAATGATCAAAAGCTGTTGATCTGATCTAGTGATCGCTATTTTACAAATTTCAAGAAGTCTGTGAAATAATTCTTTTGCTCTCACTATGTCATTTGTACTGGAGATTAACAACATTCTGCACAAGGACCTGGTAAAGCTCTGCAGAAATAATGGTGAAAATTTTCCTTCCGTCAATGAGTTTATAAACTCTCGGCAAAGTTCATTGATAACTCGTAACAGTAATTTGGGTAAAATCTCAATATCAAAGAATTCTTGAAACGCTTGTATTACATTTTGATCCTGTTCAAGTTGGGATTTTTTGAAAATGTTGATTAGTATGTCCGAGTCCAAGGCTTCAGTCGATAGCGCAAATGAGCCTCTTATCGTTTTCAAAGTTTTACATCGAATTTGCGATGGCTGGAAGGTTGGATAATAGAAGTAGTTTAATAATCTAAAACAATTCTCTCTCCATAAAGGACTGATGTACTTCACACACAATCTCTCATCGCTATAATAGTTCAACACAAATTGGATATTGGATTCTGATAAATGCTGGTAATGTAACAAAAAAAAGTCAATTAATTTATCCTTTGGAGAATGTAACACATGTTCTTCTTCATATAGTCTCTGTAGCAGATCACACAACGATTTCCAGAGTACTTCATCTTCAGAATTATTTAAAAATGCTCCTTTCATTACATTATACATCGAGAGCGAATTGGAATACCAAAGCAGAAACGGAAATAGTCTATCGAATGGAAGAAAATCCTGCTGAATCAGAAACACTCTATTCCAAGACTTGAGGAATGCAGTGTTGATTATTGGAATATTATACCTCAAAGCCCTCTGTGCACCTTTCAAGAAAGCAACGTAGTCGTATTCGATATTTCCTCTATTTTCAAGACAAGTTGTTATATGGACTCTTTCGAGTAATTGAATGGCTCCCAAGCAAGCTTGAACTGGTGTTGAAGTGTCACTTTTCTGTTTCTGTAATTCTTCACTTTGCATTATTTCACTTAATGTTGATAATAAAAGAAAGTGATTTGATTCAGTGTTAAGATTACTGATTGAATCCCAAACCAAATCGGGACAACTTTGATAACTAAAGCTTAAGAATTGCATTGTCTTGAAAAGTATCGCTGAAGGAATATGCCCAAACATTATAATTGAGTTAATAAGTTCTATACACAGCTCTTGAGGTGATAGTATAATATTTGGTGAAGCAATGTTTGAACTTGAAGTTATGACGGTGGCTATGGATGGAGTTGTAGAGTACACAGCTGAAGTATCTAAGGTGGGAACTGCAGCAATTCCCCTAGCACCAGTGGAACTAACTCTTGGAATAGAGGATGATGTGTTTATAGTTGTTGAAGGTGATAAGGCGGAGGCAGTTGGAGCCTGTTGTGAAGAAGTTGGAGCCTGTTGTGAAGAAGTTGGAGCCTGTTGTGAAGAAGTTGGAGCCTGTTGTGAAGAAGCTGGAGCCTGTTGTGAAGAAGCTGGAGCCTGTTTTGAAGAAGTTGGAGCCTGTTGTGTAGAAGTTGGAGCCTGTTGTGTAGAAGTTGGAGCCTGTTGTGTAGAAGCTGGTGCAAATTGTTCTGGTTGTGGTGAAGTTGGATTGGAAACTTTTATCTCAGACATTGGAGTTGGCGATGTCAACATTGATTGAGATAGTGAAGTGGTTACTGTTACCTCTGGAGCTAAAGCTGGAGTTGAAGCTGGAGTTGGAGCAGTTAATGATTCTGGCACTAGTGTTGACGAATGTCTTGAAGCATCAGCTGGGCCGCCATGTACTGCTGTCCCTGGTGTTGAGAACAGCACCAGTTTTGATTCTGTCAGGGTGATTCTAGACAATGCCACTGATTCCAACAATGAGGGAATGGTAGTTTTTGATTCTACATTTAGATTCATTGATATTTCACCCACAAGAATAATTCTGCTGATCAATCCAGCAACAGACTCTTCGTCGATGAGATTAAAATTGAATTTAAGACAATTTTTGGTAAAGTTTATAACTTCTATCAACCTGCTAGTGATGTGATTCGTTAGTTCTCGTTCGTATATGGTTGACAAAGTTTCCATGCTGTCTTCCAAGTAAGTAATTAGATTGTGTTCGTTATTGTAGATGATCAAGTCATAAATATCTCTTCCATCATTTGTCAACTTTTTAAGAGCTTTGAAAAATAGATCAAATTCTGGATCTAGTTTCGAATTGGTGTTATTACAATATCGTACCATATCCAGAAAGTACACGAGCTTGACACTGGTTGATGGAGACTTATCCTGTTCTATGCATTTCAAGAGAAGTTGTATTGCAGCTCTTCTAACATGAGAGCTGGCTATTTTGTTTGCATCACACATATCTCTTGCCGAGTACCAAATCTCTGGAATAGAGGAGATGGCATATTTCTCTAAAGACTCGGCAATCTTGATTGCAGCTGCTGCTCTAGATTGTAAAGGTCCCGTTTGAAGTTGAGTAAATAATGCTTGTTGGTCAACACCTCCACCGACAACTTTTGGATTGACCAGAATTGGTGCCGTCTTCGATGAAGAGCTCTTCAAAGACTTGGTGAATGATTTGAACACACTACCAAAACTGGACGACAGCCCAAAGTTTGGATAATGCGTTGACATGGTTGGTCTTGGTATCGTCAATGGATATGTGGAGTTGGAGTTGATCTATGTGACAGATAGAAGACTAGACTGAAAGATATTTGGAACCAACTGTTAGTCACACTGTGCAGTTAGTGTGGTTGGTGTGGTTTTATTTTTATTTTTTCTTTGAATCGCGGAGATGTCAGCGAGTCGGGCAGTTTTTCCGAGACAAAGTGGTTGCATCAGATGAGAAGGCAGGGAAGAAGGGAGAGTGAGTGAGGGAGAGTGAGGAAGAGTGAGGAAGAGTGAGGAAGAGTGAGGAAGAGTGAGAGAGTGACAGTGACATGAAAGTGAGTGAGAGAGAAAAGTAGAGAAGTACTATCTTGGGATAGATGGGACAGCTTTCTGTATTGAAAACAATAGATATGGGACAGCTTTCTGTATTGAAAACAATAGATATGGCTCACCATAGATAAGTGAATCAAGTAGCTGTTTGTTGGTGTGTCTACTGCTATATCTGCTGGTTTGTATGGTGCTGGTGCGATTAGCTGTAGGCTAGAATAGTGGAGCTGAATTTTAGTGGGCTGTATACTGGCATTGCAGCCGTTTGTAAGCGTTCAGTTGTGAGTGCTTATTAGTGATTATTAGTGCGTGAATTTAGTATGAACATCTAATTATGGATTTCTATCTATGAAAGTGTAGTAGCTATATATAATGGTTCTATAAGCATTCATTAACTATGCTGTGTGGTTGTATTTTCCAAGATACTTCAATGTATTGTCTCAGTCTTTCCCAATACAAATCTTCCGGTTGACATTAGTCTTCAATAAGTCTATCTTCAGTGTACCATCAGACTATCATCAGACTACCATCAGTCTACCACCCAACTACTTATGAGACAACGTTCTTGAGCCAGTTCTGATCAAAAAATTCTCTAGTTCCACACTGATATTAGAGCAAGATTGTGAAAATCTTCTTGCTTATTGGCCGGAAATAACCGATCCTTGGCTTTAGCTTGGGCCATGGGCTAAGTTCTGCCGGCAAAACATGGATGAACCATAGATGGACCAACATCCTCACTTAACACCAGAATCTGTAGTACCTATACCAGAATGGCTTGCTAGCCAATATCTTCCTTTCCTCTCTCAACTCTACCTTCAACGCTTCGATATCTTCCTCTCTTCTACCAATATCAACATCGATGTCTTTGGCCCGGATGAAAAGAATCCAGTTTGATTTCCAAATCTTATGACTGAAATAATATACAATCAACACCACAAACCCCAAATAGCTCTGGAAAAAATCCAGAGCATTGGGCTTACCTCCTAGTGGAAATAAAGAGATCCAAAACTCTGCAATAAGTACCAAAGAGTTCAATATCACCCCGTACCAGGAACCAATAACTCCCGTTTGAGATGTGAAACATAATTCATCGGTGGATCTTCCTTGCACCGTTAAAGCTCTTCTGAATCTGATATGAGCCAAACAAATGGAAAGCCAGGTGAAGATAGAAGATAATCCTGAAATACTCATTAACCAGTCGAACACGATTGTTTGCTTACCAGAAGCAGCTATAAATGATAATAATCCAAATGCATTTGTGATTATAATGGCAACTAATGGACGTCCAGCTCTATCAATATATCCACAAATTCTTGGAGCAAGTCCTTGTTCTGAAAGCGAAGTAAGAGTACGAGATGTAGCATAAACTGAAGAAGAACCAACCGAAATGACAGAGATTAAAATCACTGCGTTCATCACTGATGGTAACCCACTAATTCCCCCTTCCTGAATTGCAATAACAAATGGTGAAGCAGTCACATCAACAGAAGAACTACCCAAAAGTCTGTCGTTATCTGAAGGAACCAAGAAGCATATCAAGGTTAAAGAAATCATGTAGAACATCAATATCCTCCAAAACACTTGTTTTGTTGCCTTGGGGATTTCTGCCCTTGGATTGGAACTTTCAGCAGCAGTAAGTCCAACTAACTCTGTTCCACCAAAGGAGAAGGCACTGGTGACAAACACTGAACAGACCCCCTTGAATCCATTTGCAAAAAGACCAGGATCGTGCCAATACTTGGCTCCAATAAGTTCATGTTTTGGTCCTCCACCTGCTGCAAGTACAATTGACAAGATGATGAACCCAACCACTGCTATTACTTTAACAAAGGAAAAGATGAACTCAGCTTCTCCGTAAGCCTTGACTCCAAAAAAATTGATCGAAGCTACCAATATATAAAAGATCAATACCCAAACATCAGGATTGACAGAAGTCTTCCAATATTCCATGGTGATTGACCCTGCCACAAGCTCTAATGGTAACAACACTAGGAATTGAAAAAAGTAGTTCCAGGCAACTGCAAATCCAACTGATGGATCTATAAATCTACTGGCAAATACATTGAATGAACCCGATACTGGGAATGTCACTGCCAATTCCCCCATAGCTTGAATTGTGCAAAAAATAGCAGATCCAGTCAAGGACCACGCGATAATAACCCCCAATGGTCCCGAAGTGCTCAATGCTTGACCTGAACCCACAAATAACCCAGTACCTATTGAAGAACCAATAGCCATCATTTGTAAATGTCTGCCTTTTAATTGTCTTTTTAAAGGGGATCTGGAAGTATTGACATTACCTCTTTCAATGTCGGTTAGATGAGTCAAATCCGTTTCATCTATCTTATCGTAGAACTCGTTTCTCTTGAACGAGTCTTTAAAGGACGTCCATTTGGACGGTATTGACTGGGTTTGTTGTAACTGGCCTACTTGGTCTGGATGTGGATGATGGTGGATTTGACTTATTTGGCTCGAATCACTTAAATGGTTAGATTGGTCTGACGATGAAATGTGCTTGATTTGATTGGTTCCATCGCTGCTCATAGCCAGTAATTCTAGCACTTCTGTGAAGTTCAAGGTGGAATTGGAGGAATCTTTGACTCCCATAATGTTTACGTAAATTGTTTTATGATGATGGTGAAAATTTTAATCCTGCTCAAGTAACTGTTCAATAACGACCCTGGTACAATAAATATATAAATAAAACTACTCGATATAAAATGAGTTCATTTTATGAGTCAACAAGATGTCTGCTTGTGTTTCGAGCTCTAAAATTTTTACTTGCAGCCAAGGCAGGGCTAATGCCTCGCAGAATAAGTCATCAGCAGCAAACGCCGCGGAGCTGCATTCGAATGCAGGAAAACGGCAATAATTTTGTGCGAAAAGATGCAGAGAAGGGGACTAATGGTAGCAGTTGAGGAGGATCAGTAGAGAAAACGGTAAGGGATACATTGAAGGGCAGAGAATGTCTGTATTAGAGATTTCTGGAGATCTGGAGAGAATTCAGATCAATAAATATAGCTAGATTACAAGTGTCTGGTGACAAAGTGTTGCTGAGCTATCCAGAGAGGAAATTCTATTGTTGAAGAATATGCACTAGGAGCATCACCAAACTATAATCTTGAAAAATTATTTTCAATGGACTCAATTGAACACATGCTTAGTGTTTTGCTCTTCCCTTAATATGAGCTCTTATGCTGATGTCTAATCACAATCTAAAAAATTCTGATTGAGCACTCACTCACTAACTCACTCACTAACTCACTCACCACTAATAACCTCAGCTTTAACCCCTGAACAGTCAGAATTCAGCAATGAGATCTGACCGGTAGACTTTCCCGTAAGCATTGCAACCGCTGATAAATCGCCGCATACCTTCCGCAAACTTCATCGGATTAATTTTGATTCATTACCGTCCAAATGCAGGAAAAAGTTCCAGTTACTCCTCGATATATAAAGAATGGCTTGTAGACCATATTATCTAACTCCATAACTGTCAGTACTGTCAGTACTGTCAGTAGAAACATTTGGTATCTATTAATCTACTGATTCACCTTCGGGTCTGTTCCACCTAATATTTCGATGTCATGGCAGTCCACGGCTCTAAGTATTTTCGCAGCACTGACTACTTCGCTCTCCCTCTCTTTCTCTCTCTTTCTGTCCCTTCACATCTATTATCCAAAAATCTTCCATTACTACCTATTTATCCATATATTAAATCTACAACATAACAAAAACCTCCTCCCCATGTAATCCTATTGAACAACAGCCTTAACCATTTCGGACGTACATGAATGAAAAAATTTCCACAATTGTATCCTTCACTTTCCATTCCAATCCCCCACTTGATATTCTCTCTTATATTACATCCCTGCCAGAAATTCCACCATTTACCTCTTTCGCATGGTGAAAGTCTTAATAAATTTTTTGTGAGGGGTCCTGTAGGTCCCTCAATATGCTTGTAACCCGCAATTATCAGATATATTTGACGAGGATCTGAAAGAGGCAATTGTTGGTCTCCCCAATGTCCTATGAACGATAACCAATTGTCATAAGTCAATTCTCTTCCATTATGATCTGGGTTTTTCTTCTTCTGATTGATAGCTGGATATACCTTGTCACCATCGTATGTATATCCAAGGTAATTCTTCGAAGGATTCCATAATGGTCCTCTATCAGTGAAATCAGATAGTATATCATAAGGTAAATCGTGAGGATGTTGGCCAACTGAAACATAATTAGCATGAGTACCACGAGCAGAAAAGATTATGGGATGGTTGGCATCTATTTTGGATTTCTCAAGATTTTCATAATAATAAGCTCCTCCACCGCCATGGGCCGATATCCAAACAATGATTGGTTTTCCTTTATAGAATCGAACTAATGAATGTTCCCAATCTCCAACATGATTCCCATAAGGTCCAGCCCCCAGAACAAACGGTCCCAAATTAAATGAATAGAAATAGAACCAGAAAGAGTCTACCCAGCCATTACCCTTATCAACAACAATCAAAGTAGCAGGAGCATGAGCGATTTCACCATCGATCAACGAAGGTTTATTTTTACTTCCTGTGATCCATTCGGGATCTTCGGTGAAATCAGAATTTGAAGTTAGGAAGATATTGGAATCTTTAGGAAGATTAGCAAGCATTGTAAGGTTCATATTGTCAACAGTATGAGGTATGATAGTTCCATTCCCGTATTCAGCATGCATGTGAGTGACAAAATCCTTGATGTCATAGGGTAGATATTTCTCTTCAGAATACAAGTAGACATGGGGAGAATAATCGATTACATAAGAAGGGATTTGACCGTCTGTAAGGGTTTTTTCGTTGTCAGTGGGATAAGCAACGATCTTTGGGAGGTTGGGAAAGTTGATGGGCAGTCTAAGCACATTCTGTATATCCATTTCCATATCCGGAGAATTTATAGCGTTCATTATATATGAATCGGGGACTGTTTCATACGACCGAATAGCTGAAGCTAAGGCAAGCCCCAGTATCAGGATTAACAGTAAGATATAAGTAACTAACTGTTGATAATGCATGGATATGAGTCTATGATTTGCAAAGTTGCCGAAAAGATGGTTGCTAAAGTATTGCTAAAGTATTGCTAAGTATTGCTAAGTTTGAATAGAATCGACTCGAGTAATCTATTTAAGTTGTGGTTGATTTCTATATTGGAACGTGGTCAAGATGCGAAGCTTTAAATTAATGAAAATGGTTGAGAAGTCTAGTAATAAATAAGGGTGGCACGAGTCTATTCTATCTTAACAGAATCCAAAACCGATAAAGAGAAAACAACTACAAGAGTAAGCTCAGAAAGCAATTGGTAACCGGAAAAGCAACAATTTGGGCTGACCGGGCACGGGGTTCAGTGGTTGTGTGCAGTATGGCGTTGACAATCTGCAGTCCTGCTGCTATTTTCTAGAAATGGATGCATTGAAGTCTTCCATTTCAGGAGCACTGCATCTTACCTGTTCGTTTAGGTCACGTGTTAGATGGGGTTATAATTTGATGGGTTCTGGCTAAGTGGGCTTGTTGTTTGTTTAGATGAAAGACTGTTTTGGCCAAAGGAAGTGGAATGAGGAAGATAGAGGGAGACTTAGAAGTTGGAGAAGAGGTGAAGTAGTTCATTGGACAGAACATGTATTTGGAAGTAGGGCTAAACTGAGACGAAAGGGAAACTGCAGATGAATTGCTGAGGAATTAAAATTCTTATCATTTGCTTCTGCAAGTGACAAGAAAAGGATCTGAAATGAAGCCGCAAGGTCAATAGTTGCATCGATTCTTCTTAAAGTTAGAAGATAAAAACACTGGAAATAGCTATTTTGGACAACTTTGTACAATTTTTGTTCAGTTTTGTTGTCACATCAACCTTGCATGAATGTTTGCATTAATTTCAGGTTTAAATAGTCATTTCAGTATGGTTCTTGTAGTGTTATCTGATGCTGTTAACGGAATTGGGGACAGTGGCATGAGAAAGCGCATCTTTGGTCCGCATCGTGCGCACTACGCGCAGAGTACGCAAAGTTTCACTAAGAAAGCAATTACTGCAGGCATTGCAACTGTTGTAACTATGAAGGTTGCTTATTGTATTGCTGATCGTATAGCTGATTGTATTGCTGATTGTATTGCTGATTGTATTGCTGATCATGTAGTTATTTCTGATAACACCAATACCCCTTCCAGCCTCAAAATATCTACACCACATACTCACTACGTCTAGTTCATCAGTAACATCGTATTTTCATTCTCTCTAATACTATTTGCAACTCACTTAGAAGACAAATACTTGGTCTCCTAACTTGGATACAGGCTTAGCCTTTTCATAACCCAATCCAACAGCTGAACGCTTCATAGCACTGATCATTGGTGGTGGACCACATAAAAGCAAATTCATGTTAGGTGAAGGAGCAGGTAAGTGAGTTTCCATGATTTCAGGAGTTATGTATCCAACACTTCCAGTCCAATTTTCAGGAGCACTACCTAAAACATAATGGATTTTAAATTGATCAGGATGTTCTTCAACCATTTTATCTAACTCTGCTCTTAATAAGATATCAGCTTCGGAAACACTAGCATACAATAATACAATCTTGGTCTTATCAGAAGGATTTCTAAGAATAGCAGTCAAAATTTGAAACATTGGTGCAATACCAGTGCCTCCAGCAATCATACCAATTTCAGAAACCATATTAGGAGTATAATTGAAAAATCCCTTTGGCCCACGAACTTCAATAGTTTCACCAATATTTTTCTGTTCAACATGGCGAGAAATGTTACCATTTTCATAAGTTTTAATTAAAAGGTCAAAGTATCCCAATTCATCATCGGTAGAAATTGGAGTATAAGATCTAACCACTTCTTTATCATTTATAACAGCACCAATTGAGATATGTTGACCAATAGGTAATCCTAAACGATCAGCAGACTTAGGAAGTCCAAATCTATATATACAAGAATTGTGAGAAACTCTTGTCTTTTGAATCAAAGGGAATTTTTGGAATTCAGCAGAATTCAAAACGGGGACATTTTTCTTACCCTGTTGAATGAAATAATAGAGGATAGTGGCACCAATAATTGCACATACAGTGAAGAAGACAACCAAAGGATTGGCTTCGGTGGAATTAGACATTGTAAGCAAAAAAGAACTATGTTGTGATTCAAGCAAATATCAAGGTATCTCTTGAATGTTTTTTCTGAATGATGATTCAACAAACTAAATACAACAAAGAAAGAAAGAAAGATGAAGTTTATCGATTTAAGTTTTGATTCAAATTGACTCGCTTGGATTTTTTTGGTGGTCTCACACCCAAATTAAATTTGGTGACACAAATTCAACTTTATACTTAAACGAGATACAATTTCCTATCCCAAATTGAGGGGTATCGATGAGGGAGCGACGGGATTTTTTAATTCCTTTAGGAATAGATCTACGGAGAGGAGACCAAGTTGAGATGGAGTCGAGTTAAGAGTTAATGGTAACTTGACATATAGTTCGGAGAAGTACCGAAAGTGGAGAACAAGACCAGCAGTAGTTTATATAAGGTCTGAAAATTTGAATTAATCCGAAATGTTTGTATTCTGTTGCATAATCAAGTCTGCAAAAGAACCTCTCTTAATCTCTGGATCTCCAATTTCATATCTCTGATTTTGTATGATATCTCTATGCCTCTATATGTCTAATCTTGATACCTATATGTCCCCATGTCTTATCTTTATCTTGCCAATCCCTTAGAGCATCTCTAACTCTCCAACTGACGTCGGTGTCTGAATCTCCGACTTTTCTTTGCTACTTTTGTCAATTCTTCAACTGACAAGTTCAAACCTCTACATTGTACTGTAAATTTAGTCCAAATGTATTGTTTTTTTTTCAAATCTAGCCTCTATATATATATATTTATATACATATATTTGTATCCACTTATACCTGATCTCACCTAGTTATACCAACTCCTACTAACTTTGATTCCTAAACCTGCTCTGTTTCCGAAACATTATTTGGCTAAGAACTGAACTTTCGGTAAACCTGTCACTTTAAGCAGACAAACCTGTTGCATCAGGAGATGAACTAGCAATTGGAATTCATTTTTTAGTCTTTGCCTCTTCTACTTTATCCTCAGGGTTATGCTTCTGCCAATTCTGCTCGTTTTGCTTTTGTTCTTAATCTTATTCTTATCAAAGTTGTGTGTTCATATTCTCGTTCTTATTAATGTTCATATTTTGTTCTTGTTCTCATTCTCGTTCCTGTTCTCATACTCTATCTTATTCTCGTTCTTAATGTTGTTCATTTAGACTTCATTGGTTGTCATCACCATCTTCATTATCTTCTTCTTCATCTTCATCTTCTTCTTCTTCACCATCTTTCACATTCCATTGACAGCTGATATCCCATCTTGACCCTTTGGCATTGATGCTCACATACTTGACAAACTTCAATACTGAAGGATCTCTAAGCATAAGACTCAATGTGTTCCATTTACATTGACTAGTATACAAAACACTATCGTCATTAGGTCCACTGGACTTGTATATCGCTGGATCGTCCTCCACTGCATTACCCTCTTCGTCTTCATCTTCTCCAGTAGCCATACATAATTCATACCCACCAAATTCTCCAGATTCCCAATTCTTCTTATTAATAGCACTTGGTGTGAGATTCATGGTGGCTTCAAGTAAGACATTCAACTCTTCCAGATTACGGGCAATTTCCTTCCCAGTAGTAGTAGCCAAGATGAAATCATGACCAGGACGGAATCTTCTTATAAGTACTTGATCTGAAGTTGGAATGAGACCAGTAACCAAAACTAACCATTTCCTAAATGCTATGGATTTGAAAAACAGTGCTACTTCAATGAGTAATTTATCACCGTCTTCGTGGTCTTTATTTATCACTTTCTTCAAGAGCTCGAAATTCGGAAGCTCTTGGGGTCCCAAATTAGAAGCTTTCTGGATATTTTCATTGGACACATCAAAAGAGGTCTTTCCATCGATATACATAAACCTGTGCTTATGGGGAGGGATGGCACATTTCCAAGGGAATTTGATATCTTTGGAAACATCAGGCATGACTTTTTCAAGCTCTATATCTGTTAATGCCTTCTTGATAGGTACGGAGTAACTTTCATTCAAAATATCAACAACTTCAATAATAGACTCTTCGACGAATTTTTCATTAAGTTTCTGAATATTTTCCTTGTCAAGATATAAAGGGTTTAAGTATTTGGAAAGGTACTTGAGTTCTGGTTCCTCTAAATACTCAACGTCTTCATACTTCTTGACTTCAACTATATCATCTCTCACAGATTTGGGGAAATCATAATCCTGAAGTTCTTTGCTTTCTAATTGCAGCAAAGTACTTCTACCTTCGGTTTCTTCTTTCTCCCCTGGAATAAACCCCTTTTCTCCAGATTGGGGAATGTGAAACCATCCTTGTATGGAAAGTCTTTGCCTGTCGACTCTGACTTCTTCAACGTCGTGGAATGAAAGCCCAGGTTGAACGGTGAAGAAGGCTATCTGATTGAATTGAGGTACTAACTTCGACTCAAAGTCGGTAGCAGGGATGTTTGGGATAATTGAAGGGAAAAGTCTTAAACCTCCTCCATATTGCGGTTTCCATTCTTTATCTGGATCTGGAAGGTATAAAATGAAAGAAACCCTTCTTGTTCCTATAACATCGTCATGAGTTAACAAATGACATCCCTTGGTGTAAGTGTTTATAGACATATCGGTCTTGATCCCACTCAATTTCCCACATCCGGTCACCTTGGATACTATATCTCTAAATTCTTCAGAATATATTCCGCTACGTAACTTGTAAAGTGAAGGAAGTCTTGATAAATCGTCCCAATCGAGGCCGGATAAATTGGCAAGATCTCCGGATTGGAACACTTTGTAAATGTCAGTTTCCTTTTTGGAAAATGCAATTTGGGTAAGAACTTCGTTTCTAACTTGACGTAACAAAGTGTCGTCCATAAGATCGATTATAGTACCCCAATGGTAAGGTTTTGAATTTTGAATAGATTCTTTGATCTCATCTTGAAATTCAATTGACCAGATTTTAGGATTGAAAAACCCTTTAATATCGGATTGATTGTAGTTGGTATCCAATTTTTTAGAAACGTTTGAAGTTTCTTGCTCTTCAGCTCTTTTGGACATAGTAAAGGTAAAGGGTCCCTATGAGTCTATAAAAGTATGAAAAAAAACACAATAATCAAATTATTCTGTCGTTGAAACATTATAAAATCAGTTCATTTCGATTATTATTGGCATGAAGTGATGTGATGAGATGTACGAGAGAACATGACACAAAACCTTAGTCTCAAAGTTCTTCAATTCGGGATAAATGAATTGAGGAAAATGAAAGCCACTTCCGAGCAGTTGGCCAGCCATTTCCGAGGGCTCGTACCCGACCACGAAGTCCGAAAGTTCCCCAAACATGAAACTCTTTTCCTTCACAACAAGGCCTGAATCGGAGATTCCCAACTACACGTGACTGAAATTTTGCTTTAATTTTTCAAATCTGCTTGACTCATTCTGGGCCACCACCATACGTAACCCACTTACCCCTTCAACATTCAACAACTCGTTCCTTTTGCAAGTTTTTCTTTGTTTTTAATCCTGTTTAATCTCAGTTCAATTATCTAGGACTCCTACTATACCCTGGGTACTACAAGCCGAATTACTACGACTCCAACCAATCCTCTCATAGCTCATCAGCAGTAGACTTACATACAGTCCTCATCATGTCACTTGCCAATCTGTACAACTCATTACTTGACTTACAAGCAAACCGTGGATGGGTGGTGCAAAAGTTCGGTGGGACTTCAGTTGGAAAGTTCCCGGAGAACATGGTTGACGATATTATCAAAGTATGGAATATGAAGTACAGAATTGCCGTGGTGTGTTCAGCCCGTTCGTCTAATACCAAAAGTGAGGGAACCACCTCTAGATTACTTAAAGCCGCCGATATTTCGGTTGATGACGGTGATTTCAAGTCGTTATTGAATGTGATCAAGGAGGACCATATCAGCCAGGCCAAAGAAAAGATTGTTCCAAGCGATGATAACAACAATGTGGCCATACTAAACCAATTAACTGAAAACATCGAACATGAAATGTACGTCACTGAAAGACTTTTGTTAGCCAGTCAAATCATTGGAGAAATCAGTCCCAGAACTTTGGATTTGATTATGTCAACTGGAGAGAAGTTATCGTGTTTATTCATGGCCGCGTTGATGGAATCAAAAGGGATCAAGTCCCAATACATCGATCTTTCGGATATTATTCCATTGGATTACAACTTCTCGCTGGGACTAAACGATGACTTCTACAAGTTCTTATCGACTCAATTAAAGAACCTCATCAATGCATTAAATGACACGGATGTCATACCGGTTATTACTGGATATTTTGGAACCGTCCCTGGAGGGTTACTTAATGGAGTCGGTAGAGGGTACACTGATCTCTGTGCCGCATTGGTAGCGGTTGGAATTCAAGCCGATGAGCTTCAAATTTGGAAAGAAGTCGATGGAATCTTTACCGCTGATCCTAGAAAGGTGCCCAATGCCAGACTTTTGGAAAGTGTCACTCCAGAGGAAGCGGCAGAATTGACCTACTACGGGCTGGAAGTCATTCATCCATTCACCATGGAACAAGTCATCAAAGCCAAGATCCCTATTCGGATCAAAAATGTTATGAATCCAAACGGTCAAGGTACCATTATCTATCCTGACAATTTGGGTAGAAGAGGTGAAGAGACTCCTCCACATCCTCCAATCGCTTACGAATCGCTTTCCCAATCGTATATCAAATCTCATAAGAAACGATCTGCCACCGCCATCACTGCCAAGCAAAGCATTGTGGTGATAAACATCCATTCCAACAAGAAGACGTTATCGCATGGCTTCTTAGCTCACATTTTCAAGACTCTTGATAATTACAAATTGGTGGTTGACTTGATCTCGACTTCGGAAGTCCATGTCTCGATGGCTTTGCTGACAATAAACGAAAATGAACACCAATTGAAGCAGGCGATTAAGGAATTGAACAAGATGGGAACGGTCGATGTCACCAGAAACATGACCATTATATCTCTTGTGGGCAAGCAGATGGTGAACTTCATCGGCATTGCTGGTAACATGTTCAAAGTGTTAGCTGATGAAAAGATCAATATCGAAATGATATCTCAAGGAGCTAACGAAATTAACATTTCGGCAGTTATTAACGAGAAGGACACCATAAGAGCATTACAATCTATTCATGCTAAGTTGTTAGAAGGCAAGTACGAATTAGAGGAGACTGCCAGTGCAGTGGATTTAAGATTAGAGGCATTGAAGTTTCAATAAATAGGTAGATAGATATTTCATACATTACTATTGTAAAGAGTGACCAGTTAATAAGGAATGTGTAATGACAACCAGATAGTCCGTAGGAGATTGTAAAGACAACCAGTTATTAAGTAACGAAGCATCATTACCAACTGTGAGATAACTAGCTATTAGTAGAAACTATCAAAGTTACTCATGTTCAATCATTCAATCTAGAAGCTTCCAACAAAAAGCTGTCGTGAAGAGCTAAGGCACCCCAATAAGCAGCAACTGGGAGATTATGTCAGTATCTATTTCTTATAGGCTTGATATACAGAACATTCAGGCGTATAGAGCTAATGGAGCTTGGAGCTGGTAGAGCTTGTGTATTTGAGTTCTCAATTGAAGTACCTGGCGGTATGGTCATATATCTTCATCATTGAAAACAGACCATAGTCCACAATAACTTACAAAATCCGTGAGTTCCAAATGCAACACTGCACTAGCTGTACATCACTAAGTTAAAACGTTTATGTCCTGAGATCTATCCAGACATCTTGTATAGCAAAAAGTTTCACCAAAACATACAACACAGAGCAGCAGAACCGTACCTTAGTAGATTAGATAATCAGTTTCATTCCCAATTTAAATTTCAAAGTCTCCTGATTCTCTAGTGGATGTACTTTTAGATTTCTCTTCAACCAATTCTTCAAAGTCTTTAGCTAAACCTCCCAATAATTCACTAGCCAATTTGTGGTACGCTAATTGAGCTTTAACCAACTCCAAGAACTCTTCCAAAGGTTTAGAGTTGTCTAATACGTTCTGCATGATATTAATTGCATCTTCGACGGTATTGGCAAATTCATCTTCTGCTGCTTCCATTACCACTCTCAATTGTGGTTCTTTGGCAGGGTTGGAGCAGTTGGTCAAATTCAATCTTGACAAGTCGTAATCAATTCTCTTTTGTTCGACTTTCTTTTGAATATTGTTACTTTGCAGAATCAATTGTCTCAATGTGACCGTTAATGGCTTGTTGAATTTAGCCTTTATAAGTTGATCTTGTCCCAATCTTGCATTGGCAATCTTGGTTAAAGTACTACTATATAAGTTCAACCCTTTCACCAAAGTGTCATTTGAAGAGTCTGCATTAGCATTAGAAGACCCATTGGTATTAGAACTACTGGTCAAAATGCATCCATCGGTGGCTCTGGCAAGTGCATGGTAGAACGTCTTTGGTGGTTTATATTCTCCATTGGGACTGATAATCGCAGCCTGGGCTTCAGCAGGAGTAGTGGCCTTGGATAAGTTGGATACTCTGGTGGTGACATTCTTTCCAAACTCAGAGAATGATTCCTGAATGTTGGTAGGATAATCATAACTTTCATTTTCGTAATTACTGGTAATCTTCAACACGTTCTTGTAAAGTTTCTCGATATTATTGCATCTTTCAGCCAATTCGGAGTATTCCGCAGGTAATTGACTAATATCGTCAACCTTAACGTTACCGATTTTTTCCTGAACCAATCTAGTGGTTCTCTGCGCTAATGGTAAGATTTCATTATTGAACTCGCTGGTAACTTTGTCTCCTAAAGACTTTAAATCTTTGGTGAAATTCGAAAAATTGAACGACATTGCAAAATATAAAACAGTCTAAAGTTTGTAATGGATAGAACAGAATGTATAGACTCGAATACCAGCTACTTAACTCAATGTTATTGGCTAGATGTGATATAACTCCTGTTGAAGTTAGCCCCTTGTTTGCTGTTTTCTAGATCGGTCTCGAAATTGGAAGTTCAATCGGGGAGATTATTACACAAAAGCAGGCTAGATTATATCACGTGATGTATTTTACAAGGATCGCAGGTACGTTGCAGCAGCAGCTCATCGGGCATTTCATTGCAGCCATAATTAACTATCCTACAATAACCGTAACTAGTCTACAATTACTACCACCACCGTTACATATTTCAGCTCATGCATTTTGTTATCCCTAGTACTATCGTCTAAAATTCAAGATTCTTTTCAAAAAATTCTTCAACTGCTCTAACAAATCTTTTTCCTGCCTCAATAAGTTCTTCATTATCATCTGCTGGTGCGAAGGTAATTCTGTAGAAATTACCATTATCTTTACTGAATTCTTGATCAACTGCCATGTTGATCCCTGGAACCACTCCAACTCCATATGCAAGGAATTTGAAATTCAACAACTTGATCTTGGCAGGAATATCAGTGCCCTTGGGGAAGTTGATAATAATCGATGCAAACATCCCTGCTTGAGGATCAACAACATCGATATATCCATTCTTATATGCTTTGGAGTTAAAAAATTCATTAAGTAATACATCTCTTCTATAGGAATAAGTTATTCTCATTTTTAAAATCCATTGAATCCATCCATCGACTCCTCCAAACTTCTTCTCAATGATATTTTGAACAAGTAATTGTGAAGTCCCAGATGATCCTCTGGTAACCACTGCTGAATAGTTCTCAATCACCTTGATAAATCTTTTGTGTGCAATGATAAATCCCAACCTGAGCCCTGGAGCAAAAAGTTTGGAAAAAGTTTCAATTCTCAACACCCTTCCAGATTTGTCAATTGTAAGGTATGATGGAGTTAAATGCTTTTCAACATACTCGTCAACTTCCAAAAATTCATCAAGTTTGAAAATATTAGCTGGTTTTTGCCATGGCGTGAATGTAAGATATCCATAAGGATCATCCTCGATGATTGCGAAATCATATTTCTCAGCTAATGCATAAACCTTCTTACGAGTCTCTAAACTTTGGGTCAATCCGGTCGGATTTTGTCCGGTTGGAATCAAATAGATGGCCTTAGGTTTCCTTAATTTTGGATGAAGAGTTTCCCAATTTTCAAGCAAGTTAATTAAGTATTCCACGTCTAATCCTAATTCTTTGTCAGAATTTTTATCTAAATTCAACTTTACTGGGACCACGACAGCTCCATTATTCTTGACATTTTGTAAAAACGGTGAGAAAGTGAATTCCTCTATCAAAATAACATCATCCTTGTCCAACAAGGCATCGGCTGTCTTGTTAAGACCATCACCTGCACCGTTGGTGACAATTGCGTCCCATTCGTCATAACCTGGATTATGGACTCTTTTAATAAAGTCACGAGCGAACTTTACTAATTGAGGATGTCCCTCAAGAGGTCCATATTGTAAACCTCTAGAGATATCGATTAAAGAATCATCTTCATATTTGTTAACAGTAATAGTGTTCTTGGTGGCGGCTTTAGTAAACTCGGGAGTGAGTGACTCGAGTGAAGCGTTAGTAACCGGAAGTGATAAGGATTTCTGGAACGGATAATCGACTAAATTGATATCAATGGAGTCTATTGGAAAGAATCCTTCATTTGGTTTACCCCAATTTAATGCCAATTGATTTGGATGTAATTTAAATCCTTCTGGAGGTGGGTCTTTTGGAGGTGCAGAGAAATGAGAGAAGCCTCTAGCTTTTGATCTCTCTGAAACTAAGTTATCGTGTTTAAAACCAACTGTCATAGTGTTATATTGAGCTTAATTGAATCGACCAATTAAGGGTAACAAGAAAAAAGTAAACCTAAGATTTGGAAAAAGAACTTTTGAATGCTGAAAAAAAAAACAATCTTGGAATCGTGGTATCTTTTATATTTGCAATCTGAATCCGATTCATTTGAAATTACTCATACTGATCCCTCATGATGATAAAGGAATTTGCTCTAATCCATTTGTCATCCTAGCGCGGATGTGGCATGTGGATCTCTTCACAAAACATCGCGTAAACTGACCTTTTGATAGCAGTTCTCCAGCTAACTCCAGCAGCCATAGTTTGTCATTTTAGATCGAGACGGAGATGCGAAGTTGCGATTCTGCCACGCTAACTGCTTGATTGAATTTTGGACCATCACAACGCTGGAAACGATTCGTTGCAAATACATCCAAACGGGGATCTTGTCAGTACGACTATCTAATCTCCTCCAATGCACGTACGGCACCAACTTTCAAATTCCGCCTTTATCTTATCTCTATCTGACGGACCTTTTTTCCCTTGATTCAGATGTGGAGTGCATATAAACCCATCAGCAGTGATGATTTGCCCCAATTTAGCTAACGGGATAGAGGCGGTGGAAAGTAGACAAACTCTTTCATTTCGGTGTAAAGGGTTGCCGATAGAAGATGAAAGCTGAATGGTAGAGTGAGAGCCACAACAATTGTATACTGTGCTAGCAGTTATACACTGTCCCGCTCTGTCTGAGTCACTAGATAACTATTAAGAATAGCAAGAAACTTTGGGGCAGGTGGCATTCAGTTGTGTTTATTTCGAATATCAACTGTGTTAACTTCTGGAAGTGTTCACCTAGTAACCGGGAAGACTCTGCATGAAGCGTCGAAGAAGCCTTGAATAATCTCCAAAAAATTTTCGAATAATCTTCTGAAAACTCTCGAATTATCTCCTGAAAATCTGACAGGGACTCTCAAGTGAAAAATCGAGGCATATTCTTTCCAAACTCGTTTCTTTCTCTGATTCTGCTTCTGCTTCTTCACCACTTCTTATCACCTAGTATTTTTCTCACATTATATCGTCTTCGTTATCATCTAGATAATCACTCTTCTGACATCCTTTGTACTCGTCAATAGTACCCAAGATAACCTCTTTACATTCATTAAACAAATCCATGACCCTAGAGCGCTCCTCGTTACTATTATCTTCAGTATAATAATTAATGTAAGCTTCTCTTTTGGCAAGCAAATCATACTGTCTAAGAATTTTAGTAAACACCGCAGTTATCGAAGTATTATTTGAGATTTGAATCCCTGAAAATTTGCTCTTCTGTCTCGCCCCTTTGTCCCCAATTATAATATGAACTGAATTGGCTGTCCAAGGGACAAAATTGATTCTTGATTGAGACTTCAAAATTCCTTTACTAATGTCAAGGCTATGATTCAAAGAGTTCCCACCAATTAAATAGTCAATTACCGATAAATATTTGATAGGTTCCTCAACTTTATTCATTTTGTACTTGTCGTTTAACAATTCAAGTAAGATATCGTGCTCATTCATGGTTACTGAGTTTGGCACTATCGATGATGTCAAAAATTTTAAATCGGGAGTGGGGATTAATGTTGATAATATGGATTCATATGAATTGTACATATAGTTTGGAAACCTCAAGGAATTAGAAAAATTGGCCAGCACAAATGATATTAATTTATTGGTACTCTCGAATGCTTGAGTATCTTTCATTCCATACAATTTATTCTCGATATTATTAAGTGAATCATTATCAAAAATAAATGTACCATTACTGTACTCAATCAATCTTTTTAAAGTTAAAACTGTATTATAAGGCTGTACCACCACATCTGAAGTCTTTTCATTGGATGGAAATACCAGAAATGTAGTCATAACCTTCTTGCTGTACCTATCATTTAATAATTCAAGTAACAAAGATCCAACTCCTGATCCTGTACCTCCAGCTACACTATGAAACAATTGGAAAGTTGAAAAATTTTCACATTTGTCACATTCTCGATCAATTAAATCAATTAATTCTTCTTGATATTGAAGTCCATATGAATACCCTGACTGCCAGTTGTTGGCTGCTCCATTACCTTGTTCACTCAAATGAACATTGTTTGGGTTCAACATTGGCATCTTATTCATCGACTTAGATATCACAGAAGGCTCTAGATCAATCAAGATTGATCTTGGTATGTATTTATTAGTCTCTGATAATGAGAAAAATAAATCAGGTCTACCTTTCACTAAAGACTCATTCTTCAAATTGGTTGTTGTTGATTGATTGAGACTTTCAAATTGAAGATGTTTGGTGGGATACTGTTCTATAGTTCCATCCAGTGCAATCCCATGTTCGTAGGCCAATTCATTCCAGTATTCAAGTCCAACTTGATTTCCACATTGTCCTGCTTGGAGAGTGATTATCTCCCTGTAAAATTTTGTTAGTAAAAGGCATATTGAAATTGAAGACAAACCATAACGACTCATCCACTATTTGATTTCTTATTGGCTTGATAAGGATAGTAGAGTGTTCCAACAAAGCTGCTTCTAAATATTAAATCCCTTAAATTTATAAAGTGACTTACCCTGTCATCATATACACTTATCTATATATATACATGTATTTGTATGTAGTTCAATTAGCACACAATCTGGTCCTAAAGTTGGTGATGAAATGGCAGAGATGATGTTTTGGTTTGGTGAGACGCGTAAATCAGATAGAGTTTATCACGTGACTATGAAAGCTACTTTGAGTTAGTGGATTGTAATCCATCAACTGAGTACTTCAGCTTCGAGTCCTTCAACATACATATCTGGAGTAGCTACTGGAAGTTAAATTGACTTACGGAGTTAATTGTAGAGTATCCAGGTGTGAAAAGCGTTACATATATTCATTGTACATAAATGAATAAATGCATAGAAATTGGACTTAAAAAAATGGACGAGACCGGAATCGAACCGGTGACCTTTTGCTTGCAAGGCAAACGCGCTACCAACTACGCCACACGCCCTTTTGATTCTTAGTTTGAGTTAGCTTTTAAACTAACCTTACTGGGTGTACGGTGGGAACAGAAAATTGTCAAAATTGAAGAATACTGACATATATACTAATAGATCTCCAAAACATTTGGTTATAAGATTTTGTTATAAGATTTAGTTATAAAAAGCTGTGAACATAGCTTTCGGATGATCTAATGCTTGAAAAATTGAAATAAACATAACAATATTATATTTCATTCAATTTTAACTCCAGTTTCTCAATATTTCTTCACAAAGTAACAAATTCTGCACCATTTGACCACCTAATTTCATCCTAATTAGCTAATATTAACTTTTGAAATAATGTTAAATTTGCTCTCGCTTTACTATAAACTTGCTACTTGTAGAATTGATCTCTCTCCTAACAATTACTCACAACTATAATTACTCCAAATACAGTTCTCTAATTTTCCACCTTGGGCCATATACGCTCAAGTCCATTAATCTTCCTATTTAGGAAGCTGCATCAATTTCCGAAACAGGAAGTTTCACCATCGGAGCAGTTCTCCAATTTGTTTCACATTGGATTATCAACAACACCAGATTTCTACAAGCCAGGTAATAATTAATCATATATTGAAAATGCTGTCTGACCAAAAGTCCTAAAAACAAAAATACCATCGATCAACCACAACAGTTGATTAATGATGAAGAAATATGAGTTCTTGTTTTGATATTTACTTAAATTTAATGAAAAATGTAGTTTGATTAAAAAGGTATATGTACACTCTTTCAGTACTGCCCAGCAGCAAGCGAATGAGAAGATATATAGTGCTATTTTGACTCAAATTCAATTTGCACTGTTTTAATCCAACAGTAAATAAAAAAAAGAACAAGAAAAGAAATAAAAAGGAAATTTTTGATCAGAGGTCAAAAGCAGCAGCTCAATATAAAACTTGGTATATGAGCATGAACAGAAATAACATGTAGTTAGTTAAATTTTTAGGGGATGTGAGGTTATGTAAAGTAAGATGTGATCTAGTAATTTTAATGGAGAAAATGATTATGAGAAAGTACTCTTGCGTCTTTTTTCCCTTAGTTCAACACGGCAGGTCAACAACAAAAGAAGAAAGAAACAAAAAAATACCTTATGATTGAAACATATTTAAAAAACCCTTAATAGTTATAAGATCTTCTTCTTCTCTTACAAGAACCACCTGAAGTACCACCATTACCACCAGTTGGAGCAGAAGTAGCAGTTGCAGTAGAAGTGGCTTTGGTTGGAAGAGTTGTACCACCACACTTACCGAAAGCAGCAGCTAAAGCATTAACAGTGACAGTCTTCAAGCTATCGAGAGTAAAGAATTGTTTGAATAATGCAGGATCTAAACCAGATTGCGAGATGGCAGAAATAATTTCTGGAATGGTAAGAGCACCAGAAGAGAACAATTGTTCAATCAAACTAGCACCTCATTTTAAGAAACCTGGATCAGTGATTAAAGATTCAACGACAGAACTGGCCAAACCAGAGTTCTTTAATGATTCTAAGAAGTTATTAAGAATTGAGTCTTCACTGGCAGCACTGCTAGAAGTGGCAGCAGCTCTTCTTACAAGATCAAAATTTTCGACAACAGGAGTTGCTTCATCTTCTCTCTTAATGATCTTTCCAAGAATACCTTCAATTTTTTGAACCAAGTCACCAATGTATGAAAGAGCCAATTTATAAATAGAAGCATAGAATTCACAATCATTGATCAAATCAGTAATAACTTGAGCAGCTAAACCAGATTGGTTAAGAGCAGTGAATAAAGTAGTCAAGTTAACGGCACCTGATTTAACAATAGCAACAACGGCATTAGAAACAACAGGTCCTAAAGTTGGATCAGTAACTTAACCTTCAATAATTTTTGGAGCAAGTCCAGTACTGTTAATGTAAGAAAGAATTTCAGTAACTATAGCATATTCTCTTTTGGCAATTTCTTCTTGAGTCATAAGTTCTCTCTTGGAAGTAAGATGGTCCATGTCAGCAATGACAAGACTAAGTCTGTCCAGGTCTCTTTTGGAAAGCCCATTTTCATTGGTAGCTGGAGCTGCAGCAGCAGTTGCAGCAAGAGCCAATATAGTGGCTGCGGAATAAGTAGAGAATTTCATTGTAGTGAATGTGAAATGTATTTGTTGTTATTACTATTCAAACAAGGACATAGAATCTTTAGTTGTTTCTTTTATAAAATGTAGGAGATAAACAATTAACAATGTTATATAGAACAGAAAAGAACCATAAATTGAATACTGTGAGGTTGGGGAAGGCTCCCTCCTTATATATTCAAAAGAGGCTGAATAGGAGATTTCCAATTGTTTTCTCTTTTAGAACCATAATTTGGATTTTATCTTCCATTACTTAGCATTTGAATAATTAACTAATTACCCTTTACGGTATATTTGAAAAATTTCTTCATAATGGTGTAGTTCCTAAATGGTTAAGAATCAACTTTTGCACCCACTTCCAAGACTATCCTGTAATTAACATTCATCCTGTATACAATTCGTATCTTATACCCAAAAAGGAAATTTTGAATCGAAGCCAAAGTGTAGGACTACTGTTTTAGGAAGTTTCAATTCTGCGGAGGTTGTTGCAAGTGCATAATAATTGCAGGAAGTAGAGAGTATTATTAAGAAGAAAAATAACCACAGATGATATGTTTTTTTTTCAATTAACCGATTTTATGTAAAAATTTTGTTTTAGTTACAAACGAGAATTATAGAGTTTAATTCCTTAAAAAGACATTGTGGTTATTATCTGAAATGTATATGGATTATCTTCAATTGGGTAAATTGATATTCGATTGACAAGCATTCTGGGGTGTTCCATTTTGGGAATACAAACTATTGTATGTAGTTGTGCCAAGTTTGAAGTAGAATGTATTTGATTTTGGACAGGAAAAGCAATAAATTTAGGAAGGTTCGTGGTTCATACATAGTGGCACATGGGCTTTTGAGGAGAGAAATGAAAAAGAAAAAGATACATAGGTAGAGTTTGTTAGGCACAATGGTTAGGATATTAAGAAAGTAGCAGGTAAACCACTGGAGACTAGTTTAGGAAATCTCCAACACTAATAAAACTAGTGTTAGAATGTATTATGAGCACTAGGATAATTCAGAATTAATTACATCCAGAACTTTTCAGGTTTGGTGCTCAGTACCTATAAGAGTAGAAAAGGAATAATTTAGTTGAAATTTTCTCCGCATATTTTTTAGACTTTGGGAGTCTTTATTTTAGCAACTATGTCTCAACAAATTACAACAAAAAATAGTTTCACAAGAGGTTAGTAATAACCGAACATGCTGTTTCTATCACCGTTGGGACCTGTGTGATCTTGTTCCTGAATACCCAAGCAACGCAGGAGACTCTAACGATCTTAGCAAAATCTTCAATTGGACTCGGGAATCCCATAATCCCAGCCTCATCGCCTAAATAGGAATATTACACAAAACAAAAGAATCTGGAATCTAACTCCATTTGTCTAATTGGCATAACTAGTGGTATATTGGCCGGTTTGGGTAATAGTAGTATGCGGTTGAAATTTGAGTCTAGATGTAAAGAGCTAAAGGAAATACAATTTGAGAGCAGGATTGCTTGAGTGAAAACGATACAAATGGTATTCTACCCAAGATACACCCTGAAATCCTTCTGGCTCTTCAGCAGCACTGTTTTCTTGAGTCTCTTTCTTTTTCGGACCTTGTTTTCGACTTATTCCGATTTTTCCTATTTTTAAAAATATTACAATTAAAAAATCTAGCAAAATGAACAATTTCTTGAACTGGATTGATTAGACTTCATCATATTTATCTTTGACTTTGACCTGCCAATAATTGGATTATACTATATGCAGGATTAATAATTGATTTCCTTCCTTGAATTGATTGCTTTGCTAGGCTATTTTGTTAGCCACACCATTAGATTTTACCGAAGGGTTTGATTTTGAACAGAGACGAGAGAAGAAAGAAGAGAGAAAAGAGAAAAGAGACAATCTTACAAACTGGGTGTTATACAATTCTGTGGTGAATGGCAGTTCTTAAGGTACGATATCTCGCCCTCACCCAGGCATCTTGCCTTACTATGGTTTACAATTCTTTACAATTCTTTACTACTCCTTAAGATCCTTTAATATGTCCTCGCACTCCTTCCCCAGTACTGTCTGCTATGCCTCCCCTATCCCTTGAACTATTAGTTTCTCAAGTAAATGTATGGACATTGTCTTTTGGGCACCTAATTGGTCTAGCCCTTCCTTGATGCGATTTTATTGAATCTGCATAGAATCAGAACAAACCTTCCATTTCGCATTGCATCATCCCTCCACATGACCAGAATAATGATCTGCTTCTTTTAATTTGAGTTGAAATCACATCACGATACATGTGGTGGAACGTTGTGAAACATTGTGAGGGTACTCTGAAGTTGTATCTCATTCTTAGTTTTGTTTCTATTATCCACGACTAATGTGACCCCAGACCCACTCTCAAACGACCACACAACCATTTACCACACAGCCACTTAACACACAACCACGTAATTACGCAACTACTCACCCGCTCTCACTCTCTCAACCATTGTGGTTACCACTTAACCACCCACTCTCACTCACCAGCACTCACCAGCACTCACCAACTCTAACTAACCCTTTGCAACTCACCAACTCGCAGTCTCACCAACTCTCCCTCACCAACTCTCCCTCACCAACTCTCCCTCACCAACTTTCCCTCACCCACCCCTTCACCCACTCTATCCATCTTCTCACAGTTCCGTCTCTGCATCGTTATTCTTCCGGCTCTATCGGCCAGTTATCACCTCCCACATCTGGGACTCCCGCGCAATTAATACATATCTGGTGCGCTGCACGCTTCTATCCCAAAGAGCTGAGCTGGACTCAATCAACATTTGAAGCTGAAAATTGTCATTTGAATACATTCACTGTGATTATATGTGTATATAGAAGTGTTATTATTGTTATTCATTGGTAGCTAACGATCGATATATCTGTATTTGTATCTATATCTATTTATACACATAGTAACTAACAAGTTAATATTTAATCGGCCCCCGATGCAGAAATATGCCGTGGTGCTTATTGCTACCTTATGCATCCTCTACTTGATACTTTTGTTACTACTCAACAAGATTCCTCATGTCACCATCAAATCACTAGGATGGCTCAGCATCAAATTTATAAAGATCCATTTGGGCGGTCACATCATAACCATTGAAAGTGTTGGAATTAG
This sequence comes from Chernovozyma aurita, assembly GCA_030566905.1. Lineage (NCBI taxonomy): Eukaryota > Fungi > Ascomycota > Pichiomycetes > Serinales > Debaryomycetaceae > Chernovozyma > Chernovozyma aurita. The sequence goes on from JAKUBO010000009.1 coordinate 540,219, forward strand.
AATCAATTTCCGTAAGGAGAAGAACTCTCCTCTGAAGTTGTTGCATTTGGAAGTTTTTGGATTGAATATCCCCATCACTTGTTTGGTAAGTTCCAGGTCTTCTTCCAAATCGGCAGAAATCCCCACCAAAAACAGTTCAACGTCAACTTCTTCAGAATTGGCTCCTGATATTCTGTCTTTATTGAGCTTTCCCATCAGTAAACGGATCTTGGAAAATTACTTTATCGATAAGATTGCCAATCAGACCCTTATCCATTTTTTCAGAACTACTGCGACCATCAAGGATAGCCATCTGAAATACGTTATTGACTATATAAGAGTTGAAAACAACTTAAACAAAATCGCCGGCGAAAATAAATTTGTCATTACGACCCTAAATGGATTTCTTCAAACCAATAATGTTCAAACTGAACTTCATCCGAAAAAATCGGACAACAACAACCCAAAACATGACTCCCATGCTTTTGAAGAACTCTTGGGAAAGTCTTCAACCAAGGAAGAATCGACCCAAGTCAAGATCTACAGAAACATCGAGTTCACCTTGCTCTGTGACACGGTTCTTTCGTGTAAAGACACCGATCTCAGCAGATATTTTGTGCATTTGACCAATTTCAAGATCAATTTGTCCATTGGGAAGTTGTTTGTACCAATTGACAAGTTATTGGAAACCTCAAGGATAGTCAATATTGCTGAGAAAGAGAGACGTGAGATGCCTGCTGGTAAGTTGCTGTCGTCGTCATCTAACGGAGGAAACGCTAATTTGGAACCAATCAATGGTGCCAACATCTCGTCAGGTTCAGTCCGAGGCATAGGTACTGATACTGAAAACACCACACCTAACATTAGTGCACCGTCAAGTGTATCTCCAGCGGTTGATTTGACCCTAAAACACAGACAATCCATAATCAAGAACGTTTCAGTGTTTGAACAGCTTCTTGATCTTGTGAAGAACTTTGAACTCAAACTTGAAGACTTTGTTGTCACCTACAGGGACTTTGAGTCGAAGATTTCAAGTCTTCTGACCACCGTAGCCGAAAAGGTGAAGTTATCTAAAGATAATTTGAACTTTCTGGTGTATTTGTCTTCAGCAAAGGTGTATCACAAGACATCCAAATGTTTTGAATTACCTTCGTTTTCAAACTCTCTTAACATCGATGCCCGTAGAGCCTTGGCTGCATTTGATACGATCCAATCCGATCCCAGCGGTTGTTCCCAGAATCCAAATTTTGAGCTTTATATTGATAACCGAAGCATGATAACCAATCCAACCTTTGATTTATATTACGATCAAGTCGACCTCTTACCAGGCTTTCTTAATGAAGACAACAAGAAACATACACCACTGGGCGGCAGCCATTCTTCTCCTCGTGATATCAAGTCGACTCTTAATTGGAAACTCTTTTATTTCATCAACGAGGTTACCACCAAGATCACCATGTTGGATCTTGAGGTCAATTTGCATGTTCCTCCAAACTATCATAAGACGTTCCATCGGAATTCGAATCAGAACAACATCATCAATTTCCACTTGCTGTCGTTCATTCACAAATCAACTTCAAGGAACTTCAAACACGCTGAGTTCAGCGATACTATTATATTGACCCAAGTGGTGAAGCTCAAGAATTTCAGAATGCATGCGCTTGAAAATTTGACCCAGATCGACAGTATCAACTTGATGACTTGCTACAATACCGAAGAGAACAATTTGAGTGTGAGACTCTACTTGAAGAAGATCGACATCAAGTCAGTCAATGAAGCGTTATTCCACATGATAAGAGGCGTAAGAAATTGGCTCAACACCAATTACAACGAGAAGTTCAAGAGATTGAATACCAACAAGAAGTTCAACAGATTGAATACCAACGAGAAGTTCAAGAGATTGAATTCCAACAAGAAGTCCGAAGATGTGATTGCTAATGATGGTGGCGGTGTTTCCACTGCGAACCATCATAATGTCTCCAATGGTTCTATCGAGTCCGATATCAAGTCTACATTAGAAACTGAATTCGTTGACATTTTTGAAAAATTTCCTCATTTTCTTTCTTCAGTGAAAGTTCACATCACTTCCATCCAAGCAGATATAACTTGCAAAGAAGGGATTCCTTCGCATATTATTGTTGATGAAGAGACCGGAAATAAGATAGACTTGGCTGATTTCAAGAGAGGTATATCAGTCAAGATCAGCAATGGAGCCTTTATGATGAAGAAGTCCAAGAGTGTGATTACTTCTTCCATTGAAGCGATTCAAGTATTCACCTTGAGTGATTATGATGCAGAATACTTCCCAGACCATGACGTAGGGAAGCAGGACGTCGCTATCGATAGCGATTCTCTGGATTTGAGTGATATCGGAAGTTTTGACTCTAATGTATTCAAGAACGCTGCTGCGTTGCCTTCTTCCACCACCCAGAGAGCAAGAAAAGTGTTGAATATCAGAGACATCACCTTGACTAACAAGAACAAAAATAACGATCCAAACAAGATCTTTTTGAGAGTTCCAGAAATAGACGGCCGGATAAACATGTTTTTGGTGTGGTGTTCTATCTACGCTATTAGTCTTCTGAAGTATTTTTCACCCACGGTCCCGATTGTGTGTTCCAGTATGGAAATGGCGAAAGTTCTGGGCTCGGTGGCTAAAAAGCTCAATCTTGAGATGTTGATCGATTCAGTATCTCTAGTGACAACATTACCGAATGACGTTGACATCTTGGTTGAGTTTGATACGCTTCGAGCTTCGAACTCATCGTTGGTGTCGAAGAATTTGAGATTCAACGTGGCCAGAGGTTACGTGGTGCATCCCACCACCAAACTCTGGACCAGGCTACTCATCGTTAAGAAATCTTCGGTGATTGTGTCGAACAAGTTCCAATGCACCGAGATCAATACTGACGGTATAAGACTTAACATCCCCCACCAATTCTTATTCTACACCGTTATCGACAATGTCATTACGTTTTTCAAAGCAGTTAAGCAGATCCAGCACAATTTCCTGAACTTGGTCAATGACATTCATAACTACGAGCGAATCTTCCCGATAGCCCGTGGCCCGCTCAAGTTCCCCAAAGTCAGAATCAGATCCGATGCTTTGGTGTTGACGTTGGAAAACGATCCTTTTGAAACCGAGTTGGCGTTCATATTCGAGCTAGGAATCATTGCCCAGAAGAACAGACTTGAGATGTACGACGCATTCGAGAACAAATGTCTGGCGTTACGGGCAGAATCGATGGAAAGCAAGATCAAATTGAGAGGTAGTAAAGACGAAGATGTCAAGGGTCGAACTCCAGAGGCCGAACTCACTGCGGTGGAAACTGCTGAATCGGATGCCAACGAGCCAATCAAATCGGAAGCAGAAATCGAAGCAGAGATCGCTAAAGCCAAAGACGACTTCGAGAGGGCTCTCAGTATGGGCTGGGTCTACAAGTTCCGGAAATTCAGAAGGGCCAAGATTAGAGGAAGATGGGAAAAGTCTCGACGGGTGTGGAAAGAAGAACCAATCAGTAAGACGATGAAGTCAAAGTTCAATATCTTGAATTGTGGAGTTGGTGCTCCGTTATTGGGGATGGTGTTTAGAGAATTGGATTTGCAATTTGATGAAATAAAAGGCGTGGATGATCTCGATAAGTTCATATTTGACCATTCTCAGGGACAACCCCCACAGAGGTACTCCATCTTGGTTCCGTTGCACATTTCGTTACAATGTCGGGGCTTGTTTCTGTATCTCAAGGATTACCATTTGCCGATCATCTCATTTCCTGAAAACAGTGAGCGAAGGGAAACTCCGTCGTTCCATTTGAGAGGTAACATTGTCATCAATGAAACGTTGTATAGACGAAAAGAGGAGTTGAGACACATTTTTGTGCCGTTTTCACCAATTGCTCCGTCAGAAGACCAGAACGATAACTTCTACTCGGTGTTCATTCCTCGTACGTTGACCCCCGTGAAGTTCGTTCTAGACTTGGAATGCGACGTTCTAACCGATAAGGCATGTATGATCACTTGGTGTAAGTCGTATATGGCGGCTTTACTGGCAAGTATGTCGTCGTTTGATAACTTCACGAAGCCGGAAATCGACGACAGTCCGCTTGGATGGTGGGATAAAGTCTCGTTGTTGTTGCACGGAACGTTCAAATGCCGAATCTCAAACGAACTCTGCTTGCACATGAAGGGCTCCACCAATCCTTACGATTTGATCGGTAAGGCTTCTGGATTTGTATTCAGTTGGCGGAATAGGGTCGAGTTGACCATCAACGGTAACGGAAAGCCGGACGAGTTGATTGTGTTGCAGAGTGATGACTTTCTACTTGGGATCCCCAACTACGCTGTACTGGAGAAGTCCTCCTGGAACATGTACAACGACGTTATTGGCGGGGCTGGGGCCGCTATTGATTTTGAGAGCTCCGAGGCAAAGAAGTACCTGAAGCGAGTCATGATGCTCTCGACCGATAACAAGGTCAAGTGGAAAGTTGGGCTTTTGTTTGAACGCAATAAAGACGTCTACAGTAACATCTTCTGCAGTGATCAGGAAAGAACCACCGACTTCAAACCACATTACGATGTGGTGGTAACCAACCCACTCTTTACTTATCATCCTGACTCTTTCGAGGGGTTCCGTTCCGATTACCTCCACTTTGCCATATCAGTGGAGCTGAAGCTGTTAACCGACAACAACAGTCACAACGCCGTGTACTTGACACCCTTGACGTTCCATTATTTCTTCCATTGGTGGAGCTTGATGACAAAACATGTTACGCTCCCGATCAGACAAGGACTGTTGTTCTCGCACGGAGGCAAGGAGAAGTCCCACGTCAAGATGGGCACTCATTTGTTCACGATCAAGTATCAGTTGATCCTTGAACCGTTGACCATCTCCCATTTCTACATGCATTCGACCAGCGAAGACTTAACTTCACACAACCAGATTGCATTCACTGGACTCAAGGGCCATTTCAAAAAGTGCAGCATCGACTTGCACCAGCGCAAGGAGCAGATCACCTACATCAACAAGAAGTTGAATATCAGCAACAAGATCCTCCATCTCAAGATGAATAAGGGAGAAATTGATATTGACCAGGCAGATATCAGAGTCGTTAGAGCGGTGTTTTCCGACCGACTGATCAGAGGCTATTTGGCGTCTCATTTGGGAGCAGATGCCTCACTGGTACTGCAACTGCTGTCGCAACTGCTGTCTGACTTTTCTAATTTGGGTGTGTTGTCGAGCAGTTGGGTTGATAGTGATGATTTTGTTGAGTTGGAACAGCGAGAAATCCTCTCTGCCAATCCCAAGATCCAAGTTCATTCGTTCTTCTACTCACCGGCTTTCTCTTATGTTAGAGAGTTTTCGTTTCTGAACGGCGGAAAGTATCCATTCGGCAACGAGTTGTCTCACACTTGTGTGCTTGGGTCCAGAAACCCAGAGGGCATCCAGCGGGCGTTGATTGTGGACCGCATCGAAGGACTAGAGGATACCATCGCTAGAAATGGAACCACCAACCGTTCAGGGTTGAACACCAGACAGTTACAGGAACTCCGTAGGGAAACGTTGCTACTCCAGGAGAAGTTAGATGTGTCCCGGGCGGTGTTACAGAAAATCGATGAGGATATAGCGTCGCTTAACTCGTTCTCAGACTATGAGAGTGACATTGGGGACGACGATGCTGGTCTGGGTAATTTGTCCAGAGTCTCCACTAGACTTGCCAGGATAAATTCAACTTTATCGGCGTATACAAGTCATAAATCGGAAGAGGATATGGTGCAGACTCGCTTGATCAACAAGGATGCCTCGCTGTACCACAACCGGTTTATCATCCACAACATGAAGTTGGAATGGCACAATAAGATCCGTGATTTGGTCATTGAGTACATTCAACGAGTTACCGATCGGAAGTCTGAAGTGTTTTCGTTGAGCAAACATGCAGTGGATTTTGTAGAGAATATGATCAAGGAACAGCAGCAGAGTCAAGATCAGCAACAGCAACAGCAGCAACAGCAGCAGCAGCAACAGCAACAACAGAAGAAACTGAATTTGAACCAAGAGACGGACGCTGCCTCTAATAGCGGTTCCCATTCGTGTCAGTTCGATGCCTGTTGTAAGACCGGAGAAGAGGTGATTTCCACGTTTGAAGAGGAGATCTCAAGCACTACCAGCGAACAGGAAGCCGAAAAGAATTACCTTATCAAACTTATTCATCCGCAGATTCAATTAACCAGCTCCAAAGACCATACTTCGTGTCTTCTTGTAGCGTCCCGAGATCTTGAGTTGCGGGTGCTTTCAATCAACAAACTTGGCATGAAAGGAGTGGTTGGCGCCGATGAGATGGCGGCCAAGTTCGAATCGAGGTACGGGGTGCTCTTTAGGGAAATGTGTGTATTCGTGTTTAAACGACAGATCGCGGCCGAAGCCGAAGCTGAAGCGGAAGCCGAAGCCATTCCCAAGTTGATTGCTTACGGAGACGAACTGGACATGCTTGTTCAACACAAGAAGTCATGGACTCAATGGGTTGATTTCGAGACGTTCTATCAAACCACTTGGGTCAAGGATGATCTTGTGTTTGAAAGAAACTCGATGGCCCTCATGTGTAGAAAGCAGAACCCTCTTTGCACCAAGACGATGGCCGATGACACCGATGACGAGGTCAAAGAAGTATTTGAGAATAACAAAAGAGCCGTTTCAGCTGCCTCCAGAGTCAACTCTCTACTGATCCATTTGGCCAAGATCGTGGTCAGTGCTACCGCCGCCCAATATTCCACTGTGAATAATGTGATCAATGATTTGTTGATCCATGGCAAGACCAAAAGAGACGCTGCGTTGGAGCGTCTTGACAAGGTTGTGTCGCTTTCCGACTCACGGGACTTTGCTGGCTTCGATGTGAGGCTCAAGACACTACAGAAGAATATTAGAGAGTACAGCAATATCTTCTTGAATTTGGAGCTGAGAGGAATTCGTCTTTCTCGGGAAGAAGAAGATCAATTGACCAGCTTGGAGCTTGAAATTGAGCGAATGAAGATTGAATTGTTTGTGTTGATGAAGAGTTTGAGGCTGAAGAGTAACAAATCATCATCGAAGAAGACGGTGAGTCTGGCCTGGAACATCAAAACTGACCAGATCATTTTCCATCTCTTGAGTCCCGACCGAGAGCCGTTTGTTGACTTAGCGCTAGCCAAGCTGCGATTCATCAAGATCGATTCCAGCGATGGCTCGTCAATGAACAAAGCTGAAGTCACCATGATCCAAGGGTTCAATTTGCAGAACACGGCGGTATACCCTGAGCTACTTAGACCTCTCGAGGATGATTTGAGTGAAGATATACCGATAATTGATGTTACATGGAAGATTCTAGCTCCAGTTGGAGGAATAGCGGTGGTTGAAAGGGCCAAAGTCACGGTTCAACCTTTGAAATTCGAACTGGATTACAACACCGCCATTAATCTCTTTGCCTATGTGTTCCCCAAGTCTGATAAAAAGTACTACAAAGATGAGGATGATGACAACAGTGATGATGACGAGAATAACTCCAGTGGTGAAGAGATTGACAAAATCCCCAAGACGCCAATCTTAGCGTCAAATGGATCTACTGCCGATTCCAAAACCAACCGTGAAAGATTGAATCCGTTTAAGAAGTTTCTCAAGAAGAGAATCAACTCTAGCCGTTCGGAGGTGGACTCAGATTCCGCAAGTCTGTCTATAATTGATTCCAGTTTCTCCAGGGCCTCTTCTGACTCACTGAGAAGCTCAATTATGGTCGAAGGAAGACTCAAGTCCAAATCCAAAGTCAGCAAAAGAGATGACATTATAGATGACGACGACGACGACATTGCGGTTGTTATCGCCCGATCATCCAAGTTCACGTCGTTGATTGATCTCGAGCTCAGCAAAATGCAATTAATGTTAAGTTTCAAGGCGCCAAAGCATTTGAAAATCATAGATGTACATCGGTTGTTGATCACAGTTCCGACATTGAAATACCAGAACAAGATATGGTCGTCGGAAGAATTGATCCTTAGACTCCGTAAAGATATCATTAAGGTAGTGTTGGCCCATACCGGGAAGATTATTGGTAACAAATTCAAATCTAAGAATAGGAAAGTGGTTACCCTGCCATTGAAACAAATCTCTGATTATGCCAATTTCATGACGGTGCAAGACTTACAGCTGGAAGGAAGATCTCGTGATACCAACAAGACGGGATACAAAGAGCATCATATCCATCCTCATGCTCCTCGTGTTCATCACCGTAAGCACCATCATCTTAGGGATGCTTCACAAGACTCAGATAGTACCGCCAGTCAGACGGTTGAGATTGATAGGTTTTTGACTAGTATTGACGATGATACTGTCAGTGTGGAGGATGAAGAAGAAGAAGAGGATGATGATATTGTGTACGATACAGACGAAGAGTCCACTCATTGAGACTTCGGGGGGTGTTTGACTTAGCACAGACAGAGGAGGTGAAGGGAAGCGGTAGCAGCAGAAGCTTTGGCCAGTATGCAAATCAATAGTATTAATAAAATAATGTATCTGAAGTGTCATATAGTGACGAGCGATGCTGCGATGAGTAAGAGATTTGCTTCTAAGTAAGAGATGAGTTGAGTCAAGTAAAGAGTGTAGTAAGTCCAAGTCCTCAGAGAGAGCTCTTTTGATCAATGAAAGCGCGATGAAATATGATCTGACAGTAATACAAGCGAGCAGCCAATGCAATAGCCATTGCTGCCAATAAAGCATCCCCCTACTCTCCCGCTCCGCTAGGGCCATTTCATGGAGACTCCTGCAGAGAGCTGCTCCCTACGGGAGTTTTCGAGCGAAGCGAGCCAAGCACCACGCAGTGGCTCTCCGCGAGTAGCGGCCAGCGGAGCGTCATAAACTACTGTGTTTTCTCCCGCTCCGCTAGGACCATTTCATGGAGACTCCTGCAGAGAGCTGCTCCCTACGGGAGTTTTCGAGCGAAGCGAGCCAAGCACCACGCAGTGGCTCTCCGCGAGTAGCGGCCAGCGGAGCGTCATGAACTACTGTGTTCTCTCCCGCTCCGCTAGGGCCATTTCATGGAGACTCCTGCGGAGAGCTGCTCCCTTCGGGAGTTCCAACGGAGTGGCCATTAGAATAACCAACACATATAATCAATCTCCAGAAAAGCCAAGACGGAAGCCAAGACAGAAGTGCCACATTAGTCATATCTGAGCGCAGCACATAAGCTGAGTTGTGGGGCTCGCATAATTCAATGACGTAGAGGAAGAGTGGGCTCGGGCCTTATTAGGATGAACTACCTACAGCCACTCCATTACATTTTCCGGCTATTTCCGCAGTAATGGAACCACTGGCAAAAAACTAGAATCTTCTGAAATGGTACATTACCATCCAAACAATGTGTCCTTCACAGTTCATGTGTCAAGGTAAGATAATCTGGTCGGTAGCATCTCGCCCACTGGGTCTGGAAATCCGTCCCGCGATAATTTACTCATAGCCAATAAATTTCAATCACACTGAACGTCATTTAATGCGCACTCCCAGCCAGCGAGCGCGAAGAGAAGAACGGATGGGGCTCCAAACAAGCCATAAATCCTGCATGTAGAGCACTCCAATTGGAGCGGGTATCAGGGAAAGGTTTGGTCTCCAGAAATTGATTGGCACCAACATGGCCTGTTTGCTTGATAAACTACTCATAGTTGTCCCAAATCAGTTAGTATTACGTTTAATTTTGGACTGTCGATCACGTGCCAGTACTTGTTTAGAAACTTTGAGCTTCAATTGCTATTCAATTGTGCCATTCTTGTTCCAGCAAGCACCGTCGTTTCAGTCTTTGAATCCCTCACTGCTCCTGTGCAACTCCAGTACAACTACAACTCCAGCTCCAAGCTCACAGTTCAGATTCCGTTTAATTAATTCAAGTTGACGTTCAAATTCAGTTCAAGTTCAGATTCTAGTTTGCTCAGGCTCCAATTCAAGTTCATCTTCTAGTGTGCTCAGGTCAAGTTCAGTTCACGTTCTTGTCAAGTTCTTCAAGTTCTTCAAGTTCTTCAAGTTCTTCTCATCCTTTCCGTCTATCCTTATACATTTCTATCCTTCTACATCCATCTACACCAACCAGCCCCAAATACAACTTGTCCCCAATGTCATTCTTTCAGGTTCTCAAGGACCGGGCCGTCAACTCTATCAACCTGGTCTTGGACAACAACAAGAACTCAACGCTGGGATTAACAAGAGAGCAATTGTTCTGCAGAGAGTATCGATTGCCAGATGGCGAGACTACCCTTGATGAATCAGCAGCAGAGATCGGGTTGAAGTCCGAAATGACTCCCCAACAAGTCCTACACCAAAGACTGTTGTCGAATCACCACAACCTCAACCAGAACCAGCCCCAATTTCACAGCCTGCAAAACTTCCCTCAGGGTAGACTATATCTTACTCAACACTTTCTTATCTTCAGAGATGCGTTCGATAGAAAGAATTGTTCCTTCAATCTCCATTTGTCTACCATCAAGAAGGTGGAACGCTTGCCTACCAACTCGTATGTGTTTGCACTAAACATCACCACTCACAGTAGGATCATCATCACCCTTTATCTTGTTGGGATTCGTCCCGAAAGTGAAAAATTCGCCCACAACTTGAAATTGACCTTACGAGCAAACTTACCCAACGTTGCCAAGCTTCAGCCATTCATCCAGACCTGCTATTCGGAGTATTTGCTCTCCAAGAACAATGTTTCTAGCGAAAAAGTGGAAGAGATCCCAATGGGTGGTCTTGGACTCAAATTCAAGTTCCCGGGCAACATCAAGGAGTCTCGGGACAAGTCCAAGATGAAGTTATGGTTCGACCTCTTGAGAGCCGATGGAAGAAACCTTTCCATGATCAAGACGCCCATGTTCTACAGATTGGTGAGAGTTGGTTTGCCCAACCGTTTGAGAGGTGAAATCTGGGAGCTCTGCTGCGGTTCGATCTACTACAGACTCGATAGACAAGGAGAGTATGAACAGATTTTATTGGCGAACGATCTGAAACAATCTTTGGCCAAAGAAGAGATCGAAAAGGATTTGAACAGATCATTGCCCGAATACATAGCTTACCAGTCTCCAGAAGGTATAGAAAGACTAAGAAGAGTATTGACCGCGTACTCGTGGAAGAATCCTGACGTGGGCTACTGTCAGGCCATGAACATCGTGGTGGCTGCGTTGCTCATTTATATGAGTGAAGAGCAGGCATTTTGGTGTTTGAATATCTTGTGTGACCGAATTGTTCCTGGCTACTATTCCAAGACAATGTACGGAACGTTATTGGACCAGAAGGTGTTTGAATCGTTGGTTCAGGAGACCATGCCTATCCTTTGGGAACATATCACCAAATACGATATCCAATTGTCGGTGGTTTCATTGCCATGGTTTCTCTCGTTGTACTTGAGCTCCATGCCTTTGGTGTTTGCGTTCAGAATCATCGATGTGTTCTTCTTGCAAGGCTCCAAGACCCTTTTTCAGGTTGCGTTAGCGATTATCAAATTGAATGGTGAAGAGTTGTTGAAGACTGAGGATGACGGAACTTTTATATCGATCCTTAAGGACTATTTCCAGACGTTGGACCAATCGGCTCATCCCAATTCCCCCAATGAGAAGTACAAATCAATCACAAAATTCCAAGAGTTGTTGGTGACGTCGTTCAAGGAATTTTCTATTATCGACGAAGATGTCATCAACAAGCATCGTACTAAACATAGAGACGGCATCTTCCAGAATATTCTGACTTTTGTCAAAAGAACAGAATTGAGAAACTTGCCCAAGACCAATTTCGACCTGGAGACGTTACTGATCCTCTATGAGCGGTTCTACGCAGCGGTGGAGACTTACAACGTCACCATGGCCAGTGGTTCTTCGTTGTTGAACTTGAAGGCGTTTGAAAAGATCATGTCGGAGATTTGCGATTGGGTGGTCCCCAGTTCGGAACATGAGCTGATGGGAAATGGTGGTGGAACTGAGTTTATGGCAGCTACAGCTCGTAGAGCTGCCACCACTACCACCACTTCTACCACTATCAACCCGTTCCTTTTGAGATTGTTCCAGCATTGGGACACCGAAGACCAGGGAGCCCTTTCTCTCGCTGACTTGGTGTCTGGACTCAACAAGTTGACCGCTCCCGACTTGATGGAGTCCATTACCAACTTTTTTGAATTGTATGAAAACAAGAACAATGGAAAGATCGACCGGGAGGGAATCCTACAGATGTCTGAAGACCTATTGTACATCACTACTCCATGGAAAGAAGCGTGGTTGTTGGATCTGATCACAGAGACGTCGATTGAGAACACCATTGCCGACAAAATCGTGAAACAGAACAGTAATGGAACTAGTTTCCCTGAGGGAATCATCCAATTACCGTCAGAGATCGAACTAGACAACAACGAGAAGCAGAAGTTGGTGAACCAGCAAATTGAAAGATATTTGTCTGGAGCTAGCACGTTTATTCAGAGAGCGTTCGAGTATGCGCAGCCACAAGAACTCGATGAGAAGGACGTTTTGATCAAGGAGTTGGTTGTGGATAACAAGATCTCCCATAATGCAGCTCTAAACCCCAACACGCCAGTGTATGTCAACTTACCCACGTTCAGAATGGTTCTATTGGCTGACGAAACCTACGAATTGCTTTTTAGTAACACGTTGAGAAACTCCATTCATGTGGATAAGCCGTTGGATTCAAAGTTCAATACTATGAGAAACTTGCGAGACATGTTTGACGGGTTGCTTGCTGATGGGCGGAAAGTCGCTACCAAGGTGCGTCGTAGAATGGATTCTGCTGCTTCAAGTGCTCTCAATGCCAGCCATAACAATAGTGACACTGGATCTTTGAAATCGTCCAAATCTGAAAAGATCAAGGAAGAAGAAGACGATCGAGACGATGACTTTGGTATCATTGCTATCGATGATATTGATAAGGATTTAATTCTTGGAGCAGAAGCCCAGGTTCTAGTGGATCCAATGAAGAGCTCTCGAGGAGGACAAGACGAGTTGAGAAGGTTCCACGCTGCCGAACAGTATGTCGAACATTCTGGCGAACAGTCTACTGGTAGCGCTGCTGCTACCGCTGCTACACGGATGTCTGCTGCTACACTGACGTCTACTTCTACTACTGCTGCTGGTAGTTCCAATGAGAAAAATCTCATCGAGTTCGAGCACGATAATTGATTCACTAACAGGCGAAGGATATGACTGAACTCTTCCAATCGGTAGCTTTCATTTATCCTCTTTGTCACTACAATGAGCAGGTCTCAATCCCATTACTATTACCAGTGTTGAAGCACATCCATCGTTGCAATTATAATTATATATTTATAGTCTTTATGTATATAAAAATAAAGATCATGATTCTCTCGATCGTGTATCAGCACGTCTTGTAGGATCAAGCACTTGCCTAGAATGATAGTAAGACAAATAGTGTTTTGAAAGATTTGAAGAGATATCATCGACATCAACATTCACCAGCCGACTCTAACCGACTCTAACCGTTCCAGATAGCGGCACATCCTCTGCTTTCAATTCTTCAATTCTTCAACTCCTCAACAGACATAACAGTAAAATAATGCATTTTTTCGACGTTCAATTAAGCATATCCAGATGGTATCGCAACGGGCAAACAAAACCATACTGTTAGTTAGTGTCCCCTGAAATTTGAATGGCTGTCACGCTGAGAAAACGGTACTTGAAAGGTGCTCAGTGTGGTTACTTACCTCCGGTGGCCGCTGTTCACTGCGCCAACTTCCTTTCCCGTAGGGAACAGCTCTCCGCAGGAGTCTCCACGAAGTGGCCCTAGCGGAGCGGCACAAAGACCCATGCAGCAGGTTGGGGACGCTCCGCTTGGCCGCTGCTCGCGGAGAGCCACTGCGTGAAGCTTGGCTCGATGCGCTCGAGGGTTATTTGGAGAGCTTTTAGGGAGAATGAGTGTTGGAGCTGGTTCAACTCTTCATTCTTCATTCTTCAATTCTTTCCAAAGAGCTTTCTGAGTTTGCCAAACTTCTTAGGTTTCTTTTGTTCATTCTGATTCACTGCTGGCTTTGGGTCTCTGAGAGTGGCTATCACTGAGGAGGGAGTCACTATTCTGGAATCTGCACCTTGGTGAGTGGATGTTATGGGTGTAGTAGGGTCATCATCAGAATCACCAAATCTGGAATCAAACCGACGGTTTCTATGGGCTTGGCCTGGTCCTCTAGTAGGCGACGTTTCAACGTCAGAATCCTGTATTCTGGATGAGTATTGATCATGTCTGTCTCCAGTCAACTTTATCGGTGCCGATGCATTTCTATTACCGTTAGCTTCCCTATTTGCATTACCATTGGTAGATACATGGGCTGCGCCATTGGACAGGGTCAAGTCTGAAGCTATACGCTCTTGGTGGTGATGGTGCTGGTGGTGCTGGTGGTGCTGTTGTTCTGAACGAAGAGTCAATCTTTTGCCGGCACCTGGTCCTTGGTTGTTTCCATGTTGCTCTCCTTCATCTCGATTGAACGAAGACTTCCTTTCTATAGGCTTGAAAGTTGAAATTGGCCGAGCGTTGGCTTTCTTATACAAATCAGCAGCCTTTATCTTGGATGGAGACTTGTATCCAGGTTGAAGAGCAGGATGTGGGCTGATTGGTGCAACATAAGTACTTGCTCTAAGACTTCTATTACTCATGCCTGCCTTGGGCTGTGGCGATTGTTGATATGTTTCTTGACCTGGACGTACTCCTTCTATTTGCATTGATTGTGGTCTGAGGGTTCGAGCAAATCCGTTGCCATGTTGTTGGTTCACTGGAGCTTTCCTCAATGTTTGGGACATTCTCTTGGGCTGCTGTGCTGCCAGAATGGGCTGTACAGGCAGTACTTGTTGCACATATGTAGCGATCGGGACCTCAACCCCATCGTTGAGATTCAGAGATGACAATTTGGAGTTCAATCTTGTGTTTTCGGCAGTGGTAAGTGAGAGATATGCCTGGTGGGCAGGATTCAAATTGCTATTGGAGTTATTGGAAGAATTGTAGAAAGACGATGAGTTCTTCATTGCTGACTTGACGGGTTGTTTGAGTGCTGACTTTGGTAGTCCGCTGGAATCAAAGCTGCCGACTGATCTTATGGACGAGTTGGAGCTTCCAATGTTTCCACCAATTATGGTTGGGATCTGTAAAGTGTCTGTGTGAGATGGCTCTGGGGAGTGTGGAGATTGGGGAGATTGTACTGCTGGTGCTTGAGGTGCTTGTTGGTGTTGTTCCGGCAGTGGTTGACCTTCATTATTAAAAGTTGGACGTAAATGTTTGGCCAAGTTTGAACTTTCAACGTTACTATGTTCCTCATCATCCTCGTCACCCTCAAGAGCAACTTCCTCGATACCATATTCATCCTCGTAGACCACAGGAACGTATTCTGAGCCTAATTTGGAGCCATCAGCAGGGGCGTTCTGTTGCTGGTAGTTATCGGTATCGACCGACGACGGAGCAGAAGTCAATGAGGGATTGGTGTTTCTGTTGGTATGATCAAAAGCCAACGAGTCTGTGGTGGTTGTAGCCGTCACTGGAAGGGTTGAATCTGAAACAGAATTGCCGGTGGGTGCAACAATAGGAGTACTGTGGGGAGACGTCAAGTCGGTTGAAACAAACGATTCAGCAGTTTGGGGAATAGGAAGAGAATCTCTTGGACCAGAAGAAGATTCAAGTACTACTTCAGGTTGTGGATGTGGTTCAAGTTGTAATTCATTCTTCTTTTGTTGAAGTTCTTTCAATTTGTTCTCTTCATCGAGTCTCTGTTTCTTTAACAATTCAAATTGTTTTCTCTTCTTTTCCAATTGTTCCACCATTTTCTTTTCCCTTTCGATCTCTGCGTCAAGGCTATCCAATTCCAGTTGTTCGCTGATGGTTCTCTCTGGTTCCTCCTTGGTGGGTCTCAATCTTGTTGGAGATTCAGCCAAACTCGAAAGTCTTGACCCCGGCTTCTTGGCTCGAAGAGATGCAGTCGACGTGAAGGTTGGAGGTCTCTTTAGTTGTACAGATGGTGATCTGGGCAAGCTTCTTCTCAGTCGAAGAGAATTGGACCGGGCGATCTCTTTGGCGAGTGTAGATTCGGGCACTTCAATTACTTGAATCCCATTGGCAGTGGGAACGTATTTCTTCACCATCTTAACATGACCGTCGGAGCTAGTTCCAGGGTTGCCTGGACGAGAACCTGTGATTGAGGGTGAAAGATGTTGTAACTTCAAGTCATGCATGCTGGCATGATTAGAATATTCGGTAGAATCAACGCTTTGTCTTCTTCCAGTAGAACGTTGAGGGGTGTGAGGACCAAAAGAATTGAAATCGGAGTTGTTTGGATTCGTTGTAATTGAGGAAGATCTCTTAAGGAGGGAATTGGAAGATCTCTGTAAAGATTGTTGTTGTTGATGGTGTTGTTGTTGTGGTTGATGGGTTTGTACATGTTGGTATTGGATGGGACTTTGAATTGAATAACGACGATTGGAAAACAGAGCATTCCGGACTGGAGGCTGATTCAGTTGACCAGCAGTAGCAGAAGCCGAAGCAAAAGCTGCATTTGAACCATTGCCGTTCAGCTTAAGCTTCTGGCCAATCGATAAAGCAGCAGCCATAGCATTTGAATTGGGTTGTTGATCAGGCAATGCTACATGATTGACTCCCGTGTAAGCAGTGGAATGAGAGCCACGAGAAGGCTTTCTGGTAAACATTGAGATCAAAGTCGTTTAATATTGTGAAACGGGATGGGCCAAGCAACAGAATTGACAATTTCGAAATATAGAATCGCTTGCTTGTAGCGAGATAGTTGTAGTTAACAATGATGAATAAAATGAAAGATTGGAAATTGAATAAACAGGGGACGGTTTGAAGTTTGTTGGTGTCGAATTAGTTTCAGTGGGAGTGCATACAAGACGGTGATTTTAACGAAGACGATGATGTAACTTTTTGGGAAAAGGGAAGGAAGAGAGAAGGAAGAGGTCAATTTAGGCAATATCGAAGCTACGATGGATTAGGGTTGAGACAAAGGGCTGTGGACTTCTGATTGGTCAGAATGAAATTGTAGGAATGAAATAGTTGCTCTGCAGTGTACTACTATAGTCTTTATCTGTTCCTCAATTGTACCACCTTTTCTTCGCTCTTTAAAGTGCGGGTGTGTGGAAGTATCCCTAGACAGCAGGTCACTATTTATAGAAAATGGCGTGTCAGGTTGGAATTAAATAATAATTGCTGGCAAATTCGAAGCTCTTTTGCGCGGGGAGGTGTGCAAAAACTGCTGAAAGGCTTGAATTTGCAGGAGATTGGGGGAGGCAGTCTGGGAGGAAGGTTACAAGGTCAGAATGTTCTCAGAAAGTGGTCAGGAAGTGGTCAGGACAAAGATACGATATGGGCAGTGCTAAGATAATTAATCAACCAACACAACAGAAAGCCATTATTATTTGCGAGGACTTATATTTTTTATGTCTACTTGATCGTCACCGTAGGGTCATTTACGGTCTTGTAGGTGGACAACTGAACTGTCCATTCCCTTGAATCATCGTTTAATTTTTGCGCTTAATGGCTTAGCAGTTCGCTCTGGCGAGCGAGAAGTGAATAGCTGCTCGCCTTTGCACCGATTGCAGTGGTTCAATTAGCGAGTCAATGCATTTATTAATTGCTGTTGTATTATATACAATAGCAATGTCCAATGTACTATATACTATATATATTATAAGGCACATAACATGTTATATATTGCTATATTATTGTATATTATACTGCTTATACCACTACACTATACTCCTACATTATACTCCTACACTATACTCCTACACTATACCGCTAAACTAAGCATATTCGCATTGGCTTGTATTGTTTATTCCCTACAACTCTGATGTACTTTGGCGTATTTCGGAGTTTTTTTTTTGACCCCAATTTGGTCCATTGGCTCTGTAGTCTGCTCTATTTCGAAAGTATATCTATTTACATGCAATAACAAATAGTCTGGTGCTTGTTATCTCAACTATATAATCGATCCCTTCCGCACTCTTGTCGCAGCAGAAGGATCGAGAGCCTGACCTCTTCTATAATCCATATGAAGTCTTTACTCCTGATATACCCCCTAACCCTATCATATTATACAAGTATCTACCACAAAGTAGCCCTTGTTCAATGATCTTCACTCGTATTGGTCTCCATGAAATCAATATTCCGGCCCACACAAACCCTTGAATTAAAGGCATTAATATCTGGTCTTTTATAATCACATAAGCAACTATTCCGGGGGTAATTGGTTTCAAAGGTGCAAGTTGTTCAGTTTCATTTGCCTTCAATTCTTCATCACTAAGTTCATTGGTACCAGCATAAGACCGGAGTGATCTAAGAAACGACTCTTCGAACCGGAGATCGGGTATGGGGAGTGATATGGGTTTAATTTGTTGCATTGGAGCTATAATGAACTATTCAATTTTCGTTTCTGAAAATGTCTATCCGGTTTTCTATAGCCTCTTGTGTTGTGTCTGTAGTAGTGTTGTCTCTAAAGATGTTTTAGATCGTTTTTGTTGGTGGGGGGCTCATACAGGACGATGGTGATGGTTGGGGGACTTTCTTGCAAGTGTTACAGCCAGCAGCCCTCCGCCACTAATTTTGTATCATTTTGTCTCTTTTTTTGCTCGATTTTCTCAACCATTAATCCTATATATATATTTACTCCGGCACACAGCTGCCAACCCAAACACCAAATTTTGCCTGCCATGAAAGAACTCAAAACTTCCACCAAAGGCTTTCATCAACAAATCAGTGGCTCTTTTTACCGTCAACCATACTCAATATAGAACAGCCAAGAGGATGGATGACAAGCCAGATGGTCCTAGGATCACTATCAGACAAACCGAAAGGGATAGGGTTGATTTTATAATGAAAGAAGTGGACTTGTCATTAGCGAACGCCATCAGAAGAACAATGTTGGCAGAAGTGCCCACTCTTGCTATTGATCTCGTTGAAATCGAAGTCAATACTTCGGTGCTTGCGGATGAGTTTATTTCTCATAGATTGGGCCTTATCCCATTAATAAGTGAAGGAATAGATGGATTGTCGTACTCCAGAGATTGTACGTGTGATCAATATTGTGCCAATTGTTCCGTCAAACTTGAACTTACTGCCAAATGTGATACTGATCTGACCATGAACGTTTATGCTACAGATTTAGCGAAATTCAATAATGGATCCAAATTGGGTGATCCTGTAGTGAGAGATATTCCTGGGAAAGGTCCATTACTTTGTAAGCTTAGGAAACATCAAGAGTTAAGATTGACTTGTATTGCCAAGAAGGGGATAGCCAAAGAACACGCTAAGTGGAGTCCATGTTCAGCAGTTGGATTTGAATACGATCCTTGGAATAAATTAAAACATACTGATTATTGGTACGAAGAAGATGCCGAGGCTGAATGGCCCAAGCTGGCTAATTGCGAATGGGATGAAGCGCCAGATCCAGATGCTAAATTTGATTATAATGCGACCGCCAACACGTTTTATATTGATGTTGAAACGGTTGGTAACTTACCTCCAGATGAAGTTGTACTTAAAGGTATTGAAACTTTGCAATTGAAACTTGCAGGTATTTCGATGGAATTGAACAAAGATGGCATAGAGGCAAGTAATGCTGCTACTGGAGGTTTTACCACTTATGGTAGATCTCCAGGAGGTAATAGTCCAGGAGGTAATAGTTCATACGGGGGAATGTCTGGAGGGTTTGGTAATTCGTCATGGAATTAGATAAAATTTGTACTATAAAAATTGATAAGATATAATTAGTTGCGAAAGTGGTAAGGAAGTGTTTAGAGAGTGTTTGAGAGCTGAGGCTGGGACTAGCTGAGGCTGGGACTGGCCAAAGCAGTGTAGATGGTGACTGGTGACTGTTGGCCGTTGACTAATGGCCGTTGGCTGTTGACCATTGGCTGTTGACCAAGCTGACCAACTGTCTGTAGAAATCTACAGTATCGTAGTTTGTATTGAGAGATCCAAAAGCGTTGTTTTTGAATAATAAATTGATATTCCAGGTCTGTATAATGTTTGGGTACGATCCACGGATGCGTCCAGCCCCCGTGCAGAACATTTGGCTCTAGGCTGATGCTACTGCTACGGTACTGCTACTGCTACGGTACTGCTACTGCTACGGTACTGCTACTGCTACGGTACTGCTACTGCTACGGTACTGCTACTGCTATGCTACTGCTACGGTACTGCTACTGCTACTATTACTTCTATGCTACTGATACTGCTATGGTACTGCTATGGTACTATGCCGGCACAAGACTGATACTATTCTGCTACTGGTACACTGTAGTCAATTACTCTATTCACTCACCTGTACTCTATATATCTCTATTCTAACAACTCTTCTCCACCTCTTCCTATTCACTTGACAGTCCAGTGTTCTACTTTTTCCAGCGCTAATTTTCCCAGCACGCTACCTCTTCAAATTTCACCAATTTTCCACCAAAGATATCCAAAGCACTACCGTAGGTAAGATCTACTTTTCCATTACTCAAATTATTGACTTTGTCCAAATCTTCAACCAGCTTAGCTCCACCGGCGTAGACTATCTTGCCCTCAAATCCTTTGGGACACCATTCTCCCAATTTGATCACAAGCTGTTCGTCTATACCGTTGCAGAGTCCCTCAACGTCCGCGGCATGGATGAGAAATTCTTCGCAATAGCGAGAAACCTCCTCAAGAAAGTCTGCGTTGAGCTCGTTTTTGGTTAAAGTCTGCCATTTGTTGATAGCAACTACCCATTTCTTGAATTGATGGGGTGATGAAGTTTGTACTTCTCTACAACTTAGATCCACTACCAATCGACTCTTTCCTACTAGTTCCGAAATCTGTTTTAACTTGTCCCAATCAAATTCATCTTTGGTGAACAACCAACTGGTTACAATCACTTGCCGGGCTTTGTATTCATCGAGCCATTGTAATGCATTCTCGTTGGTTATTCCTCCTCCAACTTGTAGGTGGTAGGGCCAGGCGCTGCAAGCCTGCTGGGCAGCCAAATCGTTTGCTTTGTTTGAACCCAACTTGATTACATGGCATCCGCCAATGTTGTGTTGTCTATAGAGATCAGCGTAGTAGGACGAAGGCTTGGTTGATACAAAGTTCTCCTTTGTAGAAGTTGAAGACTTGGTATCGTCTTCAGTGAGAGTACCTCCCACGATCTGCTTGACTTGTCCAGCGTGAATATCTATGCATCCTCTAAAGCGAGTCATATTGGAAATGTGGTACACAGGTGTAATGCAGAAAGAAGTAAAGGAGGTCCGATCGCCGTAAACAGAACCAGTAAGACCAATTTGATTGAAAGTGACTGAAAGTTATTAGTGGAAGTTATTAGTGGAAGTTGTTTCCGAAAGAGTTGAAGAGTTCCTTCGCGCGAAGTCACTGCGGTCTCGCTCTGGGGTAAGACTCAATGATTGATGTC
This sequence comes from Chernovozyma aurita, assembly GCA_030566905.1. Classification (NCBI taxonomy): domain Eukaryota; kingdom Fungi; phylum Ascomycota; class Pichiomycetes; order Serinales; family Debaryomycetaceae; genus Chernovozyma; species Chernovozyma aurita. The sequence continues at coordinate 561,635 of JAKUBO010000009.1, forward strand.
GATGACAGATGTCTATGAAGGTATTTTCTCTCTAAATTTAGGGAGCAAGAATCAAAAGTTTCTGAACTTTAGTGAGCAAGCACCTGATTTAGTGAGTGTGACTTTGCTAAAGGACAACGTTTCTGCGATGTGATAGCACGCGCCAAATAGTGTTCTTTGCTAAACTTTCTTGATCTGCACTGTCCTGTCCCCCACCACCCCCACGGCACCTTCAGCTCATCGCGAGCTTCAACATTTTTCCAATCCATCAGCTACTTTCCTCATTGCAAACCACAAGTTCATCATCAATAGTACAGCCAGTAGCATTTGTCTAGCGAAATGTCAGATGACTACTTGAAGGCATTAGAGATCCAACGACGGAATTTCGAGGCCCAATTTGGATCTCTTGAGAGTTTGGGTTTTGAAGATAAGTCAAAGATCCAACTGGATGATAGCGAAGGGTCCGGAATTGAAGACGACAACAAAGATCAACATGAAATAAACGATAGAAACTTGGATGATGACTCGGAGAACGAACATGATGACGATGAAAGCGAGAACGACTCTGACAATTCTGACTTTGAAGGATTTGATGGGTCTGTACGTTCCAGTAACACTCGTGACCCCCCACCAGCACCCCCACCACTCAAGGTGGTCAAGATTACTGACAAGTACTCTTCACAACCCAAGCCAATTGTGTCCAGGAAAGAAAGAAAGATACTTCAATCGGGAAGAATTGCCACCCTTGAGGAAATCTCCCGCAAAGAAGACGAAATCAACAAACTTTCCAAGAAACAGAAGTTACAGGGAGCTAAAGAAGATGAAGACAATTTTGAAAACGATCTTCAGCTTCAGAGACTCTTGCTGGAATCACACATACTTGCAAACACCCAGAACCAGTTTTCTGGAGCTGATGTAACGTTGCAGACCCTTGATTACCAGGATCCAACTGGTAAGGCTAGAGTAAGAACGTTGGATTCTAGAATTCGAACCATTGCTGCTGTTAATTCGTCAACTGGAGGATTACCGAAAAAGCTAGAGAAGATGCCTATGTCCATGCGTAAAGGAATGATCAGGAGTTATGAAAATAAGGTGTCCAAGTATGAGCAAGAAGCCCAAAACGCAGGAATCGTGTTATCGATGGTGAAAAAGGGAGAAAGAAGAAACTTGAATCTTGGAAACGGAACCACCTCTATTAGCGATAGAATTGGGTCTGGAAAGAAACAAGCAATCAGAATCAGAGACAGAGGGTTGAAGATCAGTTCTGTGGGTAAATCTACCAGAAATGGATTAATCATCTCAAAGGATGAGATTGAGAGAATCAACGGAACGAGGAAAAATAACTTTAAGGGTAAAGGAAAGAGTCGTGGGAAGAGAAGGTGAAGTAGCTGAAACTGTGAAGGTGAAAGTAAATATGAAATAAAAAACTAACAAGTGTTCAGGTGGGTGGTGGTGTATAATATAAACTAATGCTAGCAATAAAGATGATAAATGATAGAAGCATGCAAACCAGAGAAGGTGTATTTTACGGACTAAGTGGACAAGATGGCCAGTGAAGGCCAATGGAGGTACCGTAGACAACATTACCAGCCTACACAGTGTAGAGAATATTAATAGTAGCACCCTTGTTGGTATGTCTCTCCATCTTCAGCGGTTCAGCTGCACTTGTGATGTCCAGGTGGGGGCAGTCGATGACGCTCTGCTGGCCGCTGCTCGCGGCGAGCCACTGCGTGGTGCTTGGCTCGCTACGCTCGTCTCTCCCGTAGGGAGCAGCTCTCCGCAGGAGTCTCCACGAAGTGGCCCGAGCGGAGCGGATAACGATCTCCAGGGCAAGCAATTAGGTTCCGTAGGATGTGGGGGCGTGGTTGACACCGATACTGCTTATTGTACTGTTTGTAGTAGCAGAGATGAATAGAGCTTATGTGGAAACTTCATTTGCAGCTGGTGGGAGTGGAGGGCAGAACCTCAGAGTACGATCAAAAGAGTCCCCCCACTAGCTCCAAGTAAAGAATTATATTCCTGTATATAATATATTCTCTGCGATTTCAATGGCATTGTCAGCTTTAGTTAACATCCATACACCTCTTCAAACCGCACCAAAACATAAACACAAATCACAATTTCACAAATCCATCACAACACGAGCCCAGCTAACACTCCAACGACAGCAACAGGATAGCTAGCACTGTATATCGGGTTTAAAACAAGCTTAGCACCTGTAGAGCAAAGCAACTATTGATTACGATGCCGCAATTGCTCCCGAAAGCAAGGAAGCTAAACAGCAACAGCAACAACAGCATCAACAACAGCATCAACAACAACAGAACCACATCGATACATGATCTTTCTCACCGCGGACGGGCCATCCTGAAATCGAAACGTGGACCTTCTGGCAGGATCACCAGCCGTGGAGAGCTCTTTCTGAACTCCAACAACAGCAGCAATTGGGTGGATTTGGAAGATGCCATTCATTTTGATGAGAACAAGAACACCATTCTCTCGAACTTTGAGGAATGGATTAAGCTTTCCACCGACAACAAGATCACTTCCAAGAACTCGTGGCAGATTGCCTTGATTGACTACTTCAAGGACTTGAATGTGATCAAAGACGGAGAAAACATCAATTTCCAAAGAGCTTCTGCCACTTTGGATGGATGTGTGAAGATCTACCTGAGTCGAGTAGAGTCGGTAGCCACAGAAACTGGGAAGCTATTGAGTGGATTAGCCACCAAGAAGGGCCAAGGTGATCATGCAAATGTTGATGAAGACGATGAAGACGACGACGACGATGGTGAAGGCGGTGGGGGCGCTAGTGGTGGGGGCCAGTCTGGGTCCAGTGGGGGCGCTGGTGGTGACGCTGTAGATTCCAATGGTAGAAAGAAGCGTAAGATGAATCGAGTGCTCGAGTCGACCGTTGTTCCCTTTGACACTATCAAGATAAAGAAACTCGACCAGGAGTTGGCCATTGATCCGTTGTTCAAGAAAGCGTTGGCTGAGTTTGATGAAGGTGGAGCCAAGAGCTTGTTGTTGAACACTTTGAATATTGACGGACAAGGACGAGTTGTATTTGATGCCACTGCCAACCGGTTAGATGATGGTGATGACGCTGCTGGCCGTGGTCACAGCGAGACGGAACCAATTGACACTCCTGCTCAGTACTACAGTAGTGCTCTGTTGGATATTGCACCGCTTTCCAAGTTTCTTTTTGGTGCCAATAACGATATAAACACTCTTACTATATGTCCTTCGCTTAATGAGCTAGAAGTAGTGCTTCAGGATATCAATCAGGCCAAGAAGGTTCTTGGAGGCGTCAATAACCGGTTCTTGGATGAAGAAACCAGCGAAAGAAATCGACCTGATGAGTTTAAAGACACGCCAGTGTTTCCAAATTACGATTATGATGATGGAATGGAAGGAGGAGACTTTGAAAATGGCATCAATGATGACGACGATAACGATAATGAACTCTCCAGCCATTTCAACGAGAGCGTTGTGCGACTGGTTCTTCACAACGACAACGAACAGATCCAATACGAGGAAAGACAAGTTCTTGATCGAGATCTCATGGCTTATTTTGATAGTAGCATGAAGCTGAATTGGCGAGGACCAGAGCATTGGAAAGTTGCTGCATTGAGAAGTAAAGGATTTGGAGGTGTTGGTGTTGGTGGCTCAATTCCAGACGACTCTGGTCATGGTCAAGTTGGAAGTGTAAAGAGCAAAGAAAAGAAAAATGCCACGATAATCAATTTTCTTGACGATAATGACGAGGACTACGATGAAGAGAAGATATTTGAAGCTCCCAAGAATGTTCTTAGCACCACCCTCAAACCCGATCAAAGAGTTGATGAAAATAGTAACAAGCTCCCAGAGGATATACGATACAACTCGCTGAGATTAACCAATCTTTTCATTAAGCTGCAGCTGTCGGTGATGCACTTCAAGAGAAAGAGTTTCCAAGATGGGATAAAAGCAGCAGACACAGAGCCCATCACTGGAGCAGTACAGGTTCTTACTGATGAGAATTACTTTGCAGATCAATATATAAAGCGAGAGCAGGAGAAAGCAATAAGTGCAAAAGAGGACAATCCATTCTACGAAGATTTTGGAGGAAATGACGATTTTGAAGGGATAGATTTCAATGATGCCTTGTCGGCACCTTCCAATGTACCTGAAGATTTGGAAGAAGGAAAGAAAAATGATATCATAGAGAGTGGGTCCGGCACTCAGCAGCTTCTCAGCGGAGGTAGAAAAGCCCGTCCTGAGTATGTTAATTTTTCAAGAATAGCCAAGAAAGTTGATGTCAAGTTATTGAAGGACAATCTTTGGAGAGCAATCAAGACAGAGTCTGTTGAAGGAGTTCAATCACGAAAAGCTGAGCAAGGAAATGAAGAAACTGAACAACAAAAGGAAACAAAGGACGTTGGTACCGCTGTAAACGGTAAGGACTTTGTTGAGATAATCTCCTTGATAGGAGATATGTATCCTCCAGAAGAGAAGAAGGATCTTTCTACCAGCTTTTGTTTCATTTGTTTGCTTCATTTGGCCAATGAACACGGCTTGAGCATTTCTACGAACGATGCGAATGACAATTTACGGGTTACTGGGTTCTAAATAGCCGATATGATAGAATAGAGGTGAATATTGGGTAATGTTGCGTGTAGAGAGTGAAGAGGTGGGAGATGGTGGAGATGGTGGAGATTGTGGAGATTGTTGCGACAGTGGGGGCTCTAGCGTATGGTAGCGACAGTGGTGGAACAAGTGCACGGTAGCGACCAAGGTGGCACACGCGTACGGTAACATCTGTAGCGACTGTGGGGGCATTAGCGAGTGGGAGAGATGAGCACAGAACATTGCTTGACATTGAAGTACTTTGAAGTACTTTGAAGTACTTTGAAGCACAAGAGGAGGATCGGCCGTGATTGAGGCCATCAGAGACTGTAAAGTTGGTTTGTAGGCCATATATCAGAAAGTTCATAGACCAGAACTCATAAAGTCCACCGTCCCTAAAGACAGTAGTCCATGAGCCACTCACCATAAAGTTCGCAGACCATAAAGTACATAAACCATGTGACCCCCGCCGAGCACAACTCTAAATTGCGATCCAGCTGTAGCGTTCGGTAGCCACTGAAAAGATGGTAGCAACGGTGGGGACATTTGCGAATGGAGAGAGATGAGCACAGAACATTGCTTGACATTGAAGTACTTTGGAGCACAAGAAGAGGATCGACTGTGACTAAGGCTATCAGAGACTGTAAAGTTGGTTTGTAGGCCATATATCAGAAAGTTCATAGACCAGAACTCATAAAGTCCACCGTCCCTAAAGACAGTAGTCCATGAGCCACTCACCATAAAGTCCGCAGATCATAAAGTCCATAAACCATGTGACCACCACCAAGTACAACTCCAAATTGCGCCCCCCCCCCCCAACCTTTCTCCCAGACCAAAACGCGCAAAATGCCCAAAACGAACAAATGAACAAAATGCTCAGATCATTCAAATCCGGTGCGCAAGTTTCTTTTTTTTGGGCTCTTGTTCTGGCATCTTCCGAGACTGTGACGGTGGCAATGCACGACTTTCTCCAACTGGTTTCTCATATGAAGCGGTGAGCTTCTTCAAGTACACAACAGTTTAACTTGTAATCATTCAGTTACTTCGCTACAAACTAATGATGATATCGTTGGGCAGAGTGTTAGCAAATAGAAATGTGGTGAGAGCGGTGGATGGAGGGTTGTGGAGCAGCTGGAGATTGGGTGGAGGTGTGGTTGGAGCGTCTCTAGTTGGAGGGTCCAGAGTGGGAGTCAGATCAATATCAATGTGGACCTTAAAGTCGGTAGAAACAGGATCTTTATCCAGAAAATCCTCCAATAATGCCATTCCAGCGGGTTTTGGTGGTTGTTGTGTTGGAGCTTCATCCAGATCGTTCTCGAGCTCCTCAGTCAGTTCCTCTTCCATCTCCTCGTCCAGTCACAGTATTCTTCAATCGCAAGAACAGGTTGCCAATAACGATTTGAACAACCCAGCGGTCCAGGCCGAGTTCTACAAGTCACTTTTGGCCAACAACTATCCCCTGATTGTTGTCCAGAGATATGAGACCCCTGGGATCGGGTCCAATACCGAATGTACGATGCTCTATATCGATGCCTTGACCAAACTTGGCAAAAAGGGTAAAGCTGAACTGGTCCAAAGATCCTTATTACAATCGGGAACTCCAGTTCACGGTTCCCTTGGTTTTGGTGCCGGTGGTTTTGGTGCTGGTGCTGGTACTAGCACCGTAGGTGGTATTCCTCTGGGTTTTGGCTCCAGATACGAGCCTATTCATGTGGTTGTGTCGGAATCGATCTTCTCCATCTTATCCAAATGGCTCAAATGGCTCATTCCCATGGCATTGTTGACCTATGGGGCAACTAACGCTTTTAACTACTTTGTCGAACATGGACCCATCTTCAAAGACCAGGAAGTCAACGACAAGTCGGTCGATGTATCGCAATCCACCGTGAGATTCAAAGATGTTTGCGGATGTGATGAGGCCAGAGCTGAATTGGAAGAGATTGTCGATTTCCTCAAGGATCCATCAAAGTTTACTAGCCTTGGTGGTAAGCTCCCTAAAGGTGTGCTTTTAACCGGTCCTCCAGGAACTGGTAAGACATTACTTGCCAGAGCAACTGCTGGAGAAGCAGGAGTTCCATTCTTCTTTATGTCCGGTTCGGAATTTGACGAGTTGTACGTTGGAGTTGGTGCCAAGAGAATTCGTGAACTCTTCAATCAAGCTCGTGAGAAGTCTCCCGCAATCATTTTCATTGATGAGTTGGATGCTATCGGAGGTAAACGTAATCCCAAGGACCAGGCCTATGCCAAACAGACTTTAAATCAATTACTTGTTGAATTGGACGGATTCTCGCAATCAGAAGGAATCATCATCATCGGAGCCACCAATTTCCCGGAATCTCTTGATAAGGCATTGACCAGACCAGGTAGATTTGATAAAGAAGTCAATGTTGAATTACCAGATGTAAGAGGAAGAATCGACATTTTGAAGCATCACATGGAGAATGTAGAAACCTCGGACGATGTCGATCCCTCCATCCTTGCTAGAGGAACTCCAGGACTTTCAGGAGCAGAGTTGATGAATTTGGTCAATCAAGCAGCGGTCCATGCATCGCAATTGAGTGCTCCATCGGTTTCCATGAAACATTTCGAATGGGCCAAGGATAAAATCTTGATGGGTGCCGCCAAGAACAACATGGTAATTACTGAAGAGGCTAGAAAGAACACTGCTTATCATGAAGCAGGTCATGCTATTATGGCGTTGTTTTCTGAAGGTGCTACTCCGCTTTACAAGGCAACTATTTTGCCCAGAGGAAGAGCTTTAGGGGTCACTTTCCAATTACCAGAAATGGATAAAGTCGATATGACTAAGAAAGAATGCTTTGCTAGATTGGATGTTTGTATGGGAGGTAAAATAGCTGAAGAAATAATCCATGGACCGGAAAATGTCACCAGTGGATGCTCATCAGATTTGTCAAATGCTACTAATGTTGCCAGAGCAATGGTTACTTCATATGGGATGAACGATAAGATTGGCCCCATGAAATTGAGTGATGAATGGGAATCTTGGTCCTCAAAGATTAGAGATTTGGCTGATAATGAGGTTCGCAACTATTTGATTGAATCTGAGCAAAGAACCAGAAAAGTTCTCAATGAAAAGAATATCGAATTGAAGAGACTTGCTGAAGGTCTTTTAGAATATGAGACTTTGACCAGAGTGGAAATGGAAAAGATTGTTAAGGGAGAGAAAATCAATAAACAAAAGACAGTGACTAATACCGTGATCAAGAGTCCTCTGTCTAGTGGACGTAAGGAAAATATAATTCCTGATAAGCCTTCGGTTCCTGTGGAAGTGTGATTAGTGGAGGAGGTGGTACGAGAGGGTGTGTGATAATGAATGAGAACATGAATAGGTGAGATAGTAATAGCATTGTATATAATAGAAGATGAAAGTCTGAAGTTATTGGCTTGTAGTGAAGGTGTAGAGTAGAGCATAGCGGTAGTTCTTCTACAACGTAGCAGGTTGTGCTATTCTTCTACAACTTGAATTGTGGTGGTGTTCTTCATCATGTTATGTTAGTTGGTGTGAATAACCGGTATTAACCGGTATTAACCGCAGTCAAGCGTTATTAAGCGTTATTAAGCGTTATTAAGCGTTATTAAGCGTTATTAAGCGTTATTAAGCGTTATTAAGCGTTATTAAGCGTTCTCTACAACGATCATGAACATGTAAATGTAGACGATTCATTCTTTTTATGATGCTTTCTACTGTTGCTTTATATGGTGCTGTATTAGTATTGAATGGTATTACACCTAGGGACTATGTATATATATTGAAAGTATTACACTAAGCTTCAATCCCATTGACTGTTCCCGCCAATTAAACTGTCTCTACATGAACAGCGTCTGGTTTCTCCAACTTATTCTCAATCAGCTTCTCGTCGTCACTCTGTTTAACCTCATTAACACTCATGTGGTCGCTGTAGACGTTCAAGTCGCGATGGAAACGTTCTGGTCCAGCCAACGTTAACACAATCACATAAATGAATATAGCTCCACAGAAGATAGCCATGACTTTCCCATAATTGTAAGCATCTGGCTGTCCCTTGATATGAAGTGGGAACTGGGCACCAATGGTTGCTTCGATAGTTGAAGAAGCAGAACTGATCAAGTTTCCCAATTGATAAACCAAACCAGACAAAAACGTTCTATGAGTGGCATTCACCAATTCCATAAGATGAATTGGGATGATACCATATATGCCCATAACACAGAACACCAAGGCAAAGTCACCGCCGGTAAGTGCTGGGCGCAGAGACATCATGTAAGCAGGATATAGCATTGCTCCTCCAATGAGGCAACCAATGATTATACTGAGTCTTCTACCCATTAATTCGGACAACTGACCATAAAAGATTCCTCCTGCCATACCACCAAGGTTCACCACAACCATTATGACTGTCTTGGTGTCAGCGTTAAATAATCTTTGTTTAGTAAGTAACGTTGGATACAAATCCTGAGAAGCATGGGACATGAAGTTGAAACCTGCCATAAGCAAAACCAAATAGATAAACATCAACCATTCAGTTTTCAAAGTAACAAATACCGAAGGGTCAATCTTATCTCTCCAGAAAGACACTTTCACCTTCGAATCGGAATTCAAATCTGATTTTTCTAATTCTTTTTGTCTTTGATGCTTCTTAGCCATTTTCATCCTCAAGAAATTTTCAGATTCGGGAATGAAAAATCTCCAAACAATCAAAATCATTGGCAACCCAGCAGAAAACCAGAACAACGCTCTCCAACCTTGATCTCCCTTGTAAGAGCTCTGAAAAGCTCTGAAAAATACAATTGATAACAAGTAACCCAAACTGTAAGCGGGCAAGAAGAAACCTGAAAGCACTGATTTTGACTTTTCGGGTTGGTTTTCCAATGCCGTTACTGCAGCGTTACCGTACATACCACCCATGGCGACCCCAAATAAGGCTCTAATTGCCAAAAATTGCTTGTAATCTTGAGCAAACCCAGTACCGATCTCCAATACCACGAACAAGCCACAGTTCAATATAAACGGCCATTTTCTGCCATAATAATCGGAGAGGATACCGAATATGATGGCACCCACGGGTCTAAGCATTAATACCAAGGTGACCCCCCAGGTGATCTGGGTGATATCCACCCCTAACGTGTGAGCTATTTCAGAAGCACTCGAAGAAACGCAGAAGAAGTCCATGGCATCGACACACCAAGCAAAAAATCCAAGAAAGTATTCGTTCCAATTTCTGAGAGTCATCACTCTGACTGCCGGAATAGGGTTGACTGTCTGCCACACGGTCTTGTCTGACGTCAATATTGGTATATCAAAGAGAGTCGTCAATCTGGTTGCGAAATAATGTTTGATAGCAGCGAAAGAAAGATCCGGTTTCTCGTTGTAGAGATTATTGTTAGGGATGGCGGTGGCATTATGAGAGTTGGTGTCGCCATTGGAGACATGATTGTAGAGTTCGTTAAATATCTGATCTTCCACGTATAAGTCATCCGATTCAGCAGAATTCAGACCGGTGTCAGTTGGTGGTTGATGCTCATCTTGGTGATGATGGTGAGCAGACATTGCGGAAAAATTCAGAGTAAAAGAAGCCGACGAGCAAAAAGTGGAGGAAAATCGATTCTCCGGCGGTAGTTCAGTGCGAAGGGAAGGTTTCAGAAAACAAGTCTTAACACAAGGGAAAAAACCAGCAGAATAGTATTATATGAGATGTTTGACAGTACCAATAGTCCTAGATAGATATATAGATTAGAATAATCCTGTTTAGATCTGTTGGATACTTCCTTCTACTTATATAACCCAGATAATCTCTGGTCTGTATTGTTTGTTCAAGGGTACAATGTACAATAAGGCTAGATGCGGAACCGTCTGTGGGGAAAGCAACTCCTTAAAATGTGGAGGGTGTGTGGGGGAAGAGACATCCAAATGCCCCGGTAGATTAAGGAAACAAAAGCTGAAACAACTTGTAGGTGGTTCCAATGGGTAGATGAGATACCAGCAAGGAATAGAGATATTACAAATTTGGGGACCTGCTGTTCTGTGAAGAATAGCATCAAATTTTAAGCACCGGAACTGCTGGGTCTTTTCAGATCACCACTGGGCATGAACTCGATTCCAATATCGATTGGGTGTTGCAGTTTTCAAATTTCATCTTTCCGAAATTTGGGCTGCCAAATAGAATCAGACAGTGCGGCTGTCTAGAAATGTGCGGCTATTGATGGTGGGGAAGCATTTTGCACAACTTTCAGGTTCGGATACTCTTAAAGGAGTGCAGTAAGACAAGCAAAGGGAAAAGATGGTATTTAATAGCATTTTTTTAAACATTTATGAAACAACAGAAAGATAGTATATGCAGTGAAGCTTCCACACCTCGTTAAAGGTAAAATTGGCCATTTAATATCAACATTTGTGGAAGTCCCTGGCTTCTGCTCGGGGTGACTCTTGTGCGTATTAAACGGGATTTTCTTAAATATTCCGGGCCAGACTCCTCCTTTATGGAAAACCCCTCGTATAAAAGTTGCACAAATTACAAAAATATGGTTTTGATTATGTCTTGGGTACTAAACCCGTGAATTGCTACTTCGAGTATGGCATTACGTACCAAAAAGGTGAGGAGTAGTTGGGTAAATTGTGGGGACAAGACTTAAAGTTGGTTGGAAAGATAAGATAAGAAGATGAGATAGTCATCCGTTGAACAACCACCTAAGAAGTGTGAAACATTTTTATAGGGTGCCAAGAGCTGGGGTAAAGCACTTTAGTATGAGATTGGATTTGTGTAAAGAAGAAGCATTTAAATATAATAATGAGTGATGAATCTTAATAGGAAATCGACTAAGGCGTAGGAGCAGGAATCATGTATTTCATGGGCTAAGAATAGGATATCCAAACAGTAAGCTTCAGAGCAAACTAACACAACTTTGCACAACAAAACCCATAATATCAATTCAAAGTTAGGTTGCAATACCTAGTAAACCTTCATAATTCTTCAAAAAAGGTATGGACATTACAGCAATTAACCTCTTGATATAGTACACCGACACAACCCATACGGATAATTTAAATCCTGCAGATAGATGATCCTTCACAAATATTGCCTGATCCTGCACATATTCTCTCTGTTTCTTAGTGGCTGCTCTTGTACTGTATGCACTCATATTATACAAATGTTGGAAACCACATAATGAGGATTTCTGTATATAGATTGCCTGCACACAATAACTCATAAATTAAAACCTGCATATAACAAGCTACGTTATGTAGCCCTGCAGTTCACTTCTCTTATCAAAATTTCCCAAAACAACAAAATTAATTGCGAGAAAAAAAATAAAATATCATAAACCTCCACGAGGACCATTTCATAAATTTTCAATTCCGCAGACTAAACCCACGTGGGGGACGCATTTCATTCAAATGTGTTGTGAATAGAGAAACGGTTTACCGAGTCATATCAATGCCGTTTGAGGTTGACGAATAAGAAACAGATTGCATGGCTCTGAAAAATACCAAAAACCAATTGCATTCACTAAACGAATAGTTGTTACAGAGTGATATAACATTTCTCATTCATAATCCTTTGCTATCTCTTGCTCTAATCCCATATCTCAACTACTCTGATCATATCAGCCGTTGCCATAGATTAGATTCATTTATCAAATTTATTTTGTTAGCGACTGAGAACGGAAAAAAGGATCTGAAAATTCGCTATATTACATCCTTACACCCGGCTTAAATTACAGAAAAGTATCAATTGGTGGTTACACAAAACCAAAAATAACAACTAAAGCACTCCCCGTTCCTTATAGTAGGTGGATCTGCGTCTGATTTGATCAATTTTTTCCTGAATCCGAAACGAAATTGTTTTTCCCAAGAATTAAAAGTGTTAGCTTGAATTTTTTTTGCAACAGTTGACTCCTGTGAACCAAAATCCTTATTTAGTGTTGAAATTTGTTTGCTGATACGGGGCTTCCTATAAATAAATTCAAATTGCTTTGCTACTAAAGAATTGCAACCACCAATAATTTTGAAATTTCGGAAGTAATTTTGGAATTACTGGTTCGATTGTTCTCTTTTTTAACCAGCACAAGACATATATCCTACCGATCACTTGCAAGCCATTAGCTATCTGTTTACTGGATCTCTGCAATCTGGCACCACTTGTTATTAGGAGACTTTTGCAACTACTGTCTGTTATCTATTGGTAACTGACCTATACAAGTACAATCAGTGCAATCATTGTTGCAGGTGGGTGGGTATTTTCAGGTTATTTGGTTCATCTTTTTTTCATTTCTTTAACAAATTCCAAAGTTCCTATCCTTTATTCAACAAGTTTCACATCTGAATTGGAATTTACAACCTTTACTGTCCTGTCAAATATCCATACCGAAGATCTGTCTGTCAAAATATCCAAACCGAAGACCTGTCCTGTCAAATATCAATACTGAAGACAATCCACAAAACATATTCCCACGGCATCCTTTACAACTACATTAGTCATGGATCAACAGGATTGGACCACAACTTTCTCACCACCAGATAGTCGATCTGGGGCTATGTTCTTTCAAGATCTTACTGAGCTGATAGGCGGCGGGAATACCGTCACTACTCCAAACCATCCTTCTGTTGCTGCTGCTGCTGCTGCAGTTGCCGTTGCTGCTACCGGTTCCACTGCTGGAACTTCTTCTCAAACTAATACTCCCAGTAACTTTTCAGAGCAAGACCATTTTTTCCTTCAACAAATCGAAAATAACTTGTATGAAAGTAATTCAGGCACCCCTGCTTCTATTCATACTTCAGGGCATAATGTTGGTTCAAGCTCTGCAACAAGTTTACATAACTCAGGACCTCTTCTGTCTGGTAAAGAATTGTCTGGTTTGACTGGTGGAGTCGGTTGTACTACTTCAACTCCTGGGGGTAATCATATCAATGAATTTGAAATTGAAAACTTGGATTTCATACTTCCTGGAGATATTCATTACGAAAATGGACAAGTTCATGGTGTTGATCTTCATTCTACTGCACATCGTCATCACCATGGTCATAATCCTAATTCTAATCCTAACAGCCATCATCAAATCCATCATTCCCATTCGAACCAACAATCTACTGCATTTCCTCCTTCTGTAATCAATCCACACACCCCTAGCATGTTGGCAAATAAGTCAATCCACTCAAATATATCATCTGATTCAAAACAACTGAATCAACGAGCTTTTGCTTCGCCAATATTGCCAAGTCAAAACGATAAATCATACAATGATCAACATTTTTATCACAAACATAGAAATTCTTTAGATCCTTCGAATTCGTCATACCAACATCAACCTCCCAGCCAGCATGTTAGACCTGATGCCATCTTTACACCTTTGGTGTCGCCAGCAGTAACACCAATGGAGTCGCAAATCAATCTCAATAAACAAAGTAATGGTGTGATGGGATCGAATCATCTGCAACAACAGGGTCTGCTGCTGCAGCAGTATAATGCTCCACCGGTACAAGCAGTTTTTGAACCACTTACATCACCAGCACTCAATGCACAGCAACTTGATAAAAGAAGAACTTCTTCTTCTATTTATGGGCCAGATGATAAGCTGGTAACTAACAAACGTAGAACTCCTCATGGAACACCTATTCTTCTGGCAAATAATGGATCCAAATCAACCGGTTCTGGAACCATTAAGCAATCTCCTTCTGTCAAGGCCAACTCTTCTTTCAACACGTTCGACAAATTACCGGAGTCAAGTGTTGATCTGAACAGATCGAGTATGGAATCCACCCCAATGTTCCCTCCTCAAGGTAAAAAAGTAGAAATACGCTCTGAAGTATCACCGGCAAAGTTGATGGGATTCACCATGGGGAGATTAGCTGAACAACAAAATGAAACTCAAAAGCCAAAGACTACAAAGAGACATTCTTTCAGCTCTAAAATCTTGCCAAAGTCTGTTAACTCATCCTCTAGTGAAACTTCTCCAACTTTAACGGGTAACTCGTCGGCTGGAGAATCTGATCAAAAGAATACCAGCAATGGTGGTAATCGTTTAAGAACTGATAAAGCGCAACCTACAAAAAAGGCGTCACATAAAGTGGCCGAACAAGGTAGAAGAAACAGAATGAACGTGGCTATACATGAGTTGGCCAATTTGATACCTCAGTCGTATCATGATGAGGTTGCAATACCATCCAAGGCTACTACGGTGGAATTGGCTTCGAGGTATATCAAAGATTTGCTTGATGAGCTTGCCAAGCAGAAATAATCTTTTTAAAAAGAAAATGGTGGCATGAGCAAATAGAATGTATATATATGTAATACTAATTTTGAGAGAAAAGTACTGTACTGTAGCATTGTTGAATGTTGAATAGTTATTGGTGAGCATCGATAAAAATGAAGGAAGTTCATCATGTTCTTTCGAAAATAAGAAAAAAATGGACGAGACCGGAATCGAACCGGTGACCTTTTGCTTGCAAGGCAAACGCGCTACCAACTACGCCACACGCCCTAGTTGTAAAATATTTTGAAGGGCAATTTGTAGTATTGTAAAAAGTATTAATTAAGACAAAGAGATGATTCAGATGATTTTGATTGTACAGGTTATTCAGATCATTCAGATGATCTTCTTAGACAATTGAGGGTCATGGTGAGTTACTTCTACAATCGCAATTTGCGTATGCATGTTTATTTATGTACATGAATTCGTGAATTTGAATGTGTGATAGATCATTCTCAAAGTATGGAAAGTTATGGCCACCACTCAGGCTCTACTACCTTAAGACCAATTTCTTCTCCTCCAGGAAGCTGTACTTTGAACAAATTTGTTTTCTCAAGTATTGACGTATCTACAAGAAGAAACCCAAGATTGTCCTGTGTACCAAGCAATTTTGCACTGGATTTGACTCTCTTTCTCACTGTCTTAGAGCTTGAAAATGGAGACAAATTGGGAGTTGCATTGGCAGTTGCATCTTCGTTGTTACCATTATCTGCTTCTAAAGAATTTATGACAGGCTCAACCATTAAACTTGAAAGCTCAGGTTTGTGCACTTTTTCAATCTTGGATATGGTAGGATCGTCCTTTATCAAGACTATCTCTGAATGTAATCCAGACTCGGATACCGATTGAGTTTCGTTTTGTGAACCAATCTTATCGTTCAACTCTGCAACATCAAACAATTGTACTGGATAGACCCTCTTTCTGATGACCCCACCGTTGTAAGTTCTAATAGTCAATTCCTGACCAACATAGCATCCTTTATCAAGAGACATTCCGTTTATGTAATCAAGATTTGTCTCAAGAGGAAGTAATGATTCACCCAAAACAGCATCTTGGATCTCAAAAAGTCCATTCAAATATCTTCTTCTTTTGATAACTTCCGGACTAATATAATCTTGGTATAGATCAAATTTTTTGACAAACGAGTCAGAAAATATATCCCAAGGTTGAATTCTAGAATTGTCTTTTAAAATAAATTTAATACCAAAATTTGGAATTCTGTTATCGATAGAAAACGCAACTAACGAATTACGGATTTCCTTGGCAAAGATCTCGTTGTTTTTAATGAAATTATGGGAACTTATCCAAGCATCTTTTGGGCTCTCCACAGAAGAAGGGAAATACTTAGTCTGAATGTCTTCAAGCCAAGCGTCAAACTCTGGGGTGTCATTATAGTAATAGTATGATTCATATGAAGAATCTTTCTTGATCTTAACCGATGCAGTTAATTTATGAAGGGAAAGTAAGTCTTTCATTTGAGGATAAAACTTCTTGCTGACCTCAACGAAGTAGCTGCTTGGAAGATTTTCGGATAATCCGATATCAAGATTTGCATTAGAGGTGTCATCCTTTGCGAAGTCGACACTAACATCATCAAGATCGGCTTTAGTCTTTTTAGTAACTAGTCTTTTATCATGAAATGGGTTAGGGTATATGAAGCAGTCATTAACCACACGACCTTTTGAATTGAGAAACATCGAGTTGACTCCGTCTCTATGGATAGATATGGAATGAGTAGGATCGTAAATATCCTCATGAATCAATCCCCAGTTCTTTTCAATGTCTACCGCAGCAGATAAGTGCAGGTGTTTTTCTTCATCATTACTTATAGTGTAGTGTCTCAGTTTCACCACCAGTGGTAGCATCCTCGTTGTAAGTAAGCCATTCAAAAATTTGGTAGCATCTTTACCGGTAATATTTATAATTGCCTTGGGGATCTTGGCCACTCCACTAAGCGGTATCTGCATTGTAGAGATGTAGATATGTAGATATTCTTGCTAATATAAGGTCTGGTGCAGGTTGGTTAATCTTCAGTTAAGTCTTCAAAGGTTTGTAATCACTCTTGACGGATGTCTGTGTGCAGGATGAGATGTAATCTAAGTCGTTGCTGTAGGCGAGCCGCCCAAGGACTGGCAGGCTGCATGGAAATTGCTCTCAGGCTGCATGCATGGAAATTGCTTTCGAGGATCCACCAATGGAGAATGGAGATGGACAGCCATTGCTGATGAACTTATAGCTATATGCTTGTCTAATTGTTGTGCATTCACTCTAAATTCACTCTAAACTCAGTCTACGTTCAATAAATAACTCAATAAATATTTTTATCTTCCTATACAATTTATACACACTGTGAAGACTGTCACCTACTTATAGACCTGCTTATAGGCGGTTCATAAGCTTCATAAGCAGCACACTTTCCCTGGTACGTTTGGCTACGCTTGTACTCTCTTCAATGCTTAAATCCAGCCATATCTAATTGCTTTCCGATGGTGTTCCGAGGCTTGGGCTCCACGTCAACCGGTTCCAAACTCCCCAAGGAGTCGTTACTAAGCAATTTATCTCTAATACTCTCAGAAAGAGACATCTTGTTCTTTATATCCTGACCCAATTCATGTAGATTGGACGAAGAATGATGTCTTGAATGAAGCCTGGAGTTTGTACTGGACATCGAAGGCATCGATATGGAGATCTCTGAATTGATATAAGAATCTTCGTGAGAAAGAATATCTGATCTATGGTCTAATTCTCCAAAATCAAAATATCCATAACCTCCAAACACATCGAAATCTGAATTCTTGGTAATCTCTTCTTCTTCTTCTTCCTCTTCTTCATCTTCATATACTTTTTTGTCCCCATTAATGTAAGGGTCAAAAGAAGGTGAACCAGAATACGACTCAAGAGTAAGTGGAATAGCTTTTCTGGTCAGAGGAGAATGCTTGTTAATTAATTCTCGTTCAACTCTAATTCTATGTAGTTCAGTTTTCCTTGATTCGGTATCTACCTTGGTCATGTGAAGATCTGAATTTTCTCTCAAGATCGCTTTGACTTCATGAACAACTTGCCTAAACGTGTCGAGAAATCTTTCAGTTTGACGGTGTTTTGATGAGATCGTAAGGAGCACTCTATCAGAATGAATAATATATCCAATACCAAATCCCTGGTCTACGGCCGGAGATATTCCAAAAAGATGTAAAGCTGGGTTCCCACAATTAGATATTAAAAGCTCGGGAGATGAAATCTTATCAATAACTGGATTGGCCAACAACGGAATATCTGTCTTGAAAGATATTTCCGGGATTGGAGGGAGTTCAGGATGTATTTTGTTTAAATACTTGATTGCATCATTGTTTTTCACGCAATGAATAAGGGCCAAGAAATGTCTCTCAAAACCTTTACCTTGCATTGCATTCAAGTACTGTTTGCTATGAATCTCGCAACATTCTTTAAATCGCTTCATCTTAATTTTAGCATCGTCATTACTTATAAATACTTTGACCAATCTTGAAATATCTTCATTTTGAATTGGAATCAATTCTGTTCTGGCGTCTCGGAACTTTCTTGTAGTAATTGGTTCTAAAGTACTCACTAACTTACCATAAAGAGTGTAGTTAGCAATTTGAAAACAAATTTGAAGCATTGAATCCACGGGGATGTTGAATTTGGAGATCAAATGTGAATCCAACTTTAACGACAACATTTTATATTCATGTTGATTAATCAAATCAGCCAATCTTGTTTCTGAAAGATGGATAAGATGAGTTAATTCCGGTGTCTGAGAGACCACGAGCTCTCTGTGGACTGGCTTGGTTTCCTCAGGTGGCACGAAGGTAATGGCCTTGTTAAACAAAGTG
The DNA here is from genome assembly GCA_030566905.1 of Chernovozyma aurita. NCBI lineage: Eukaryota > Fungi > Ascomycota > Pichiomycetes > Serinales > Debaryomycetaceae > Chernovozyma > Chernovozyma aurita. The sequence continues at coordinate 580,318 of JAKUBO010000009.1, forward strand.
TATTCCAATCCATTAATGTTCTTAGCAAGCTTAAGAATCAGATCGGTGAAAATATCACTAATATATCTCAATATAGCCGTACTGTCCATAGAGGCAGATTCCCATACCACTCCCGCTACCGAATTATTAGTGACAATGATTTGAAGTTTATCGTACCATCTTGAAGTACAAGACCCAACTTGCATGTTGGTTCCTGGTTGTAACGTTGAAGATCCATATGAGATTATCTCTGTCTTCTCCTGATCCGTTTCCGGAGCATTTAAATGATCAAGAACCAACACAAAAAGTGACAGGTCAACACTATCAAGGAAATACTCATTAGATACTTGCAATTCCTCTCTGGCACTTTTCCAGACCTTAAACGTTTGAGTAGTGAGAGATCCAAAAGAGTTATTGATCGCCTCAACCGGACCTATCTTGGAAGCTTCATCAACAATCGACTGAAGTATCAAAGATAATTCAAAATCGTTAAACCAGATCTGAGGAAGCAGGTCTGGATCTTTTTCTGAAGGTTCACGAATCACTTCAAGTTCATAGAACTGATTGTTACAGATCACCACTATATGGTTCGTGTTTGGATATTTCTCCATCGTAACATATCCACCATCGGCAGGCACTCTGGTAGTACCAAAGAGATTTCTGTAGCAATTCATACTGAGAGGATTCTTATTCTTGGGAGTGACATCTGGCTTCAACGAACCATTACGTAACGAAATGATAAATTTTAACGAAGAGTTAATCAACAGCGCAGCACGTTGGGATTGATTTGGAGGATTTATCGTCTTCAGATAAGGATCTTCCTCGAGAACCAAATATGGGTTTCTAGGAAGAGTGTCATTGTTTAGTTCTCCATATATTCCTGGATTGATCTCATCATTAATTGAATTAAGGTAACATGTATGATTTGGATCTACTGAGGCAGCCACCAAGTGTTCCTGAATTTTAACAATGACATCATTGGTTACGAAATCCTGGGAGTCTTCAAGCAATTGACTGTATTCCTCGATTGTAATAAGAGGTTTAAGTGCACCAAGAAGTTGCTGGGTGGTTGAATAAAGCAGTGGAACTGGGAGATGAGGAAGTGAATTTTCGTTCGAAAATGTTGACATTATGCTGGAATTATTTGTGTTTGTCCTGAATGTTGGATGATTGAGCCCCTAACTGGTTCAACAATAGTCTTGGATAAAATGTAACTTTGACACCGTGACTTGAAAATTAAGCAATCCAACTTTTGATTTCAAATATCAACGATTATTCAAACACGGGGGGGAAACTTGTCATGTTAAATAGAAGCCCCACTAAATCTTACTAGCCCCCCTCCTCCTCCACCACCTCCACTTCGACAATCGTATTATATCCAGGACCACTTAAGTCCATTTTGTGGGGAAATGGCTGTATGTAGGAAGATATGAGGAAGATATGGCCTGGCGAGGTCATTGGCGGGCCACGGGCTGTTCAATGGTTGGTCAAAATTGAGATCGGTTAGATAGAAGAGTGAGTAGTACAGGTGGTTGATATAGGGGGTATTCTTGGCATACTAGAGCATCTAAATTTTGATCAAGTTTTTAGGAATGGAAATTTCTTAAATGATGTAGAACAAGTTGTTATGTAATTGAGATGGTGTTGAAAAGTTTTATGGCCCGGAGCTTATTGCGTCTTTATATGCTGGGTTTCATAAGTCTTTATCTGCTGGGTTTCACAAGTCTTTATCTGCTGGGTTTCATAAGTCTTTATCTGCTGGGTTTCATGCGTGAGTTTATTAAATAGTTCATTTGGTTCTGGCTCTGGCTCTGGCTCTACCATATGCAACTATTTCACACTTCCATGTCCTCCTTTTCTCTACATTCTTTATGGCAAATCACGTAATTTTGTTTACTTAGTCTGACCCTATTCTACTTTACGATTCTACATTTGGTAAACTTCAACCTACGTCTCAATCCAAAGGCCGTAGGTAATATCAGATGCTATGTATGAACTTCTGTTATGTTATCTGGTGTTCTTTATTATTTGATACTTATGTCCCAGTCGTTTCCCTGCTGGCGTGAACACTAAAATACCAACCTCTAGTTACCATTCACTAGCTTTCGTATAAAATTAGAATTATTCATCAATGCCACCGCTTCTGCAGAATTAGATTTGGAAAGATCCATTGCTCCTGTGGAAGCAACCTTGCGTTCTTTTTCGTACTCTTTAGCTTCATCCATTAAGGGCTTAATACACAACCATCCAGTTTCTGTACGGAAATGACGCAGAAGAGCATCACTTCTAGCAAACTTCTTTCCACATCCCCATTTTGTAATCCCGTCTCGAAGATACCCTTCACATTTGAAATTTCTTTCACCTTTATGAAGCGATTGATGTCTCTTTTTATCATGAGATCGAGCAAATTTGCGATCACAAACTTCGCAGATGAAGGGCCTGTCAGTCGAATGAGTTTTCATATGAGATTTAAGATTGTAAGACTTTTGAAAGGCCTTGGTGCATTTAGGACAAGAGAAGGAATTGCTAAATGTCTCTTGAGGTTGATAGTTTGACCTTCGCCTCTTTTTTAATGAGGGAGATACGGTACATTTGACAATAAGAGAATAGTCAATGCCGTTGGGCGATGCTAATGATGTAGGTGTTACCCCAGGGAGTACCAATGTATTCTTCGAATCAGAACTTGAGTATGAAGAGGCTGAGCAGGAAGATGATGTCGATCTACCTTGTTCACATGAAGAAGAAGGTGATATTGGTCGCTGGCAGCCGTAGGAGCTTTGGTATTTGGGAGCGGTAGGTAATAAGTTATGGGATATATTTCTCAAGGTTGTGGCATTAGAATAGTAACCGGAAGATGGATGTGAGGATGGATGTTGGTGCTGGGGAATTGAATGGTATTGTTGTTGTGGATAAACAGGTAAATCATACGCAGATGGCACGTAAATGGAGGGAAGATGCAGCTGTGCTTGGGCTTGTGATTGTGCTTGGGCTTGTGATTGTGCTTGCACCTGTGCCTGTGCCTGTGCCTGTGCCTGAGTCTGTGCCTGTAACAGCGATTGGATCTGTTGTGAATCCTGTGATGGATGTGTTTGATGTATTTGTTGTATTTGTTGTATTTGTTGTGAGCTGTATAGTTGTTCTCTTTGCATGTAAGTGTTGAATGAAGGATCTTGTTCTTGTAACTGTTGATATTGTTGCTGTTGAGGATCATAATAATACGTCAAAGAAGGTCCTGTCACCATGTTAGATTGAATTTGGGGTATCATATGGGCATAATTCTGATCGCTTAGATAGTAGTATGACATGTTGATTTGTATCAATGTTTGTTATGATGTCCAATATGGATCGATGCTATTTTTGGGGAACTTTCGGAATTAAGACACCAAGACGTAACAACAACAGCTAAATAATGAAGCAAGTTACGGCTGATATTTCTACTTATACCAACTGCAAGAAAGTCGCTGCTGTCCGTATTTAAATATTAATCCAATTTGTCTCGTTTGGAGCCCCTTTCACCTAATAATGTTTGTTGAATCAACTATTAAGTTTACGAACCCGAAAATGCTTTCAAATTTTAATTTCTATGAAATACGGTTAGCTTAAAGATGTCAGCGTTTCAAGAAATATAAATATGATCCTTTTCCAAAAAATCTCAAAGAAAAACTAAATCTCAACCCCGTATAGCCTCAAGTCATCTGTAAGGTATATGCTCAGATTTAAATAATGTAGTAGTGAGCTGGGTGGGGCTGTGAGGTAAAATAAAATAAACCTTAACTGTTAAAGAATGCTTAAAAAATACTTCAGACCAGCGTCTGATCCAGCCCCAAAGAGGGATCTTGAGTCCCAAAAATTATGATGGTATCCCGATTGCTAAGGTTTTTGTATCTCCCTCGGTCTTCTTTTACTTGTTTTGGTTTCTGTTTGGTCAATATTTTAACTTTAAACTACATAATTTAGTTCTAGAAATTCAAAATATTTCAATGGCATGGATCAATTACCCCCAATGTTGTCTCATAATTATATGTCTATATATATTCAAATGCAGTTAAGTAAAAACAATCATCCTGTTTACTTAGTATCCTATGGAAGAGAATAGTACTTGAAAGAGGCAGGAACAGAGACGAAGTATCATTTGATGGCTTTCATTCAAATATTCATGTTTTCTCAATCGATATTTTAAGTTATTTTTTTAATTTTTTGGTTGAGGCTCAAGCTCGTGTCAAGTCGTATGTTAGCATATTGACAGCCAATCACTAATGAATGTGACAGCGCACATTTAATGCATCTCTCAATCTCACCTCCTAATTTGGAGGTCATGAGTAGTTACTTTCTTGGCTTAATTTGCTTCTGCAATTACCAAACTTGTCTTTAGATTGTTTCTCTTATGGTATATGTTGTATACTTAAGATTTTAGGAAAATATCGGCTAGGTGCCGATACCACTGAAATTTTCTAAACAAGCTGTCAAATCTTGTGAAAAATATTGGTTTCTGGTCATGTGTATCTTTGTTCTAATAAAATACGAGCCAACATAATGGCTTTTTATGTCTCAAATCCCAAAAATTGTCTGTTAAGCCACTTGAGGGCCGAAAATTATCCTAATCCAGAAACATAACGAGGGGTATTGAGCTGCGCCCACTCTTTCTTTCCATCTACTCCATAAACTATTGATTCTGTCTATGAAGGAAAATTATTACCTTCAGAGAGAGAATTATTAAGCCCCCAACTATATTTAAGGAAGAAAACATTTATGGTTTATATAGAATTTCACCTGCACATTCTGATATCATGTCCTGTCATTCATTTCAGTCTCTCTTCATTTTAGTCTTTCTGATGTCTGCAGCAATACAAATTAGAATTTCATACCAGAAAAATTCAGATCCATGTGTCACAAAGGTTATTTGGTGTGCAAAAAAAAGAAGAGTGGTAAGTAAATTGATTAGGATGAACACTGAAAGTAACACTGAAAGTTAAAGCGAAGAAGAATAATAATATATGTAATAACAAACTACCAGACTGCGCAAAGAGCAAAGATTTCCCAACTGCGGAAAGCATAGAGCCTTTATCTCCCAATTCCCCACCTCTTATGTATATTACCAAATATTAGTAATGCAAATTGATGACCTCTACAGCTTGTCCTCTACAACTTGACCTCTACAGCTTTGACCTACAACAATTCAAGAATTACCCTTTATTCATTCCTGTTGCGTTCTTCGGTCAATTCGTTCCGCCAATTGTACTGGACCGCCAATTGTACTAGACCGCCAATTACTACGTCTCTACATATAACTAAGCTCTAACGTTAGGTTTCGTAATTGAGATCGAGAACTAAATTTGACGTACTTATGGAAATGACATGATGTTGCAACCATCCTAAAACGTGAAACGGACGAACCCTTCAAAATGGTTCAATTTTTTCTTTTTTCCTTCAATATTTTCGATAATTCTATAATCTTTTGAAATTTCAGCTCTCTCCGTAAATGCCAATTTCATGTCAATTCATCTAGTCACTTTGGATTCTTATACAGCACCTGATATAATATGAAATAAACTGGACTGCTTCTGGTGTGGGATTCTAAAAATAATCTCGCTTATTATCGGGATTCATCAACTGAAAAGTAACTGCACTGCAGCTTTAACCGCAAGTAATGTGGAATTATCAACAAGGAATAAATTCTGCAGAGCGGTCAGATTAATAATCATTTACCGTTCTAAACTTAGCATTTCTTCTGAGGTTGTTACTAATTTTAGTATCCCGGTCCTCCATTCTTTTACAACCCCAAGTTAAACCAAAACCTATTGCGCTCAAAATTGCAGTGTAAGTAAACCCAATGAAGTACCTTGGCTGATCTCTGGTATCCCATACCAAAATTGGAACCCATGCTCCAGTTACATAGGCCAAAGTGTTTGTTACAACCACAATAAAATTTCTCTTCTCGTCGTTTTTATATAGGATTCTATTTATCCAGGAAAAGATCTGAGGTTGGCACCACGACAGGGGTATGTAAAGGAGATAGTAACTGGTCCAATGCAACCATAAGGGTAACTCCCAATACGCCAATAGTGAGCATCCAATTGAGGTGCAACTGAAAAATATCATTACAAAGACAAAGTTATACTTCCCACCAAGGAAGTCTCCAAGAAATGAAATTGAAATGGCACAGATAATTCCAACAAATGACACAATTGATGGAATTACATTATAGCTTGACAGAGGGAGTTTCAATTCGTATTTCATCCAGGTTTGAAATGTCGGTTGACCATGGCAACTACCTGAATTATTAAATGCAAGAAATACTAGAGGAAACAACCAGATATGCCAAGTGGAAAAATGTTCCAAAATCCTACTTTTAGAGAATACCTGATCCTCTTGTAGTAATTTCAGCAGCAGCTCTAGTGGTTGACTTTTCTGCCGATGGCTAAATTTTCCACCACGAATATTGGCTCCTATTCGTCTTCTTCTTTCAAGAGCTATGAGTTTATCATTTTCATTGAAGTAGAATGCGTTTGTAGTTGCCGGGGTATTTGGGATGACTAATATGGTATAGATAGCGATTGGGAAAGTTATCAACCCATCGATTATGAATAATAGCTGAAAGGGCTCTAATGAAGATCCAATTCCATTTTGGTTATTTTTTCCGTTGCTATGGACCAAGATCAACTGTTGAAGAATTGGACTCAAGACACTAGCCAAACTTGAACTTACACCGAACAAAGTTGACCTTTTGGAAATTTCGGTTGACGAATAATATGAACCCAATATGTATTGGATTCCCGGAAAATATGCCAGCTCAGATAACCCGATAATAAATCTTAACAAGTACAATTTGTTTAACAGTTTACAGTAAATTTGAACCATAGACAAGATACCCCAAAGAACTTGAAGACCTCCAAGATAAGAACCGATATGGATCTTATTCAATAACATACTAGAAGGGATTTGTCCCAAGATGTAGCCCACAGTCCACGCAGACATCAAGTAATTATACTGATTTTTATCCATTTGGTAGTATTCATTCATGCCGTTCAAATAAGCCACTGATATATTCAGTTGGTTGATTGTTTTAATGAAATACCCAAGCATAGAAGAGCTTAATAAAAAAAAATCCAACTTAAGAAGAAAAGATCTTTCAAGCGGATGCTTATCAATGGAATCATTAAGAAAATTCTTGAGTTTGAACCATTTGGAATCTCTTGTATGTTGAGGGATAGTATGAGAAAGATCAATCAATGACTTTGAAGTAGACAAGTCTTCAAGAGAGTAAGACTCTGAGGAATCGGATAAATCTGATGCATTGGAGATTTCAAGAATGTATGGTGGTGATTTGTTATCATTTGACCTGAATGATTCTGTCAATGGAACGTTCTCATCGTTTAATGAAGAATTGGATGACATTTGGGTCTCTGGTTGAAAGCTCTCCAGGTTGGTGCTGAATTTCCAATATTAGTTGAGTACCACTAAGTATAACCCCTCCTTGTACTTGTAATTGCAAAACAAAAAAATCAAATCACATTCTTCTTATTTCAATACATTGCTTCATCTTTTCTGTGTGTTATGTATTACAAATCATTTGGCCCCTTCTTAACAAACAGAGCCATAGTTGATTTGATTTAGCCACAATGTGTTGCAACTTCCAAGCCCAATCTGCGGCGCGGGTTTCCAATCGCTTCGGGGTTAACATCTTCAAATGTTCTATCGGAAAGGTTGATTACGCTTTGGAATCGGATATTTGGCAAACTATTCCGAAAGGTTTAGTGAATGCCACTTTTTGTATTTACCGGTGCTTGCGCTGTTGGACTATTGTTACCTCTAGTTCTGGTACTATAACCTGAATTGGTGCTAGAACTTACAGTTATTCCCTGGTTATTTGGTGGTTATTTCAGGCAATTCCTAATTATGTCTGGAACTAATTGGATTACTATTCGTGGCTATTGTCACATACTTACTCTAATTTAATTTATATATTAGATGCATACTTACTCATATTCTTTTTCTGGCAAACGTATACAGAGTGTCCCATACAATTTCGAACTCGAAATCTTCATCCCAGCCCATCACTTCCTTCAATTCTGCTACAAATCTCTCTGCAACATCTGGATGCTTATCTCCATACTTCTTCATCCACACATGATAGGCACTCCAACTTTTAACATATCCCAATATTCCCTTGAGTGTGCCTTTCCTAGAAATATATAATGAAGTGGTGATTGGCTTGTCTCCGGCTTTATATTCATTTCTTACAATATCTTCAAAGTACTGTGAGGGAAGTTCAACGTCTCTCATGAGGGTCTTTAAATAGTTTCTACCAGGCTGTTGCCACGATGGTCCCATAAAACGGTCCCATCCATCTTCTATATGAGAGCCATAACAATATTTATCGTAAATTTCGTTTGCCTTTGGATAGTTGATGAAAATTGGATCTTTATAGAACCAAAACGCCAATGTTCCTCCAGGCAGTAATACTCTAAATGTCTCCTTGAAGAATTTGGGATGGTCTAGCCAATGGCAACATTCTGCTCCTGTTAATAGGCTGATTGAATTGGGTTCGAGTTCCTTGGCTGATTCTTCTGCTGACCCTACAATGAACTCAATGTTGTTAGACTTGTTTTTCTTCTTGCACTCTGAAATCATCGTTGGAGAAATATCGGTGCCAATGACCCTGTCAAAGAATTCTCCCAATTTGAATGTAACAAAACCAGATCCACACCCAATATCCACTGCCAAATGCCTACCAGTAGTTCCATTATCATGATATGCAAAGAGAGTATCGTAGAACTGGTCAGGATAACTTGGTCTCTGCATATCGTAGCGATTGGCATCGAAGGTATGGTCTGAATAAGTAGACATAATGTAAGAAAAAGTAAGTGAAGTTGAAGCAAAAGTATCAGAATTGGTTAATCTTGAGTTCCAACTTCAATGTACTGCCAATTGACGACATTTATATGACAAACTCCACATCTAAGGAATCAAACTATTCTGAGAATGACCCATTCCCTTACAAAGCCAGACAACCTCTGATGGCCGGTACAGGCGCGACACCGGCCTCTAATAAGCAATGAGCATTTCAAAGAGAGGAGAAATACCGAAGACCAACCAAATCAGACTTTCAACCACTACAATGTCATGTCACAACGAACCATTGGTTTATTTACTACATCAAAACCAGTGTTATCCCTATATTACTAAGCCCCTCCAAATGTCCCAAATATTTATATGTACTTATTTATTTTTGTTTGTGAACATCTTTAGTACATCACCTTCTCTATCATGTACTACATCCGTTCAATAACGAATTCTTTGGGAATCTGTACCCTGCATCAGCCCAAGAAGTTAGATTTGCATTTTGGTATGCGTTCAAATGACTCTGAATATAATTAAAAGTTGGAAAATCCGGAGGATCACATGTGACATTAATTTCATCTTCTGGTTGATAAACTCTCACGTAATCAATTCTAAGCGTCACGGGGAAATGGATTGATGTCCAATCAATAAAAGCCCAACTGTTAGAAACACCAAGATTAAGAATTATTGACATTGGTTCCTTTGATATCCTTCTCCATCCAATATTACCATTAGGAGCCAATGCCTTTGAGTGAAGCGAAAAAGTAGGTTGGCCAACAAACCAAGTTATGTAACCAGTATCATCGTCATTCAAATATTCAAATCCATACGTTTGATAGCTATGATCAAGACCCTCTCCAAATTCATACCATGTAAGATTTAATGTTGTGGTTCCAGAAACAGCCTGCTGTACTGGCCCACCGGCATAGGTGTTCATAGTAGTAACTGAAGCGTTGTAAATCTTGATAAAGCTATAATCAGGCATGTACCAAATATCGAATGGAGCAATTTGTAAGGATTGAGAGGCAACTCCCAAATGCAAAGTTGAATCTGTAGCTGCTTCAATAGCATCAATTTCTGGTGCTCCTCTACCAACTCCTGGATTTGGATGATCTTGTCCCTTGCAGGTACAAACATTAAGTTTTTGACCAGGAAGGTATGAGATACCATCGGGCGAAGATTGATTTGGAGAAATACCAGCATCACAAGAATCATAACTGTAGGGCCAAATTCCTTCTGTAGAAGCCAAATAACCAGGTCTTCCCAAGTTACCCATCGTCCATAATCCGGGCCATAATCCAGAAACACTACCATAATTGGGAAGCCTGGCGGATATTTCTATTAAACCTTGAGTAAAACAAAACTTATTCCAAGATTGAAGCATACCTGAGCGATAAAATAAATTATGATTTTTAAAAGCATCCATACGAAGATTCAAGGTCCCATTATCAGTAATTACAGCATCAGGATCATACCATTCTAAATCCTTAGTACCATCGTACCATAAGTCCACTGCAGTCCAAAATTGATCGTCTCCTTCATAAAAAGTTCTTCCAATAGCATTAAACTCATCCGAAAATACTAACTTCCACTCGGTGCCATTTCCTATACTTTTGCGAGTGAGAGCTTCTTGGGGTGTATCGGGATCAATCAAAGGTCGCAATGCGCTTAATATTGGGTATTGATAGTGAGTTAAGACTTCATAAGTCTGCGGAATAAACTTATGACTAGCATTAGAATATGTTAGAACTGGAAGTAATATAAATACAGCCACTGCTGCTAAGAAAAGTCCAATAATTCCCAATAGTCCACCAAAAGATTTTTTATCCATACTCTTAAGATCAAATATAAATCTGTTTCTATCATATCTAGCATCTTCAATAGGATCAGGGTTGTGTAAATAGTCATCTGGTTCCTTTTCTTCTATATTTAAAGGGAAAGCAGAGGCAGGATATCCACCAAAGGGACTGAAATCATAGGATTCCAACATGAACGGATCGATAGTATCACTACTTTCTTTATTTGGTTCCATTCGTTTGTGATATCCATATAGAACCAGGCTCGATAAAGAACTTGAAGAAACGACTTTAGAACCAATCTTTGAAGGAAATCTGTCAAAGTCAGGAGGTCCTTGGACCCCATAACGATCATCAGATGAGGAACTCTCGTGAGAAAGTAAATTGGATGTAGTACCATTGGGCGAGTAACCATACTTATTATATGGTATACTACTATCACCACCATTAACTGGTTGTGGAGATACTGAAGATGATTCATTCACCGAACAAAATGGATCAGTAACGTCTTCGCTATCACTATTCAAAGTGGGATTATTCTGAGTTAAATCTCGAACCATTTGCTCTGGGGTGATTGTCTCTGTAGTATTGTCTTCGAGTACTTTGGAAAAAGATAATTCAATTTACTAGTTTGTAAGAACTGTTGTAGACAGAAGATGTTGTTTGATCACCGGTAGTAAGGGTAATAACAACAGCAATGATAGCCAAAAGTTTTGTAGATCAGATGGATATTCGTATATGGTGACACCTTTTTGGCGGTTAAAATAATACAACGATCTTCTAGTGATAGAGCCCTTGTTGTCTCTTTCAATATAGTGTTTATTTTTGGAACTGTTAGTTTCTGGGGCAGTCTCACACCAAAGATTAGAAGGATGTGCTCTTTTATCCGAATTCAAGAGCCAAAGAACTCGCTGTCAATAAGTAAGTTATGGGTCGCTATATATGCTTTCGAATATTGTTTTCTAGTCAGAAATAAATGAAAATTTGCTATAATCATCAAACAGAACAATCTGAACAGCCTCTCCAAATTTTTGATTCAGGAACGATACCCCCTTTGATTATATGCAGTGTGCAGGCTGAACTGCATAGAACAAAACTGTGATGCAGGAATGATGTGTTTTCTACATGCACTCTTTTGTATGTGCTGCGCTGCATATAGATGGTTAGCCTAGCTTCGATGGGCATGGGGTTGGTGGTGGTTCAACAACTGAGAGTACAACAATAAGTGATGTGCTTTCTACTCCATAGCTACATATCAGTACCGATACTATGCACAGATGTGAAGTTTCAAGAAAATATATATTTAATTAATTACATTACTTATATTAGTTGGCATTAGTATTAAGGGCCGTTGTCTTAGTAAGTGTCATAAGTGTCACTGGTGTTAGGAATTGTATGGTGATAAGATGAATGTTTGGATTGGGAGGTATGTGGTGATATAATTAGGATTGGGGATCAAAAGTACCAGAAAAAAATAGAATTGCGATGATACTAAACAGGTAAACTCAGTACGGCATTTTGTAATTGGATTAGCAGAATGTTGGATACCAATTCACCATTATCTTTTCTATTCCGATCTCTTCTGATCTCTTTTGATACTCGTTCGAAAATGTCCAACACTCCCCATCTTATGATCTTATAATCAATCACAAATCCTTCTTACCTTCTGAAGTCTTCTTGCTAGTACGATTAGCCAAGAATTCCTTGTATCTTTTCAAAGTAATATGATGCTGCATAGTCTTATATTCTTTAACAAACTCATACTCTGTACCAAACATTCTGTCCCAAATTGTAAAGAAAGGTTGAGAAAAATTGTGTTTGATACCCCAAATTTGATGATGAATATCATGATAGATTGAGTTGTTTGGAAATACAATTTGAAAGATATCGCATGGAAGTCTATAACCACAGTGATCATCCACGGTTTTCAAAGTTGCAAAAGTATACAACACAACAGCTTCACGAGGAGATAAACCTGTAACAATGGATGCAACACCAGTACCTAAAGTATCCAATAAGAACCCTTCAACTGGATCGTTGTATAAAGCTCCATAAGCATAAGGAACGTATAATCTATGATGTCTCGAGTGGAATCTTCTGTAGAGTGCTTTATTCATATGCATTGTACGATGAAGCCAATATTGCCATGTATCAATTATACAAAATGCAATTCCAAGCCTTAAGATTGACCATAAATAGGTATAACCAAACCAAATGAGTGAATCAGGAACAAAACTAGGAACCCAACTATGTCTTAACCCCCACATAGTGTAAAGTTCATGACCAGTAATGGGTGGAGTTTCAAACTTATAAACGGTGTATCCGACCACAGTTTGAATTATATGTTGAAAAATCACATCCCGTACAACTTCTTTAACAGTAACTTTGTTTCTTAAAAGTTCTTCTTCTGAAGGATGGATTCTATATTTCTCAGCAAGCTCATAAACATCGATTATATGGAAAAATGAAGAATATGCCCAGTATGCTACCACTGGGGCAATAAGAGCTAAAATACCATCGGGTAAGTTTGGAATCAATGATGGTTTAAGTGCAACATGTACTGGTGGTGGGATAGACAGAGATATCAATGAAAGGTTAACCGGAGGTAAACCTGCAAAGTCCGATATGGTGTAGTTGTAGCTTTTCATTTGTAGTAGGGTTATGGTAGACTGCACTAACTGCTCTGTAAAAGTTGTTCTATTTAATTGCTAAAGTGGAACAAATGATGAAGTTTTGTTGTTGTTTTGAAATATTGTGAGGTGTTTGTTCTTAACCCCCTAATAACCGATAACTATAGTGACCACTTTTAAATAACCAATGGTACCGATGATCACAACGGTCTCGGAATATTTAAGTAAGTTCTAGAGCTTCTTAAATCTGTTCACGCCCCTATATTGGCGTTGATTTCCTGAAAAATACTAGTGAATTAAAACTGGTGATAAAGATCTTTTCAGTGATGCTGGTGCGATTTGGGTCTAATATTCAAAAGACAAACAAATGACCAGTGCCTGTATATTGTTATCTCCAAAACTCGATGGATGGAACTTGTATGGTCTGTAGTAACTTCCGAGTGGTGTGTAATTGAAACAAATCAAATAATGGTTGGTCGTTATAAGTAAGTCAACTCTAAAGCCTGTTGTTTGTTCAATGAGCTGTTGTTAGTTTAGTAAATCGAAAGATTTGAAATGAAAACAAGTGATGATGACCGGCCGGGTTGCTAAAGGAAGACAGTTCGATGAGTGGTGCATATAACCAAAAAATGACCCAGGTGATGATAGATCAGGACGAGACAAGAAATGGTTTTGTTGTTAGGCGAGAAGACGACAGAATTTCTGCTTTTAGAGTTTATAGAAATAATAACCTTGGGCTGGGACGATATTATTGTTCGAATGTACTCAATTTATGGAAAGTATTTTTAAACCAACTTAATAGTCTGGTGGCTAATCTCCTTTATGTCATGAATGAATAGGAGTTATGCGCTTAAAGATGACTTCATGGCAATGCGACCATGCAAAGAATGGCAGAATAGGAGAATGAGCAGAATGCGCAGAATGGCAGCTTGACATCCTTCGAGAAGCGCCAATATTACCATCGACAACAAGTGCAATCTGGCAGAAACTTTGTTTTATATGGCAACTTCATTTTAGTTGCACTTTAGGAATTGTAGACGTAATACAAATCACAGCTCCTAGTGACTCTAAGAATTGTATAATCCTTTAACCTATTCTATTACATAACAAATAACAATTAAGGAATAATTAAGTTTGGCTGTTTCTATTTCACAGCTAAATTGTAAAACACTGTAAAATTATTATGTTTCACATCTCTGAATTTAGAAAAACCGAACCTATGATTATGGAATGCCATGGGTGGGGATATATAATGATTATTGGCAATGCCTTACCTTTTTATGGTGCATTACATGGTATTCCTTTGCATGTCTGTATTCCCTTATTTGGCAAGTACTGGTGCATTCTTGTAATATGGACAGGAATGGCCATGGCCGCAAAAGAGATCCGAGAAGCGCATTATCATGGAGTGCCAGGGGAAGCACATAGGCACTTACACTTCTTACATAGTTCGCTTATCTCGATCGATAGCTTAGTTTCAGAGCCTTCAAAGCCTTGTTTTGTCCAGCCACCAAGAATCTTTAGTGTTGATGGTGAGGAATTCCTAGTATTCATATTAAAAGTACTAAAAGTATTAAATATTACATGTAATAATTATTAAATGTATTAAATTTCAAATCTATTAAGTGTAGGTTTAAAGACGCCCCAGCATCGAAACAGAAAAGACGGCAGAAACGCTCGGAGACTCTCAAGCCCTCCCGTATCCATCTGATTTCTACCCGGCTCTTGGCAGGTGACCATAAGCAAACTAACTCCGGCATGGCCCCATATGGAGTCTGAACCGAGACAAGGACCACAAACTGCCCTGGCATTAAACTGCGAAAGAGTTTCTAATGCGTTCTTATTCGCGGAAGAGAAAAAACCTTGTATGAAATGTGTGTTGCAGCCGCTTGCAAGCTGGACTATTAAGAAGTGGGATGCAGCCGTGGAAGCGAACCTTAATTGGAAGCTCAGAGTACGCCAACTACTTAGTAAGTCTATACCTTCACCAGCCAACCTAACATTGGCACCAGGGTCGGTGGACACTGTTTGGAGAAGTAAGTCCCGAAATTCCCACAAAACCCCGATTCTCCGTGGCCAAGCAAATTCATCGCCGTTTCCGGGGTCAGATGATTCAAGAGCTAGTTTGCAGCCAAAATGAGATAGTAATTTGCTCATCACAGTAATTTGCTCATCACAGCTCACATTTCCCGTTGCTAGAGCAAATTGAAAGCGTTCTCCCGTTGTGAGAATGGCACAAAACGAGGAAATAGGAAGCTTGTGGTGCCTGAAAATTGGCTGAATCCGTTAGGTGTCTAAAACTCGGTCAAGATTCCACTCCACATTCCCTCGAATTGGAAGATGCGCCCAGAAAGATGAGCAAGAATTAACCTCTGAAAAAATTGCTCAGGTCGAACAATACGTAAGCACTTTGGAAACTGTCAACGGGTGACTATATAAAGAGGGGTGACTAGCCTCCCAGTTCTGTTTTTAAGGTGTTTCGCCACGTTCAAGATGAATATGTCTAGTAGTAAGCACTCATGCAAAATCTCCATGCTCTGGAACTGGTACACAGTTGACAGTTGCTTCATTGCCCGGAGCTGGCACGTGAGATCCAAGGGAGCCTTTGCTGGTTCGTGCATTGGTGTTTTCTTCTTGGTGGTAGCATCCCAGTGGCTCCACCGGTTTACCAGGGAATACGATGCTGCTTTAATATCGAGCAAATCCCAGGCCAACAGAGATTCGGACGCAAAGGAGGGCTCCGATTTGACCGTGAATTATACTGGAACCAAGAACCCGGAACTAAGTACCATTTTGCATAAATGGTTGTTTACATCCAGACCTGTTGGGGGAATCCAAGCTACACCTATTGAGCACTTGATCAGAACAACTTTGTTCACGATAGAGTGGGGCTTGTCGTACATCATCATGTTGTTGTTCATGTACTATAACGGGTACATTATTATCTGCTGCATCCTTGGAGCCTTTGCTGGTCGGTTTTTGTTCACTTATAATGAGGCTTTGAACTGCTCCACCATCAACGACTCTCAGGAGAAAGATACAAAGTGTTGTCTATAGGAACCTGTTCAAGTTAGTGAATTTTGACTCGTTGACACTAGAAGCCATATAGACTATCTCCCTAATATATTTTACATACGTAATAAATTCTTAACCGCCCTAGTAACTTTACCTTCCTAATAAATTCCTCTCTAATAATCTAATAACATTGAGTACCGTTGCGTTCCAGCGTTGAGGTCAGGTTCCGAACATATTTGTTTCAGAAGACCACAATCGGAGATTTTTCTGACGATCTCTAGAGCTCAATCTGGTCATAATCACTACGGTTTACTATAGATCGCCCCAACATCTAGTTCACAACTTGACCACATCGCTCTGTATCCGGCAAAACTGCTTAATCAAAGGTCAACTAGAAAAACAGCCAGTGGGGATGGAATGAAATCAAAGTAATTGTGGACAATTCAAATAGCCTCCCCCCTGTCAAACATTCAATCCCAGCTCATGCGGCTCTCGCAATTATCTGCTACTGCCTCAACTATTTGAAACGAAATGACGGTTGACATCACCAAATCAAGCGACTCTTTTACTCAGGCAATGCAGGCTCTCAACCTAGAATACAGCGAGTTTGACCAGCAGCAATGGCTGCAAATGAATTATCCCCAGGTTTCTTAGGCCAAACAGTCAATCGAAGCGTCAGGTACGGCTCAGAAATGATCTCCGAACGGTTTTGAATATACTTGAGACACACTTGACACAACTGCTTGCCAAAAACGGGGACGGCGGCGCAAAAGAAGAACATTCTAATTTGCAGAGGTCCGTGTTGTTGCCCTAACGTAGGATGTAGAACAGTCCTGCTCATCGGCCGGACTTCATCGTGGAGATAGACTCCATCTTTTTGATGGAAACAGCCATGGGTTCAGTCACAACCGGCGTACAGCCTTCGCACAGCGAGTGAAAGAGCGCCAAGATCAGGTGATCAGTGTAGAAGTAATTCGGGGCGAGACAGAGGTCGTTTCTGTCTTCGGTTCCTAGGGTTGGGGCTTCTAGGCTGCCACATTGTCCCAATATAGGATAGAGCCATAGACAGTAAATACTCAGAAGAGGAGGAATTTGAATGTTGTACAATTCTAATCTGTGCTATAAGTTTCGGTAATTTTCAGCACAGGCAGAGAGAACATAGGCAGAAACAGATGTAGAAACGTTCAACTGAATAGAGAGTTGAGATACGGGTTCATGGCAGCTTATAGAGCCCAAGAAACCCCGTCCCTTCAATCTACAAACTTTTCACGCTTGCGTTTATTCCCACATTACACATTCGATATGTCGAAGCCCATCAGGACCAGCCACTGAAGCACTTCTTAACCTCCGTACAAAGTAGAAAGGAAATTGAATACACACCCCGACTCAACAACGTAGTTTTCCATTCCCTCTAGTTCCCAATTCGTATCGTCTGAACACGGGAATATCTCTGGGATCCAATACGACAGCTTTGGCCACCTAATCGTCTTAAAAGAAAAGTAGACAATAACATATCTACATAAATGCGAAGAAAAACCTAATAACACCGAAACTACTTAAATCAATGCATAACACACCTACACCGCTTTAATTGGCATTTCATCTTCAAACTCTCCACCATTGTTCAAATATCATCTTTCTAAATTTCTTCTTATGGCTATCTAATTTTAACACCCAAGCACCCAAGTACCCGCACTTATCCAAGTCCCAACAACTCCAAATTTAAACGCAATATATACAGTCTCGTTGATAACAGTCAAAATAGGTGAAGCTTTCTTTCTTTATCACGTTAACATAATGTCTAAGTCTTCAAGATATTCTGGAGATGACATATGGAAGAACAATGTGGAGAAGATAGTATGTATATGGTGGATTTAATGATTTAAATAGAAAGAGACACAAACAAAGCCAAGTGTACATGTCCAACTGTGACAAAACAGTTGATCTGCTGAAGAAACTGATGTTTTCCATGTGATACTAACAAGTTTTAGAATTCAGAACTCTTTACACTTACATATGGTTCCGTGGTTGCCCAGCTTTGTAGGGACCTTAACAACAACTACACTGAGGTCAATCAGCAACTCGATAAAATGGGCTACAATATTGGGTTAAGACTTATAGAAGAGTTCTTGGCCAAAACAGGGGCACAACGATGCCAAACATTCAAAGAGACTTCGGAGATGATATCAAAAGTTGGGTTTAAAATATTTCTCAATATTCAGCCAGTGGTAACTAATTGGTCCCTGGATGGGAAACAGTTTTCACTTGTATTTTCCGAAAACCCATTAACAGAATTTGTGGAATTACCTATAATAAGCGATAGTAAAATAGGAAAAGAATTATGGTATTCCCAGATATTGTGCGGTGTGTTAAGAGGGGCAATGGAAATGGTACAGTTGGACGTTGAATGTTGGTTTGTTAGGGATGCCTTGAGAGGTGATGACCATACTGAAATGAGATTAAAGTTGAATAAGATTCTTAAGGATGAGGTACCGGCTGGTGAAGATTAGATACATTAATACTGTTTGAGCATTCGTTGCGAATTTTGAAAATAATTATAAATTACGTTCCAAGATATTGAGCTTGTAGGATCAAAGATGAATGTGTGAGAAGTTCGAGATAGAAAAAAAAAAAGATTGGACTATATGTTGGAGAGTAGCACCAGTAAAGTATGACTAGAATGAACTTGAAAGCATACATCCTTTCTGAAACCAGCGGTGTAGGACCGACCACTACTTATAGTGAAGTATTTGACACTTTTGTTTTCAGATTCTCTAAAAAATAAAGCTGTGAAAAGTCTGAGAATCCACTATACGAGATCAACAGCAGGTACACCTGGGTACCACCATAATTGCCATTTGAAGCAAGAACAAACTCCAGAGACATCTTGGTACCACTAGGATTCTCTATAGACCACTAGGATCCACTGGAATCCTCTTAGAGACCAAAACTGAAGTATCTTTCCTGGACGTACAGTACATCTTGCTCCAACTTCTTTCCCAAGCGCTAGCATTTCTTCCTGGTATGCTTCAAGAGTTAAATTCGCAAACCCACTGGCCCACTGCAAGTTTGGCTCTATATGGCCCTGCTCTAGATTAAAATCGGAACCCGCGAAAAACAAATATCGAATTCAATGGCCATACTTGCAAATATCTATAGCTATCACCCATAATTGTGTGAAGAATAACCTTTGAAGTTATTTGAAAAGAATGACCCACTTGATACCCACTTGATACCCACTTGATACTTCCAATATTATAACAATATCATAAGCTGACCCCAAAACCATTGACTGAAGCCCATTAGACAACGGTTTCCCAACATATTCTCTCCTCCTTCTCCCCGCCGAGCTTAATTTCTTTCGCGCTAGCCATCCAAAACTCTCTCGCCTCACCATGTGGTTGATTCGATCTCTGCTGGTTATGATCCTTCTCCAGTACATTGACAGAAGTTGGCTCACCATAAAGTGGTGACTAAACTTCAATGGAATAGAATATTTCAAGAAAACAACGTTATATACTCCGAACCAAGCATTAAGGTCTACAGACATTCTTCCAAAGTAACGCTAGCTTCCACTATTCAATTGTACTTATAACACACTGTACATCATAGTTACCAGTGGACCCTGAGATTAATTTTTTTTCAGTTACAACTGTATCTTAGATCTCAGTTCCTTTCCATTTTTTTTGTTAAGTTGCAACTAGTTAGAACCAATTATGATCAAAGGTATTTTAATGCACATTTTCCACATCTTTACCTATGATGCCGTTTTATGGTTTTTTAGTTTAATCATCAACACCTATTTTAGAGACATTGAGTCAAGAGGAGCCTTCAATATCCCCAAAACTGGACCGATTGTGTTCGTCATTGCCCCCCATGCTAATCAATTTGTGGACCCTCTTGTGGTGATGTCCAAAGTCAAGGAATATTCTGGAAGACGTATTTCTTTCTTAATTGCTGCTAAATCGTTTAGACTAAAATATATTGGATTTGCAGCTAAATTGACTGGTGCAATACCAGTAGAAAGAGCTCAGGATAACCTCAAATTAGCCACTGGGAAGATCTTTGCTGATATAGACGATGATGATACAACTATCCGTGGGGAAGGTACAAAGTTTTCAAGTCAATGTATGGCTAAGGGACTCATTGGACTTCCTGATTCTTTGGGAAATGTTGTAATTGAATCAATTGAGTCCGATACTAAATTGAAGATTCGTAGGCCATTTAAGATCCTGTCTAAGGTGAAACCAACTTCAAAGGATTTAGATGTGATGAGATTGTTAAAAGAAGGAACTTCATTTAAAGTGGCTCCGCATATTAATAATGATAGATTGTTCAGAAATGTGTTTGATCATTTAAATGCTGGACAAGTATTGGGAATCTTTCCTGAAGGTGGATCTCATGATCGTCCAAGTTTGCTACCATTGAAAGCAGGAGTTGCAATTATGGCCCTTGGGTCTGCTGCTACTTCCACTGATCCAAATGTTGTGATAAATGTGATTCCTGTAGGGTTGAACTATTTCCATCCTCACAAATTCAGATCAAGAGCAGTAGTTGAATTTGGCAAACCAATTAAGGTGGATAAAACAATGGGTTTGGAATACGAGAAAGATTCAAAGGGAAGCATTAGCCAGCTTTTAGATACCATTACCAGTGGATTAAGTGAAGTAACGGTTTCCTGTAATGATTATGAGACTCTTATGGCACTTCAAGCTGCAAGAAGATTATATACTTCTAAGAATAGAAGTAAGATTCCATTACCAATGGTGTTAGAGTTCAACAGAAGACTTATTAAAATCTATGAGAAGAGCTCACAAGAACCAGAAACAATTAAAATGAAACAAGATGTCATTGAATATAACAAGAAATTGAGAAGAATGGGGTTACATGACCATCAAGTTGAGAGTCTAACTAGTTCCAATAGGTTTGAAGTATTCAAGAAATTTACGGCAAGATTATTTACAGTCAGTTTCTTTCTCGGGCTCCTGTTACCAGGTATATTTCTCTTTTCTCCAGTATTTATTGTTAGCAAAAGAATATCGAGAAGAAAGGCTAAAGAAGCATTGGCAGGTTCTGTAGTTAAGATCAAGGCTAAAGATGTTTTAGCTACGTGGAAGATTATAGTTGCAATGGTATTAGCACCTTGTTTGTATATTCTTTACAGTATTTTGGGAACAATTCTTATTGTGAAACTGGAATTGGTTCCATGGATACCAGCTTGGTTGATATTTGTTTATTGTTACGGCTGGTCAGTCTTAACTACTTATGCATCATTGAGGATAGGAGAGATCGGTGTGGATTACTACAAGTCATTGAAGCCACTTTTTTATTCGGTGTTGAGTCAACAATGGGATGTATTACAAATTAACGAGTTAAAGGAACATCGTAAGGCATTAGCTTTGGAAATGGGTCACTTTTTGGAAAAAAATGGACAGGGACTTTTCCAAGATTATGGCAACTTTTATGGTGATAATAACGCAACTTCTAAGGGAGAAGGGCTTAGTTCAAATGTTAGAGAGCCTCGTGTTAGCAACCGACAGTTCTTTTTGCAAAGATTATCAGATTTTGAAAACCTCACTCTTGATTATTTAGGAGATGTTCCTATTTTCTCTAATTCTACTGAAATAGAAGAAGATGACGAAAAAGAGAGAGATGCAGAAAATGAAGCAGATTTGAAATTTGATGGTACTGATGCGGAGACCAAGAAAGATAATGATGAAGAGTCAGGTCAAGAGGACCTTGAACCCAAACTAGCAGATTTGTTAGATAATCAAGTTAGGCAAAGAAGAACTAAGAACAGTTAGGGAAAAGTTGCAAGAGTCAGAGACAAGTTGATGAAAAGTTAGAGAAAGTTAAGAAAAAGCTAAAAATAGTCATATAGTCAGACAATAGCCAATGATGAGCTGCAATAATTATCCACCAAGAACTTCAGAACGTGATGTGACAGAGGACAATGGTTTTAGGTAAATAATAATGCTCAACAGAACAGCCTGTACATCACTGGCCCCTAATTGCAGCCAGATCCAGTTACCAAGGAAGTTAAATATTAAGTGACGATAGAAAATATTGAATTATTGAGATATTTTTTCATGCTTGACGGTTTCATATGTCAATCTGCTCCTTTCTGGGATGAGTAAGGAGCCAGGAACAACAGCAACACATGACGAGCTCGCAGCGTCAAACAATATTTAACAAGGCTTTGACTTTGGAGAATCACTCTATCGTCTATTCCTGAATCACAGAAATGTATTACATTACGTGTATGGGGGAACGCTGACATATTTACTTCTCCTCCTTGCAATTCATTAAGGTTCTTAAAACTGAGCCTCGACGATTGTTTTGGGTGCACCAGCAGAAGGCACCGATCGCGAATTTTTAGCAATGTCAGGGCTGCGTTGCTCGGTGACAGGTTTTGAGGATGTTCTGAATGGTTACCGAGAGAGGATAATATATGAAGAGATGGAATTTCCTAGTTTTTTTTTTCGATGGTACTATTCTTCTTCCAATAATCCTAATAGTGATAAAAATATGAATTTGATATACGTCGCTGTCTTGATGATAACCGTTGTTTCTGCTACTCCAGTTCCCGCAAACTTGAGGTTCAAAGCCACTAGAACAACTGGTAGTGGTGCAATTAGCTCATTGACTACGTCAACTTACACCAGTTTGCCAGACAATTCAAAAATACTGTTCAACAGCTAGAGTTTAAAATACATAAGAAAGATAGAAAGCAGCGTACAAAGTACAATCCAATCTTTATAAGATACTCGTTGAATAAGATAGAATGGATAACTATGCTCCAGTTTTGGCATCCATAAGCAAACCTGCACATAACTGAGAATAGAGTTCCAAATAGTCAGGTACTGTATATAACTCAATTGGTGAAATCAAATTAACCCTTCGTTTCGTGTACAGTCCCGTAAGTAATGATCAATAATGATACCCACCCCACAAATACAACAAAAATATGAATAGAATAGTTTTTTGTAAAAGAAGATGTAAAAAGTGTGACACGTTGCTTAGCCCTGTGAACCTAAGGTAGAGTGAGTTAAAAGCAGGGAGTTTGGTCACCGATTAATGATGATCCATAATTATGTTGATACAGTTTAGAATGGAGGTGAGCATAACTTTAATTGGTGTGGTGAGATGAAGCGAAGCTGCTGCTGTGTAGTAGTAGTTCGGTTGATGCATCTGGCCCACAAACCCCAAACAGGACAAATTAATCACCACTGATGTGGTAGTTGCTAGGTGCCCTTGGCTATGAGTGAGAGTTGGCACTGATGCAAACCTCCTCCAATAGGACAGCTTTATCGTTAGAGATGTGGTAGTTGTTGGGTGTATTATGGACTGATGCAGGAATCGAATAGGACAACTTAAAACGCAAAATTGCTGCAACTTTAATAGGAAGAAAAAGCTTCGGGCTTAAATTTTTACCAATCAATGCGAACTTTCGCAGCCTGCCTGGGTCGCTAAACCACTGAAAAAAGAAAGGCAGAATATAGGATGCCCTGTTCTCAGTATCTCAGTACTTTCTCGTCTTTATCTTTTTAATTGTAGAGCTCTAATTTGCATGGATCATTTCCCTTTCCAACCCCAAGATCCCACTTATACCAGGTAGCGGAAAAAGGATTGATTATCCAGGATCTATAAACTTTGTCATGCCAAAGTTTCCTCCGTAGACGACTACTGTCCCAACGCTTTCTACTGCCCTCTTCCTCCACGTTTACCGCACCTTCCAGAGTGATCCCGCCCTTCCGTACCATGATCATGTCGCCAACATATTTATATGCCGGCCAAATTCTTGTTTCTTTTCTCTGGCAGTAGTCATTTTAGTTGCGTGTCCATTTTTGCCTCCCATTTCGTCATCTTTGGTCAAATAAAGACAAGAATCCTGCACACTTCCTATCAACAGGTCTGACAAAAGCTTGCTGTTAGTCATTTAGTGACCACATCTTTTTGCTCGGCTTATCTCAAGTCGTCAGCATTTATTAATATTGTTAATATTCCACCCACACAACTATTTTATTACTTGAACAACTCATAAATTTTGGTATATATTGTCTAAGAGATCTTCTTATATACTTCAAAACAAAACTTTTCCCAAAATTTTTATTTATTGGAATTTAAGGACCTTCATATCCGGTTACATCAGCTGTCTTTTTGATTTGATCGCCCTAATTTTTGATATCTTTCTTACTATTTGACGCCGCCACTTTTTTTTTTTAATATTTGAACGGTGTTCTTTCCAAACGATATAAAGTTATTCAAAGACTTTACTGCCACTAATACTACCACTTCTATCTCCGGTAGTTTTTGGTCTTATTTTACAAATCTAGACCCAAGTTTTAAGCCAACAGTACTGTTGCTTCTAAACGTTTCTAAACCTGATTTGAAACGAATTTCAAATAAATTTTGAATCATCCCAGAACTTTAAGCAAGTCCTAACATAAATAACCAATAAACAACTTACCTATAATTGTTTGAATCGCCGTCTTTACCACAAACCATGAAGATCACCATCAGATTATCAACCAATACCTCATATTCCTTAACTATCCCTGACAACTCAACGGTTCAAGATCTTTGCACCTCAGCAAAAGTGGCATGTCCGTCTGCTGCTAAACTTCCAACAAATTATAAACTTATCTTTAATGGACAAAAATTAGATCCTCACTACAAACTATTACTGGATTTTGGCGTGCTTCCAGGTAAGGAGAATACCATTATTCTCATGAGTAGTGGGGATGCTAGTCCGCTCAATTCACCAATATTAGCCCCAACCACAGTGAGAAAATCCAAGACTAAGAAATCGAAATGTTCTTTCAAATCTTGTACTTCTACACCTTTGAGAATGGTTGGAGAATGTGCACATTGCAATGGGAAGTTTTGTGCTAAGCATCGTTTACTTGAAGATCATCATTGTCAAGATTTACAATTCTGTCGGGATTCTGCTCATGAGAGAAATGCAATGAAGTTACATAATGAAAGTACCATGACCAGTAGAGTATAATGAATTGGATTAGATGAGGAATGCTTAGATAGGATAATTAATATAATAATGACTTAGATTGGAGATGTAGAGTAGCGAATAGTAGTAGTGAGAAGACGTAGTTGTTGCTAGAAGTTGTTGGAAGTTATTGGAGGTTGTTGGAAGATACCAATCTATTCATTAATCTCTCTGATTTGTTCGAGAGTACTTTCCTCAACTTCAAGTACTTGTCATTATACTTGTCATACTACTGTTATGGGTAACTCAAGGTAACTCGTTGATATCTATGGTATAGACTCAACTCAGACTTGCTTCAAGTATTGCTCTATATTATCCTACTAACTATAATCACAGTTACAACGAAAGCTCATTATATCATGTCGTCTAGTATTTTAAACGCTGCACTTTACTCCAGCAGTACTTCAGCAGCACTCCAGCGGCACTCCAGCGGCACTTCAGCAGCTATTATATCGTAAATCTTTTCGTTTCTCTTATATTCCGCTCTAATTCTCCCCATTCAAACCAAATTGTCCAAAATTTCCTGGTACTTTCCATGAGTCACCCGGTTTGCTCTCTTCAATATTTCTTCAGCTTCCTTGTAACAGGCTTCTTGTTCTTCACTATCAAGCTCATATAAATTACCAAGCGATATCTTAGCTTCAGCAATAGGAACCCAAGTTTCAGGGTCTTCTTTGTCTTCTGCCTTTTTGAAATAGTCCCCGGCAATTTTGTAGAACTCTTGAGAAATCTTTTGAGCTTCTTTCTTTGTCAAGCCGTTTAATTCAGACACATCTTTGAACTCATCATCGTATTCAAGCGTAGTGTACACGGATGAAGGAATTTCGGCCTCTTGAAGATATGATTGTCCAAGTCTTCTACAAAGCTCCTTTCCAAGCAGAGGCTGCTTCTTGGGGTTGGAGTTCACCTTGTCCAAGAACACTATAGTATGATTTCTCCACCATTGGTTGTATTGATCAGCTTCCTTGATTTCATGCAATGGATGCTTTTCAGATAAATGAACTTGTTTTGATTCAGAAGCATCTTCATCGTCATCTTCTTCATCTACTCCCCTTTCACGACCAAAATTATCCACCATATCTAAAAGGTCATCCAATGCTTCAAGAAAATTCAAGTTGTCTTCGTTGAAATGGTGCAATTGATCCAACTCGTCTGCTTTCTCCTCAGCCTTTTCATAGGTATCAATAGCTTCGTCAAGTAATTTTGCAAGACTCGACCCTTCAGAATCAACTTCAAGTTGAGAAATATGTTGCAAAGGGATTCTGTTGATTAAAATACGTCCCTTTGCAAATAAAAGGTCGGCAGATTCTGGACTGGATTCCAATCCGAGCTCTATTCTTTCAAGCGCTTCTTTGAAATAATCTTCTATCTTTGCAATGCATTCATCTTCTTCGGTTTGGAAGAGTGCTAACTCAGCCAAGGCCAAAGCATAGATGGAATAGAAATAGTCGGGAAGAGTGCTTGTACTAGATTTGTCAGTTTTGTCAGTTTTGCCAGTTTTGTCAGTTTTGCCAGTTCTGCCAGCTTTGTCAGTTTTGCCAGTTCTGTCTGTTTTGCCAGTTCTGCCAGCTTTGCCAGAATCACTACTCTCTGAACCAGCGGTGCTGTTTCTCAATATCCGATCACATTCGTGCACTATTCCATTGAGAACAAGCTCATTTTCCTTTTCAGACTTGGAATATGTATTCCAAAGGGCCTGTAATTGAGCTATCTCATCATCTGCATCTGCAGTTTCACTAAGTTCCACCGTAAGTTCGATACTTCTTTCAGCTGGTGAGACTGATTTGGTATCATCTTCAATTTTTTGTTTTTTCGTCTTTGCAACTTTTCCAAGTCCGACATGCTTTGATCTTTTGGCCATTTTTCGAGCAACTCTGGACGATAATACTGTAGGATAACTTCCTTACTGAAATAAGAAGATAAACTGACAATATGAACTGTAACGAAAGTGATGCAATGGAATGAAATATTGTACGACTTCTTCTTTTGTGTCACCGAAGACCTGAGTCCAAACCAAACGAGGGAAGATCATCAGATGTTAACATACTGCATACAACCCGTAAGATGAGATTAGTTACTGTGCAGGAGCGCAGACAATGCAGTTACATGCAGTTACATGCATGCAGCACTCTGCTCATCACTCTTTATCCAAGACCACGTGATATAGAGTGATCAATTTCGATTTTCTTTGAACCAAAGATTTGGAGTAAACCATTGAAGCTGCAAAATGGATATGAATGTAACGGTTAAAACTTATTTTTCCCTCTGGAATTTGGTCTGAAAGTTTAGCTATTCATTATATTTTCACAAAATGACCAATTTACTTACCTCTTGGAAGTGTAAGGATGAGGTCCACCTTGTTATCGGATTATCCAATGCGTCGTATCTAAGAATCAATCACATAATCGAATCTGGAGCTTTGCCAATACTCATTGCTGACCAACTCCAGGTTGAAGATCAAATACTATCAAAATCTATAACCAGTCTAGTGGAGGAGAACAAATTACAAGTGTTATCGAGATCGTTTGAAGAGTCTGATTTAGTAAATTTAGGCCGAGAAGAAGTTCAGAAAGTCGTAGATAAAGTGTTTGTATCTCTCCCGATATCTGAATATGATCAAAAGACGAACATTTACAATGCATGCAAGAAGTTAAGGATTCCTATTAATACGAGTGATTCGCCTGAACTATGCACTTTTTCCCTCTTAGCAACTTACACCTCTGGAGACTTTCAAATGGGGGTAACTACAAATGGAAAGGGATGTAAATTAGCATCAAGAATTAAGAGAGAATTATCAAATACGTTACCCACTAACATAGGAGAGATTTGCAACAAGATCGGAGATCTTAGGAAGAAAATACAGGAGGATGACCGCATTGAATTGAATATCGGGGAGCATGATGATGACTCTTTCAATTCATCTAAATTAAACACATTAATTGAAGAGTTCAACATGACTCAAGAACAACAAAAACTCCAAAGAACAAGATGGCTTTCACAAATAGTTGAATACTTCCCATTGAAATCGTTGTCAGAACTTTCGTTGGAAGATTTATCAAAGGTTTATCATGAACAAAAGGTATCCAAATTGAAAAACGAGTTAAGTTCAGATGAACCTAGCAGTGCAGATCCCGCGGCTGCTCATATCCACACAAAGGGTTCTATATCACTTATTGGATCAGGTCCAGGTTCTGTTTCTCTTTTGACATTAGGAGCCATTCAGGAAATCTTTAATGCAGACCTTATTCTCGCAGATAAACTCGTTCCTCAACAAGTTTTAGATATTATCCCAACTCAAAGAACAAAATTATTTATTGCTAAAAAATTCCCAGGGAATGCAGAAAGAGCACAAGAAGAACTACTTAGTCTTGGACTTGAATCTTTACAAAAAGGAGAAAAAGTGGTGAGATTAAAACAAGGAGATCCTTACATATTCGGACGTGGAGGTGAAGAATTCAATTTCTTTAAAAGCCATGGATACGTACCTAGTGTTCTACCCGGAATAACTCTGGCGCTTGCTGCCCCAGTATTATCTAATATTCCCGCTACCCATCGAGAGGTTGCAGATCAAGTATTGATTTGTACTGGTACGGGACGTAGAGGAAAGTTACCAAATTTACCTGAATTTATAGAGTCTAGAACAACGGTATTTTTAATGGCACTTCATAGAATAGTGGAATTGATTCCTAATTTAATCGAGGAGAAAAAGTGGGATCCTAAATTGCCAGTTGCTGTGATAGAAAGAGCATCATGTCCTGATCAAAGAGTGATTAGAACTCGCTTAGAAGACGTTGCTGAAGCTATAGAAGCCAACGGATCACGTCCCCCAGGATTGTTGGTTACCGGGTATGCTTGCGAAGTCATTGAAGACAAATTTGGTGAGAATGGAAACAAATGGATCGTTGAGGAAGGTTGGAACCGAGGATCAACCTCATCATTGGACTCAGTATTCAAATTAATCGAGTCACAACAAAAGGATACCAACCAACCAACCAACTAACCAACCAACTTACTAACTAACTAACTAACTAACTAACTAACTAACTAACTAACTAACTAACTAACTAACTAACTAACTAACTAACTAACTAACTAACTATGGGTTCAACCAGATGTACATACATAGTCAATTTTATAGACAGAACTCTAGAGCAAAAGATGTAAAGTGTAAGTAGAGAAGCTTCGAGGAGGCATCGAGATCTGGTTATTTTGATTACATAATATTCCACCACTGGATGACATAATCTTGCTTTGAAACTTCAGAGATGGAACTTCGGATCAAACTTGGGTCTTTGGCCATTGCCCGATCAACATTCATCCAGTACATCTCTTCGACTCTGAATTGGTTTCCAGATATCTTATTAACAATGTATAGACTCCCAACTGTCTCTAGAGTTTTGCAAATAAATAGATTTTATTCAAGTACAAAAGTAACCAAGTCAATTGCATTTGTGCTTGATATTGATGGTGTTCTCATGAGAGGTTCGAAACCGATTCCAAGTGCTAAACCAGCTTTAGAACTTCTACAAAAACATAAGGTGCCATTCATATTACTTACAAACGGTGGTGGGGTTACTGAAGAATCCAGAACTCGATTTTTGTCTCAAACAATAGGCTTTGAGCTTTCGACTCTCCAGATGGTTCAATCTCATACTCCAATGAAAGCACTTACCCATGACTATAACAGAGTTATGGTAGTTGGAGGACCCGACGATAAGGCAAGAGAATGTGCTTTGAAGTATGGATTCAAGGATGTCATTATGCCTATTGATTTGGTTCGTGAAAATCCTGCGGTTTCTCCACATCATAGATTTACCCTAGAAGAGTTATCAAAATATGCATTAGATCCCAAAGATATAAATATAGAGAAACCAATTGAAGCAATACTTATGTTTAATGATCCTAGAGATTTTAATACCGATAGTCAGGTTGTGCTAGATTTGCTAAACAGCAAAAACGGTCAAATAGGTACAAGGAGATCAAAAATAGAGCATGGGCCCAAACCATCTATTCCCATGATATTTAGTAATAACGATTTTCTTTGGGCTAATGATTATAATCTTCCAAGATTTGGTCAGGGTGCAATTCGTCAAATGCTAGAAGCACTCTATGCTGGATGTAATGACGGGGCTAAACTAGAATCAACTATTATGGGTAAACCATTCAAAGTACTGTATGACTATGCCCACCACGTTCTTATTGATTGGAAGAATAAGCTTGATACAAACCAAACTAACGATACATCAAAACAGATAATCCCTCGTTTAAACGAAGCACCACCAATTGATCTGCCATTTGATAAAATCTATATGGTAGGTGACAACCCAGCTTCTGATATTAAGGGAGCCAATGACAATGGATGGGAATCATTATTATTAAGAACAGGAGTTTACCGGGATGAAGATTGGGACACCTCTGTTGCTCATCCAACTGGAGGGGTATTTGACAATATATATGAGTCAGTTCAGGAGACTTTGAAAGTCAATGGCTACATTTAGATTTCAAAAACTTCAAATAGAATGTTTTAGTTGCTTCAAGTTACAGGGTTAGATGCAATACATACTTGAATGAACGGGGTTAAATAATATTAATTAGAATTTCATGTAGAG
The DNA here is from genome assembly GCA_030566905.1 of Chernovozyma aurita. Taxonomy (NCBI): domain Eukaryota; kingdom Fungi; phylum Ascomycota; class Pichiomycetes; order Serinales; family Debaryomycetaceae; genus Chernovozyma; species Chernovozyma aurita. Next base: position 611,195 of record JAKUBO010000009.1, read on the forward strand.
AAAATAAAATTGCGCAAACATAGAATCATGCCAGAGTATCAAATATTTTGTAGGAACCGAATGACAGCTCAACCACAACTACAAAGAATTTGAATGTGAGACAATGACAAGAAACAAATCAAATCTCATATAATATAATGTCCCAAAAAATAATTGTTTAAACAAGGACAGATATCTGATTTCTTATTGATAGACCACCACAGAAAATTTGGAGACTTGAAATTCGATACCCTTGGATATCCAAAATGTGTGTGTCTCAGAACTTTAGACTACATCAATTTATCTATAAAATGACGTACCAAATGAGCCTCTTTATGTAGGTCCCAAATTTCAACCATATTTACATGCTCCAAATGATTCAATCTCTTTATTGTCATGACTAAGAAATACCCTTAACTTCGGATTTAACCTATGGAATTGGTGAAGTATTATGTATATTATTTCCCTTTAAGTAAAGCTAAAAAATATTTACACAATATTTTTTCGAAAAATTGTCGACTGGCTGATCTAGATTAGTGCATTTTCCCTTCTATTGTATTTAAGGGATTTTTCAACAATACATTTCATTTTGGCCAGTTGATATATCGTATTGTGTGAAATTCTCCACAATGTTGTTATTACAGAAGTTGAAATGTAGATTTTTGATAGTCATCCATATAAGTTTAATTTGGTGGTCAACTTGAATTGGAAGTAATCAACAAAGACAAACTTTTTTTTTTCTTCATCAAGTGGAGTTACAATTTATTTTTACGAGATGAAGCAGCTTATCTCCTCATCAAACATAATAAGATCCTCTCAATCTCGACCACCTATAACTCTTGTCAAAGGTGTGAATAATGCAGTTGATGACATAAAAAATAAAAACCCCTTTGGTTTTTGCCGCGGCTGACAAAAAGAATTTATATTTTATCTCTTGTCGGACTTATTCATAATTGCATACGTGACTTTCATTGCTACCTTTGTCTCGATTTATCATTCTATTCCTATGAGACAAAGATCTACTCTTCACACGTATAACCGTGGATAAAAATCGCGCTAACTCTTTCTTGTTTCGTATATAATTTCAAACACGAATTCAACCTTGAATGTACTCCCCCGACGCCGTCCTATTTTGATGGATATGTTTGAGATGTAATTAATTGTCATCAAGCTGATCCATTCTCCTCTTTGCATCTTAATAGCTGGCAAGTTTGAATTTTCCAGAATACTACAAATAATATCATAGCTTATATAAATATTATATACATGTATTCCAAAATGCTGTTTCAAGTTAAGTTTTGTTGAGAAATATCTAATACGAGAGATTGTAATGCTCTATAAATAAGGCGGTTTTAAAAATATTTGTTACGGTATTGAAGTTGAGTCTAGCTTTATGAGTTTTAATATCACCTTCAGCTCATTTATTTCGATTTACTTTTTTTTTTTCCAATTAATCTGAAACATATCTATGATGTTTCAATCTTACCGTTGGTCTATTTGATAGTCACTTTGTTTCTTGGTTATTGTTTAACTGTTCTGGACTCAACTCCCCCCCCCCTTGATAGCTGGAATGTGCACATTCTCATTTCCGTTCCTCCAAGTGCCGCAGGTCAATCCCCGATTTTATAGATATATTTTCTTTCTAAGCATACACGAGCGGAAAGGACTTCACTTACATGAACAAGACTACCAATAGAATCATGATTAGTATCACTTGTATTTGTATTGCTTTGATGATTAGTTGAAGTTTTCGAATGTAATGTAGACTATGAAACAAATTCTAGATCTGTCAAGGGCAAGAAATTGCAGCACAAGTTGATACCAGAACAAATGAACACCAAAAAATTCATTCAGAATAAATTGAGAAGAAAAAATAAATAATCATTATATCGACACTTTTCTTTGAGGGACTCAAAAAATCCTCCTACTTTCCTACATCACACTATGGCTCAATAAAATAATAAAAAGAGTGTAAATCGTACAATTATCAAATAATAAGATAAATTCTCCCAATCCGTTTATTAGTGCTAACTATTAAAAAAAAACTAATGGCGAATTAAAGCTGAGGGCATAACAAAGGGAGGAAAACTAGGACCAATAGGATGTAAACTCAGTTGGATGTGAGGTAACTTTGGTTCAATTTTTAAACCTTCATTGTTGTGTTTCTTTATAGATATCCTTCTTCCATTCTTTCCTTTACAAACTTTGTTATTCAAAACCTCTTCAGCAGCTAATGCAGCTCCCTTTCTCTTCACCAACTTAGCGTGAAATAAACCACAAGCATTACATAAAGTTCTTACACCATTAGGACCTCTACGCCATTCTGGTGTCTCTGTAGTACCACAACGATGGCATTTGTTGTTTGGTTTATTAATTACCTCAGAAACTGTACACTGGGAACCTGCCACAGATGATCCATAAGGATAGTGCACTGGTTGATAGTAACCTTGAGGTCTACCAATTTGTAAATGTTCTTGAGGTTGAGGTTGAGCCAACTCAATTGGTGAATGTTCGTAAGAAGAAATATAAGCAGGGAATTGTGGTGGAGAACGATATTGGTGTTGTATAGTAGGAGAGTGATATTGTGAAGTTTGCTGGGAATGTGTGACGTATGAAATCGAACTTTGTTGTATAAGTAACCGCTGTGCATGGTTAGATGCTATTTCATGCTGTTGATGCTGTTGATGCTGTTGATGCTGTTGATGCTGTTGAATATGAAGTTGGTGTTGATGTTGTTGTTGTTGATGTTGCTGATGTTGCTGTTGGTCATATACTTGAGTGACCGGAGATGACTTTTGATACAAACCAGAACCAATCACGTAGTTAGAAGGATTAGAAGGATTGGTTGGGTACCTGTAAGATCCTAACGAAGGAATTTCTTTTCCTAGTAATACGCTAGGCCGATCTTCTCTTATTCTTGTAGATAATTTTGGTACATAAGTTGAAGTAGAAGAAGTAAGTTCGTTAATAGAAGGTAAGCGAACTCGATTATTTGAAGTGGAGGTCATTTTTGTGAATTTAATTAGCCCTTGGTATTACTTAGTGACATGTATTACTTTGAGTCTTGGGTTACCAGGTCAATAAGCGTCTGCTAGTTAGACCTGTGAAAATCGATCTCGAAGTCTTGAATGCTAAAATTTTTGCATCGTATAAGACAGGAATTCGGTGACTCTTTAAATAAAGTTATAAAATTATTGATGGGGGACAGAATTATTCTCGGACTTAAACCTCGCATCAATGCTTCCAAAGATATGCCGCTTTAAAACCCTGTATGTTACTCCGATTCAAACAAAAATACACAATCAATCTAACGAGATGTGTTCATGCATATTACGGATGCGCATGAAAAGGGGCTAAAGTCAAAATTAGAATATTGCATAGAGCGTCATGCAGCATGTTGTATTTTGAAGTGTGCAATTTCAAAAAGATTTCGAGATTAAGCTCTAAGAAAATTATACATACAAATTTGTCAGTTAAATGACTGAATATAAGATTAAATTTTTCTAAAAGGATACTGAACTGAACCAACCCACACAATCATTGCTGGCAGGGCATGAATTCAATGCTTTTGTAAAAGTTGCCTGAATATGCTCAACATACAACCTTTCAAAAAACTCGAAATAAAAATCAGAATCAACTTGTTTCGACTTATTCCTTTTTCCTGCTAGTTTTTTCTCATATGAATGCACCAAGTTACTTTCTTGGGCTCGACTTTAGAATTCTTTAATTACTAAACCGATAATACGTATGAAACAATTTTTTCTACTTTAGAACAACATCATAAAATTTTTATTACACTTGTGGGTGATTTCATTGAAAGATTAAGTGGAGATGATTTTAGCTTTGGTCTCTATAGTATTTGCTTTTAGTTTTTTGAATCTTGATAAGAAGTTTTCGGGAATATGTTTAACCGCATCTAATTTCTATTACGATTAGGCTTGAAGAATCCATTCGCAGATGTTACTATTTTTATCGCTACCTAGCGGAAAATCGTTTTTTTGACAAGAAATTGTTTGTTTGCATATTGCCTAAGCAATTGCTTATAACCGGTTCTAATGTTGCTCACATTTAGCAATAGCTACAAAAGAGAGGGTTAAAGGTGCGTTTATCATCGGAATAATATTCTACATGTTGCAGAAGTGATACTCTAGAACCTCCTTGTTAGGGTTTATCTCGAATAAGTTCCTGAGTCTAGGACATATTCAATTATGCATGTTTCAAAATTTATTGTAACCAGGATTTTTTGACGGTCAGAAATTATGGAACCTCAGGTTACTTCTGTGGTGGATAAGGATTTATCATTTTACTCTAGTATACATTTGGAACCATGAAAATTATTTTGTCATCTTAAATTGTTATTCAAATCCGGTAATTGCTGATTAAATATTTTGTATCAGAGCCTGGGATAATGATATAACCACTTGTTACGAATTCATGACTAGGTGTCAACTGTTTTTGCATGATTTTGAATTCCGTTGATAACCTTCAGATCAATGTTAAATCTTGAATCAACTTACATAAGATGAAGTCTACCAGTCATATATGTAGTATTGATGCATATATCTTGTCGAATACAAAGTGACATCACCAATGGCCAGTCTAATTTTGATAGCTTTAATCTGTTAAACTTGACAACTGGAATATCCTAGTTGTTGATTTTGGTAAAAAATGATACCCAGGTGCCGAAAGTAAAAGCAGGAACTGATGCTGATGTACAATAAGCAAAAGCTTCATGCAGCCATCTGCAGACTAATTACTTTCACGTAAGCAAGAATCAACTTTGACTTTGTCCTGTAATATACTGGAATTTTGATTCAAAAAAGTGAAATTCAATAGAGAGCCATAACAAATTATATTAAATTTGGGATGGGGCCGTAATCGCTTGTTTTAAATTCCCGGAAGTGGGCCCAAAGCAATTTTACCATAATGCAGATCAATACCTTTTTCTTACGAGTCTTGCTATATGGTTGTCAGAACTAGGTATCACCTATTTTTTGAAAAAGTCAACTTCCGTAGTATTGATGTAGATTTCAAACGAATAATAAAATATTCTAGAAGATGAATAAATTAGTTTATAACGTTGCTACAATGCGGATCGTCTTTCGTGTCAAGAACTAGTGTTGAAAATCTAGGTGCTCTATTTTGTTGAGGTTTTAATCTATTATTAGAATTTAATTTATCATAGACAATACGAAATTGAAAATAAAATTATAATAGATTTCTGGATCTAAAGATTAATTTAGCTATCAAACTTCAGTAATATTGTAAAAGCAGTAATCAAGATTAACGATTGAAATTCAACTGCTACTTTTGACAAAGATTTAAATCCGATCAGGAATAAGCAATTATTATTTAAGGATTTATGCAATAGACTTTCAACATATGCATGGACTCAAACTCTAATCTGCAGTCACTTATTGATAGCAGTCATACAAAGAGAATGAAGGAAGAGAGCAACAAACCTTCAATACATTAGTAACTATAATCCATACGATTCTAATAAATGAATATTTATTCTTATTTACAAATATTATATTTCAAATGTTGCAGTTATATATCATAAAATAATGACCCCAAGTTGTCACTGCACAGCATTACAGTGCCTAAGCAAGAGTGCACACAGCGTATATGAGGGTTGTGAGAGTAACTTCTGACGCGACGCTTTTTTTATTGTTGTGACATTCACAGAACTAGGATGCATAATATCTCTGTATATGTAAAAGGTTCACGGGTAAGGACAAGGGGTTTTTTACACTATCCATTGCGTCACATTTGCTGGAAGAGATGGGTTTATATCTGTTCAACAAGCATGTAGTATTTGGTAGCAGGACTAATAAAATCCATGAGAACATAGTATGTCACACATTTGGTTAATTTTATTATCTGTAAAAATGATCATAAATCAAATTAAATCTAAATCCGCTTCTTACAGGTACATGCATTAAGCAAATTCAAAGATAATAATAGTGCCTTTCTTTTTTTTGATTGTACTGCATCGGCACAACTTAGATGTGGTGTAGATATTTTCTCAGATCTTATTGTCTCTTTCAATAATCAGCCCCGCTCTCGGTTATTTATTTTTCCGATCCAAATCTTTGCAGGTAATTGCTCATTGTCACTACAAGAAGTAATTTATTCATTGATCTTCATTCTATGTAATGTTAAACAATGCAGTGGATGGGTAGGCGGAGGTCAGAAGAAATTACATCTTTACGTCAAATGCAACCAACCATGATTATAGTTGACCGGAAATTATCAAATTAGAAGAGATCTCTCATGCGCGCTAATGAAGGAGATACCCTTATTGTTTCCCCAATATCACATATTTTCCTTTCTATTGTAGAGATGTAAAAGAGGCCCTACACCTCCCTGGAAAGAACCCAAGACCCAAGACCCAAGACTCTTGAATGTTGAATTGTCAATTTTCTATAGTAAGTAATTTCTTTTGTTGTACTTTTAGTTTTCGGGCTCAAGCTTTGTTCTTTGTAGTTAGAGAGTATTGTTTTCCACATTCATAAATTGATTTCTAAATATTATATATAATATAAAGCCAGACTTACCTGAAAGCAAACCCACATTTATTCTTGCCTTTGGGGGCAACTGATGTACATACAGAGATGGAGGATTTACTTTTGATTTTGATAACACTATTCGTTTGATTTATCTTTCAAACTGCTTTGGACTAATAATTAGAAATTGAATAATACTATAGTTTCAGAATAAATCAGGATCCACAACAAATCAGATTACATCGCACTAAAATTTTGCAGGATCTTGAACGCCATGATCGATACAAGAGAGTAATTTAAGATTTCCTTTATATGATCATACTATTTATTTTATTTACAATTCCAGTTTTCACTTTAAAGCTAGAGTTTGATTTCTAATTCTGCTGTCGGGTAGAGTCAAAAAATTGAGCTTCTGTTGGAACGAAATAGAAATTGTTTGTCAGTTATGGCCCTATATATGATAGTCCAGTTATGATGAAAAGTATCTAAAACCAGAAATTTTGCTTTCCTTACTCAGTCTCTTTCACAAGAGATATGTAATTTGGTTGCAAGGCAAGTCATGTTTGTCTCATATCCCGAGCCTCACAGATTTATTATTGCAACCTCTAGTTTCAGACAAAAAAGTTTAGATTTTAATAATAACTCGTGACAATCACCAGAGACTCCTTCACATCCATTATAGCTGCGAGTTGGTTGAAAATATTTGGTACAAGAGAATTAAAAAAACATCTTGGTTGCCTCATAAAGCATTCATAAGGCATTTGGGAAAAAAGAGGAATGCAGCTCGCTCTTTAATTCTTAAATTGTGAATTTTTAACCTTAGATTTTTTATTTTAAAGTATATGAGCAATACTAGCGCTCTACTTTTGCTGTTTATTGCCATGATTACATTTTCAAACTGTAACATTAAAAAATGGCTCAAGCATTGCAATCCAATAAACGGATGGGCCACTGTTATCGTTGCCACTGGAATTTGAAAAAAAAAAACTCTTTCAGATATAATTGATTCTCTTGGCATTTACGAGAAAATATTGATGTAGACCCTGATCTGTGAAAAATCGAGCTCTCAAAAATTGTTGATTAGGCAATGGCAACAAAAAAGGCTCAGCTATAGCTTATGGGTTAACTTTTCAAAGTATTAGGAATTTCATCAGATAAACTATTTTGTAGAGCTCTATATGTATAGCGATATAAATGTGCTTGCCTCAATTGCAATCAATTTATTCAAATTCCAAGTTTCTGTCATATTCAAAGCTTTTAAGTAGTATGAACAAAACCAAATACAAAAGACATGATATGAATTTGCAAGTTCCAGAATTATATAAATTGGCTGGTCTCGTATAGTGGTTAGTACAGTTCGTTGTGGCCGAACAAACCCAGGTTCGATTCCTGGGACCAGCATATTTTTTGAACCCTAGTACTCATGAATATTACATAATACATTACATAATAGAATCTAATCGCCAATTACATCTTCGACTTTTACAATTCAAAATACAATAAATGAATAAGATGAACTTCAGAGCTACAATGACGGCAGAATCCTACGAATATCCTGCTCTCCGTATGTATAAGATAGCAGATGGAGTTAGAAGACGTTTCATCTACTCAGAAGCTATTTGAAGGCTTCAGAGTTAATTTTGAGGTGGTTTTTTATGATTGGAGGAAAGTGGATGAATCGAAATGAGGTTCGAAAAGTGATCTTTTAAGTACAAACAACCATGAAAAATTTGGATTTGAGGCCAAAATTGGTTTATAAAGTAAAGGGAATTTTTTACTGATAGTCTATCCTCTCCACCCAATTGCCAAATCAAGTATTTTCTATTCTGGTTTGGCATCTTTAAGTTATTCACTACTAACCATTAATAGCTTCCCAGAAAGAGTTAGATGCACATGATGTGCCATTTTTGCATAGAGATCACTGTGCTGCCCCTTTAATCGAATACTATAAATGTCTTAATAAAGGAACCTCATTTTGTTCTAAGACCAAAGATGAGTTCTTCAAATGTCAATACTTTTCTCTCAAGGATAGACTTGCCAATCACAAGTCATAGATTGAATTAGCATTTAAAAGAGTCTGAGGATACTTTCAAGAGAGGTTTTGTTCTCTCTACTTATAGAAAATTTATTAACATAGGTTTAGACTTGCGTTATATAGACATTCTATTTCGTATTGCTATTACAAACCATTTACTTTGAAGAACCTTCCAGAGAATAAACCCCATTGATAAGAGATTTGTTGCAATGTATTACTTGTGTTGGGGTACTTTCTACATTCTCTCTATGGTTTGAATAAATTTACCTTGGTAGATTTTCCTATTATTTTATCCATTATATACAAATAGTTATAGTATATGCTATATATCGCGAGATTACCCTTTGAACTTACAGTTCCAATTGACTTGTACTTTGTTCTCTACCGGTAAATAGCACCGTATTTCATTTTACAACCTTGCAGTGCAGGCTAACCACCACTAGCCTACCATGTTAACCATCTCTATACCAACAGCTAACCTAAATTTCTCCCTGCACATAAGCATATTGGTTTTCAGCTTTTTGGTTGTGGTTTTGTGTAATTTGGCGAATTGACCTATAACATCACGATTGTTGTCAAACTTCTAGATTGAAGACAAGCAGCAACTAGTAGACGTTGAAAGTGCCAAAATGACAGTTACCGAGTTCCCACCACTTCGTACGTAATGATATACATGTCGTATTTGCCGAAAGTCGATATTTGAAAGATTAGTGCAATTACAGAGAGTAATCGAATTGTGTTAGAGAGAACCCAATACTAACTCGAACAATATAGTTTCCCAAGATGATATGCAAAAGTATAAAGTTCCACTAAAATGGAGAGATAGATGTGCCGCATACTATGCCCTTCATCAAATATGTCTTATCAGACAGTCTGCTAATTCTTCTGTGGTATGTAAAGCTGATAAACACTCATGGGAAGAGTGTGAAAACTTGGACTTCAAGAGAAGAAAACAAGAATTGGAAGATCTCAAGCAAAAAAAGAGAGAAGAAGCTTCTGCTTAAATGAGGATGAGAGGAATGAATATAAGGAGTTAAAAAGAACAATAAAACTAGTATTGAAATCTAAACAATTTCAAAGGAATTATATGGAAACCGGAGACTGAGAGGTAGCACGTAGATATAGACATATCGGTCTCTTAGATTTCATTCCAGCATACGATTGGTCTTGCATGCTATTGTGAGATAGACTATTTAAAAGCTAATATATGTACTTGCATATAGATGTGTAGAAAATGGTGTAGAATATGGGAATAGAAAATGGGGTTCAATAGTGAAGTAGTTGAGAAATTGCAAGGGAGGGTCAGAGGCCATTCTTTGGTGCATCTTAGGTGCCAAGATAACGGAACGAAATAGCGTCTCCCCTATGACCAAGGCACTTGCCTTATGGCAAAACCAAAGAAAATCAGGTGGGTGCTTCAAAGACCTAGATATTCTGCAATTGATAAAAGATTAACGATCAATAAATACAATCAATGTACATACGATGAACAAGAAACGGAGTCTAACCACTCATTTAACGAGAGTTCGATAAGAGAACTCTGATACAGAACTTTATCTCATACCACACCTAGATGAGTTGGTAGAACAGACTTTCTCACTGAGCAGTAATTTTACTTTGGAGAAAAAGAATATATGAGTGAGTATTCTTGGCCACTACGAACGAACTTGAGTACCATAACTCTGTAACATTAATAGAGTACGATATCCTGTTTGTAGTACTGACATAGAAAAGTATACTTTTTTATATGCAACACAGCATTTTCAAGAGGATAAAGATAATATCTTCATATATTGCGCGCTCTACATCTTGCTACAAATTAAGAGTAACTACTGTTGAATGAAGGTGTATGGAAAATAAACACATATTAGATCCTCTGGAAACAATTTGAAACCAGGACCAACATTCTTTCATTATGCCTCCGCTGTCCACACTTCATACCAATGGAACGCCAGTACAAAGCTCTAAAAGTTTCGAAGAAATTCTATATCTATCTGAAGAAAAGAAAAGTATGAAAAGGTGTTGAAAACCAGAGATGCCATCATGAGAAATTTATACTCAATAGTTTGAGCCATACACAAAAATACGCCAATTTTCAATCTCACGTAAAGAAAGTCACGGTTTACAGCTTTCACGAGGGGGGCTCAATCCGCCATCCATAACGAAAGACTGTCCCTTGATCTACAACTACTACTCCCTTAACGTGATAAAATAGCTGGAAATCTTTCCTCAATCCTTGGAATTGACTCCCTGTATTATCGAATAACAATTGAATACAAGCCTTTTTAAAACAATTTTATTAATACTAAATAAACATGTCAAGTAGCAAAGAGAAACTCACTGTGGTTCCACAGGAACCATTAGATGAACCAATTTCATCAGTCAACTCAACGATTGATAAGAAACCAGAAGCAATTAAGGAGAAATCAGAAAACAGTGAAGATGTACCAGAAGTACCACTTAAAGATGTTAAGCCCGAATCGACTCCTACAAGTAAAGAAGATGAAGAAGAAGAAAACGCTCCTCCACCTCCAGCCAGACCTGTTTCACCCAGAACTAAAGCTCTTAATGAGTTGAAAGAAGCATTCCCGGCAATAGAAGAGAAAATCATTACTGCTGTATTGATAGCATCCTCTGGACAATTAGATCCAGCCTTCAATGCTCTTTTATATCTTTCAGATCCGTCATACAAACCAGATATTCCTGCTCCTTCTGCTCCTCAAAGTATCAAACGTAACATTGGAGGTAATCCCACTTTAACTGAGGATGAAGAATTAGCTAGAAAACTTCAACAAGAATTTGAAAAAGAAGAACACAACAGAAGAATTCGTAATAGTACTAGAAGAAGAAAAGGACTGGCTCCTCGTCAAGCTTATAATCCAGAAGATGATAGTCCCGATGAATTTGATCAACTTAAAGAGTCATTTTCTCAAGGACTTGAAGAAGCAAGATCAACTCTTAATGGATGGGTTAGTGGATTAGCCAAAAAATTCCAAGATGGTTCAGAAGAAGATCAGTATAAACATCAACAGAAACATCAACAAAACCAACAACAGAACCCTAAATTGTTTGGGGCCTTAGGGGGTTCTTCTTATACAAAGAAAACCACTAGATTTGACGAAGATCCCGTGATTCTTTCCAATGATTTTCACAGTAGGATCAGTATGACTGATAAAGATAATGAAGACGCGCCCCAGTTACCAAGACGTAAGACTTCTCAAGAGCAGCAATCCGATAGCTTTACTGAAAATACCAATACTAAGAAATGGCAGCCTTTGAATTCTGATGCTCCAGTGAATTCTGATGCTTTTTTGGTTACCGATAGTGAAGAAGAGGAAGTTGATAAGAAGACTGGAAAGTGATTAATTTTGTAAATTTGTGTATCAATATCACATTTATAGTATGGAGTTGAACCTTTTCACTGATATGATGAACTATAAGCTTAATATGTGATGGTCAGATGTAGTGTAGTCAGATGTAGTGTAGTCATTCCAAGTCCATGTTGATTAATCCATTTTCTACCTTGCGCTCTATTTGTCATTCCTGTCTTTCTGAATTAAATGGTCCATCAATTCGCAGAGTCGCCTACATGGTGGTATCATTATGCTTTATCATTAAACTATATACACCAAAAATAGCAATATGGAAATATCCAACGTCTACTTTTTGAAACCATAACTACCCCAACCCAAAGTACAAAGTACAAACAACAAACAACAAAACAAACATTATTAAATTTTCTTTTTCCTTTTCATAAACTCTTTTTAATTACCGCAATTGAACAAAACAATTCCTTTTTTCTTTTGAGCAAAATAATCCAATCTCATAGTGAACGATGAAACCTGAACGTATCGAAGGCCAATGAAAATATTCATTACCTTGGGGGCATATAAAATACGTCCAAAAGATCTTTTAAGATCAATTTTATCGAGTTAATATGTCTCTATGATGATCTATTTAAACTCACCCAATTTCATTTTGAAGTTGTAGAAAAAAGTAAAGAACAACTCTCATTTTATAACTATATTCAATCTTAATAGATAATCAATTTCATTTGTTCTACAATTCCGCAGGAATTAATCTCTTTTAGATTCAAATAGATTTAAAGTCTTGAATACAGGCTTCCCATCTGTCTTTCCAAAACAATTGTCAGAAAGACCAGATAATCCTTGATGATATTTAGACCATTCAATAGTTGGAGCACGAATGACTCTATTCTGCTTTGGAAGATTTAATTCATTATTGATAAGCTTCAAAACGAAATCAATCACGTCTTCTTTAGATGAAGTATGAGAATGAAATTCCAAAAGCTTAGAAAGGTGAATTATCTGAGAATTTATTGTAGATTTTGAATTATGAAGTAATCGTAAAGACGAAGTAAGAGCCAAATAATCAGGATTATGATCAAGATCGTCAGGATTGACATTATTAGTACCATTAGGTGACAGTATCAGTACTACCAGATCTTGGGTATGATAACTTTTAGTTTCCTCTTCTTCGTATTCATCATCATCATCCTTTGGAGTTAACAAAGGCGAATCCTCGTATTGTTTATCATGATGGTTCAGATGGTGTGGACTTCTTCTACTAGCAAACGTTACACTTTTGGATCTATGGTGCTTAGGAGGCGATGATATATTTGAAGGAGATGGTGATCTTTGCTGCTGAGGATGCAGTTGATCTTTAAAAAGTCGAAATCCACTTCCTTGAGTTGTAGATTTCAATTTTTTGTTATTAAAAGTGTTGCTGTTGGTTATATCTTCAAGTTCAGATATCTTGCGTTTTTCCGTTTGTTGATATTGTAGTCTAGCAGCCATTATGACGATAAGGATGAAATACCAAAGTTGTGAATGGAGGTGGTGATTGACGATTCTGTTTATCTTTGTTTGGACTTTTCGAAAAAGATCCAAAGTTATATTATTCAATTAAAGAGCTATCAAATGATTCTACTCAATATAGTAACAAAAGATCAGGGAAGACTTGAGTTTAAATTCGAAACAATTTATATGAAAAAAATGATAACTTTTGATATTGTAATTATATAACCAGTTATACAACAAATACACTCTTTATCTTTAGTTATTCGACTAGTAATTCAACTATGAGGGGAAAAAGCGTACTGATCAAGAGCCAGGTTAGTTGACAAGAAAAAGTACTTTTAAACAGTTATTCAAAATTTGGTGAAAATCTGTTATTACTTTCTTGTAAAAATAATAAAAAAGTAAATGAAGGCAAAGTTGAAAGGTTGTGTGTTGCAAATAGGAGTGAAAAATAACGGGACAAGGGATAATATAATGTGACACAAGAAAGGATTAGGTGGCAACTTATAAACCGTTTGCAAAAAATTGATTTAGAAATCGAATAGCCTTGGAAACAACACCAACAACGCTGTAATTATAAGGTTAGAAAAATTCTCGATGAAAACACTTTGTTTATGGTTTTACTGAAAAATAGTTAACGGATATTCTTTTCAAGACGAACCATACATTCCGTCAAGATAAGGGGGGGAATTGAGGTGGCAATTCAACGATATCCGGGTAACTTACTCTGGAAAATTAGTTTTTGTAGTACCAATTGGGAAATATTGGGTTCTGTACAGGAATAATACGTCCAGAAATGAGGTTATTTTGAGGGGTGTGAGAAAGAATGACAATAGGGAGAGAAAGAGTGATAAATAGATTCATTTATAGCCAAGAAATGAGATAATGGATGGGTATTAGGATGGGGACCATAATGGAGATGGTATTTCAGTTAGTCAAGTGAAAGTCAACAAGGAGAATTGAAGTAACAGAATCCAATTTCAGATTGGTATTCAATGTTGACGAGGTAACAAACGAGATGCACAATGGGTGCCATATGCTTGTTTTACAGAGTATGGACCCTGTGATTGAACTGTTTAAGGAGCAAATTGTAGTAGAGTGAAGTGAAGGCAAATCAAGCGTTCTTTGAGGAAGATTGGTCAAGCAATTAAAGTTGCGTCGCGACCAATATTTGTGAGCAGTGAGTAGCAGTGAGCCAACTGTGGAATATTTTGACAAACTTACAAAAAAAAATAAAATATAAAGTTCACAGAAATACCCACAAGCAACGCGCAGTGGATCGGAAATATTGACAATAACACACCATAAACTAAAACGATGGCTGCTACGATGAAGAGGCATCAAAGAGACACGAGGTTCACGGACACGACGAAGACACGCCAACAAGAACGTCAACGTCAACATCAACATCAACATCGACATCAACATCGACATCAACATCAACATCGACATCAACATCGACATCAACATCAACATCAACATCAACATCAACATCAACATCAACATCAACATCAACATCAACATCAACATCAAAGGCACGACAAAAACTGTTTCAAGTTCATGATCATTCATGATTTACAAGGGACGAAGTCGATATCAGGTAAGCCCTTCGAGCCCTGTGAGTCCAGTAGGGCCAGTAAGCTCTTTAAGCCCTGTAAGCTTTTCTAACCCAGTAAGCCCTGTAATCCCTGTAATTCATTTGAATACGCTGTAACAGCCAAAACCGATAGCCCGGCAGATTAAATAGGTCAATTACTATTGTGTGTTACTTCAACTTCACCAACAACGGCATTCAATAGCAACTCAGTCTGTGAGCCTTGTTCTTCACAATCAATCAATGGCTTGGTAATCAAATCGATCGATTGAATGATCGTCTTCATTTTTTTTAATTTTCCTCTCTCTCTGCGTTAATCACGCTACAAGTCATGTGACTATACTCCACGTGACATACTACAACCCAATAAGCTAGCTATGTACAATTTTCAACTATTAACAGAAAACCAGGCATGAAGTGACGGTACAACTCCATTACCTGTATCTCAATATATGACCTTATTTGACTTGGTGAGATTGAAATTCAACTTTGATTTCATTTCTTCTTTAAAGACCGCCGCTTTCGCAATTTTCGATATCATTTATCTTCTTTCTTACCTCCTAACAACTTATCTTCCTTCTTAGAGTTGATTCCTAAACTACCCCCAACATAATTAACAATCTTGCCAAGATCTTTCTTCATTTCTTGAATTTGGAATTTGTATCTGTACATAAATCCATATTTGTTCTTAAGTTGTTCTCTCTTCTTTTTAACTTCGCGATTAATAATTCCAACTTGTTCATCGTATGGAACTCCTAATTCGGCTTCAACTATACTTTCTTTACCAAATAAGTAATCGAACACTCTTCCATCACTCCAGAAAAATCCCTTTCTATCCACAATCCATTTCTTTTTAGAATCGGTTTCATTCAATACAAAGAAAAACTGTGAGTTGTTTGCAGTACCATAAAACCCTTTACCAGTCCAAACCTTGGCTTTTGAATGACGGACTAAATTGCTTAATGGGACCGTATATACTGGAGTCGCTTGACCTGGGAACATCGGATACAGAGTGAATTTAACATGTTCAACTTTACCTGGTAAGAACCACATTCTTCTGACGATTCTAGTCGGGAATCTAGCAACTCCTAATGCAAATCTTAATATTACTAGTCCCGGAATACTGTACAATAAAACATTAAATACCCAATCTCTTTTAAGTAATTCAGGAGTCAATTCCTTTTCATTTAACTTATACCTTTCGTTTGATTCAAACACCGAATATTCAAGTAAAACTAATCCATAAATTGTGAATACTACTGCACAACAAAAGCATGCTAAAAAGTAAAGCCTGTGAGGTTCAGATTCGTAAATAAGTTCTGGCTTTGTCTTTCTTTTCAATATTTGAATTACTTGCTTAAAAGTATATTGCTTTCCAACTTGTGGAACTCCAGGTCTTGGTAATAAAGTTGGAATAGTTTCCTTTGCCAATGGGAATTTGGGTATTCTACTCTTTAAATCGTTAGTTTGTATAGACTCACCTGGTATATGGTGCTTAATGTGTTTCCATTCTCCCTGTGAAGGTAAATCGGTCTTTGGATTGAAATTATCTGGTAAAGATGACTTGAATCTCAATGAGATTATTTGTGGAATTGAATGTGTTATTGGTCTCCGTACAAATACGGAGGGTATTATACTCAGATGAGATATAGCACGAAGCGAGAACATTGTCCGACAATAGAAGTATCCAGAACACAAAAACGCTATGAAGTATCCTACTCAATAGAGTAGAACGTTGACCACTACATCAACATTTTTCTTCAGTTTCATTAGTGCAAAAGGTTACCGAGAGCTTAGATCTTTAATACTGCATATAATGAATTTAGAAAAGCGGTGTAGTTTTAGCGACTCTCTTTGCGACAGAGAGGTAAGAATGCTCTTTGCTCTGCAGTAAAATTTACTGTAGAGCTACCCAAGATACACACTAATTATACGTCATATGCACCGATTTTTAGAGCGAAGTTACTGATGACCTTTCTTGCAATAGCCTTGCTCACAATGTTACAAATTTACATTGTTACATTCTAATTGTTACATGCTTACATACTCTTCACACTCTAAAGTAATTAACTACCAATGCTATTGTACATACAACTCTCTATAAATTGTTCGCATCTGTAGCAGAATCTATCTTCTCCCTTTTCGTTTCTTGGTTACTGCTTTAATGTTTGTTTCCGCTCTCTTTAATTGAACTGGATGTTGTCCTATGTACTTCCCATTCATTTCTTTGAATGCTCTAAAATAATCATCAGCACTTTCAAACGCTACAAATCCATACCCTTTATTCTTACCAGTCCTATTATCTATCGGCACTTTCACTTTTCTCAAAGTTTCAAATTTACTGAAAGCACTGGCCAATAAGGCATCATTTGCGTCTGACCCTAAATTTCCCACAAATAATCGAAAATGCTTAGGATCCCATTCAAGCAACGAGTTATCCTCCCATGTTTTATCACCAGCATTCCTTTTGACCGTTTTATTTGTATCAAGAGGTCGACTTTTGGAACTTATTACATCTTGTATATTTGTAGCTACTTTTGTAACCGAATTATGCAAAAAATTGGCTGGTTGTCTTCCGGCTGCTAGTCTTCTGTCTGAAGATTTACTGGCTGTGTTTGTATTCTTAGAAGGCTTTGGCTTAGATATCCTATGTGAGTTCATCTTTTTTTGGTGTTCTTTTGGGTGACTATTATATAAATGTATTAAACTGGCAATATAGTATAGATAGCTGGATGTCGACAGCTGGAACAATACAATGGAAGCAGTAGAACAAATGAGATTTAACTTCAGTTAACTCTCACTCTCTTCTTATTCTTAATAGAATAGCCCTCTGGAATCATCATTAACTTGCCGTCCTACATACAGACCCAAAATTTCCCACGCATCTCTCATCGCGGGAGAGATCAACTTGACAGGTCCTTGACATCAAAGATGTTTGAAGTTTTAGCCGACTTACTACTATTGTCGTGTCATTTTAGAGGTACGCTGGGAACCCACAGACTTAGATTTGCATAGATAGATATTCTTATACATAGACTAGTTTACCAATGTTCATTTTATCGGAAATCTCCGATTTGGTTCGTATACCGCCTCATACATTCAACATCCCAGTAGAACAATCAATCAACAATGAACTCAGTAAGAAATACTCCAACAAAGTTGTTAGTAACTTGGGTCTTATAGTGAGTGTTTGGGACTTAATAGATATTAAGGATGGACTTCTCAAACCTGGAGATGGAGCTGCATTTGTGGAGGTTTGTTTCAGATGTGTTGTATGGAAACCATTCATTGGTGAAGTGATGACTGGCTGGGTGCTGGAATGTACTGCTGAGGGAATCAAAGTTAAGATGGAATTCTTCGACGAAATATTTATCCCTAAAAACTACTTTTTCGAAAACTGCAGCTTCAGACCAGCTGACAAAGCATGGGTGTGGCAACCGGATGAAGATACTGAATTGTTCATTGATGTAAATGAAAAGATTAGATTCAGAGTTGAAGAAGAGATATTTGTGAATATAAAACCAAAGTCAAGTTCAGAAGCTTCAGGCTTAGAGCAGCCGGAGAATAAGATCCCACCATACGCCTTGCTAGCATCTTGTCAAACCGATGGAATGGGCTGTGTTTCATGGTGGGATTAAGATATAAGTACAGTTGAGTGATAATCAAAGAAATTGGACCAACTTTTTAACGCTCAAAGAGTTGAGGGACTCTTTTGTATAATAAAAATTTTGCATACATAAAGAGATCACAGTGTAGTTTACTCAGAATGATGTCAATGTAGACTCAAATTATTACCACTTTAAGCTTTCATTCAACTACTTATACGACCTACTACACTTACTATAACTCTCCACTACTTTATTATTGTTATTTATTCATCTCTATAAAACGGGACTAACCATAACTAGAGAAGTTTATGACGTTTCAACTTCAACCTCTGCAATGGCATTTAGCAAAAAAAGAACCAACTTATCTACTCTTCCGTATTCAATCAAAATCAATTATATTGCATATATTGACTGGTTGAACTGAATTTCAAATTACCCTTAATAACCTTTTCTACTGCTTTCAAAAAATCTTTTTCATTGGCAACCTTTCTTCTTGCTCTAATAGCAAACATTCCGGCTTCAGTACAAACAGATCTTAATTCTGCTCCAGTAGCATTTGGACATAACCTAGAAATTAATTCCCATCTAATGTCCTTTTCACAACTCATTGTCTTTGAATGAATTCTGAAAATATTAGCTCTTCCTTCTAAATCAGGTAATGAAAATTCAACTTTTCTATCAATTCTACCAGGTCTCAATAATGCTGGATCTAAAGTATTTGGTCTATTGGTTGCAAACATCACTTTGATATTACCTCTTGGGTCAAAACCATCCAACTGAGTAATTAATTCTAACATAGTTCTTTGTACTTCATTATCACCACCTGCCCCATCGTCGAATCTTGCTCCTCCAATTGCATCAATTTCATCGAAAAATATTATACATGCTTTTTTGGTACGGGCCATTTCGAACAATTCTCTCACCATTCTTGCTCCTTCACCAACATATTTTTGAACCAATTCTGATCCGATAACCCTAATAAAAGTTGCATCGGTTCTGTTAGCTACAGCTCTGGCACATAAAGTTTTACCAGTACCTGGTGGACCATAAAGTAATATACCCTTTGGTGGATCAATACCCAATTTCACGAATCTTTCTGGCAGTAAAAGTGGAAGTTCTACAACTTCACGTAATTTTTCAATTTGGTCTTTACATCCTCCAACGTCACTGTAAGTAACATCAGGTTTTTCTTCAACAGTCATCATTGTAACCGAAGGATCAATTCTTGGTGGTAAAGGCAATTGAATTTCATATTTTTGTCTATCAACTCCAACTCTCATACCTTCTTCAATATCAGTTGGAGCTACTCTTTCTCCTAATCCAACCACAAACTTAGCAATTTGTTTAATATTAATAACATACTTGGATTTATTGTCAGCATTTTGTAGCAATGAGCTTGGTTGATTTAAAATGGAAGGAGTATCTGTAGCTTCAATTATTTTAGTACATCTTGCAACTTGCAATGGCAGTTCTTCACTCATTCTTTGCTTATCACCCATTACATCCCAAAGGTGAGGGGCTGCCAATCCTGTGTCTGATTCTTTGATACCAATACTTTCTTTTATTCTTTCTTCAATGTCTTTAAGATCCTTTTCAAGATGTTTGAGCGATTGAGCATAAGGGGCTGCTCCATAGGTCTTCAATACTTGAATGTCCCCCTCTGAAAGTGGGACAATTTTATCTTGATTTGCTTCATCTTCTTCACTTGGAGGTATGTATTTATCCCAGTCTGCTTTAGGAGGTGGAGCCATTGTTTGATGGTTGATTAACTTTATTTAATTCTGTTTTGTTCAGTATGAATTTGTTCTGATTCAGTCGATCTTGATGGATTCAGTTTGACTTGTTCTGATTCAGTTCAACTTTGTCTGGTTACGCTTAACTCGATACGATTTTTCAGATGCACAATTGGATATTCTGTAGTTTACAATGCTTTGATAAACAATCCCTCTTTCAGCAATTAGAACAGTCACAGTAGTAGAAGCTCAACAATCGTCACAAATATATTATAACGTTATAATGTTTAGATACAACGTTCGTTTTGAATCCGTACAGTGTCAATTGTTGGAGTCTGATAAATCAACTTTTGCCTCTGGAAACCACACGACCTGAATGTGTATATGCAGGATTCAACATGAAAGAGGCTAACAAATATTGATGCTTGTATGTAGTATAGTATAGAACAATATACAGTACAATATACGCTGCTAGGTTGACTATACGCTGTTAGGAGGACTACGGTAGCGAATCATTAGAAAATCGTTTAATCATATAGTTTTGTTTTTCTGATTTTTTTTCCTATTTATAAATTATGAATTCCTACTAATAGAGCTAAAGCTAAATCAACTTCCAACTGAAGAAAGTATCTAAATATTTGCAACGGGTATCAACTTTCTATTGGGTCGCATCTTCGCATTTTAGCATATCATAATGAAAGTGCAGGCTCATGGGTGGGTTAATAACATACACCTTTTTAAAAATTTAACATTCGTATAAAGTTGAAGAAAAAAACACTCCCTAATAAGCACGAACAGTTGGTGGGACTGATTTACATTCATTTTCATCCAAAGTCTTGTAAATAACATCTCTGTAATCCAATTTAACATCTCCACCAAAACCATCTTGCCATGATAAGGTGTGCTTCATCCAGTTTACATCATCTCTTTCTGGATAATCTTCTCTAGCGTGAGCACCTCTTGATTCTTTTCTTTCAGTAGCTGATTTAGCAGTTTGAGTAGCACAAGTCAACAAGTTTTGTAATTCCAAAGTTTCAACTAAATCGGAATTCCAAATCATGGAACGATCAGTAGTGTGAACATCAGCAAAGGTCTTATCAATTGCTAAAATCTTTTCTAAACCTTCTTCTAAAGTTTCTTGAGTTCTGAAAACAGCACATCCCTTTTGCATAGTCTTTTGCATAGCTAACCTAATTTCAGAAGTTGTCTTTGAACCATTGGCATTTCTTAATTTATCCAAGTTAGCAATTGATTCCTTACCAATATCCTTTGGTAATTCTTTATGAGGAGTACCTGGAACTAACAGATCACTAATAGTATGAGCAACTGCTCTACCAAAAACAACCAAATCCAATAATGAATTTGCTCCCAATCTATTAGCACCATGAACTGAAGCACATGCAGATTCACCACAGGCTAATAAACCTGGAACAACTTTATCTTCTCCATTAGGACCCTTTGTGATAACTTCACCATTCCATTTGGTTGGAATACCTCCCATATTGTAATGAACAGTTGGTAAAACTGGAATTGGTTCCTTGGTGACATCAACACCAGCAAAAATATGAGCAGTTTCCGAGATACCTGGTAATCTTTCCTTCAAGACAGATGGAGGTAAGTGAGATAATTGTAAGTACATGTGGTCCTTTTCTGGTCCAACCCCTCTACCTTCATTAATTTCCATAGTAATAGCTCTTGAAACAACATCTCTACAAGCTAAATCCTTAGCGGATGGAGCATAACGTTCCATAAATCTTTCACCTTCAGAATTAAGCAAGAATCCACCTTCTCCTCTAGCACCTTCGGTGATTAAACAACCTGAACCATAAATACCGGAAGGATGGAATTGAATGAATTCCAAATCTTGTAATGGTAAACCGGCTCTTGAAACCATTGCATAACCATCCCCAGTACAAGTGTGAGCAGAAGTACAAGAGAAATAAGCTCTTCCATATCCACCAGTAGCAATAACAGTTTTGTGAGCTTTGAATCTGTGTAAAGTACCATCTTCTTGATTGTAAGCAACGACACCTACACATTCACCATCTTGCATCATCAAATCAGTAGCAAAGAATTCAATGAAGAAATGAGTATCATATCTAAGAGATTGACCGTAAAGGGAATGTAAAAGAGCATGACCAGTTCTGTCAGCTACTGCACAAGTTCTATAAGCTTGTCCACCTTTACCGTATTCTTTGCTTTGACCACCAAAGGCTCTTTGATAAATTCTTCCTTCTTCATTTCTTGAAAATGGAACCCCATATTGTTCCAATTCATAAATAGAAGCAGGAGCTTCTCTGGTCATATAATGGATAGCATCTTGATCACCTAACCAATCTGAACCTTTAACGGTATCATACATATGCCAATGCCAGTCATCTTTATGCATATTACCTAAGGCAGCGTTAATACCACCTTGGGCTGCAACGGTATGTGATCTGGTTGGGAATAATTTGGAAATACAAGCAGTCTTGTAACCAGCGGAAGCTAAACCAAAGGCAGCTCTCAAACCGGCACCACCAGCTCCAACAACCACACAATCGTATTCATGATCAATTATATGATATTTTTGACCCATGTACTTAGCAGCATTAACTTGACTACCAACTACATTGTCCCCAATAACTTGGCATCTTGTACCAGAGGTTGAGAAAAGACGTTTTGCAGCACTTGCAGAACTTCTAATGGATAGCATTATGAAAAGACTACTATTAGTATGTGAACAATAATAAACCGATAAACAGTAATAGACTCAATTTAAAAAAAATTGAAGAAAAACTTGAGAACTCCAAGAAGGACAACAATAAATAAGAAGAAGAAAAAGAAAATCCAAACTTGATCCGAAACCAATTGGAAATGAAATGAAATGATCTATTTTTTTTTTCCACTGTATTGCTACTGTGACCAATCTGGCTGACAATTCCCACAAAAATTTACCTTGTACTTACAAATCTGGCAAAAAAGAGCTTTACTACTACAAGTGTAATCGTTCCTTAATATTCAGCTAGTGATTTTAACACTTAAGAGAAGACATTAGCCAGGTAACAGACAGTGTGCATAGAGAATATATGTTCGTTCAGCCAATCAAATAGAAAATATTGGTCAATCCCGGAGAGTGTGCATATGAAATTTGATCATTTTATGGAGCATATGAGAAGATTTCGTAGCCAGAATATGAGAATTTTGAGGGTAGCGGGACACTTAGGGAGAATTTAACTAGGTAAGAGAAAGGATGAGATAGAGTGTTTTGGGACTGACATTCGGTAGGAAAATGTTAGAATAATATTTAATACTTAATACTTTTCAATGCATTCTGTTATTCTTTTGAATGGCTCCAATCACTTTCAGTGCTTTGCTTTTCGGTTCCGGTTGGCTTCATCTCTTATACCTAGTTACATTGCTCCTTGTAATGGTCTGGTCTAAAGGGAATGGTTGCATTCTACATTGTGATTGACTCGGCGGCTACCGGATACTCAACAATTACTCCGACTCCGAGCTATTATGTGCTAGCTTCCAAATAACCGAATATACGAGCCCAGCCCAGAACTTCCTCTATGGCACTGCGCGAAGATAGGGCGGAATTGGGTGAGTGGGACTGTAAGAAACCTGATACTTTTTCTTCAATTAGTGGAGGTATAGAATGCATGCTATCCTATTTATAATGTCCATATATAAAATCGAAGAAAGAACTTACAAACAGTTGATTATCGATGGTCTGCATACGGTCCTAAATTGCATTCTATTAGTACTATTACTAAAATCCACTCTAGACTAATATAAATTTACTTGTAGTCTGCAAATTAATGTAAATTCTCTCATTCTTAATGACAATTACTCAATCGCTTTGCTTTATTATTGCACCAGCTCTACATTAATGATTTTTTTCAATTATTCTATTTACTACCAACTAATACTCTACCATAACTATCCTACTGCGTAACCGATGCAGTAACCTTTTCAGTGATCTTTCTAACAACCTCCCCAAAATCTGGTCTCTCACTTTCATTCATCATAAATCCCATCATTTTTTTTCCTAACAAACTCAATTGATCACAATATAATTCGATTTTGTTATTGATATCTTTCTCATGCAATTTTAATTTAGACAAATATTTGAAGAGATTGATAAGTAATTGTAAATTACTGTTGAATTCCCCAAATTGAATTGTTTCTATCTTATTGTAGTCGGTACTAACCATCTTATTCAAAGAATTCAAATTCAAGTTAACCACTTGAAATAGCTGCAGATACCAAAACAGAGAAGCCAATGAGATCCTAACTCCAGATTTGCCGCTCAATTTAAGTTCTTTATCTTCAACCAAAAGGGTAAATGAGTTTGATAGGAACTGTAAAGTGAATTGAAATGATTCACTTTGAGATATTTGATCTAATTCAATTAAGAAATAGTAATAGTTCAAGTTCACCAACGAAACGTAGTCTTCTGGTGAAGCGTACTTAGTGCTATGGATAGTTCTGCTTATACTTACTCTCCATTTTTCAATATCCAGAGACAATTCTTTAAGCTTGACTGATAGGTCATCTGATATGTTGGCATCATCAGAACCTTTATTTGACGCCTGACTGGATTTTGTTTTATTTGAATATATTGATAATTTGATTGCTAACAATTTATCTTGTATTTGACTATACCTGATTTCATGACGAATCAAATCAAGTATGTATTGAGGTGTTGATACATTAGAACCCGTTTCACTGCCACTTTCATCATTCACAAGCTGGACATTATCAGGATAATCCAACTTGATAAATTCATTTAATGGCATTTGACTTGGTCTATTCAATATCAAGCTCAACTTCTTGTCTAAATTATATACAGACCAAAAGATCTTAGTCTCCATATCTCCTTTGTAATCTCTATAGAGATTGAGCCTTACGATTTGATGAATCAATATTCCCACAATCTCCCAACTCTCTTCATCCAAAAATTGGTTCAACTTAAATAAAGTTAACAATAATAATAATTTGATCCCTTCAATGGAGTTAAAGTTAATTATATCGATTATTGACTCTATAACTTTTTCGCTGAAATATTTTTTGAATAAACTTGTGTTCTTGTTATTATCGTGAATAATACATCCAATACTCAATACTAAGTAGGTGTCTACATTCACTATTGACTCCTTTGTAAAGTCAATCAGCTTAAAAGTTTCCATGAACACCTCTTGGTTGATAAATGGACATCTTGTTTCGTAATTTTGAAAATAGTTCAAGACCAATTTCATTGGAAGATTCAAGTCTGAAATTGGTTTCATATTAACTAGTTCTTCTTGAAAGTTATTGCTATCTGATATCGTATTTCTGAATGACCGTAAGGATAACTTGTGGGCAATATTTGAATCTGATTTTCTTCTTTGGTCGTTTGAAGATGAGTTCAACCCATTTCTGGATCTAGAACTTGCAACTGCTCTATTTATCATACCACTAGAAGTTCTGTTTATGCTAGTTACATTACTGGTGGAGGATGTTGATTTAGAGTTTCCAGCTGCAGTAGTTAAAGTTGGACTTGCTTCCACTTCGTTGAATTGTTGCTCCGACGACCCATTGGATGATTCAGAAGAAAGTAACGATGAAATAGATAATGGTTTTCGTACTTCCCCTCCTCCATTACCTTTATCTCCTGTCAAGACAACTTGATGTTGCATATTTTGTTGCTGATTTGGAACGTCTGAATTGACTTGGTTATCCGGAGCTTGGTAAGACTCTTTTCCAATGAATGTCTTATTATGAATATCGCCAATGATTGTTTCATTTTTTCCAACTGAAACCTTCTTTCTACGTTTATTAGATCTATTGACATATTCGCAAGGAGCCCCAGACTTCTGACAATTTGTACATTTAGGATACTCTCTCAGGCACCTTTTCTTCAATCTGTAGCAACGATTGCAATTGTTAGGATGGTGTGTTTCTGGAGATTCCACCGTCTCTGGATGTTTATTGGAAACAGCAGCAGAAGCAGCCTCAGTGATACCATCTTGTGTTAAACCAGGCAATGGGTTAAGGGAAGTTGCTACAGAGCTAGAAGGTTCCAACTCTTTATCAATATTTTTTTCATTGGTTTGCTCATTAGAACCAGAAACTTCGGAACCTTTAGAATTTGAAGTGATTTTTTCATTGGTTGCTGCAATCAATGGCTCAGTAATACTAATACTACCAATAGAGCCTGCTGCATTGGTTGATACTTTTAAGTTTTTGGATTCGTCCGTCTTATGAGTTTCTCCCTCTACTTCTTCGCTTCTAGATTTACTCACAGATTGACCATTGGGAGTTTGTCTAAGATTTGATTGGTTCAGCTGTACCGGTTGAACCATATTTATTCGGAATTTGCTGGTGACAGCCCCATTTCCCAACAGCTTACGATAATAGTATTCCATATCCATTCGATTTATTTGATCGTATTGAATGGATATAACAGTTAAAATATGGGATAAATGTCTCTAAGTAAGGGCAAAAATCGGTGAAAAAAACTTGAACACAGAACAAATGATAATATTGCTTTCCCAATAGAGCTCTTCAAACGTGCTAACTGGAGTTAAATTGGGATTATGTTGGTCTAAATATTGCTAACTTGTATGATTTAAGTATTGGGAGTAGAAGAAAAAAAACCTTCACCAGTTTGGGGCAGCGGCCCCGTTCGTGATCAAATTTGGATGGCCGATTCTGAGGGGTGCAAAAACTGTGGCGGTCGGACATCCACCAAAAGGGGAAATTAGGTTATATCACGTGCCCAAAAATAAAGTATTCTAGTTAGCTCATTGCCGACTTAACAGAAACGGTCCACAGTAGTGGTTGATAACCACAGTTGATGAATAATTTAAAGGAGATACAAAATGTTTCAAAATATTAATATTTAATGGACTATATACATAAAGGTAGAAGATTGAAAAGTGGACAGATAGTATATTATGCAGAAGTAATAATGATTTATTTGGTTGGTCGGTACATTTACAAAATTGAAGATTTCAACAAAAAAGTCGGCCACCTATTTGAGTGGGTGTTCGGATGAATTGTTTTATATAGTTTTTAGTTCGCATTGTCAACCTAGGATAGTTCTTTTTGTTCTGTTCTTAATGTTCTATATTTGTTCTTCTTGAATAATTTATTCCTCTTCAATATCAAGCAATTGTAGCAGGTTGCTCGGATGCAACCGCAACTTCTGATTCAGGATTGGATTCGGCTCTTGCTCTGGCAAATTCTTCGACTGCTTTAGCTCTTAATTCATCCAATAATATAGCTTGATGTTTTGGATTGTGTGGTGGTAATACATCATGTTCTACATCTTCACTCCAATATTCATCTTCACCTTTCCTCCATAAATTCTCCCAAAATAATTTACTTCCTTCTAAACCAAATTCATCGATAACATGAGACAAATCTGCAATTGCTTCTTGAGCATAAGTTGGTCTATATTGACCTGAAAACCAAATATTACCGTCTTCATTTTTCTTACGCATAGATTGGGCGTCTTTCTTTAATATCGTATCTCTGGCTTGTCTAAGTTGAACTAATCCATTGTAAGCTGCCACTGCATATTCATAATTTTGAAATTCCGCAACACACAATATTCTCCATAAATCATTTCTTCTACTTGGCTTTCTATTTTGCCAATTTGGTCTTATAAATTGCTCATCTATTTGATCTTGATGATAAGCTGGTACTTGTGAATATAATACTTGACCAGAAAATAAATTTTTGAATAAGAAGACTTGAGGTGCCAAGTTGAGCCTTTGAAGATCTTCAACGGTCTTCTGGCCCTGAGCAATTCTAGCTCCAAACACTTTACGAGTCTTGAGATGCTCAATCAAAAGCTTTCTCGCTTTCTTCTCAGCTGGAGTCTTGTAAGCCATATTTGGATTATATTATCAATAGTTATACCAGGTTGTAAATTTAGTTACTGCCAACCATAAAATTGATCTTCAAATTTGGAAAATTTGTGGTCGTGGGATGGTCAAGCTTGTCACTTTTGTATTTATATATATGCAGGATGCATTCTGATGTTTTTCAAGTCGTGATTTGTAGTTGAGGTGCAGGAACTGTCAAGCTTCAGTTCTTCACTTGTACAAGCTCTTTCAATATAATATTGGATATCATATTTGCACAATTGGTGATATGTATTAATATTTCAGCGAAGTATAGACCAGTTCTCGCCTATCATAAATTTATGGTATCTTTGAAATAATTTGCTTACCTTCTCGGAATTCCTATTTCTGTATTTGCCCTACCATTGTGATAAAATCATTAATTTTGCTCCATATTGTTTACGTATTTTTTGCAAGAATATTTCTTGTTTCTTGTTGCTATCCTTTGGTTTTAATTTGTTTTTCAGCTTGAAGCCATTTCTTAGACGAGCTAATCTACTTGCTTTATATTACCATAGATTTTTAAATTGGGCTTCGTTGTATGCATAGATCACAATGTTTTTTGAATTAATTGTACTATTTTCAGCTTTCGGTTTTTTTTTCATCATTTCATACACCTATGTATACAATCACAACATCATCCCATTATACCTCACACCGCATCGAATACCAAAGAGTAAGATAAACCAATCCATCAGTCAAATAAACCACAGTTACAACATTTCTTTGGTTCATTTAAACATCGAACCTGAAGAGGATGAAGATGAAGATGTAAATAAAGAATATTGGTTCAGAAATACTTCTGAACACTTGTTCACTTCCTTATCTGAAGTCACCATCAAAACAATATTCAGCTTAGGTATATCGATTAGCTGTATGTTCATAATACTTATATTATGTGAATTACTGGACACATTTGATTCAAAATTAAGATTATTGTTAATACAATCAATAATCAATCTCCTTATAGTATTGTTAACTGTTGTTATACCATTCACAGCAATAAGCATATCAATATTTCAATCTATTATTCCTCATAGAACTTGGAGGAAAAGACAAGTAACTCTTTTTGTAATGTTGTTGGTTGGTTGGTTTGTTGCTCTAAACAAATTCGGTGCAGTGGCAGAATCTTTTACTTCTGGAAATGTTATCAATTCTTCAAGATCTTTGATTGAAAGTAGAATCAATGAGATTTCAATTACGGGTATAACTATTATCGCTATACTTTCAGGAGTTGGTTCTGCTTCTACTCCTTATAAACTGTTTCCCTTCCAAGCGTTATTCCAGAAAATAGCAAGAAACTCCTATACATCTCCTAGTGGTAGTTCATCAAGTTTTTCTTTTACTCCAATAAAGAGGTTCAAGATTAACCAATTGGGCATTAATAATCTAATTCAATCATACAACAACACACAGAATCTAATCGAAAAGAGAAAATCTCAGCTAAATGCGTTGCTGGTAAAACAAGGTGGTACTGTTTACAATTCTCTGCAAGATCGGCCTCTGAAACTCAACGGCTTTATCCACAAAGTTCAATCATTTGCAACTCTATCATCTTCTTTCTCCTCTCAAGTTTCAGAGGAAACTGAACTCTCAAATGAAATAGAGTCTTTGAAGTCTCTAAAAAATTATATCTACGAGGATATACTCAAGAGTTTGGATCAGTACAAAATTCAACAGGATGATTTCAATAATAAGTCCATTATGGCAATCTTTTTGAAATGGTTTGACTGGGGTTTTAGTGTGTATTGTATTTACAGAATAGTGAATGTTTTATTGATAAAGCTTCCCTATCAAGCCTTTTCAACCCCTGCAGCCCCTTCTGTGAGTGATATTATTGAAAACGACAATTATGATGCCTCAGCAACTAATGATGCGTTAGCAATTACCCTTGCTAAATTAATAATATCATTCACCTCGTTATCAATTACTGAGACGCAGCTTGTTTCTCAACTTAGTTTCCTTTTATCTGGAGGACTCTTTGTTGGATCAATTTCAAATGTTTTGACAACGTTGAAATCGTTCAAGAAATTTGTCCCGTCGTTTGGAAAGTATTCTTCAAATTCGATTACTTGGCTAAAGCATCTAGTAATATCAGAGTTACTTGGAGTTTATGTAATGTCGACTGCATTGTTGATAAGAACAAATTTACCATCAAACCTATCAAACCAAGTCTCTAAAATCTTGTCTCTTACTGGGTCTTCTTCAAACAAACACACAGACTCCCAAGAAGTTGAATTAATCGACAATTGGTTTGACAAGATTTTTGCAATCACATGTGTAATAACTTTCTGTCTGTTACTTATTAAGGATTACGTGTTTGACGAGCAAAGTGAGTACGATGAAGAGATGATAATGGAAACTTCTAAATTGGAGTAAATAAATAGCACAATAACTCCTTTTAAACTTCAACTATAAAATCCTACAGAGTGTGAACATTGGCAAAACTATATGAATCGAAATATTTATATAAATGTATAAATTTACGCAAGCTTTTTAGTGTCAGGCTTTTCATAAATAAAATCCTTCCATTTTGGATTCTTCATTCTCCACCAATAACTAATTTGAGAATATGGATAAGCAGTACCATTACGGCACCCAGAAGTATACCAAGAGACACAACCTCCAATTAGGGTACCAAAGACTTGTTTCAGCAAAATATCTTGAGTGGTTTTATTCCATTCATTGTATTTTTCATTTTTGACTCTAATAATTTGTACTCTCCTGATAAAATCTTTGGGGCAACTTTTGAAAAGAAAGTGCAACCATTTTCTAATGCTAAAACAACAGACGAATTACCCGTTGTAGAATTTGGACCTCCTAAAATGAAAAGATTTGGAAATTCTTTAATCAAAATGGTCTCATATGCAGTTGTACCTTCTTTGTTCCAAATATCATTAACGGTGACACCTCCAAGTCCTTTACATCTGAAACTTCCAAAGGACTTATTTGAATCATACCCTGTACATGCCACAATGATGTCCGCGTTTACTCTTCTACCACTCTTCAATCCAAAAATGGTGCTCTTCAATATGGTCAATTGGATCATCAGTGATGTCAACTCTTGGATCATGTAAATGTGGTAAGTAGGTATAATCATAAATAATACGTTTACAACCAATTTTATAGTCTGGAATCACATATTTATGAAATTTCTTTGATGTAGTGCTTCTCACGTAATCAAGAGATTGTTTAGTTGTGAACCAACCAACAATACGTGGTAAGATACCAGTTCCTTTATATAATGGATATTTTAATTCTGCAAATGTTGCAATTAACCAACGAACAAAAATGATCCCCCATCTATGGAAAGATAATGACTTATACAATTGGAAAGCAATCTTTGGAAGAGGAGGCATAATAAAATGCTTTCAACGTACAAGTTGAGTCATTGACTTTGGTTCATAGTCATCAAGAAGAGCAGGAAGAACTTGAGCTGCAGAACATCCATTTCCAACTATCACAACATCCTTATCTTTAAATGAAACATCATATTTCCATAATGCAGAATGCATGTAATCACCCTTGAATTTCTCTATTTCAGGAGCTTTTAATTGATTTGGGCAAACTAACCCACCATGAGACATTACCAATAATTTTGAAGAATGTTCAAGTTTTTGACCAGTTTTCAAATCTCTACCATAAACTGTCCATGTTCCACTTCTTTCATTATAAACTGCTTCAGTAATAACTGTTCTGAATCTTCCATGACTATTAATGTCATACTTGTTAACATCTGATAAAATGTATTCTTCCATTTCATATTGTAGAGGTCTAAGAGCACTCCAATTTTTGTTCAATTCGCTAAAGAAAGAATACCATACTGCTAGAATATCTGAAGCACATCCTGGATAAGTATTAGCATACCAAGTACCTCCAAAGCTTGCGTGTTTTTCGAAAATCGTGAAATCTTGTTCTTTTAATTATTTAATACAAGTTAAGGTGCAAGAAAGACTTCCGAATCCTCCACCAACTATAGTAACTTTAGAGGTAGTTTTGATAGTTGGAAGGGAATTGTTTTCTGTGACATATGAGTTAGGACCAAGAACTTGATCTGCTTCTTTATATTTAACCCTATACTTAAAAGGATCCTGATGTGATTCACGGGTTAATTGAATTGCAGACATTTTTTTGTTATAATTTTTATTTTTTGTCTCAGAATTGGCTCTCAATAAATTGCAAATGATTTCGGTTTGACGGTACATCTTGAATAGCAGTCGATATTCGATATTCGATATTAAAGCGGACGCAAATAGATATTCGTAAAGGAGTCTTCACATGAAAATAACTTGCAGAAATTACATTCCTCCGTAATGCCAGATATTCAAAAGGGTATTTATACTTCCCCAGAAACAACCCCAAACCATCTTGCTCTATTGACAAGTTTTATCACTGTGAGGTTCTCACTCTTAACCTTAATGCATGCTGCGGACTTTACTGAGAAGCAGAACCGCTTGTATGCAAAACATGCATGTGTGTGCCACCAACCATGCAGAATAGTTTCACATGAACATAATCGAATTCAGAACAGAATAGTAATTGAATCTTTGCTCTTTTCCTTGAATAGGATTAATTGTAGGCAATAAACTAACATGATTTAAGGTCAACCCTTGTAGGCAGTTTCCCTTAACCAATCGATTGCCTGCTGGAAAGTTCCTGTTTCACTATTGAAGTGCGTTATATGCAACCATTTAAGCATGGTAACTTACTTTATAATATCACCAATGGAACCTATTATGACATTATCGTTGCCTGTATTAATGGGAACTAAAAATTTTGAATATCCGGTGGGGTAGCTCTAGGTAATGTATGGAATGTAGCCCAGCTTGTCTTTGGTACCCCGGAAGAGGGTTGAATGGAAAAAACAAAGAGCGTTTCTGGAGAACGGAGTTCCCCAGATGCCACCCGAGGTTAATTTACTCAACTTCCTATTGTGGAGTAAAGCAAGGCTGTGAGCTCTGTTTATGGATGCACCATTCCAATCGTTGCTAGGTAAGCAAAGGTATTTAGCGGTGTAAAACATTCGTATCTCTATTGTACATGTAAGACATATGTACGATTGTATTCCACATTAGGAGTCAATGAGTACATTTTCCATTAATTATTATCGTCGAATAATTAAGGAAGCATAATAATGCATTGAGGGGGAGATAAATCTTACGATTATCGCGATCACAAGAAATCCATTCACATTATGCTCTTTATCGTACATATCTGGGCTGAGTTTTGACTGCCATCAACAGAGTATGAGGATGAAGTTAATTTTATCAATTGTGCCTAATTTGCAGCCTGTTCAAAACCTAAAGCTAGTTACTGTATAGGTAAAATGATTGAAAAAAAATTACTTGACGTCAAATTAATTAATACTATTGTTATCCTAGAACGTAGTCATTATGTATTCATTTTGCAGTCATTTTAATAAAAGCTAGCCCAACTGCAAGCAATCAGTCCTTTTAATTGAAATATATTCAATATCTATAAGTTTTGGTTCTTGGTTCTCGGAGTCTATATCTCCACACTCTAAGATATAAGACTGCATATAACGGGTGTACACAGTTCCATCCTTTCCTACAGTAGTTAATATTTCCACTCCAATAACTTCTCTTATTTCATATTTTATTTTAAATCATACATGTAGATATTAGATTTTACCCTACAACTTGACATGGACACAGTCAAATAGTATTGGTCATGGTTACGTCAGACTTTCATCGCCTCTTCTCTTCTTGACTCACATTGAATGGTCGTGTACTTTCGACTAAATTTTTCAACACTTTATGGCGAAGATTAACAGTCATCGAACTAAGTATTTCTGTTAATCAATTTGAAGGATTAGAACTGTGTTAATAAAGTACCATAATCCCTATTTTCCAAGCAATATACCGTATTCTTTGTTTTCAAATCTTCAAAAATATCGTTAATTAAACACTTATACAAATCTCCTTATCGTATTACGTTTACTAGGATGTCTTCAACTTCAAGAAGTTCCGTCCCATTTTCAAGGGATTCGTTAGATCAAGTTTTAAAAAGAAGATTCTTCTTTGCTCCAGCTTTTGAAATCTATGGTGGTGTTTCAGGTTTATATGATTATGGTCCACCAGGATGTGCTTTCCAAGCCAATGTAGTTGATACTTGGAGAAAACATTTTGTTTTAGAAGAAGACATGTTGGAAGTTGACTGTACTATGTTAACACCTCATGAAGTTCTTAAAACTTCAGGTCACGTTGAAAAATTCGCCGATTGGATGTGTAAAGACTTGAAAACTGGAGAAATTTTCAGAGCTGATCATTTAGTTGAAGAAGTTTTAGAGTCAAGATTAAAGGGTGACAAAGAAGTTAGAGGTATCTCAAGTGAACCAGTGGAAGAAAGTGATGACAAAAAGAAGAGAAAGAAGAAGGTCAAGGAAATTAAAGCCATCAAATTGCCAGATGAAGAAGTCAAAGAATATGAAAATATCTTAGCACAAATTGATGGATATTCTGGTCTTCAATTAGGTGAATTAATTACCAAATACAATGTCACCAACCCTTCAACTGGTGGTAAGTTAGAATTACCAGTTGAATTCAATTTGATGTTTGAAACAGCAATTGGTCCTTCTGGTCAATTGAAAGGTTATTTAAGACCTGAAACTGCTCAAGGTCAATTTTTAAATTTCAACAAACTTCTAGAATTCAATAACGAACGTATGCCATTTGCTTCTGCTTCCATTGGTAAATCATTCAGAAATGAAATTTCTCCAAGATCTGGATTATTAAGAGTTCGTGAATTCTTGATGGCAGAAATCGAGCATTTTGTTGACCCAAAGGATAAATCTCATCCAAAATTCGATACCATTAAAGATATGAAATTAAGATTCTTACCAAAGGGAGTTCAAGAATCTGGTTCAACTGAATTATTAGAAAAGTCAATTGGTGAAGCAGTTAAATCTGGTATGGTTGATAATGAAACCTTAGGTTACTTTATTGGAAGAATTTATCAATTCTTAATCAAAATCGGGGTTGATTCTAATAAGTTGAGATTTAGACAACATATGGCCAATGAAATGGCTCATTATGCTACTGATTGTTGGGATGCTGAATTGTTTACTTCATTCGGTTGGATTGAATGTGTTGGTTGTGCTGATAGATCTGCTTATGATTTAAGTGTTCATGCTGCAAGAACTAACGAGAAATTAATTGTTAGACAACCATTACCAGAACCAATTACCGTTGAAAGATTTGAAATTGAAATTGCCAAGAAGAAATTTGGTCCTAGATTTAGAAAGAATGCTGGACTTGTTGAAAAATGGTTATTGGGAAGAACTCAATGTAAATTAGAAGACTTATCAAAGGAATTGAAGGACAATGGCAAAATCGTCTTCCAGGTTAAGGGAGTTGATGAAGATCAAATTGAATTAGATTCTGAATTTGTTAAGATTGAAAAGGTCACTAGATCTGAACATATCAGAGAATATACTCCAAATGTTATTGAGCCATCGTTTGGTATCGGTAGAATTTTATATTGTATCTTTGAACATCAATTTTGGGCCAGACCTGAAGATGAAGCCAGATCAGTTATATCATTCCCACCATTAGTTGCACCAACTAAGGTGTTATTAGTGCCATTGTCATCAAACAGTGAATTACAACCTATTGTTAAGAAGGTATCGTCTGTCTTGAAGAGAGAGTTGATTCCATTCAAGATTGATGATTCATCTGCTTCAATTGGTAAGAGATATGCCAGAAATGATGAATTAGGAACTCCATTCGGTATTACTATTGATTTTGATTCAGTAAAGGATGATTCTATCACTTTAAGAGAAAGAGATTCAACCAAGCAAGTCAGAGGATCAATTGAAGATATTGTTCATGCTATCAAAACCATCACTTATGAAAATACTACTTGGATTGAAGGTACTGCTAAGCTCACTCCATTCGAATCTCAATCCACTGATTAGGAGAATCTTTTGGTACAATATATATATATATATAGATTTCAACAATGAATATCATGATTTTATCAACCGTATAGCTTTGTAGGGATTGCCCAATACTTGAATGTAAATTACAATCACGAGTAGATCTGGATCAGAATTTTTATGGTGGGGAATCCATTGATCCTCAAGCAGAGGATGATTGTGGGAATGATGTTAGAATGTACTATGATTAGTAGCTTTAGAATAATTGGCTGATCACTCTTCAATAAGAAAAACCCGATTGTTTGTAAGACTATAAATCTTAAGACATCAAAATAAGAAATTGAATTTCTCCTGTTGGGCACCAGTCGAATGTAGCCGTGGTATATTGGATATGTTACTCCGATGATGTAGATGGGGATGTTTATTTGATTGATCATGATCTGAATGTGTTGACAAGTACAGAAGAAAGTAAACAAAAAGCAGATTTGGTTTTTGGCTGCGAAAAAAAGAATCGAAAGAGCGAGAGGCAGACCATCAAAAGCGATCGAATTGTGGAGCTCAGACAGTCTGAAATGTTAACAACAGTCTGCCCTGAGACAGTGAAAGCAGAAAATAGATTTAGGTTACCGAAAAACTACAGAGTGACCCAATTTGGAGGTTAACTTGTTAGTTGGAAATCTATTCAGAGTTCCAGCATGAAATGCTGAGTTTGTCTTTAGCAATGGTTCCAATTATTAGCTAAGGTCTGTATTTCAGTAGCCCGACTTGCATCTTGGGCACTGAATGTAGTTATAATTGTGCCACATAGTACATAAACTTTCACAAAATGGGCGTGTGGTCTAGTGGTATGATTCTCGCTTTGGGTTAAATCATTAGGCAACTAATGAGAAACAAGCATGCGAGAGGCCCTGGGTTCAATTCCCAGCTCGCCCCATTTCTTTTTTGCATTTTTCATTTGATAATTTTTACTGATAATGATGAATGCTATATCTATAATGTGTATTAATGTTTAGTTCTCTATATGGGCTTCCTCTGCTGTATCTGTTAATGGCTATACAACAAACACTTCAATTAGTTTTCCAAAATCCAAACCATCTCCAGTGTTGGTGTCAAATATCTTAATTCCTTCTAAGTTGAACACTCCTTTAACCACCCCAATAAGTTTAATTTCTGTTTCAAATACATTATTCGGTTCTAGCGGCCCTAGATGAACATCGTTGTCTAAGATAACCACTCCGTTTTTATTTTCCTTCAATGAATTATAGGTGTAAAATAATTGATTTAAGTTGTAAATGATTGGATTCTTCTTAGAATTTGAATGGTAAAGCAAATTGCTACTTGAATAGTCATATGTGTTGAGATTATTATTGACATTGTTAGAATTCGAAGAATGAGTTAAGGGTGGTTGAACCAAAAATGATAGATTTAAATTGCTGGACGAATAATTAATTGCTTGTAATCTCCAAACGGTAATTTCTCCCAATTTTATACTCAAAGTTCCAATAAATGTTAATTTCAATCCTGATAACACAGAATTCATGTTAGTTAAATTAACGGTCACAGATGATGCTGAATTGATAGTCCTGCCAATGGGGTTTGTAGTGACAGTTGAGGTTAAGTCTCCGTATGTATTCAATTTCAGTTTATTGTTCAATATCGCAACTTTCCTTGTACTTGCAATTCTATTATTATTGGGTAAGTGAACATGTTGTGACAGCGAAGGGATAGAAGGAACAGAACCATTCTGACCATTCTGGCCATTCTGAATCCCTGAACCTCCAGACCCGATTGTACATTTCAATGAGCTATTGATTGGTGGGGCAATTATATTGAAATCTAAGTATGGATTCCAAGATGTTACTATAGTGTTACTTATTGGTGAGAATAATCCTTCTGAATATCGGAGAACTTCAAGAGTTAACTTGATGTTAAATGTTCTAGTTGAGTTTATTAAATTGATATCTGATTGTCCTAGATCTCTATCAATAAATTCGTTGTTGATCAATTTGTAAGTTAAATTTAGTGAGTCTTCTAGTTTGAATTTGATAGGAAATTTGCAGCTGTTTCTATTTAATTCTTGGATTTTACCCGCTTTGAATACAACGTTCAAATCAAGAATGTTAAAATAAATATCATTGTGTTTTTTGAATAGTTTTTGAAACTCTTCTGATGTTTCGATGTTCAAAGTTGACAATAAAATGTTATTTCTACCAGCCGGTTTGGTAGATTTAAGTTTAATTACCAATGAAACAGTAATAGGTAATGAAATCAGAGTTGATAAATGGGTTAAAGAGTGTTCATATGTGAGCAGTTGTTCCAATTTCTGACTGTGATCAATATTCAGCTGCAGTTCCAGGGACTCTTCAAACTTGTAGCTCTTACCCCCGCTATTCAATAATCTGAACACATGCGAGTTATTATCCTCCAGATATGGAAACTTCTGGTAATTGCTGTCTGTGCCTAAAATATCATGATTTAGTTCTGCTAGTAAATTGTGCTTATCACTACACTCAAAGTCTGGTAATATTTGATCTTCTTCACGAAATTCCACTTTTTCCGTTAATCCAGTTTTCTTTGCTTTATGTACTTCATTCAAATAGCACGATAGTTTAATGATAGGATCACTAAACTTTTTACGTGGGTATAGTATTGGAATACTGAATCTCCAAATGATGCACCGAGATTGATCTTCAAAATTCCCAGTAAATATTATATCATCTGAGGTTAATGTCTTGTTTAGTGTGTTATTGAGGTTATTCGGAGAAGCTTCTATGAACTTATTACTAGTACCTGGTAATATGGAAATGTCTAAGTATATGGAAAATCTCTTAATTTCGTCTCCCTTGAATAATACATATCCATATAGTAATTCATCGAAAAACACAACTTCTCTTCTGCAAGACTGTTTTATTATGGACAAGAATCTATCTGCACTCTCAATTAAATTGTTTTCATCGAATTGATTTGGAAGGAATATCTGCAAAGTCATAACATAGAGTACTAAACCAAATCAATATTCTGCAGAAATTAATTATGTATTAGAATGGTGTAATTGTAGTTTGACAGATAAGTGATCGAGGATCAACCCTATCATGTGTTGGTCACGTGTAATTATCACGTGGACTTGGGAAGGCTTAGGTATGGTTCAAGTTACTTTATCCATATGGTCCCACTGGTCTAAATGTAGTTCCTTTGTTTTATGGTTAGAAGCAATAGTACAGTATGCTCTAAAGCGAATAAGGTAAGAGGACATAATCAAGTTCAGGTTGATTACATTTTATTGCAGTTGGGTAATTGATAATTGTTAGTATCTCTACACACTATGTCTTTACAAAACTAGCATTATAGTCAATACAAGAGAGTACCATTTGGGAAAATACGAATGAAAATTTATCTATATTAATTTATGTTAACATTCCTCTCATAACTCATAATTATACCTGATGATAAACTGGTGTTTTAGGTTTTTTTGCCTCTACCTCCTGTGTAGTTTCTTTCTCGATTTCCTGATACCCTTCTTTCTTTAGATAGACAACTTCAAATAAGAAAGTGTAGACACATCCTAAAATACATCCAATCGTAATTAAAAGTAACAGCACGGCATATATCGTAGAAACAACCCCAAATGCTTTTAAATTTTGAAAAATGTTATGAAGTTCGTTGTTAGAGACTGCCATGGTCCCCAATGGGAAAGTCATTGCCCAAAAGGCTCTATTAAATTTGATTAAACCTTCAAACTTATCTTTGATAAAGTTTGAATGTCTAGGTTTGTAAGAATATTGTGGATTTGGATTTTTAGTAAATGGACTAATCTTTGAAAGACAAGACACAACTGCTATGAATGTGGAAAAATAGCCAAAGGATATTAAAAATAATGACATCATTGTGCAAACATATAAAATGATGTTACTTATAATTAATGAAAGGTTATCATCATTCAAAAACGCAGATATATCATCATCAGTATAAGATAAAGATGAAATTAATGAAGATTTGTTATCAGCAACAAATTTATTCATATTCGATCCAAATAACAATATTCCAAATGCTCCTTGACCCAATACCCCAACTGGTAAAAATGAAGTAAATACCAAGTTAGTCTCGGGTATTTTATGTACAAATAATCTCCAATAGTAGATTGCGATAATAACAAAAGCCATTGATATAGCAACCGACCATAGAATATAACAAATCACCATGCAAATTAATTTCAAGTTATTATTCGGTAAATCTTTAGTAAAACTTCCTCCAAAAGATGCAGTAACTGTCAAAGCAACAATAGGCAACAATATGGTCGATTGTATTTGGTGAGATTGGATTTTTGAACTATTTTTGTTCTTTGCAATAAATGCAAAATAAAACACAATACACGAACTGTACAATGATAAAAATACTGTAATCCACCATAAACTGAAAACCCCTATAATCCAGGAATCTTGAGTTATATAATAGATATAATTGAATAAGGACGTGGTACCCATTACAAAGCAACCCATGAATGGGGCAATGTTGGGATTACAATTAAATGTAATTAGCTTCTTGGGCCACTTCACAACACTTATGACAAAAAATATAACGAGAATGAGATAAGACGATGCGGCAATTCCGAACATAATATAAGAACAAGTTTTAAGCCAGTGGGATGGATAAGGGAAATTATAAAGTATTGATGATGATATTCCTGTCCCCATAGTACTTACAAAATAGGCTGGTGTAAAACCTTCAATAAGTCTGGCATAAGTCACTTGCTTTAATCGCTTCCATATTGAGGTCTTTGACACTTGCTTGCCCTTTTGACCACTTATGTTGTTTGAATCTTCATTTACATATGTTGAAGATTGACTATCTTCAGCAGTATCAAACGCTACAAGTTGAGATTGAGGTCGATGACCCTGATAACCATGTTGTGCATTGCCACGGTGATCCGAAACGGACTGATCGGTCCTTATGTTTGACATCTGTGAGCGCTCACTGTGGCGTTATGATTTTGGAATTTTCAGTGAGAAAATCAAAAAGTAAATGTTTAAAAGAAGTAAGGCGGAAACTTAGATAAGTATCAAGTTTGAATTGTCTGTCTGGCAATATATAACAGGGTTAAATCAAATTATGATTCGATTCAATTGAAAAGCTGTGGGACTAATGAAAAAGAATAGTAGAATATATATATATTGTCGGATCCAGTTCTTCTTAAAATTTCTCAATTTTTGGCTGACTCAGAACAAAAGTTGATCACTCGTTCCATTGGGTCGATGGCCCGTCCACATACCCCGTTTAGGAAAGTAGCGCGGTTACAGAAAAAAAGTGGCGCACATTCTTCGCTCTGATTGGTTTCTTCGGGTGGATAATTTATCCTCTTTCTTTAGCTGTGGCCCCGTGGACACCAGAATGAGTATTTTTAGCATCTTTTTTATCTTGCCCTGAATACTCAACAGGTGTGGCAACGCACATTTGAATATGAGATAAGGAAACAATATGAAACATACATAATATTTGGATTGCTACTAAATTTTCAAGATAAGGGTATTATTAACCTTTGCTGTCGCGGTCTGACCCAAATATTATCAGTTTAATCAAAATTCTTGTTTTTAAGTTTACCTGATTTCTTGTTGAATGATTGTCATTCATGAAACAACACATTAAGCGTTTAACCACTTCAACTTTAGCGCAATATGCACACCCCCCAGTATTACTATATGCAAATGGTAGCGGTCATATACTTGATCGCGAATTTAACAATGTGAACCGACAAAACAAAGTTCTAGGACAATTGTTGGGCGACAGAGTTTTCCCAGTGCTCCAAACAATATTACCATTTCAGGCAGGTGCCACGTATTGCCTTTGTACTAGAGTGACTGTTTGTGACGTCGGCCCCGCTTTCTCGATTTTGAGACCGCCTATAAATACAGGTCGATTTCCCGCTCAACTCTCCATCAAAATATATCTTGGTCTACATTATTTTTATATTATTTATCATCTACATATCATTCTTTTTATTTTCTTAGCTTAACAACTTTCTGACTTGTTAATCTCTCATTAAAATGTTTGCTACATCTATAAATCCCCATTTTACTGACTCACCACATCTCAGACCACTTTCTTCGTGCGCTTGTGAATCTGCTCATTTATCAACAGCTGCTTTGTCACCGGTTCAACCAATAGAACCACTTTCCCAAACAGAAAGCTCTGAAATAGAAACTTTTGAGGAACCTATGTTTGCTAATAAATTTGGTGAACTTATTGACAAACTAAAGACCATTTTAGGACCAGACAAAGGCTTATCATGTGAAGATGTTGACATCGAAAAAGTTAAATTGGCAATGGAAGAATACCAGTCAGATGAAAGTGAATGGGGGAAGTTTGCCCTTCATGATATAACCAGAAACTATTCAAGAAATGGTATAGTTGACATAAATGGTAACGCTAATTTATTAATTTTAGTATGGGAAGGTGGTAAATCGTCTGCTATTCATGATCATGCAAAAGCTCATTGTTGTTTGAAAATTTTGAAAGGAAGCTTGAAAGAGTCATTGTATGAGATTCCAAAATGTGAAGGTGGAGAGTTAGTGCCAAAGAAAGAAACTGATCTTTTGAAAGAGACTGTAGGTTATATTTCAGATGATATCGGATTACATAAGATTTCAAATAACTTATCTGATGAAGTATCAGTATCTTTGCATTTATATACACCTCCATATGCTTCGATGTATGGTTGTTCGATGTACGATGCCAAAAATGGTAAAAAGCATCACGTTGATATGAGTAAGTATTATTCATGGCAGGGCACTTTGGTCAATCCAACTGGCAGCTCAACCTGTTAAATCAATTATATTATACCATGAATTATGACTTGATGATACAAATTAAATAAAAAAATCAATGCATACATATATTATATTATATTAACTGTAGATACTGCGAATATCAGAAACAATAACAGATCCAAATAAAAAACGAAAAGAAAAACAAAAAAAAAAAACGGAAAAATGGGAAATCTTAATCCCACGAAGTATTAGGTTACATATGAAACAGGTTTATCGTATACCACATAATATATCTTGTTACAACAACATATAAACTATTGCAACCGAAAATAGCATTTTCCTCCTCTCCTTTTAAAACCGTTTTTGGTGCTTGAGACTAGCCTGGCAGGCTAAAAATGGGTCTGGAGCACAACATCAGAGATAAGATTCTTTTTTTCTGTCATAATTCGAACCAAGAGGACAAATTCTAAATTTGAATTTTCTCTAGCATATCACTACGGTTCAAAATTAAATCTAAATTGGTGCACTGACACTAGACCATTTGCTCTATTCATTCCTCTATCGTTGTACCTCCCAGCATAAGAAGCTCACAGTGAAGCTTTTTCCTTCTTGAATAGCTCAAAACCTGCATATATCGTACTGATAACAAATTCAAAATCTCGTCCCAATAAGAGGTCAGCATTGAACATAAATCTCTCTTCTTATCTACTTATTAATAGACTGCTTCAAGCAGTTATATGATAATCTTCTTCTGGACTCCAATTTAGTTGGCTAGCCATAGGTTTAATATATTGCATTGCCACTTGTGGAATAGAAATTCAAAAAAAATAAAGAAATATCGATTTCCTGAAATTTGAAAATTAATAGAATCAAAATAGAACCAAACTACATATCAATTTCCAAAGACAGTTTTTAATTCACATTGTATCTACTATGTCTCAACTTACATACTATGGTCCCAGACCCTTGCAGCCCATTAATGATAAAATGCGCCATGGATTTGATGAGGATTACAATTCTGAGAACTTCCTCAACCTTTTGGCGAACACTTTTTACATATACTTTGACGATAAACGTCATAATACAAATGGTAGTCCTATAACTGAAGAAATGAAAAAATTACCCGAGTATTCCAAGACTTATCAGCCAATAACAGATTGGAAAGTGATGAAAGATCGTCAAAAGACAATATCGGCGGCTATAGTGTTATGTCTTAATCTTGGAGTAGACCCTCCAGATATTATGAAGACCTATCCTTGTGCAAAGCTTGAAGCATGGTGTGATCCATCTTCTTATCCAGATACCAAAAAGGCAATAGAATCAATAGGGAAAAGTTTACAGTCCCAATATGAGACCCTTTCCTTAAGAACAAGATATAAGCAATCACTAGATCCTTGTGTGGAAGATGTGAAAAGATTTTGTAACACTTTGCGTAGAAACGCAAAAGATGAGAGGATATTATTTCATTACAACGGACATGGAGTTCCTCAGCCAACTGCAAGTGGAGAAATATGGGTATTTAATAGGGGTTATACCCAATATATTCCAATTTCTCTATATGATTTACAAACCTGGTTAGGTGCACCTTGTATATTTGTATACGATTGTAACAGTGCTGG
Source organism: Chernovozyma aurita (assembly GCA_030566905.1). NCBI lineage: Eukaryota > Fungi > Ascomycota > Pichiomycetes > Serinales > Debaryomycetaceae > Chernovozyma > Chernovozyma aurita. The sequence continues at coordinate 655,627 of JAKUBO010000009.1, forward strand.
AAATATTGTTCACAATTTTAAGAAATTTGTTCAGAAAAGGATTGATGATGACAACGAAGGTAGTCATGACCTTAGTGCTCCATCTCCAACTTCTGCATATCTTGATTGCATACAATTGGCTAGTGGGAAAAGTAATGAACTATTACCCATGGGTCCTGATTTACCTGCCGATCTTTTCACTTGCTGCTTAACTTGCCCTATAGATATAAGTGTGACATGGTTTGTAATGCAATCTCCTTTGAAAAAGAATTATTATCTGTTACTACCTAAAAATGCCACAGGAAATGTGATTATCCCGGGGAAACTAACTGATAGAAGAACTCCACTCGGTGAACTTAACTGGATATTCACTGCTATCACTGATACCATAGCGTGGACTACTTTATCGAGACCCATTTTCAAGAGATTATTTAGACAAGACTTAATGGTTGCTGCATTATTCAGAAACTTCTTATTGGCTAAGAGAATAATGCCTCACTTCAACTGTAATCCTGTGAGTGATCCACCATTACCAGATTCAGTTAGATTTCATCATATGTGGGATTCTTGGGATTTAGCAATTGATCAAGTATTTGCACAACTAATCAAAACCAATTCTTCACAATCATCCAATGGTTCAGTGACAAGTCCAATGGGTAGTAGTAATTTGCAGGAAAGAAGTGGGGCACCATCAATCTCAACATTAGGAGCAATTGCATCACAACAATCGCAAGGGAAAGCTCAACAATCCAATATTGCTCAATCCCAAACTCAGCAAAATCAACAGCAGCTTCAGACAGTTACACCTAATCTGCACCAACCGGGCCAGGTCCAACCACAACAGCTGCAACTCAATTATCAACATTCAACCTTTTTTGAACAACAACTTACAGCATTTGAAATATGGCTCAAGTATGCTGGATCTTCAACAAAGGAACCACCTGAACAACTTCCAATTGTACTTCAGGTGCTTCTTTCTCAAGTACATCGACTTCGAGCACTTATTCTTTTATCGAAATTCCTTGATCTTGGTCCTTGGGCTGTCTATCTTTCACTCTCCATAGGTATTTTTCCATACGTTTTGAAACTCTTGCAAAGTCCCGCCCAAGAACTTAAACCTGTTTTAATTTTCATATGGGCAAGGATTATGGCAATTGATTATAAGAGCACACAGCAGGAATTATGCAAAGATAAAGGCTATAACTATTTCTATTTAATTTTAAACTCTACACAACAACTAAATGGAAATGGTGGCAACTCCAACAACAATGGCATCAACAGTAATACGAATATTTTGATCAACGACGACCATAAAGCAATGAGTGCTTTTATTCTCACTTTATTTATCAAAGATTTCAAAAATGGTCAAAGGTTGTGTTTTTCAATTGAATTGATACACAATTGTTTGAAGTTTGTATCCAGTAGTGAGAATCCACTATTGAGACAATGGTGTTGCTTGCTATTGTCTCAATTATGGATGGGATACCCTGATGGAAAGTGGTTGATATACAAAAATGGATATTTGAATAAATTCTTGGGGTTGATAAATGATCCAATTCCAGAAGTTAGATCTTCTAAAATTTTGGCTTTGACCAGTTTTCTCAGCGAGCCCGAGGAGCAACGGAATCCATCACCTTCCCAGCTGCAACAGCAACAGTCACAGCAATCGCTGCAACAATCACAACAGTCACAACTTCAACAACAACAAGTTCATTCTCAACCCTTAAGCATGGATGTGAGGAAGGATGAATTGAAACAACAAGACTTGAAACTTGCCAATGCCATTTTAAGTTTGCTTGGTGATGGATCTTCGATGGTAAGAAAAGAAATTGTCTTTTTTATCAAAAAGTTTATCAGCATCTACTCTAAGTTTTTTCTTGTGGTGGCATTTAATCAATTAGAGGAAGAAATTGTTTTAATTGACAATTCTAACTGTTTAAATGAGTTCCGTAAACGATCTCCTGCCTATGGATCTATTTTCAGCTCAATCTGGAAAGCTCTACTTATCCTTTCTGAAGATCCACATATGGATGTCAAGCAATTAGCAGAAACACTTATAGATTCAGTGATGGTACAATTGAATGAAAGTGAGTTGGGGACACTACTGAAAGAAATGCAAGACTATTTGCTTAGTAAATCAACTATAAATATTAGCGAAAGCTTCAAACCTATTAATCCTATCATTAATCGAAAATTAGGAGGAATAGATAATTCTATGTCTTCTAGAAGATTAGTATCTAGTGGATCTACCTTGCAACGAAACAATAATACGCTAATAGTCAATGGTGGATCTAATGTGTTGAAGAATAGGTCTGTCTCTACTAATGATATAGTGGATAATTCTGATAATGAGTCAATCACTTCCAAAATTAAAAACCTTTCACTTTCCAAGATTTTCAAATCTCTTCATATAAATGAAGAAACAGACCTTAAGAATTTTTCAAGAATTTTGAACCTTGGACCGGTTCCAACTAACTACGGAGTTGAGTACAAACCCAAGACTCCAAGATTTGTTGAAAGAAACTTATCAATAAAACCTGAACTTGCACCGGAATCTGGATTTTTCCAGTACAGTTGTGAGTATTTCCAAGAACCTCAAATGTCGAAAAATGAAGTAGATGAGCCTGGATCTCTTGAGTATTCTAAAAGATTGTGGAGAAGAAATAGAAACGAATCTATAATTCAGGAAACTCAACCTCAGAAGGAATTAGCTATTAGAGGTGATTGGAACAGAAACATTAACATTTTAAACAATAAATCACAACCAAAATTAATCAAATTTACTCAGTTTGAAAAAATCTTAGTCACCAGTGATGAAAAGGACAACATTTCTGTTTGGGATTGGGAGTATAATCAGATTGTTAAGAAATTTTCGAATGGCAATCCATTTGGTACCAAGATTACTGACATAAAATTTTTAAACGAAGATGATTTACCATTACTATTAACCGGTAGTAGTGATGGAGTTATTAAGATATATAAAAACTTCCATGAGAATGGAGAAAAGCCAATCGAGTCAATTGCGTCGTGGAGAGCATTAACCGATCTTTTGTTGACATCGAAGCTGTCAGGATTAATTTCAGAATGGCAACAATCAAGAGGTTCATTATTGGTAAGTGGGGATGTTAAAATTATTAGAATTTGGGATGCTCCAAGAGAACTTTGTTTAGTGGATATTCCAGCCAGATCCACCTCTTCCATAACATCACTCACTTCTGATCAAGTTGCGGGTAATATATTTATTGCAGGATTTGATGATGGAAGTTTAAGGGTCTATGATCGTAGACTTGATAGCAGAGAGTCAATGGTAAAGATTTGGAATAATCGTCATCAAAAGTCTACAATTGGTGTGGGGTCGATTCGAAATGTGCATATGCAAAGAGGTGGTTATCGAGAGCTTGTCAGTGGATCTTCTGATGGGTATTTCAATTTGTGGGATATTCGACTTAATGAGCCGGTATCATCGTTCACCAATTCGCCTGAGAAATCTATAAGATGTATAGATGTACATGAACATGCACCAATAATTACCACGGGGGCTAAATCGGTTAAACTATGGACCACATCTGGAGACATGATTTCCTCATTGAAAAACCCTCATGATACTTATCTTGCTAATAGAACATCAAACTATCTTTCAAGTGCAGTATTCCATCCCCACAAAATGATGATGGCTACAAATTACAATCAAGACGGAAATATCAATATCTATAACTGTATGGATATAGTTCAAGAGTATTAGGTGAGAGGATCCAATTAGTACATAAATAAAATTGGAATAATAATCAATTCAATAGTGGTAGTAAATCTATGTATGCACCTCTTTAACAAATGTGTGATATCACTCTGTATGACATATTATTTAGTATCTCTCATACTACTCTTTCACACAGCTATAGCTTTTGTATTTTACGTACTATCCATCTAAAAGTAAATATGCATGATATGAAAAAAATGATAATTAAACAACTTTGATATATATGCCTCCCGACCTTCTGAAATATTGTCAGAAGCCACAACTTCTTTACATATTGATGTGTATTCCTCAGCTCTCAATCGCTCCTCAATCGCTTCTAAATCGCTTCTCAATCTTCGAAACATAAAATGTCACTCGCCTACAAATGCCGATGTTGCGGTGGATGCGATGGGTCATCTGCAGGTCATTATTTGTATCCAGCTATAACCCCATTCACTTTTGCTTCTTCATCACATTTGTAAAATATAATAGTGATTACCAATTGAAATTATTTATTTTGAAATAGCATCAAATATAGTGGGGAGTTATAACTAATTTGCTGTTACTTTTGTTGTTGTTGTCGTTGTTTTTGTTCGGTTTTCACCTACAATTTTTCTCTTGTATTTAGTCATTTTATTTCATTTTGAAACTCTCAGTCCGAGATGTCAATGTCATCCGAATTGGCTGCTGCCATTGAAGAATCTGGAAATTATTTACCAGCATCATTAAGCAGCAAGCTATCCAACGCAACTGAAGATACCGGCAGTATAACCCTTAGTCAGAGAATGATCAGTGCATGTTCAGGGTCGTTAATAACATCACTAGTTGTGACTCCATTTGACGTTGTCCGAGTTCGGATACAGCAACAAGAAATAATGCCACCTTCTTGTTGTGAAGTAAAGACCACCAGCACATCACTAGGAACACTTTCTGGAACTACTACTTCTCCGGTTGCTATTTCTAAGGTGGGCTCCACTTCAACTATCACTGCTACACCATCCACCACCAAATTTATTGAACCGTTATATAATGGAACAGTTCCGGAACTCTTTTGGGTATCACAGCATTATTGCAAGTCGGCTGAAAGCTGTTCAAAAATAAATTCCACTTTTGAAGGATTTTTAACCATTGGTAAGAACGAAGGAGTCAAAACATTGTGGAGAGGACTTTCGCTAACTCTCTTCATGGCAGTGCCCTCCAATATAATCTACTTTACTGGCTACGAATACATTAGAGATCATTCTCCAATGGGCCATAGTTTCATGAATCCGCTATTTTGTGGATCGCTTGCAAGAATAATGGCAGCATCTTTTATAGCTCCTTTAGAACTTGTGAAAACTCGATTACAAGCTATACCCTCAGAAACAAAAGGAGCTTCTCCAAAGATATTATCACAATTAATAAGAGATCTGATCTCAGCTGTTTCTCAAAAAGGGGTGGGAACTTTGTTCACAGGACTCAAGATAACCTTATGGAGAGATGTCCCATTTTCAGGAATCTACTGGTTATGTTACGAACAATTGAAGCAAAGAATAGGGAATGTATTGAATGCTGAATTTAGCAATTCTTCGAAAAATGATGAACTCAAGGTTTTCACCACTAGTTTTCTTTCAGGATCAATTGCTGGTATTACTGCTGCATTATTCACAAATCCATTCGATGTTGGAAAGACCAGATTGCAGATCACAAGTGATATCACTTCAAAATTAAACAAGCCGTCGATGTTTAGGTTTTTGATTCAGATATATCAAAAAGAAGGCTTGCGAGCATTATACAGTGGATTTGCACCCAGAGTAATGAAGATCGCCCCATCTTGTGCTATAATGATATCGTCATACGAAATTGGAAAGAAATTTTTCAAGAATGAGAACACCAAAGGTGTATGAATTTTTTAGTAGTTAGTGCCAACCGAAGAGCTGAAATATCCAAGAGTGATATCCATGTCAAGAAAGTTGACAACGAAGTTTGGATACTACAATAGCTATATGCGTTGGGTCTGACTTCAAAGTGTATGTATATAGAAGACCCAGTAATATCGGTGGTTAGATAGATTATAGATTATATATATATATGTGTGAGACAGAATGTAGTATGATTAGATGATGTGAGTATGCTTATATCCCAGTGATTTACAAACATAAAAGTTAAACTACTTTCTCATAAATACATACTTTAGTCCATGGCAGTGACAGCAAAGTAACTATATTTCAAATTCAAATCTATCAGTTTAAGGATATTATAACCCCCACAGCTCAGGTGGTAGGTATTCCAGCACTCTTAATTTTTCTTTTTGTCAGAGTAATGAGTACATGGAGCAAGATAACGACTGTAATTTTCCTGTTTCAAGCACTCTTTACAAATAGAAAACCCTTGAAGTTTTTGGTCTTGCCTTTGACCACTGATATTATTTGTTCTTGTAGGACTGCCTTGTTCCTTTTCAAGATTTCGTTCGCGTTCAAAATCGCGTTCTCTTTCCTTTGTATCAACGTCTTGAATAATATCGTTTGTATTGGTAGAGTTAACACTTGGTATCCCACCACTCATCAATGGGTAAATGTAATCCTTTCTTGTTCTAATTCCAATAGCAGGTGCTGAGAATTTCTTCTGAGGAATATTTTCTCCGTTGGTATTATTGGAACTTTTCACTTCTCCTTCTTCTAATGCCAACAAGCATCTATAGTATTCTTGAGTAGATTCGTTCAATATTGACACTACGTTCTGAACACAAACCAAATATTCAATCATTGACTCTTTCAAATTTTTATTTATTGATCTCAAGTACTGCAATTCAACCACTTCTAAATTGCAAACATTTTCTTCAAGCTTTTCTTTGATAAGGGTGCTTCCTGAAGAGCCTGGCCCATATTTTGTCTCTGAGTCTTTCAATTGACGAAGTAACTTATGTTTGCTATAGAAAAGATCCTTCTGCTTCTTCTCTCTTTCATAGACATCAATCAAATTTAATTTCAAATTCTCCAATTTTTCACATATCAAAGTCGTAGTATCAGTTTGAGTTAAGAATAATGAGCTGAACTCTGTTATCATCAATTCACTTTCGTAATTTGGTATAGAACTTGCCCAGCTTCTGAAATCGTCAACAAGTTGCAATTTAAGACATTTGGATTTTTGCTCCAATTTTATGATTTTGCTTATTTTTGCTTGCAAATTTGAAGCCATTATTTGGTTCTGGGACCCATTATTGGGTTTGTTGTGTTTGGAAGGAGAAACATGGTTATATAGCATTGCTAGATTCAATCCAGAAACTGAATTGAATTTGTCAAGCACTCTAGAAAGGGCAGTCGTGGGTCTGCTTAGTTCGTTGTTGCTTGAAGCTGTCACTGCTGACTTCATATTCGATTGTGAATGTTCTGAAATCAATCCATTACCTCCAAGCAATTTGCTTCGATATTTGGAGAGGTTGATAGTAGTTGGAATATTGATCGAGTTCATAGAAAACTGTCAAAATACTACTCTAGACTCTTCTTTTGTAGATTTTGCAAGTAAATCCCAAATAATCGTTGATACTTAGTACTAAAACAACTTTCATAATGTTTGAATGTTCTTTTGTACATATGCTGCCATAGTTGTGGTGCATGTTCGTTCACAAATACTGTCACTTTCATCATCAGACTCAATCTATGAATCACAATCATGACAACAGAAGTACCCAATTCTCTGTTTGTGCCTACAATGAACTCAAAAATGTCCAGCTGGATCTACATCCAAAAGTTCTTTGAAACGTGTATTGGTATGACTATCCTAATACATTTATTCTGACTTGATTTAGAAATAGCACCAAGGATAAATAATCGATTGATAGCTTGTATATAACATGGCAGTTGTAACCAAATAAAAAATGCTCGCTAGCTTACCTATCCCTAAGCTTTATTTGGTTCCTCCAGCTTGAACTCTTCTCTATCGATTGTTCTAGTTGTTTTGGTTTCTATAAAAACAAGAAGGACATATGATAATATTCGCACCTCATCTCACTCTCCTCTTGTCTTATTTTTTAGACACTTCTTCGTCTAAATTTAATCCAGTAATATCAGCTATGGATTTCCTTAAACTCTTAACTCCTTCATCTAACTTGAGTTGGCCATCAATTGAAGACTGTTCAATTACTTGGACCAACTCTGATGTCTTAGCAACAGCAAGTTCCTGCAGTTCAGCCAATTGTGGTAAATTCTTCTTTTCAAGGCTCCATAAAAACCCAGTGGTTCTCAGGAATGTTTCTGGTAAGAAATATTTAAATGATGCAACTCCAAAAACTATTGGAAATGTTACTTTAGCAAACAAACCTCTTTGACGAGCAGCAATATTACCCAGTAATGTTGCAATTGCCACATATATAGAATTAGGTAAAAGGTCTTCGTGTTTGGCATGTAATTCACTGATTGTACTTGTGAATTGTCTTTCAGTTTCATTATATTTAGAATAACCTTGATCTAAATAATTGCTCACATTACAGTAGGCATTGTGTACTGTTTCTCTGGCACCTTTAAAGAATGATTCAAGGCTGGATGGAGAACGTACAGATATTCCATCAATAAGTCTATTTTGTCCAAGGACTTCGAGTTCTGTACCGGAAGAAGGAGTCACAGTACCAGGAATAGGCACTATATTGGATTCATCTTCGTAAAATTTTCTCTTTGAATCGTTGAAGATTGTAGTTTGTGAATGGTTGAAAGAGAAGTAAGCAATTGGTACTCCAATAGTAGCTAACCGGATAAAGTTGGACATTTCAGATAATTGACATGCAGTTTATAAAATGGATCTTCTCTCAGCAAATATGAAGTTATGAACAGTCAAAGGATCAATTGTTTACTAATAATCACCTCTTGTGCCTTAGCCTTTGTTTGGATATTAAATGGTGTGTGTATTGGAGCAATGCTTGACTTTGAATCTCTTGAGAATCTGACTGGATGGTTCACAAAAATGAAGAAATCACTAACAATTGCGTGGGTGTATGGATGTTTTGTTGTATTGGCGTGCACATAAACTTTGAGCTTAAGCTTTCCAACCGAGATGGTAGTGCACATAGATACGGTTCAAAGGTTGGAGAGTCGCAGTCTCATCTTCATGCAAGCGATGGGGTGGATTAGAGAGAGAACACCCAATCTGATGTTTTATTTTCAACAGTTGTCGATTTTGATCAGAAAAAACAAGGGTAGAATATATCTTTACTAGTGATTTGTCTTTTGGTGGAATCACTTATACACCTATATTACTTGGATATCATTTGCACCTTACTGTTATGACACTAGGTCGGTTTACTGCTCCTGTAAGGTATTCTCGCTCAATAAGGCTGAAGCTTCAGAGTGCTTCATTCACCAGACATTTGAATATCCATTCTGATGTTTACGATGGCGTTGAACTGGAAGAAAGAATAGATTTTCTCCCTCAACAGTCCATGTCTCCATTCAGGAATGCAGATGGATCTTGGATCAAAGGAACAAATTCTACCGAAGCAAGACTTCACGATTGGACTCTTATTGGAAGCAGAGATAAATCTATGACCAAATTGCCTGCTGCGATTGCAAATGTGATCAATGATGACATTCTTAGTCATAATGAACCCGATCGTTTAAGATCAAAGGCTGCTAGTATTTTCCAGGCAATCAGTAAGGATCAGCTACAGAAATCTCCCACTAACGGGTTCGAATGTGATGCTTATATTGCTACTCTCTTCTTACAAGATTACTCAAATGTACATCTGGTGCTTAAAGAGCTCCAGAAAAGGTTAGGGAAGGATAATTTCCAGCCTAAAAGAGTCCTAGATGTTGGTTATGGTCCTAGCACAGGAATGATAGCATTGAATGAAGTCATGGGCGATGAATTTGATCCAGAAGTTAAGGACTCATATATCATTGGAAGAAACCTGGGTGCCATGAGAAAGAGGGCCAAGATTATCTTATCAAGGCAAATTCAAGAAGTACCGAGAACCAGTTTGAAACAAGGCTCTGAATCAGCGAACCAAGATGCAGAATCTGAATTTGAAATAGTTCAAGAAGAAATAGTTGAAACAGAAATTGTGCAAGAAGAATTAGTTGAAGAGGAAGTAACCAGCAAAGCCTTTGAACATGAATTTGAAGAGGAGTTTGAAGATGAAGAAGAGCAAGGAAGACTATCATTTGGAAGAGTAGATGTTTCAAAAATCAATATTAGAACCACATTGAGAGACTCTTTGCCAATCAATAAGCTATACGACCTTATCATAGTGAACCAATGCTTATTAACTAGAGAATACAACTTTCCTCGAGATGTAGACATGAATCTTCATCCAATATTAAGATTATTGAGTCCTGGAGGTCGTATTGTTCTTGTTGAAAGAGGGAATGCTCTTGGATTTGAAACTATAGCCAGAGCTAGACAAGTAATGCTTCGTCCCGAGTCATTTGAAAAGGAACACGGAAAAATACCGAGGCCCTACATTAAAGGTAGTAGCATCAAACCTCAGAAAATGAAGGCATTAGATCAAATGATCACTGAAGAAGACATTGAATTTGAAAAATCGTTGTTGGAGAAATATGGAGAAGTAAATGAAGATGACTTAAAGTTTGAATTTGAAGAAAGTGGAGAATATGATTTGGTTGACGCCAATTCAAAGTCCCAAGACTCACAAGAAGTGCCAGAACAAGTATCCATCCCAATTCCATCTTCAGTAGATTACCATTTAAGTGTTATTGCGCCATGTTCTCATCATAGCAAATGCCCTCTTCAATTAGGGAACCCTGCATTTTATAAAATACCCAAATATAAGAATCGTCTTAGCTTTTGTTCGTTTCATAAAAGTGTTCAACGTCCAAAATATACGATGGAATTGAAAAAAGGAAAGAAGCTCTCTACAAAATGGGACAAATCATCTCAAGATGGGTTTGGATTTGACAAACTCAGCAAGTCTACTCTTCAACAATTACAAGGTACTGGTAGACCAGGAGGTAACGATTATGAATCAGGATCTTACTCTTATCTTATAGTGGAAAGATCATTTAATGATGTTGAAACATTGAATTCGATTGAAGAAAGAAGAAAGTTTCAGAATGAACAATTGGATTTGTCAAATCCAAATAATTGGCCAAGAATCATGAAACAGCCCAAAAAGGTGAAACTGAATGTCAAACTTGAAGTATGTGCACCGAGTGGAAATATAGAAGTTTGGGATGTCCCTAAAAGTGTTGGTAAGCAAGAATACCATGACGCCAGAAAAGTGGACAGAGGAGATTTGTGGCCATTGGGTAAAAAGACAGTCAATGTTAGAAATTTCATGTCTGATAAAAATATTGATAAGATGAAGATCGAAAGTAAAATGAGCAAAAAGAAGTTTATAAAAGAAGAAAGAAAGAAGAAATGGAAAAAGATTGTCTCCACATCGGAAGAAAGTTTCGATGATGAATTCATGGAATTAGCTGACAGTTTAGCTACTGAATTGGAGAGTTCACTGAAATATAGAAAAGATGGTAAGAAGGCTGGATTTAGCGTGGACCCACGTGAACACGATGGTTTATGATCCGTATGGAATTACAATCCGCACGGAAAGGCTTTTAAAAGAGATTAGACTTCGGTGGGAAGGTTTTTTTGAATAGAATGTACATAGCTGTAAATATAACGTCATTGTCATAGGAAGTGACAAGCCTAATTCTTCTATCGTTATACGTTTTGTAGCTAAGCAAAGGACTTCCTCGATCAAAGATTTCAGAGCCAATGGAAACTTCCCACAAAATGACACTTTCTACACTTTTAATACTACACGACTTTCAAAATCAAAGTTCTCCTCTATAATTTTTTTTCGTATTGTATATTTTGTCAAATCACATTTATACTGTGAAGTTATTAAAATTGTCTATTATACATCATGCAAACCAAACCAAAGAAACCATGCAAATATTTAAAAAAGGAAGCATTTTTCAAATTTTACAATTACTTTCTTCTGAAAGAGCTACCCTCAGTTAATTTAGCCTTACCACCAGTTGGGGTACATAAGACGGTTGAACAATTGTCACAGGTAACAGCAGTTTGAGCGTGAGAAAAGACGGTGGTGATGTTTAAACAACCTTGACACTTAACATCCATAAAGTATGATCTTGGAGCTTGAACTAAGGTCTTTAACTTGTGTTGTTGAGCTTCAGTAGCTGGGTTTGGGTGTAATAAATCTTGAACTAAAACCATATTGAATGTTGATGCTGTAAAGTAATATAAATTAAAGATTATTTAAAAGAAGAAGAAAAAAAAGCCGATTTCAGGGGGATGAAAAATTTTTCATTGAGAAACATTTCGTGTCTTGCCACACATTTCCAGTTCTGGGTGGAAATTAAACACCGAATGAGGAAGTCAAGAAGTGTGGTCACGAGCATTTAATTAGTGAAATATTTTTCGGATTTTTCACTCGCAGATCTGTGGCAGTTTGGTGACAGCAGCAATTGACAGAGTTGTTTACTAGATAACAACTCCAAACGAATGTGTGTGTTTATTGATAGCTGCTAAAAATTCAACGTAATATAAACAAGGGTCAGGAGTACTTATTGCGAAAATGCTTTTTTTAAGTTTCTGGTTTTTTGAAAAATTTGGTACATGACTTCCTCTTGATGAAGCTGTAAGATATCACCAACCTCGCTGTCATTTGGCGAACGATCTCTTCGGCTTTATCTACTAAGTTGCGTTTTCCAGTATGAGAGCCGAAAATTAAACCTCGTAAGGGTTTTTATTTGCAACATAAGATTTGTAATTCTGAACACTCCTTAAATTAGCAATTTATTTCAAGTAACGCCTTACTTGATTGGCTGAGGATCTTATAGGGTCGATACTTGAATAGGGAGATACACATTTGATATAACTAATGTGTGATAGGGTGAGATAGTCTGTAAGAGTCTATAATTGTCTGTCCTATCATATTGTCGATAACTACATAGCGTTACCATTTTCTCCTTATACCGTAAGAGCAGGATAGTCAGACGGTGTAAAGATACAACAATAATTCTCAATCTAAATCCAGGCTAATCTAGTTGTTAAACTTGGCATTAACTTCATCTACAGTAAGTTTAATTGGTCTAATTAAATAGTAAGTAGCTGACACAGCTTGACATGTGGTCGCTTTATCTACTGAAAGACTTGACTGTGGAAAGTAATACATGGTATAATTTTCTACTATTATGTCCTATTGCCTTTGTTATATTGCTATTAAGTACTAATCTTTGTAAAAGGGTTATTTATCTTTTTGATCACTTTGCTGCAAAAATTATCTTGATCGATTCAAATAAAACTTCTTTGGCTGCAATTGAGTTGAAGGTAAGGGATTTAGAACAAGCCACTCTTGCCCTTGGGCAAATACAACAGAAATATATTCAGCTACTACAATTAACAAATAAATCAGAATCCAGTTTTGAAGAAGAATTTGAGGAAAAAAGATTAACAGAAGTATTCATTAACGTGTTTCCGATGAATCTTAATCAATCACCTAAATCATTACGGAAGAGGAGTTATTTGATACAAGATCTTGAAACAGAGAGGAATTTACATTTCAATAGACTGGGTGTAAAGCTAGTATCAGAAGCATATCCAGCAAAAAAGAAAACTTCTAAAGATCTGAACGTCTACTCTCATATGCGAAATATGCATTTAGAACTTCCTACGATCAAAGAATCATCAGAAAGCCTTGAAAATTTTCCAGTCAGAGGAACTACTTTAGAACTGGCGCCTGAAGAAACAGAACAACATGGAAATGAGCAATTTTTATCATTTATCCAACCATCGCCCAATCAAGATCAAAGTAATAAAAATAGTGGTGATATAGAGCAGTCTCCAAAAGTTAGAGGAGGAAATTATTTCTCTTTACATGGATTCCCCTTTTCTTCTTTTATTAATGAATTGAAGACAAGGAAACAATTGCAAGATGAATATAAAACAGAAGCAAATGTAACAACTGGTTTGATTGAAGATACAAATTCCCCTAATAATTCATCTTCTGACCTTAAGGATTTATTTAGAAAAATATCGAACACTAAAGTTAGGTTATCGTTCAATCAAATCTTAAACAATGTTAAATCAAATTCTGCGACATTCTTTGAACCATATGTAACCAAAGAGAAAGTAATGCAATGGAGTCAACTAGTAAGTTTTATAATATGGGAAACTTATTCAAATAAAAATGATATCTGGAATTTGTTCATTCATTATTTTTCAATCCCTTTTAAGATTATAAAGTTGATTACCATTAAAGTTCCTTTTAATATACTAAGGTTCTATATCAATTTGTGGATGTATATACCCAAAAAAGTATTTGCTTTCTTTAATGGCAGCTATGGATTCAAAAGGATAAGATGGTCTTGGGTTGATCAGCTTTCTCATTATGGAATACATGATACAAATAGTAACTCATCTGTCAGGCTCTATAATATATAAGACTTGAAAGATCAGCCATTACTGAGCTCAGATTCCGCATCAGATTTTACATTCAGGAAAATCTGTTTATATATAGTATTCCAAACCTAGCATATGTTATTTTTAAAGAGTAGGTGATCTCCTAAACCATTGTTATGGAACTAATGACTATTATTCTTCTCTTGATCAAGTTGTTCTGCACCCACATCAGTTCAAATGATTTGCACCCAAACGGTGGGGTCGCTTACGCAAAATCGTTGCTATATGCCGAACCATCAGCTTTATGATGTTATCAATCCCAGATGGCCAAATAGAAGATTAAGATTGATTTGTAATGATAATGACCATTAAGGTCAGATCACCCATTTATTTATTTCCAAAATAGCTAACAAACGTAGACCGAAGAAAATACGTCCTCCGTATAGGAGATACGTATATCGACTGAATTTTACTGAAGTCAATAGCAGCGATGAAGAAATTGAACAAGATGAAAATTCACAATCACTAATTGATAACCAAGCAAATCAGAATTTCAAGAATAAGGCACATATAATTTCCACCTATATATTAACGAATCAGTTCTCTTATAAAGGGAACGTTTGGCCAAGATCCCAATTTGAAAAAATAGATGTATTGCAATGTGCTCTTACAAAAAAGAATGAAAATTTCGAAGAGAATATGAAATTAGCAGAATTTGAGTATAATTCTGAACAAAAGAAGTTCATGAAGTTGCCAGCAGAAATCTTTGCTTATATCTTGGAAGTTTTGTATTATAAAGGTAAGTTAAAACCGAAATATTTGAGAGTTTGTCGATTATTTTACTTGATTGCCTTCCCATTGATATACAAGGTACCGTATTTGAAATCATCGAATTTTTTTGCATTTGTGGAGTTAATTAGTTCCAATAAGCACTTTGGAAACTATATAGAAGAGCTTGATTTATCAAAAATAATTCAAAGTGGAAAAAATGCTTTTGTTGCCAAATTATTAAGGTATACGAAAAACAGCTTGAAAGTGTTCATTGCTCCTCAGGCAAGTTTTGGGTTGGTGCCGGTATTATCATTAAAAAATTGTGTAAATTTGAAAATTCTTGATTTAAGTTTGATATCGGAAACTGTTCAGCTTGAAGAACTTTTCAAATCTTTAAGTACGCTTGAGAATTTAACCCATTTGGCCTTTCCAAGATCATCGGTAGTGATAAAAGATTTTGATAATGTTGTTTGGCCACCAAAGTTATCATATTTGATGTTAAGTGGTGGAATATCAGACAGTTTCTTACTAGAAACCCAGTTTCCCAAGACCATAAGTCAACTAGATTTTGCTCATTGTCCATTTATAAAAGAATTTGGATTTCATGAAATCATCAGAAAATTAGGGTCAAATTTAAAATCTTTGAAAGTGAAATATCCAATGCCTGGATTGAGAGAAGGATCTTTGGATCCAGTATTTCAATATTGTCCAAATTTGAATGTTTTAGAAATTTCGGTTGATTATGTTTCAAGCTCTATTTTTGATGATGACAATTTGTTTCATATTGGATATCCAAGACCATTGAAATCGCTTTACATTGAGAGTAGTGGAATGCTTGGAACTTCTACAAGATTAAATCCAATTGATTTAGCGTTTGCATTGGATGATAACAGGTTGCCTAATTTGAAAAACTTACGATGCACAGCTAAATTGGGCTGGGATCCTGATTCACAGTATGTATCATTCATAATAGATCACTTGAATGCGAAAGGAGGAGGAATGTACATGGGTTATTAGACATAGATAGTGGATGAATTCTGAATGAGGTCAAGAGACAAGAAGTGTATGACAAGTTATACTAGGAGCTGAGGAGCTGAGTAGATATACGATGCAACTAAGATGTCACCGATGACTATCATTTTAAATATAGTTGGCAAATGAAATACTTAGATGGACTCATTACATGGTACACATGATCCATTGCTAACCAGAAGAGCCTTACTGTATATAGGGAAATATACGTAAAGAAGTTCGAGGCGCGACCTCGCTTCATGTTCAGGGCCAAAGTGAAAATTGAGAAATTTATAATTAGAGCACTATATTGCTTCAAAACCAAACAGAAGAATAAATTTTATAGAACAGAGTTAATAACTAGTACGAAGGTTCAGGAGTGAGCAATTGATTTTAGGGACTAAAATTTGCCAATCATAGCGTTAAGTAAAATCAACAAACCAAAAACAAGTTTAAGTCCAATCATTTCTTTAAGCCAATTGGGCGCCATATACATACCAAAACAGTAGAAAGACTACCACCATGGCTAAACTGCTTCCTTCTGCTTATAAACCTGGTATAACAAGACCTTTCCATACCACATTCAAATCTTCTATACTATTAGCTAGATCCAAGATCACCAAGTTAGATCATACGTTGATATTTATCTTGTTGGTTCTTTCATCATTTGTTCGCTTATACAGACTTCCATACCCAGATAAAGTTGTATTTGATGAAGTCCATTTTGGTGGGTTTGCAAGACATTATCTTTGGGGAGACTTTTATATGGATGTTCACCCTCCATTAGCCAAGTTGACCTATTATTATATTGGAAAATTGTTCAATTGGGATGGGAATTTTGATTTCAAGCTAATTGGGAACAAGTACAATGATAATGAGCCTTACATATATATGAGATTATTCTCAGCAGTTTGTGGTATTTTCACCGTTTTATTATCATATGGTACTTTAAGAGCTTCGGGATGTAGATCCATAGTTGCATTTTTTGGATCGTTTTTGATCATTATCGAAAATTCATTAGTTACTCAATCAAGACTCATTTTGCTTGATAGTCCCTTATTGTTTGGTGTTTCATTGACAATTTATAATTACCAAAAATTCCAATTGACCATCCCATTCACTAAAAAATGGTATAAATTTCTATTGTTGACTGGAATTGGGCTCGGAATATCAATTTCAATAAAGTGGACAGGATTGTTTACCCTTGCGTTAATTGGCATATTATGTTTAATTGAATTGTGGAATATTTTAGGTGATTTAGAGGTTTCCTACACAACTTTAACTAAGCACATTGTTAGTAGATTTGTTGCACTTTTGGTTGTACCATTAGTGATATATTTTGGATTATTTACTGTTCATTTTATTCTGTTACCATACAATGGACCTGGAGGAGGGTCCATTTCTCCAGATTTCAAGGCAGATTTAATCGATGACAATGTAAATTGGACAAATATACCTGCCCAAGTATCCTTTGGTAGTACTATCACTTTAAAACATTATCAATTGGGAAACTATTTACATTCTCATAATTCATATTATCCAAGTGGCTCAAAGGAACAACAAGTAACAACATACAGCTATAGTCCCGATTTCAATAATGAATGGATTATTGAACTCCACCAAAGAAATTATGAGGGGGAACTTCAAAAGAAAGTAAGACCCATCAAAGATGGGGATACAGTTAGACTTCTCCATAAGGTAACCAAAAAATACTTGCATGTAAACGATATTAGACCGCCAATATCTGAACAAGAGTATAACAATGAAGTGTCCTGTGCTGGAAATAGAAGTGAACCTCTTGATGTTAACTATGAATGGAAGATTCGTATACTTAGCAAAAGAGATAAAAAGGCAAACAATTTACCAATGATTAAACTAAGAGCTGGTGAGTCAGTTTTCCAGTTAGTTCACCAAGGTACCAAATGTGTGTTAATAACCCATGTTGATAAACTTCCTAAATGGGGCTTCCGCCAAAATGAAGTATTATGTGTTATTGAACCAACAATTTTGAACACCTTATGGTATGTTGAATACAATTCACATCCAATGATGGATAATGATTTAACACACGAAAGAATCCACTTGAGAAATTACACGTTATGGGATAAGTTCGTTGAATACCATCAATCTATGTGGACTTTGAATAAAGGTATAACAGATTTCCATGAATACAATAGTGATCCGGAAACTTGGCCTATACTTCTTCGCGGTATACGTTACTTCGGAGAAGAAAATAGTCATATTTATCTTTTGGGTAATGTTGCAATTTACTATATTGGATTTTTCATCATATCTTTAGTAATTGCTAAAAAGATATTTCATCTTTTGAATGTCCTTAATCCTTTCACATTACCTAGTGAATCAATCGATAGTACAATATTCCACAATGCAAGTTTTGTATTCATTTTGGGCTGGATATTGAATTATGCTCCTTCTTTCCACATGGAAAGACAAAAGTTCTTACATCATTACTTGGCGCCCTTATATTTTTCCATTTTATTGATTGCACAATACATGGAATATCAGTATTCTAAAAGAAGTTATTTTGCAATTGTATTAATGTTAGTTATAGCCGGTTTGGCAGGCTATTGTTTCATTCATTTCTCGCCAATTATTTATGGTACTGGATGGACAAGAAATGAATGTGAAGCTTCTAAATGGATTATTTCATGGGATATAGATTGTCTGAAGTATCCATGAATATGTCATTCTTACCAAAAAAAATATTCAAAAAAATAAAGAACAAAAAATTAAATTAAGGTACCCAAATGAAGTGAAATATGATCGATTTCAGGTAACCTAATTATGAATTGTAGAGTATTACTTTTAAAAAAAGAAACGCCAGCGTCTGAAACATCATATCACTAGTTCAGCATCTAGTTGCTGATATCCCATTAGCTACCTCTATTATTAAAGATTCACATTTTTCCAACAATTTGTCCTTTTCTTCAATTTTTTTCACTCTTACCTTTTCCACTTCTTCAAGCTCTTGAGCCAATTCCTCAATTAACTTCAATTGATTCGAAGGAGAAACACCAATCCCCGGCAATGAATCTATAAGCATGCTCAATTGCCTAGACTTCAAGATTATATCAGTGGAGAGTTCATTTATAGTATTATCGAAATTCTGTTCTGCTTCTATTCGAGCACTGGGTTGATTTGAAACCGTATTTGGAGCCGATTGTTTATTACTTCCTGGAGGAGCCGATGCTGGAACAGATGAAGGTGAAACCTGTGCTTGTTGAGAAGTGCTACCAGTTGCACCCATTGGAGCTGCTTCCCCCGACAATGTTGCAGCAGCAGCAATATTGAATACAGAGGATTCATCCGAATCCAAAAGTGCTGGTTCACTATAATTATTGACATAATTCACGGTTGCATTGAATTGGGCCACCAATTGGTCAAGACAAACTTGAAGTTGGGTAAGTCTATCTGTCATCTTCAACAGTTACCCTTAAAATTTTTAAGTATGCAGTGACACCAAACGAAAAATACAAACAATGGCTCAATCTCTGGTGTTTGTTTCCTTGACCCAATAACCTCGACCCAATAACGTCTCTTCTTTGCAATAATGAATAATGAGTGCAATAACCTCTTGCTTGCAGTTGCAATTCCATTCACTCATAATTGAACAGTACACGAAGTTCTTGGTAGTGAATAAATAAGTTGTGCGAAAAGAATTGCCTTCTCAACTTTCCTCCTCCTGCACACACTCCCACTCACTACATAAGATCGTAACCCCTCGCACGACATCTGTAAGAGATTCATTCGCAAATAAAGGAATTGTAAGACAATAACATCATCCTGGAATGTAGCTTAATCGTTTAAAATCCTTAAGAAACACAAGCTTCAATCTTATTAAATGCCTCCTTCTTCTATGCCTGTGTGGCAGTCAGACGAGGAGGTTGCTGCATGTGCGTTGTGTTCCACATCATTCACGTTCTTCAATCGTAGACATCATTGTAGAAAGTGTGGGAGGATTGTCTGTTGGAAGTGTTCAGATCAACTGATTCGGTATTTTGGAAGTACCATGATCATAGGACCTAACGGTAAATTGTCCAAGCCAGTGCCGTATGAAATATATCGGACATGTGACGAATGTGTTGATGAAATCAGAATGATAAGAAGAGCCTTATTTGAAGAAGGCGATACTAATGAAGAAGATCCTGAGGAGATTAGTGATAATCATAACCAAATTCATAGTCATAGTCATAGTCATAGTCATGATCATGGCAATCATTTCAACTCAGGAGGTGAAGGCTTGAATCTTTCCCACGACAACGGATCTTCTTCAAGCGTTACAAAGTACATGAATACTCGGATCAGAACCAGAACCGTTCATTCATCATCAATATCATCGGTGAATGGAACCCCCAAGACTACACCTATTCTCAGGATCTCGGATCCTACTGATGGTAGTGCACCAGGAGATGATGTTGATGATGATGACAAAAGTGATGATAACTTATGTCCTGTCTGTGCTATAAATCTACTGAAGCTATTCAAGGGTTCAGGGATCGATGAGTTTGAAGCGTTCAAAGAGGCTCATATTTGTGATTGTTTGACCCAGTTTGATTTCAATCTAGACCATCAACGTAGTCCAACGGCGAATGGTTCGAGAATGCATACTAGAAATAAAATGTTGGTGTACAATATTCCGCCGATCCCAAAACCTCAGTTTGAGACTATTCCTAATATTGAAGAAGGTTCTTCTAATGTCAATGATTTCAATGTTGGTTCGGATACTTCGATCTCGACTGTGTTGATGTCGGAGAAATACGTTGCAAGAGAATGTGTGATATGTTTAGAGGACTTAAAACCGGGCGATAAAGTCGGACGGCTTGAATGTTTATGTGTGTTTCATTATAAATGTATTAAGGATTGGTTTAATAAGAAGGGATATGGAGAATGTCCAGTTCATTTCTTACATAAATAGAGAGAGAAGGAGTATTACAGGTTTCCCTTCCTTGTGTTTGGAATTTAATGATTGAAAATTGGTTGTTCGATTTGTTTTTTATTCTGTTCTGTTCTATTGAGTTTACACAATATATGGTTATATATGGTTATATATGGTGATTGGGATGTGCAACTTCTTTGACCTAATTAGTTCTAGTGCAAGTACTAGTGCTAGTGACTGCATTGTTATGGAGTTGGTATCCAGTTGGTGCTCATTGGCTCTTGAGTATTATGGTATTAATGCTGCCTGGTTGCAGATTGGTTGGTTATTTATTGATTTTATGTTTAATTGAGAATTGTGTTCTGTAGGCACCATCCAGTACTTCTCTTTGTCTTCAATCCATGATGTTCCTTTTTACTTCTTATCTTTCTTCCCTGTCTCTGTCATCACGACCCCTTTTCCGGTCTCTCTTTTCATGATAATCCTTTGTCATTCTGATTGCTTCAGCACTAGCTCTATCCACATGGGCATGTAAGGCATCAAGAACCTCCTTTGGTGGTGAAGGGTCTTTTGGTAACTTCTTTCCTAAGACACTCTCTATTCTAAGGTACAACTCTAAGTCATATTGCGTGATCAAGGATATGGATTTGCCAGATCTACCGGCACGAGCAGTTCTTCCAACTCTATGAATGTATGCTTTGGAATCAGTAGGAATATCATAATTTATCACGAGATCAACCGATGGGATATCTAACCCTCTAGATGCAACATCTGTAGCAACCAATATGTTGGCCTTACCTGCCTTAAATTTATTCAAGGAACCAAGACGTTGAGCTTGAGTAAGTTGACCATGCAAAGGAACTGCCGAAAATCCCAAGATTCCTGCCAATAAAGTAGTTCTTTGAGTGTGTGCACAAGTTCTGGTAAATATAATGATTGATTTACCGATATTTTCATTCAACAAATGAACCAAAATAGTATTTTTGTATCCATCACTTACTAGCATCATCGATTGTACCAAATTATCGGCCGTCTGGTATTTATCCGAAACTGCCACTCTAACTGGATTATGTAAAGAAGCTCTTTGTAATTTGGCAATTTTGTTAGTCATGGTTGCGGAGAATAAGTAGGTTGTTCTTGCGGTTGGAATAATCTTCAAAATCTTATCTAAAGCAGGTCCGAAATCCATATCTAATAATCTATCTGCTTCATCCATTACAAGATATTTCAAATTCTTTAAAGAAAATCCCTTTGTATGTTCCAAATGATCCATTATACGTCCAGGAGTGGCCACAAGGATATGGGGCTTTCTCATTAAATCTCTGGCTTGGTCCATCATATCCATTCCTCCCACTATACAAACTGACTTCAACCCCATAGACAGTCCAAGAGCATCAAAAGTCTCTTTAATTTGGTAGGCGAGTTCTCTGGTTGGAGCCAATACCAAACCAAAATAAGGCTGCTGGGCATCCCATAATGCTTGAAGGATAGGAATGGCAAATGCTGCTGTCTTACCGGAACCAGTTTGTGCAAGACCGATAATATCATTGCCTGCAAGGGCATGGGGTATGGCTTCTGCTTGAATAGGAGTTGGTTTAGTAAATTTCATTGAATCTACCGCTTCCAAGAGCTCTGGAATAAGTTTCAATTCACGGAACGATTGAAATTTGGGAGGTGCATCTGGATCAACAACAGAGGATGTACCAGATAGACTATCAGTAGTAGCTGGGCTGGCGGACTGAGTTATTGATTTAGTGCTATCGGTTGCAGATGCAGATGCATCTTCATCCTCATCATCTTTGGCTGGTTGTGCTTGCTTGATTTGACCGTTTTCCTGGGCCTTTCTTTTAATTTTTTCGGCTAAAGAGCGAACATCGTTCTTACTGCTCTTCTTAGATTTCTTCTTGGTAATAGCCCCGTGGGTAACAGACATGATTGAATATATGACTATGTAGTAAACGGGTATATGGGGAACAAGATTATTAATATCGAATCCAAATATTTTGAGAATGCGCTTTTTCTTTTTTCTCTGCTGTGCGATGCGCGCGATGGGTGCGATGCGAGCGCAAATGAAGACCGATCAGTTTTGAAGACGAACCAGAACAAGTTTGGAACTTCTACTGAAGCAATAAACAGGGTATACTATAGTTAATAAGAATGGCTAAGAGAAGAGTATGTATAGAAATGCAGTGGAGGTTTGATGAGTTTGGTTACAAGACTTATTTTTTATGAACACCGGGAAGAATAGTGAACTGGTTAATGAGTATATACAATTATATGTTTGAGTACTGGTTCTACTGGTTCTACTGGTTCTACTAATTCTACTGGTTCTACTGGTTCTACTAATTCTACTGGTTCTACTGTAACTGCTACTGGTTCTACTGTAACTGCTACTGGTTCTTCTGCAACTGCTAATGGTTCTACTGTAACTGCTACTGGTTGTAGCCCAGATGTTTGGTTACTTTATTTTGGCTCTGGATATTTGGTCTTTGTTCACTTTTTCCAGGTGCCTATAAATGAGTCGCTTCATTCAAGATTTTGTATCTTTTCACATACTTTCATTTTGATAACAACTTACTAACTTCAGACTAAAACAAGAACTCACACGAAAGTGTCAGAGGAAGAGCTTGCCAAGATCCCAAGATCTATGGTAATTAGATTAGGCTCTTCGTTGAAGAACCATTCTCTTTCACAACTTGTCAAAGACTTCAGAAATGTGATGCAACCCCATACAGCCATCAACCTTCGTGAAAGAAAATCCAATAAATTGAAGGATTTCATAGTAATGGCTGGTCCTTTAGGAGTTAGTGATTTGTTTGTATTTAATCAATCGGAAGACAGTGGAAACATTTCTTTAAGAGTCGGAAAAATGCCCAGAGGTCCTACTTTACAATTCAAAGTGAATAGCTACTCGTTAGCAAAAGATGTCAGAAAGATATTGAAACATCCTAAATCCGTGGGAAAAGACTCTCCAGAATTTCTTGCTCCTCCTTTACTTGTGCTTAATGGATTCCACATTGATACTGACCAACAGCATGAAACATTAATGGTGACAGTTTTACAAAACATGTTCCCTCCAATCCAACCTCAACTGACAAAAGTGCAAGGAATTAAAAGAGTATTGATGATTTCAAAAGATCCCGTCACTCATGAAATCGAATGGAGACATTATGCCATCAACACTAAACTTGTTGATGGTAGTAGAAACGTCAAAAAGTTAATTAATTCTCATCATAATTTAAAGAAAAGCTTACCGAACTTGGGACGAGCTTCTGATGTTAGTGATTTGTTGTTAGATCCGTATGCGGTTGGAGGCATTACCTCTGATTCAGAAGTTGAAGATGATGCTATTGTCGAGATACAGAACGATTCTGCTACTGTGGTTAACTCAGCCGGTGCTGATACAGCATCGACTGCTACTGAGACTGCTGCTGAGACTACTTCTACCACTACCACTACTACAGAAGACTTGACTCCTCCAACTAGAAAGAGAGCTATAAAGTTAACGGAATTGGGTCCAAGATTGAATCTTACTTTGATGAAGATTGAAGAAGGATTGGTAGGATCTTCTAAAACATTATATCATGCAAATATCACTAAGTCTACTAAAGAAGAGCAAGAATTGGCTCGTAAGCATGCCCTTAACGAAAAACTTAAGGCCGAAAGAAGAGCAAAGCAAAAGGCTAATGTGTTAGCTAAAAACAGAAAGAAGAATGAAAGAAAAGCTAGAAGAAAGGCCGCTAAAGAAGGTGGACAAGAAGGACAAGATGCTAGCTCAGATGAGGATGAAAATATGTCTAGTGACAGCGATGGTCCAGAAATCAAACCTGAAGATTATGAGAACGACAGTGATTTGTATAGTGACATCGAGTAGGTACAATACAATTAGATGGAACAAACAATAAAGTTATAGTTGTAGTATTTACATAGTAGATTTTGGAGAATGGATCTTGATGTAGAAGTCAAATTACCAGTACTGATAAACTAACACCCTAGAATAGTAAGCTTATGCTACGTTCAAAGTAGTACGTCCTTTTCTCTCTCGTTCTTAATTTGAGACATGATCCTCTCTATCAGAGACCTCATATTCACTAATTGTATGGCTTCTTCCAACCAATTTTCATAAAAAGTCTGAGCTTGTCGTAATTGGTAAGGCACCAAGCCTCCAAATTGTAATATAGGGTCCACAATATCAATATTCTTTATCTCGGTATCTTCAGAACTATGTGGATTTTGTTCAGTTTTTGTCTTTTCAGTTAATTTATCTTTTTTGGCGCCTTTCCTATTTTTCAATGTGTTGGTTCCCACCGAAACACCAGAAGATATACTTCTGTCGCCTATAGGCTTCTCCACTATCGCTTCTTTCTCGATCTTGCTGTTATCCCCAATGTGATTGGTCTTTGACTTGGAAATGTCTAATGTCTCTGGAGTGTTCTTTTCACTATTTGCCTTTGAGTTTTCCATATCCTTCTTCTTTTGAATTCTAGCTCGTTCATCCAACTCTCTCTTGATCTTCAACTTATCCTCGAACTCGAACTGTCTATTGTTAATGTGGACATTCTTGCAGGCATTATACGACCGTAAATCAAAGGAATTAGGTCCGTATCTCTTGATAAGCAGGCCAGCATTATAATTTGCTCGACTCAAGTTCAAACTGCCATTGATGAAATTTATTCGGTACGAGTTATTGGATAGCTGCTCGTATTTGGCAATCAACTCAAGTAATTCTATTGTTAGCTTGTCGATGGTTGAAGTGACCTCTCCTTTATCAGGAAGTATGTATTCATTATGTTCGTCCTCCACATCTTTAGAGTCCTTAATGGATATGTCTTCCAAAACTGAGGCCAATTGATTCATGGTGGTAGTCATTATAATAAACCAACGCTTTTGTTGTTCACGACTTAGTACATCAACTCAGGTTATATGTAGTTGTCTTACAAGTAGATAATGAATATGGATATGGCCAATTGACTAAACTTATGGTAAGCTACTAAGACTGCGACTTGAAGTTGGATTTGAGATAGGCGAGAGTTGAACTCGCAATCGCAGAGCAGAGCAGAGCAGAGCAGAGCAGAGCAGAGCAGAGCAGAGCAGAGCAGAGCAGAGCAGAAGGGATGTTACAGATGATAGAGAGTGGACCAATATATTCTACAGGCTCACCAATAAATAGATACATAGTCATATATGTAGACACAAACTAATCACTGTAAATCTAAGTGGATGGCTTACCCCAATATTTCGATGTTAACTACGAATATCTCTGATGGTGAATACATCTTCTGTTTATTAAACCCATGCATTATCTGGTCTCTATGTATATAAAATGTGGCCAGGCTACCGTAACAGTAACCACACTCTATGGATTATACTCTATGGATTTACTCTATGGATTATACTCTATGGATTTACTCTATGGATTCATCACTTTATAACTTTTGTTCACGTTGGTCTACTGCCAACTTTATCAACAGAAACGCTATAGATTCTGGGTTTGGAATTGAAATACCTTCCGGGTTCTCATAAGAATAATCCCCATAAACCCATTTTTTAACAACATTGGTATCAAACCATCTGGCATCTGCTAATTCTCTGTCATGACCCAAATGAATCACCTCGTTTTCACCATTAAAATCAACCACTCCTAGGCATCCAATCATAAGATTTCCTGGGAAGGGCCAAGGTTGAGTCATTACAAGATCAATTTTGGAACAAACAACTCCAGTTTCTTCCCAAATTTCTCTTTTGGTTGCAACTTCAACTGTTTCTGACGGTTCCATAAATCCGGCCGTGCAAGCATACATCTTAGTATGTGCATGTCTTTTGGATAATGAAAGAAGAATCTTGGAATTATCTGTATTGGTAATAGCGGTGATAATGACGGCATCAGTTCTAGGAAATGAAACATTCAGTACTGAAGCATTTTGAACTTGACAAGCAGATATTTCTTTTCCTTCTTTATTCGTAATGGTGTTGGTATTTGTACATCTTAATTTACCTCCAGCATGGATAGGAATCACCGTACTACCACACCCTGGACAAAACAAGTTTCTTTCTAACCAATCCAAATACATCTTACCATGCGAATATAATCCTGCCTCTTTGCTATTAAAACCGAGATAGTGCTTTCTTGAACGAGTGAAAAAAATCGATTCTTCAACTTCATTTCCTGAAACAAAAGCGGCTTCAGAGACATATTCCACAAACAAACTGGCAAGTTCAGGAGAATTGGTAACATCAATAGCAAAATATGGAATCCCTTGATATCTTCCTTGGTAATCCAAGAATTTCTCTTCTTGCTCTTCAGCTTTCAACTCCAGTAATTTCAATCCAACACTTTCATCCTCTAATCCCAAAAACACCAAAGTTGGCTTTCCCAGTTTTCTCGAATCTGGTGAAAGCTCTTTGTTATCTTCAGTCCAAGTGGTTATTGCTTCTTTCCAAATACTCAGACTCCACAATCCTTTAGGATAATCCAAAGACTGGTTATCACCATTTGTAAGAAATACAAGTTTGTCCTGGGCCGATTTATTTATAAGAGGACTTGTCTTGGAGAATGCAATGAATCTTGTTGAAGGGTGCTGGGCACAATTGGAAATGAATTCAGAGTCCTCTCTTAAGAATGACACTCTATTTAAAACCTCTGTGCCGAAATAGATATCTTTCTTTTGATCGTTGATAGTTGTATTAATGTTATGAGACATCGCATATACTTTGCTTTTATTATATGTCTTGGACAATGCTGTTGAATACGATAGAAACCTTGAGATATTAGGTGATCGATTTGAAACTAGATGGATAGCTCTTAGAAACACCATAAGTTGCAATCAATCGAAAGATTATCTTGATGGTTCTGTTAGAGAACGAAAGTAGAATAAGATAAGAGGGTTTGTATGCAGTATATATTCGGCATATGAGTAAGCAATTGAAAAGATTAAATAAGTCAGTGGAGAGTAGAGTGGAGTGTAAAGTGAACGAAAGTGGAGTAATAGCACCAGCAGGTGTGGAAACAAAATTCTCCGAAAATCTGAGAAGGTCTATAGGCAGGTAATGGTACCTTCCTGTTCCTTCAGTGTGTCACTATTGTCATACTGTGGAATAGATAACTGTAGCACGTGATTTACTATTGTTCTCAATTATAAAGTTTGGATTGTTAGCTCCAGTGGGGTGTTTAGACATGCTCTGTCGATAAGCTGAGTTGTATCTAGTACTTCTTTAACATTACAAGTTGAAAGGTTGGGTTAGTTTTAAGGAGTTTACGGTGTAGCAGATTAAAAACAGAGGAAGATCATGAGTCACTATTGAAAAGGGAACATGCATAGAGAGTATAAGGCAGTAGTTACCAAGTAGTGGTACTTATTGAGCTGCTCAGACCCATTCAAAGTGTAACTCTCTCACAATGATAACATGCAGATTTTATGACACGTGACAAATAGTTGATGGTGACGGAAAGCATCCGTGGGTTCCAACATGTATTCTGCAGGGTGGAATTGAGCAGAACTGGAGACGATATTCCTTTGCAGATGGTGACGGCCTCAAAATTATCTTCCTCTACTTGATGCATTCACAAATGAATTCTGAACTGGGGTATTTGTTAACAGGTGAAGTGGAGGAAAGATACGAAAAAAAAATATCATATGATGATCCTGCATGTTATCTTTAAGAGCAGCCTCAAGAATCCAATGGAATTCCAGTACTAGCAACACTTACTTTGAGTTCTCTCTAAATTCGTTACAAACCATGAAACAATCTAGAATGCTGTGGAAAAAATGAACGACAAAGAAAAAATAGAAAACTTGAATCCATGGCACTGAAACAAAAACAATTATAGAGAAACAAAAACAATTATAGAGAAACAAAAATATGTGTAACAGATTTTATGTCTAATTACCATTGAAACAGAGAATTGCAAACGACTTCGTGTTCGAAAGGCTGAGTTAAATAGCCAAATCATATTCGGCATTCAAGTTAAGCTTTAATATTCAGATAAAATAAATATATTAAAAAAATCTTCCTCACTTAGAGGCTTTTTTCAACATCGAGGCAGAATTTGAGATTGGGTGAGAGATTGAGCGAGAAAATTGGGTTTGCCAGAGTAGACAGCGACTCCTCGAGGATTATGGCTGTGTAGAAGAGTAACAACAAATTAATTAAAATAAACAAGTGTTGATTGATATGAATGATCACAGTGCTCATATCGGGCATGTTTATGTTAGAACATGTGTGGCCAGTTCAATCATTGAATCACAGAACAACAAACAAGGCGAGCGCATCACTCAAATGCAAGAAAAAGTTTTTCAGATTTCGGCACCTCCATCTTGGCTCAGTTGTCTTTTATATTTCAAAGTTTTCATATTCCTTTTCTAGTTCCTCTTCTATCTGTAGGTTGTAGAGTTTTTCTATTTTTCTGTATTTCTTATGTCCTCCTTGCGTCAACTTTTATGATTGCCTGAGTCCTATTCTTTTTATACGTGATTAATTGTCTTGAAAACTTAAAATGGCTATTAGTCCAGAAGCCCTGTCATTACATCCAGCATCATCCACCAATGGAACGGAAAATAAACAAAGAAATCCATCTCTTTAAGGCTTATTCCGCGCTTGTTTTCTAAAACTTTCTTAAAACAGAAAACCATAGGATGTCCACAGCTGATACGGCTGAAATGCGTCGTCTAGTTCGGTCTTATTTATTATTTTTTTATTTTTCTCTATGCCTCGAGCCATTTCAGGCCGTCAGCGTTTGCATGTAGCAAAATCATATGCTGATAATGTTGGAGAAAGGGCTAGTTTAAGTCGAGTTAATTTTTTTTTGGATCTTTCTACAAGATTTTTGGATGCATCTAATATTCGTCAATGTCAATTTCTTTTAGTATTACTATGTGATTCTGAAAACATCTTTGACAGTCTGAACCCTGACGAAAATAAATAAAATCTGGCACAACCGTGCACCTTCTGCAGGAAAGATACGGGACAAAACACGGCTAGGCGGTCATGCGCTACTATTTTTGGTTAGTTGAGTTTTGCGCATATAAAAAGGTTTGAGCCGCCACTTTTAAATTTTCGTTTATTTTAGGGGGCTCTTTATTTGTTTTAGATCAACACTTATATTATAGAAGTTAACACTTACTTATAAAATTGTTTCTAATTTCAACAAAGTTTATTAATTTCAAATCACAATTAAATCATAATGAGTATTAAAGATAGAGTAAAGAGAGCTTCAAAGATTTTCTCTAGTGAAAGTAAGGAAATCGAAGAAGTTAAAGCCGAAGCTCCAGAAGTTGAAACCGCTGAACCAGTAACTGAAGCTGAAACTCAAGTTGAAGCTACTGAAGCTGAACCTGTTGAACCTGTTGAACCTGTTGAATCAGAAGTCAAAGCTGCTGAACCAGTTGTTGAATCAGCTGAAGATAAAGTTGCAGCCAATGATGATGAAGTTGAACCATCAAAGGATATCACTAAACCAGTTGATGAAGTTGTAGCTGAAGCCAAGGAAAAGGAAACCGAAGCATCCACTGCTGCTGCTGCTACTAGTGAAGAAGCCAAAGCTGAAGTAGCTGGTACTTCTGACAAGGTCAGTAAGGAAGTTAAGAAGAACGATTTCTTCAGAAAGCTTCTTTCTAAATTTAAGAAACCAACTCCAGCTGCTGCCAAATAAACTAATTAATAATACCCGTCTCTAATTGTCTAAGGCTTTAATTTAATTTTATAATAATATTTAATAATTAATAGTGATATAATATCAGAATGTTTGTATTGTTTGATGTAGACGATATCACCACTATTGGTATACCCCTCCCCTCCTCTACCTCTTCCTCCTCCTCCTCGTCCTTCTCCATCCTCTATTCCTGCTTCTCTTGCGCCTCTTCTCAATCAAACCCCTACATTACTATCAATCCACAATAAAGTGGATCATACGAGTCTCAGACTTTCTGATCCTGCATGCAAATAGAAATCTAGCTTTATTTTACAGTTATTTGAAAAGAGGCTGTGTTGCACTATGCAGGTATCAAACAAAACATTGTGTTCTAATTAGAGATATTTCTCCCAATTGCAACTTACAACGATGAAATGATGCTAGAATATGAAATGCGCAACTATGATTACCCATGTCATTGCAACAACAGAAGAGGAACAAAGTTCTTCTACATAAATTCATGGTAAACTTTAAGTTTAGAAATGATTTGGATGATTTGGAAATGAGTTGCTTTTGTAGTCGAAATCAGAAGAATTCCAGTATTGCTCTGTTCTAAAATGATAAAAGATTCTTATATTTTCAGAATATTTGAATAAATAATTTCTCTTGCAAATTTTCATAACTAGTGCTTAAATTCAAGACCCATATTAGTGCTTAGTGTTGAATATACATAGTCAAATAATTTCGAACCTCGAACTGCACTCGTGGAGTTCAGATATTGATTCTTGTTCCACTTCTGTTGACCAACTTTTATTTTTTAAGTATTGCTAGCTTTTTTTTTCTTTTATTGCTTCCTTCTGATTACTTCTCCTTCTTGTAGCGATCACTCAGTTGATATTGAGGTGATTTTCAGGTCTCATTGAGGAGATAAGCAACATAAATAAGAACGCCCACCCTTTGCTCACGTGATGGTTTGTGTTTTGTGATTTCTTTTTCGTGAAACCAAAATTTTTACTCGAATTCCCTTCAAGTGTCCTTTATTTTATTCTCTAATCCCTAATTAACTACTGTTCATATCCAATATTCAATCGGTTTGATTGAATTTGCTCGCGTTTTAAAATTTCTTGTGACCATCTCTTTATATTTTTGTGGTTCAAAAACTCCCCAAGTTGTTATCTTTTGTTTTGCAAATTGATTGTTTCAACGAAGTTTGGTCACGGTAAAGTTTCACAATTACAGCGATCACTCACACCTGAAAAAGGCCCACAAGAAGGAAGACAATAAATCAAGCAACAAATATTTAATCAAAACAATCCATAAATTAAGATTATTGTACCGTTTCCATACACTTGGCTGTCTATTTAATTATAAGGAATATATATGAAAAGTTCCTTTGCACTTAGTAATCTAGCCGCAATCATTTTACATAGACTTGTTTGATTTATTATCAAAATCTATTTGACACAAGTAGGACTATTAATATTCGAACGTTGAGTTTTGAGAAGAATTTTACTAGAATATACATCGTACTCTTAATCCTAATCAGAAATTTCAATTTCAGACTGCGTATCTGGTTCTCCTCTCAAGATCGTTCCTTGGTTGCTACTTCCTTTGTCCTTAATACTTGGATATATTTATCGTTTAACAAACTAACATCAATACAAACGGAACCCCTAATCAAAATATATTAATCATGGATTTGCGTGTTGGTAAGAAGTATAGAATCGGGCGTAAGATTGGATCAGGATCCTTTGGAGATATCTATTTAGGAACCAATATCATATCAGGAGAAGAAGTTGCTATCAAATTAGAAAATACTAAAGCTAAACATCCTCAGCTTGAGTATGAAGCAAAGGTATATAAAGCATTAAGTGGAGGAGTTGGAATCCCATTTGTTAGATGGTATGGAACTGAGTGTGACTATAATGCAATGGTTATTGATTTATTAGGTCCATCATTAGAAGATCTTTTCAACTATTGTAATAGAAAATTCACCTACAAAACGGTTCTATTATTGGCAGACCAATTGATCTGCAGAATTGAATACATTCATGCTCGTTGTTTTATCCATAGAGATATTAAACCTGATAATTTTTTAATGGGAATTGGAAGAAGAGGCTCACAAGTTAATGTTATTGATTTTGGATTA
The DNA here is from genome assembly GCA_030566905.1 of Chernovozyma aurita. Lineage (NCBI taxonomy): Eukaryota > Fungi > Ascomycota > Pichiomycetes > Serinales > Debaryomycetaceae > Chernovozyma > Chernovozyma aurita. The sequence continues at coordinate 688,151 of JAKUBO010000009.1, forward strand.
GCTAAAAAATATAGAGATCCTAGAACTCATTTACATATACCTTATAGAGAGAATAAGAATTTAACAGGAACTGCTCGTTATACGTCGGTGAATACTCATTTGGGTATTGAACAACTGAGAAGAGATGATTTAGAAAGTTTGGGTTATGTGTTAATTTACTTTTGCAGAGGATCTTTGCCATGGCAAGGATTAAAAGCCGCTACTAAAAGACAAAAATACGATCGTATTATGGAAAAAAAGATCACTACTCCTAATGATGTTTTAACTCAAGGATTACCAAGAGAATTCTTAGATTACATGAACTACATTAAAACTTTGAGATTTGATGATAAACCTGACTATTCATATTTAAGAAAGATATTTAGGGATCTATTCAAAAGAGAAAATTACAGATATGATTACGTTTTTGATTGGACCTTGTATAAGTTCCAAAAAGAGAAGCAAAGAGAACATAGTAAAATCACAGATGGAGATCAACAACAAAATCAAGGCGATCAACAGCAACAGCAGCAGCAACAACAACAACAACAAGTGCAGAACCAAATTCCACAACAAATTTCACTGCAACTGCAACTCTCACAGCAGCAGCTTTCACAACTTCAACAAGCTGCAATTCAACAACAGCAACAACAGCAACAGAAGCAGCTGCCAACTCAACCGGGTGCTATTCCTCAAGATGGCCATAAACAAGCTAGTCCTATTTTACTTCAACAAAAAAAAATTCAGCCTGTAAGAATTTATCCAAATCAAGCTCAAAGTTCGCAAACACAGAATCCTTCATGGATCTAATTTTGATGAAACTCTTTGCAATATACTTTGACATGCAAGAAGTTACGATGGCGATATATTCCTAAAAGATTGCTCTATAAGTCTCAGGTTAAGGGCCACTGCAGTACTATGCTTTGTTGGAAGCAAAAGACAAAGTCACCTTTATAACTAGACTAAGGTTTGAGCTTTATCGTCATGTCTTTTTCTACATTTACACAAATTATATAAACATACACATGGTTAATAAATGGAATTCTATAATATTATCAATTATCTAATCAACATTTTCTTGAGGTTTAGCATTTTCGGCTTCCTTTACTTCTTTTTCTTGTTCTTCGTTTTTATTCTGTCTGGATTCCCCTTCAAAGACTGCCCCTAAGAAATCAAAGATATGTCTTCCTTCTTTAGTGTCTCCATTACCTTTGAAAGTATCGATGAATGCAAAGAATCCATAAAACACATTTTCTTTGACTTCTTCTCCGTAGATTTTATCATATATATATTTCATTTTAAATTCATTCATTTCCTTCTCGTACTTGGTGAAATCGATTGAATTATAACCGAATTTTTCTAACTGAGAGTTGTAACCTTCGTAAACGGGAGCTTCTAGTAAAAGACCTAAAGCAGGAGCCTTTGGAATATTAATTTTGGATGAACCAAAGGCATCAGTTATTCTTGTCAAAGGACAACCGGTACGAACAACTAATACTGCCATTGCAATCATTTTACGGATTTGATGTAACATAAACGACTGACCATGAATTTTGATTGATACCCATTCAGTACCTTCAATAACAAATGGATCAGAAACAGTTGTTAATTTCATAAATCTTCGTGCTGATGGGTCTTTGAAAGTTTTGCCTAAAGTGAAATTGTGGAAATTATGGGATCCTTCATATTGTTTCATAGCTTCTCTAAATAAATTTAGTCTTTCGGTTGTAATATGATAAGATCTTCTTCTCTTATTTTCAAGTTGTTTGATGGATTTTATAAGTCTTCCGATTTCTGTTATATCACCGTTAGAATCGTATGTCTTGATAGAATCAATTCCATCCAATTCAGGTCTTTCAACAACTTTTCCGTCAGCGTCCAAGTTATTGTTAGGATTTTGTGCTTCCAAAATAGATTGAGCTTTAAGGAGATCAGATTCAGATATCCCGTTATCAATCAAATATTTTTTGGTTTCTTCCCACCATTCCGACCCTTCCTCGTCTTTACTAACGATTTCTGGGTGCTTTTCACTTGCTGTTTTGACTAATTCAGCTAATACAGTTTTAGGCTTTGGTGGTAAAAGGGTATAAGTTGGTAACAAATATTCATAAATTCTCAGAGAACACATCTTACGACAATCAAAAGATTTGTTAGTTCTTTCAATACCCCATACTCTGATTTGATCGGGCAATTCTGCATTGATTTTGCTTAATATGTCGTCATCTTCTATAATTAATTTACATGAAATCACATTTCCTGCAGCATGAACTCCCTTGTCTGTTCTAGCAGCTCTCATAAATCCATTTTTCTTTAAGTCATCAGCGTTCTCTGGTGAAATTGCCCCAGATTTTGCAAATGCTTGGAAAAGATCTCCCTCGATGGTCTTGACATCTGGGTTATTTTGAATTTGCATGCCATTATATCCTGTACCACAGTATCCGATCATACATGCAACTTTCTTCTTTGGACGTCTTTCTGACCTTGGAAGTGGTACTCCATTTTCGTCTACTCTTGGCGTAAATTCTCTAAAGGTCTGTTAGTATAAATATTCAAACGAGTGAATAGCAAAAAAAGAAAAGTTAAACTTTTCAATGCCAAATACTGCTTCAGTGTTTGGCAACATACCTACTGGACCTTATGTTCTCTCTCCCAGGCTTTTCTTGGACGCTTACTGTCATCATCCCTCTTATCACCTTTACGAGCACGAGTCCATTTGTTCTGTTGGCCACGTTTATAAACAGATTCGTCAACATCTTCAGATTCAAAAGTAGTTTGAACTATGGGCTTCACTTCTTCAATTGGAGAATCTCCGCTTGCAATTCTAATCTCCTGATCCGACATTAACTTAGAATACTTCGAGAATAAATACTGAATTCAAAGTATTTTTTGAACGAGAAAAGTAATGCTCAAGGACTAATCGCAAGAGATGGAAAAAAGGCTCATCTCATTTTGCACGTGACTTAAAATTTAGTATGGATGTCAATGAAAGAGTTTGAAGAAATTCAGAAAAGACTCAGCACAAAATCGATGCGAAGACCCAAAAAGAATATTAAACATTCAATACTATTAACATTAAACTACTCTTTTCATTGTATTTATATCCATAACTCAAAGATGAGACCATTAACAGAAGAAGAAACGAAAGTTGTTTTTGAGAAGCTTGCTAATTATATCGGTAGAAATATTTCATTTCTTGTGGACAATCCTACCAATCCTCATGTCTTCCGTTTACAAAAAGATAGAGTATATTATATATCTGAACAAGTAGCTAGATATGCTACTTCAGTTGCTAGAACACAATTAATGTCCGTAGGTACTTGTTTTGGAAAATTCACTAAGACTGGGAAATTCAGATTACATATTACTGCTTTACCATATCTTGCACAATATGCTAAGTTCAAAGTTTGGATCAAGCAAAATGGTGAGATGCCATTTTTATATGGTAATCATGTTTTAAAAGCACATATTGGTAGAATATCTGATGATATTCCTGAACATGCCGGAGTGATAGTATACTCTATGAATGATGTACCATTAGGATTTGGAGTCTCTTCAAAGTCTACTTCAGAAACAAGAAACTTGCAGCCAACTGCTATTGTTGCATTTAGACAGGGTGACATTGGAGAATATTTGAGAGAAGAAGATACTTTATTCACATAATTATGAAGGCCAAAACACCTTATGGATGGGTTAAAGCAAAAATCTGAGATGTAACTCCTACGTCAATGGGTGTGAATGCTTGAACATATGGTCCTGTGTATTTTAGAAAATTTAAAAAGCATGAATAGAAAAAGTAATGAATTACAAATCACTGTAGCATTATCGAGAAGATATGTTCACATTCGAATTTATCGCAACTACGTATGTTGAGTATCTCCTTTTATAAGATTTATCTATTTACATGCTAATATAAAAGGTTAGTAGCTCTAACTAATCCACCAACATTACCTGAAGTAATAGTGTACTGATTTTGAACTGTCTTTTCAAAAATTTCATTTGAATCCCCAGAAATCTCTTCATTTACATTTTCGGAATTTTCATTGAATTTCTCCCTTACTGGATAATCTCTCAACAATAATATTCCTGAGTTTTTCCAAAATTTCAATAACTCTCTTGTTTCGTCTTTAGACAAATTATTCAAATTCAAATGGTCGATTCCATTATTTTTTAATAACTCAGTTGCGATATCGATATCACATTCACTTGATTTAAAATATGGATCATATTCTTTTAAACCCAAACCAACAGATAATGTATGTGCTTGTCTGGTTTCGTCGCAAGGAGCCAATAAGACTCCACCCTTGTTGAAACTCAAGTCACCACTTGATAACTTCAATATGAAATTTCCAATTTCAAAATCTTTGAAATGAATTGGCGTATAATTTGGATGAAAATATTTCGATAAAGGATTGTTAACCAAAGCAGAAAAATTATCTATTGTTACTAAAATAGGGATTTTCGAAGAGTGGAATTTCAATTCTTCAATGAAGAATGAAAATGATGACGATGGACCTTGCTTACCAAAATCGTGATTATTTAAAAGAAAATCATATAATGTATTTTCATTTTTCTTCAAATGAAATTCTTTCTTTTTGGTTATAAATGAAACATCTTGAGTTAATGGCATTTTCTTAAAAATCTCTTCATTTGCTTCTCTTTGCCTTATTATCCATCTCTTAGTAAACATTGGTTGTTGATATAATTTCAGTTTGTTATTCAAAATGTAATCACTTGTACCATTAACAATATTTTCTGGATGATCAAAATGTAAAAGTACGACATTTTCCTTCAAATTTTCCAAAGCAAGAGCTTGGGTTTGGGTAATCAAAGTAGACTTTCCAGTACCCTTACTACCCAATAAGCATAATCTATTTGAATCGGTTGACTTGTTATCCAAGTTAGCTAAGAAAGCACCATTAATTTGATTAGTATTAGAAGTGATTAAAGAAACTGGTTCATTATAAATTTCTGTAAATTGATATTTTGTGAATGAATTCAAATGTTTAAGCTTAGAAAGAGTACTTGGTGAATATTTAACTACTTCTTTTGAATTTGAAGATAATAAGTCTGAAGAAATGGACTTCAATTGCAAATTATCCAAAGAGACTGCATTCTTCTCATATCCAAGATTTCTTACAGCATCCCCAAATCTTAAATGAGTCATACCAGACTTTCTAGCCTTGGTAGTCTCTTTTTTTTTAGAATAACCTGCCTTAATCTTCTTTTTACCTTCACCACGTGAAGGAGCCTTTGCTAATAATATAGTTGAAGTAGTGAAGCATGACTTTCTAAGTAAGGTTGATGATGTAGTTATAGATGAGCCAGTATTCACAGAAGAAACTGCACGATTCAATGCAAATCTCAACATAGTGCTATTGTTTGCAGGCAATACAGATACAGGTATATACAAGCTTGGTGTCAAGACCTTTTTCATTCGTGCTGGAATTTTGAGGTTTGGTTTCGATTTCCAAAATTTTCACTCGACACCCTCAAAACCAGAAGTATATGCAGGCCATATTTGCCTAGTGAAGAAAAATTTTGTGAGACGGTCGAAAGTATGTGATGGGTTAACATAATCATTGAGAACATTTAGCATAGGTAGAATAGAACTTAGCATAATATTTCCAGAATAGAACTTAGCATAATATTTCCAGAAGATAACTATACAAACAATCTACGATGATAAAGAATGTATTTAGTTTTGTGCGATATTATTCAAGAAGTTCTGGTTCTCGGTCTGGTACTCGGTCTGGTACTCGGTTTGATTCTCGATCTGGTTCTCGATCTGGCTATAAGGGCCCAACTTTGAAAAGTCAGCCTGGTAAAGCTTTGCAAGCTCCTGGGTCAAAGAAACTTTCAAATGAATCCAAAAATCAATCTTTCCTGTTTGGAAACTTCTCTGGTTTAGAACAACCTGCTCGCTCAAGTAGAGAAGTGTCTAATAAAATTATAGAAAAAATCACAAATTTTGAAGAACTTCGAATATTCCCCAGCGTCAGACTCGCAATGAAAGAGGAAATCAAATATGGATACAATTTGAAAAACACATATATAAAAGATAAGGAAGAGATAAATTTAAAGCCGTCGCCAGTCCAGGTAGCAGCTATAAGGAAATTGACTGTCTCGAGAATCTTGAAATTGAAAAAACAAGCTGAATTGCAAAGCAATGATGCAAATTTCAAAAACTCTTATATTTTTAACAGTTTGGCTATTGAAAATGAATTAAATAAATTGAAAGTTTTCACAATTGCAGCTGAAACAGGATCTGGTAAGACTTGGGCCTACTTAGCTCCATTGTTATCAAAATTGAAAGAACAAGAAATAGAAATTTTCAATAAATCAACTGCTGACTATGAAAAATTCAAAATTGCTCCAATAATCAGATCAGTTATATTATTACCAACACACGAATTGGTTGAACAAGTATATGAGACAGTGAACAGAGCATCAAATATAAAGATAAATTTAAATAAGTATCTTAACAATTCCAAAATCTTGAAGGATCCCTTATATAAGGGTTTTCTAGAATTACCTGAGCAAAAGGATTCTCTTGACCTTAATATAGTAAAATGGGGTGCTGGGGATCCTCACACAAAATTGCTTGATGCAGTTAACGAAAAAAGGGTTGACGTGCTAGTAACAACTCCAAGTAAAATTCTTTCGCTTTCCAATATTAAGAAAATTTCAAACCCTTACCGAAACTTTAACTTCGTGGAATATTGTGTTATTGACGAGGCAGACACATTAATGGACAAATCATGGTTAATAGATACCAGTTCCGTTATCAAGAAGTTTTCCAAATGTAAGGATTTGGTATTTTGTTCTGCAACTATACCAAAAGAATTTAATAAAACATTGGAGAAAATGTTCCCAGGAGAACATTCATTAATTAATATAGTTACTCCTGATTTACATAAGATTCCAAAGCAAGTTATTTTAAAGGTGTTGGATGCTGAACTTTCCCCTTATAATGGGTCAAAAACAAGGTGCTTAGCTCAAGCTTTATATGCAATTCACAAAGATGGTACAGAACATGGCTTCATCAAGAGAATATTGATTTTTGTAAATGAGACAAAAGATGTTGAACCTCTTGTTGAGACTTTAATTGGTAAATACGGTCAAAACGAAGAGGACATAATTGGAATAAGTGGTAAAGATTCTCCAAAGGATAGAATGGAAAAAATATCACCTTTTCTTCAACCAGCCGAATTGCTTAAAGATCCTCAAATCGGTAAAATTAAGGTTTTAATAACGACAGATTTACTAGCAAGAGGATTGAATTTCAACGGTATAAAGAATGTTATTTTAATGGACTTACCTAATACCTCCATTGATTTAGTTCATAGAGTTGGAAGAACAGGAAGAATGAGACAATCAGGAAGAGTATTTGTGATTATAAATAAGAAGACAGGAAAAAGTTGGATTAAAGGATTGCCAAAAGTAATTAAAAATGGAATTCCTTTAGGTTAAGTATTCGGTATACGAAGTGCATGATGGAATATGAACCAAATTGCATTCGACTGTGTACGGAACAGTTGGTTAGAATGTCTTATAAATAAGGCTGCTTATTGAATACTATGAAGGATATGTTGAAAAATTTCAATTTGTTAATTTTTAAGATGATACTAAAAGATTTTTAGATGTTAGACTTCCGAATATCCTTGAGGAAAATATCTAAGATATCTGAATGGAATTTGTTTTTTTTAAAGTGATGCAAAATTATGAACTTTCGACTAACAACTTATAGGATTAAGATTCATAGGATGGGATTTAGTATTTTTTTCAATTCTAAACTGAATGACCAGTACGTATTACACTTCGTTTCAAATTCGATTTCAAAACCATTTTATGATGATCCAAATAGATTCACAGACGTTAGACTTCTGATTATATTTGAAGATAGATCTAAGATATCTGATATGGTTACAAATATGAGAATTCAATTATTACTTATAACAACCCTACTAACAATTTACAGAATCGTTGTGCATAGCAAGCCTTCTTTTAAATTGGCTAGATATAATGAAATTTGAAATGTAAAACCTACAATTGTAAAATAAAGTAATTAATATATATATGTACATAAAAATCTACAAGTATTCAGAAGTTTTCGATGATATTTACCCTTTTCCATTCATTGAATGGCTCCTGACACCCTCTTAATTAAAAATTCAAGATTAAGATACGATTGTTTAAAGATACTATTGTTTAAACTGCTTATAGCTTTCTTTCTTTCGTTTCACGAAAGTATGAAACTAAAAAATCCTAATTTGGAAATTCATATGTTTTGTAAAATATGATTGGTTGAAAAATATCATGCTATTGGAAAGAAGCCTCAACAAATAATCTGATTGGTTTATTTCAAACTCAGAATAGATTTGTTTTAGTTTGCGACATCCTCTTTGGGTCTCAGAAAATAAGGCCTCAAAATTCTCGGACTTGATTGGATGATAGTATACGCTTTATATTCTAACCCACATTTTCAAGACAATGCTGCATGACGAATTTGTCATGCATATTCGGAACATTTCAGGACAGCAATTCATGACTTCAATTGGTCAATTTCAGAATTACTTTACAGACTCAGACATGATTGGTCAAGCAGTGAAGAGGCTGATATTTAGTTCCACTCCTTTTCAATCAAAGTTTCGTAAATGATGGATTTTCTGTATCAAATTTAAAATTCTTGAATAATTATTTATGACTAATGCTTGGTCCATGCAGATAAGAGAAATATCAGGCGGAGTTGAATTTTTTAAAAGAGGTGCCATGATATGATTGGATAATGTTTTGTAAACTTTGAAAACTTTTAACTCTCTGCTTTCATATTTGAAATTGGGACTTCTATATCATATCCCTGCGTGTTTCGTATTGAAAATTGGGGTATTGGCTATAAAATGATGTTCAAATCTCCCCTTTTTTTGCTCAGGCTGTTGCCTTTTAGTTCTGTTTATTATTTATAATGTCTTCTAATCAAAATAATTTATCTGAAGACTCTCTTCACAATATTTTACCTTCATATCAAATGCATCAAGCAATTGTTTCCAAGTCCATATATTTGCCATTAGAGCTGACAGAACCTATTCCTTCGTACGAGCTGCATTTTCTGAATTTTGAAGGAAATATAAATTATAGTTTGGAATCTGAAGATTCTTCCTATGAGTCTAGTATTTCTAGTTTTGATGACAATTTAAGTTATAGTTCTTATTTAAATGGTAATTCGTCCTCTAAATATCCAGACGCTCAAGAAATTTTGGGTGCGAAAATTCTTGATAATCATTATCAATTAGGCTCACTGAAATTCAATTCTTCCATTAATCTATCAATTCACTTAACAAAAGAGATTGGCAATCCAGGTCATCTTTCCACTTATATTGACTCAGAATGTCACGAATTTACTCTGGGAGAATTTATAAATGGTTTTGTTATTGCAGAAAACTTGTCACAGACGATTACTCAATTTAGTATGATATATACTCTTCTTGAAGGAAATCTAATTGTGTATAATAGCATATTAAATGGAAACGGAACAAATTCCAAAAAGAAAACAAAAAACTTTCTACAGGTTGTTGATCTTGCAGCAACATCACATTATATTAACATTGATAAACTACCTGAAATTGATCCCGTTGATAATTCGCATCTAAAATTCGAAACTGATAATTATATGTTACCAGGTATTAAGTACAAAAGGTTCTTCTCATTCAAAATCCCTCATACTTTATTGAATTCGAATTGCAAACATGGAACAGCGTCGAATCATCTTGAGTTACCAGGTTCGATGGATTTGTCTAGTGACAGAAATTTAACATTTTTAAATACTTCAATCAGTTATTCTGTTCATGCTAAATGTATTGCACCTGATGTCAATCCTAAGGAATATGTATCTCTTCAGGAAGTTGAAAAAGTAGTTAGAATTGTTCCCCAGAAGAAAAACATGAGTCGCATCGAAAAGTCATTTCATGAAGCTCAAATAAACTATTTCTTTTATGATTTAATTGATCGTCTAGAGATGTACAATCAAATTGGTAGAGAACTTCGAGGAATGATTCCCACAAGTCGAAGATCTTTCCAATTCACTCATGGTCAATCATTCAGTGGGCAATATAAAGCAGAAAATCCAAATTCAATTACAGTTCCTCTCTTGAGGCAATCTTTGGGTGGGATTAAGAAAGTCATTGGTTACATTCTGTTAGAAGTGCCTACTAATGAAAGTATTGTATCCTATATACCACCTTTGGAATATCGCCAGAGTCCAATCGATGAACGAAAGTTGAATTCTTGGAATTTATCTATACCTTTAAGAATACTTTTCAGTTCCAACAAATCTACTAACCTACCCAAAATTAAACTTGTTAAAGCTTCGTTGGTCTCTTTGTCTATTTCATCCGACAAGAATGGTATTCCAATTGAATTAAGCCATGGTTTAATATTCGACAACAACGGAGGAAACATTTCAACAAAGGTCAAGGAGCCATTTTCTGATCGATTAGATAGAATACTTGAGCACTTCCGTTTTTTGAAGCTGGATGAATTCATCGTGGAAAACCTGATAATCGAAGATACCAAATGTCTTTGTAACTTACTGACAAAATATTCTACTCTTGAAATCCGAAATGCAAGTTTAACTACAAATGATGGAGTGAAAAATAAAAATGCTTGGAATAAGCAAAATGATATTCATATTCAAGATTTGATATTGAATTTAGATCTATCATCCGGATGCCAGGAAAGTTCATACACCGAAAACTTCAAGTCTTACGATAAATACTCGTTAATACCTAGTTTTCAATCTTGTTTTTTTGCTAGATTATATTATGTTGAAGTTTTTTTATCATTTTCCGACGACTCTACAACTCCAGTTAAACTCCCAATTTCAATTGAAAAATCTTAATATTCAGGAAAAAGTGAACTACTTTAATAAATAAACGTGTCGGTTAATATCAACTTTATAACATTCTCGATCTTATTAGAGTACCACCTGCAGAGTCAACATTCAGTACCATGTTATTATTTAGTTACTTATTAAAAACAAACGCCTATATAATTAGAGTTATTATGTAAGGCTTGCAAGAATATAAAAAAACCCTCAGAGTTTTAAAAATTTCCCTGTTCCATATATAAGACTTCAATTCTATATATTTCGGTTGCGGCCATATCTAGCAGAAAGCACCGTTTCCCGTCCGATCAACTGTAGTTAAGCTGCTAAGAGCGAGACCGAGTAGTGTAGTGGGAGACCATACGCGAAACTCTCGTGCTGCAATCTTTTTTTGGCACTAAATCTACACTTATCACGTGTATGACTATTCTTTCACCTATCTTCTTCTACATTTCATACTTATTTGTAACTACTTTCTACCTGCCAACTTGTCTATACTATTAAAATTTTCATTCACAAACGTTATGGACGGTGCATGACCTCATTTCCAGTTAATCAAAATCAACTAACCATTTCACTTCATATTTCAAATACATTCTTTTGAATATCGATATATAATAAAAATTCAAATGTTACTACATTTATGTTCTGCGCACGACCTCCTTATGTTCCAATAATTTGTCAATGCTACCTGCTTAGCTGCAAATAACTTGACAAAAAAATTGAAATAATGTAGAATATATCTTTGGTAAATTAACTATCTAAATGTAAAGAGTTATTACCCGGACAAAAATCTATAAAGCAATATGTTCTTAAACATAGTCTGCTCCTGCAAACTACACCTAAGAACAAATCGGACAACTGAAGCTTAATCTCAGCAGATCGTAACAACAAGGCTACTCTACTGCTTACAATACTCCGTTGTACATGTAAGTCGTATGCAAAGGATTTATCCCCGCGCATCATGACATTGCTATCCGCTCGCAAGCACACAAAACCTTTCCGTTAAGCGTACCACTGCAAGCCTGCTATGGTCCTGCGACTCAAAAGAGCCTTATTCGTATCCAACTAAAATGTGCGAGGCAAGAATCACCGCGTTCTAGCATGGATTCTGACTTAGATGCGTTCAGCCATAATCCAGCGGATGGTAGCTTCGCGGCGTTGCCTGATCAGACAGCCGCAAAAACCAATTATCCGAATGAACGGTTCCTCTCGTACTAAGTTCAATTACTATTGCGATAACATTCATCAGTAGGGTAAAACTAACCTGTCTCACGACGGTCTAAACCCAGCTCACGTTCCCTATTAGTGGGTGAACAATCCAACGCTTACCGAATTCTGCTTCGGTATGATAGGAAGAGCCGACATCGA